>CP126890.1:14917500-16117500 GCA_030440675.1 Furcifer pardalis
AAGAAGATGGCTTGTTCACCAAGCCTATTCTGTCCACAGTGGTGTTGTTACCTATTTTCAGTTTCAAGTTTCTTGCTTTCCATCAATGTCCAGTCCCACTGGCAGCACAAAGCCATGATAAATAAGAGCTGTGATTACCTTTCAACAAGGAGGTATTGGATATTTTCTTACATAAGCTCTAAGAAATCATCACTGTGAGTCCAATGGGCTGTTCTATGTGAGAACTAGAGAAATACAATGCTCGCCAGTGAAACAAGCGTTTCCTAAAAAGCGACAGCTTTTACGGGCAGAAATGGCTTTAGCATTCCTACTTATTCATTTTGTTGTGCATGAGTGCATGTTTTTTTTTTTTTAAAAGGAGGGGGGCTTCTAAGATGCTAATTAATATTTGGGAAATATAAAGGGAGATTTCATTTAAATGTTTTATGTTTATTCCCAAAGGATTTGGTGCGCTTCATTCAAGAGAACTTTAAAAAGAGAGAGTGTGTCTTTTTTACTAAAGATGCCAAGTCAATGTAAGAAAATATTTGTTATTTATTTCTGAACTTCTTTGTGTTGAGACTTTAATAATTAGAGAGTCCTTGCGGTGTAGTGGTTAAGCTGCACTGAAGCCAAGACTCTGCTCACGATCTGACAGGCTGAAGATTGACTAAGCCTTCCATTATTCCAAGGTTGATAAATAGAGTAACCAGTGTGTTTAGAGCATTCCAGTATATATTATTCTAGTGTTTTAAGTGCTATCAGATGGTATATGTATAATTGCTATTGCTATTTTCATGTGTGATGCTAAAAAGCATACTTGAGTTGACTACTTTTGCATGTGAGAATGCCACAGTGGTTTACAGAAGTAACAGGTCCTGAAAGAACATGCCAACCCACTGTAGAATAATTTGCAGCTTAGTTCAAGCCTTTTTGGTAGCCCTCCTCCTTGTTAGAGTAGCCTGAAGAGCTGGGAAAAGTATCATTTATTATTATTTTTAAAAGTTGTACCATTTGTTTTAAAATAGGAAAGGTTGGGCAGTTTCAAGTTGGGGTGGTGGTCGTGTCAAAATGTTGAGATGATGTGAGAAAGAAATTAGACTAAAATGGATTTTGACATTTTCATTCAGTTATTTAAGAATCTCAGGTACATTAACACTGGGTTACTGCAGGGAAATTGCTTGGCAGCTTTTTCTGTGGGTACTGTTTTCTGTTTAAATGTTTGAAAAAGAAAAATAGTTCAAAGGTATATGTAGAGGCAAAGTGGACTTTCTTTTCTGTCAGACAAAAGGCACTTTTGTTTCCACTCATCAATTTCCATGTAAAAAAATCTGTCATAGCTGGTACATGTCTCCTTTCCATGATGCTGTATCAATAATGTATGTCACCACCTTCCTCCTTACATATGCAAGCATGTAAGGGATGCTAGCTAGCTAAAAGGCAGCATAAAACTATTCCTAGAAAGAATTGCAGCACTTTCAATCCTCAAGTGTTTTGTTGTTAGGTTGTCAATGCTAAGTCCAAAGAGTAACTGTCCTAGCTACCAGTATGCTACCAAAGCCATATTAATCCTTTTTTATAACTACTGTATATGCAACTCTGAACCATTTGCGAGGCGATCAAATTAGTAAATCCTAAAGGAAATCAACCCTGACTGCTCTTTGGAAAGACAGATATTGAAGCTGAAGCTCAAGTACTTTGGCCACCAAATAAGAAGGCAGGACTCACTGGAGAAGGTCCTGATGTTTGGAAAGATTGAAGATAAAAGGAGAAGGAGGCACTGTGGTGAATTGAACTCTCAATCTCTGGCTTTGCAGCCCACTCATGTTGAAAAAGACTGTTTAAATTGGCATTTAAATTTGCATTCTATTACTATCCTAAATGCCTTACCAGAATGAAGGCGAAACATTGCATCTATAATTCCACTCATCTAACCCCCTTGAGAAAGAAATAGCTGCAAGAAGCTTATGAAAATCTCACATTTTATCTGCCAAACCAGAAGCTCTCTCTTAATTGTCTCCTTCTTTTACAATCTAATCTCCTGACCCCCTCTTTATTTGAATTCTTTACTAGGCTAGGTAATGCAGAATGTGGAGAAGGAGTAAAAATAGAGGTTTTGTTGTGTTGTTCATTGACAATCCCATTATCTGGCAATAGTTTTCCTATACTTTTCCATACCTGTCTAACTTACCACTGGCAGAATGTTGATTTGATTGTAAAAGCTCCAAGGAAAGATAAACACGAATTATGCCTAACTATGTTAGAAAATTTTCAACTTAATTGATAACTTGATTGGTTCTAATATATTGGTGCCAAAATCTGCTTTAGAGTTGCAACACCTGCTCTGCATAACTAGTGTTAGACACAGTGGTGGGATGTCAAAAATTTTACTACCCCACCGTGACGTAATCACAGTGTGGGTGGAGCTAACATCATGACGTCATGACGTCATGGGCAGAGCCAAAGAAAATAATAATTAAAAATAACATAAAAATAAGCACACACACCCCTCAACCCACCCACCCACCTACCCACAACACAAATAAATAAATAAATAAATAAATAAAAATACATTAATACCTAACGCTAAGACTTGGTTCCACAAGTCTTGGTGTTATCCGATTTTTAGTGTTATCTGATCCATGTTAAAATCCTATGGGATGGATCGGATAATGTTAAAGCTCCATAGAGATATATTGTAACCGCATAGGCTTTAGTGGTTTTATCCGATCCATCCCATAGGACCTTAACATTATTCGTTCCAATTCTCCTCCTCAGATTACTTAACGTTATGTGATTTTAGCGTTATCTGAGGTAAACGTTATCCGAGGTATTACTGTACATTAAAAACACCCACCCATCTAAACACCCACCCACCCCAAACACAAATCAACCAGAGCTTTTAAACCAGAGTTTAAAGCTTATTCTGACTAACCTTTCTCAAACTAGGTCAGATGGAAGGAACTACAGAACGAACTCACCACAAGACGGCTTCATTTTGGCACTTTTCAACTTTTAAACAGTTAAAGAAGTTAGGTAGTAAGTCTTTGCCTAACCAGTTCTCTAGGATAATATGCGTTAATGTAAATGTAAAACAGCTGTACCTCCTTAAGGATTCTCCAATTGGAACAGCAATTGGAACAGCACAGGTGTAGCTTATTGATGAGGTAACTCCAAGACTTTGCTTAAAAACCCCAAGCCAGGCTGCCAGGGCTTTTTAGGAACTGTGGTAGTACGTCAATATAGGTAAAGGTATTAAATACACATTAAAATACATACAGGCACACCACATCCAAAGGTGAGTCACTTTCCCTGGGGAGCAGGCTATAAGGAGCTTCAGGCTAGCAGCTTCTCTTCCTCCTCCCTGCTTGGGAGGACAGCAAGGATGCTGTGCATACGTGCCAAGCACTGTAGGTGTGCATGCACACCAAGTGCTTGACGCGCATGCACAGTGGGGGAACCAGTGAGAAGGTAAGCCCCGAAGATAGTTCCCCCCAAAAGCTGCTACCGGTTTTCCGGGACACTGGGAAAAGTTACTACTAATTCTGGCAAACTGGTGAGAACCTGTTACATCCCATCACTGTTTAGACATCTAAGAGAATAGACATCTCAGAGATGGCCCTGTGATCTCCACCCGGAGGTGAAGAGACTGCTGTCAACTGTGGGTGAGGAGGAGCCATTTCTGCCCCCCCCTTCAGACTTCACCATCTCCGTCCTGAGGTGGATAAAAGGCTCTCAGCCACGGCGAGAAGAAGCCCCCCCCCCCCGGGCCCTGTTATCTATACCCAGAGGTGAAGAGACTGCTGTCAGCTGTGGGTGAGGAGGAACCGTTCCCACCTCCCTCCAGACCTCACTGTATGTATGATATTTAACTGAATTGCAACATTGTATTGCTGGAGCGTATTTTTACATGGTATTACCACACTGTATTACATTGTACTACATTGTATTCTTAGATTGTACCTTTATATTGTATTGCTTGATTGTACAGTAATACCTTGGATAACATTGTACTGTTATGTATCTGAATATTGTATATTTTTATTACCTGTATGAATAGCTATCTATCTATCTATCTATCTATCTATCTATCTATCTATCTATCTATCTATCTATCTATCTATCTATCTATCTATCTATCTATCTATCTATCTATCTATCTATCTATCTATGTGTGTGTATAGATCTCTCTCTCTATATGTGTGTGTGTGTGTGTGTGTGTGTGTATAAATCTAAAAAAATAAAATAAAATAAATAATTAAAAAAAATGCTATAGCACTTTGAAGACACTGTTAGACACGCATCAACAGCCCTGATGATAGGCTTTGGCTTATGGTGTTTCTTTCCCCTGAGGTTTACCCTCAAGTGTTAGGAAGCTACATATTTTATTAGTTTAATTGTTACAGTATTAACATTTTTGTTTCCTTTATAATTATGGGTTTCATGGAATGCATGGTGTATGTTCAACACTATATAAATATGTACAGTATAATAAATACATTGAATATATACTGCAATGCAGCATCAAACATCTTCCACATTTTGGACATAAATGAAAGAGCAGATTCTGTATTATGTTCCAATATATTGCATCTGACGTACAGTGACCCAAATAGGTCTTTCAATGTATGTCTTATATTTAAGGACTACTTTTATCAGTATTATACCCTCAGTGAATGTCTATGGCCAAGAAAGGATTTTAACCCAAGTCTCTTGAATACTGCTCTATCACTCTGTTCACTAAACAGGTTCCTCTTTGGTGGGAAGGTAAACAGTGTTCCATGCACTCTGCTGTCTAGACATGCTTACCACATGTCCACGGAGACATCTGCAGATCCAGACAGCGCTGGCTCTTTGGCTATAAACATATGAGCACTGAATTCTAGAGTCGGCTATGACTGACTTTTGAGCTTTACCTTTACCTTACAGCTCTTACTATTATTTACATTTTGCACACACCCTCTGCATGTGCACATAAAATAAGAAAATAATCCCAGTTAATCCACAGACAGATGGACAGACAGATCCTGATAAAACTACGTCATCACAACATGTGCAGGCAACTTGTGGCTCCAGTCACTCTGCTCTTTTTCATCAGCCAGCCTCTGCATTATCAAAAAGCTATTTGCAAGTGAATAGTCCAGATCTTTGGCATTAGTGATTTTCCTTCATCAAGTAGCCCATGGGACAAGGACAAGGGTAAGAAGTTGGCTGGAAAGAAGGGACCTGAGACAGTGAAAATTAAAGAGAGGGGAGATAAGGAAAGGGGATCTTGCCTGCTTTTGTGTAGCTCTAGGTTGACTGCAGCCCCCACTTAAAAAAATGTGGTACACAACCTCAAAGGAATGTGTCCTGGAATGGAAAGCATTTTTCTCACCCTTGCCTTATAGTCAAGTATTTGTGTAAATGCCAGTCTGGGACATGGCACATTCTCATTAGATTTTTAAAAATTGTTTTGAATACTTTTAGATAGCTCCTGACCTTGATCAATGTCTTGGTATTAAATAAACAAACAAACAAATTTCCTGTTGGTTAACTGTTGTTTCTTCTCTTGTATATCCACATCTTGATAGTGACAACCTGTGTAAATGTGGGTATTTGAAATCTCAGCATATAAAAGGAACTCAGAGTAACAATAATGAGAAATGGAATTATAAAAAACACACTAAAGAATTCCCAACGGATGCTTTTGGGGACATTGAATTTGAAAACTTGGGCAAGACAGGGAAGGTAAGGCAATTCAATGCCTTTTTCATTATTGTATTTAAAACCAGTTTTTAAAATGTTAGCTTAAAGCAGGGGTTCCCAACCTTTTCAAGCCGGGGGCCGGGTCATACTCAATCATCTTCAAGAGCTGGATGGCCATTTTGCCCTGCCTGCACGATGGGTATGGCCATTTTGTCCCAACAGCTTCAAAGAGGCAACCATTTTATTTCTCAAATGCCCTTGTTGGGGTTGGGGTCACATAAAATGGTGCTGTGGGCCGGATCCAGCCTTAGGTTGGGAACCCCTGGTTTAAAGAACGAAAAACGTTATTAGTCTCAGATACAGTTATTTATATTTAAAATACTATCATCCTGTCAAATACTATCCTACCCTCCGTCAGCCCTAGCCTTTCAATTTAAAAAGTGGCAGGATTTTAAAATTGTCTTGTATTAAAAGGGAATTGGGAATTATTGCTTGGAAGGCAATGCAATGTTCTGAGATAGCTGAATAAGGAAGACAGGAAAGGGCAGGAAAATGATTTAAAATAAGTAAAAATCTAAGCCTGTTGATGTATGCACATGTCAATTAACATGTCAATTTGTACACAGACAGTGCGGAAGCACAGGTAGGCACTCCTTGTGTAATTAGTATCTCATTCAAACTAGCCTTTGCCTGAAGAATTGAAACAATAGCGACAGATGCTCAAGGCTGTGTGAGGGAGAAACATTGATAAAACGAGGTACAGTCAAACGTCGCATAAAGAGTGCCTCGCTTAAAGAGCAACTCGCTTAAAGAGCAGAATTTTCTCTGAATGTTTGCTTCTCTTGACAAATAAACCAACCAAAAACTTGCTTAACAAATAAATCGGGGTTCGCAATCCCTCCCACCAGAAGTCACAATTGGTGACTTACAATGGTGTTTCGCGTAAAGAGCAAACTCACTTAAAGAGCAATCCTGTGGAATACATTATGCTCTTTAAGCAAGGTACAACTGTATCTGCATTTGACTGAATGGAATGTGTTTTTATGTTCTAAAAATGATCTATTTCTCTCTCTCTTAAGTATATCCGTCTGTCATGTGACACTGACTCTGAAACACTCTATGACCTGATGACTCAGCACTGGCAACTGAAAACACCTAACCTCATCATTTCTGTAACAGGTGGAGCCAAAAATTTTGCTTTAAAGCCACACATGCGTAAGATTGTCAGCAGGCTGATCTACATTGCTCAGTCCAAAGGTAAAAGTAGGCTCTATTCTGTCCAAACACTTGCTTCCACTGTGGCAAAGACAGCAGGCTAACACAGCATGAAAGGGGTGTGTGTGGCAGGATTAAAACATACCATGGACATCGTGCTCTTGCGTATGCTTCACAAGTGCAGTCCTTAGATCTGAAGTGACTTTATTACAGTGTGAACCACATTTCTTCTAAACATGCTAAACTTTGTTGTATTAACCAGCATTCCATTATCATTCAGAGAGAGAGAGAGAGAGCCTAGCACCAAGCTCTCAGGCTGTGAGCCCAGAAATACTACTGTTTTTCACATCTTTTTTGGGAACATATGGTTGTGATGGCAGACAAAGTCAAGGCCAAGGAGAGAGTTTCAGGGAGACATGTAGTAGAGATGTATTCAGATTAAGCAGGAAATAATATACTTTAGGGGCAGACTTAGGTCAAGGCTTTGGTGGCAGGAGGAGGAAAGCAACCAGGCAAACTGGAACAGTGAAGGAAAACTTGATCAGGGGGACATACGTGAAGCCTATAATTACTTACTGAAGCAGCACTCACTGACAGAAAACAAAATGCCAAAAAGAGGGAGGTAGGGTGGGATAACACCAAAGTAGTTTGTCATGCTGCCTTTTCTGGGTTTTAAAACAGTGTGAAAAAAGTGTATTTCTAGTAGCGCCTTGCAAGACATAAGCATATGTTCAAAGTTTGCAAAAAAAAAAAAAGTCAAAATACTTTCCACAGTAATAACCTCCTATGCATTTTCTCTTTGTTTGCTTCAGATTGCATTAAGCGATTTGTGTGTTCAAGTCTGAGTCGCTTCCTCTTGTCCTCTCAATTTACAGGGGCTTGGATATTCACTGGGGGAACTAATTATGGATTGATGAAGTATATTGGAGAAGTTGTGAGAGATAATACTATCAGTAGGAGTTCAGAAGAGAATGTGGTTGCTATTGGCATAGCTGCTTGGGGGATGGTTTCTAACCGTGAGACTCTAATCAGAAACTGTGATGCGGAGGTACTGACAGCTAATATTCACATATGAGGGAGGAAAAGTGGAGATTTGCTTGCCAGAAGTCACTCCATTGATCCATATCTGCACTGTCCTAACTAGGGGATTATAGTTTAAAGTTTTTTGCCTGTTGACATAGTACCTTGACTTACTGTTCTTGATCCTACTTTGAAAAGTTAATATTCTTTATTTATTGTTGAGGAACTTATTAAAACTTTTCTTGTAATCCATCTATGATGGTGATGTGGTGACCCCTACCTGCTGGCTGATAAAATAATAGCAACATCGGTCCCTCTTTTAATCCTCTTTCTTTAATCCTCGGTCTTTTAATTTTTGTAGTACTTTAAATTGGGTTTTTATGGGTGTGGTTTTAATGCTTTTTTTGTATTGTTGTATTGTTTTTAATGCTGTGAGCTGCCCTTAGTCATTTTGAGTTGGGCGGCTATACAAATTGGAAATTAAAATTAAATTAAAATTCTCTTCAAAGCAATCAACTACATTGTGTACACCATAACCAGGGCTAATCTGAATCTTATTTATTTATTTATTTTCTAATTTGTATTGCCGCACAACTCCGAAGACTCTGGGCGGCTCACAGAAAATAAAACCAATCACAGTTTAAAAGCAGTTTTAAAAAAACCCATTAAAACTGCCTGAGGCAGAACAGCAGATGGTGACCCACCATGTGAAGGTATATAGCAGCATTTCCCAAACTTATTCTATCATGAAACACTTTATAAATCCTAAAAATTTAACAGAACCCTTTGTTTTTTGTAATAGAAAGATAAGTTTGGATTTTTCAGTTCCATCAGAGCAGGGGTTCTCAACCTAGAGCTTGTGGGCCAGCTCCGGCCCATGGTATCATTTCATGTGGCCTGTGTCGCTGTGTCACCGGAAGCAGACACATTTATGACAGCCACAGATGCATTTTACAGCAGCATTTACAGCAGGGGGAGCCACCAGTCCAACATGCTCAGCTATCTGAAGGGGCGTGGTCCGTCCCACAGCTTTAAAAGGTTGAGATCCCCTGCATTAGAGAGTAAACAAAACAAGGTATGTTAGAGAGTAAACAAAACAACAAAAATACAAAAAGTTGTAGCACCTTAAATACTAACTCTATGAAACACCACTGTTCCATGGAACACAGTTTGGGAAATGCTGGTGTATAGTATTCAAGCCTAATCCAGTTATTTTGTGTCTTGAACACTTTCTTCATGTAAGTAAGTAAGAAAGTAAGAATCACACAAAATGCCCTCTTTGTTAAAAAAAAAGTAGCAACAAATTAAGTAACTTGGAATGTATTGCTTTTCATGACACAAAAAATCTGCTACCTAAGATGACTGCCTCAGTGTGCCTAACGGCAGACAACTTTAGTAAACATTGAACTGAAAGGAAATGTGTTAGTGGGTTGAAAAATGGACCAAGAGCATGCAGAGAAAACTGTATTCATGTATGAATGTGGGTTATGTTAGCTCATATTAGCTCATGTAAATGTTTCAGGAAAGGAGTGTGAACAATACATGATTGCACAAAGCTGGTGACATTTTGTTACTGTGGCTGTCTATAGGTCAGTGATGGCAAACCTTTAAGAGACCAAGTGCCCAAACTGCAACCCAAAACCCACTTATTTATCACAAAGTGCCAACATAGCAACAGGAGAGGAAGGAAACGCTCCTATTGGGCTGCTGTGTAGAGGGGTAGGATGAACTTTGTGCTGGAGGAGAGGGAGGAAGGGCTCCTATTGGGCTGCTGGGCAGAGGGGCAGGAGAACTCTGTGCTGAGTGAAGGAGAAAGTGTTCCCATTGGACTGCTGGGCAGAGGGGCAGGTCAAACCCTGTGCTGGGGTGACTGCACAGGTGCTCACAGAGAGGGTTCTGAGTGCCACTTCTGGCACATGTGCCATAGGTTCATCATCATCATCATCATCATCATCATCATCATCATCATCATCATCATCATCATCATCATCATCATTATCATTATTATTAAATTAGACTTATATGCCACTCCACTCACCTCACTGAGGTGACTCAGAGCGGCTCACATAACATAAGCAACATATACAGTATCACAATCTCTAATATAAATACAGCATAATATACAGTATATAACAACAGATGCAGCACAGATAATGCAATCAATAAATTTTACATAAAAAGAAAAAACAATAAAACAATACAATAAAATACAGTGTAAAAAATACAGTACAGTCAAGAGAGACAGCAGTCTTTGGCCAGCTGACCCTCATTCTCCCTGTCCGACAAGCAGGGAGAGTTCTGTGATGTTCCTGGGGTGGCCATGGAGGCAGCAACAGCAGCAAGGTCTTTTATGGCTGGGCTAGCCAGTCCACGCAGCTGACCCTCATTCCCCCTGTCCGACAGGCAGGGAGAGTTCTGTGATGTTCCTGGGGTGGCCATGGAGGCAGCAACAGCAGCAAGGTCTTTTATGGCTGGGCTAGCCAGTCCACGCAGCTGACCCTCATTCTCCCTGTCCGACAAGCATCATCATTGCTATAGGTTATGGACTGACTGAATATGCAGAACCGTTAGATACACTACCTTCATTTTTCTGTTTGGCATTGGAAATAGCTTAGCTTTAAATAATATCTGGTTTGTTTTCTAGACATATTATTCAGCACATTATATCATGGATGACTTCAAGAGGGACCCATTGTACTGTCTGGATAATAATCATACACATCTCATTCTGGTTGATAATGGCACTAATGGATACCCAGGCACAGAGGGCAAGCTTCGAACCCAGTTTGAAAAATATGTTTCAGAACGCATCGTTCCAGGTCAGATTCTCTCTGGAATACTGTACTCCAGTCTAGTATGCCAAAGGCTGAAGAGCTATTAGCCTGCTTTACCTTTACTTGGTGGTAGACTAATACCTGTAGTAGGGCCACAAAGTACAGCTTCTGAAGGGTAGCATATTAATTTGCAGTTACAAAGTGAGGAAATTACTCTGTTACTTTATAAAGTGCTACAAGGCTCTGTATTTTGTTTATCACAGTGTAACAAACAAGCCTTCACATTACTGTACTCATTTACTTCTAGATATTTATTTATTGATTGGATTTTTATACTGCCCATTTGGGAAAGTTTAGATATTTAGAAAAATAGTTAGAATAGTATTTATAAAGCTATTATACAAAACCTAAGATAAAAGGAAAATGGAAAAGAGGAAGAAAAAGCTGACATAGTCACTGAAATCCAGCTAGCACAATTCTGATTTGTCACTACCTAAAGCAGGGGTTCTCAACCTTTTAAAGCTGGGGGCCAGATCATGTCCCCTCAGACTGTTGGCAGGCCGAATTGGTGTCCCTCTGCTGCCATCCCCCCCCCCACTTCCCTGCTTACCAGCCTGCTGTGGGTGAAGGAGTGTTCCCGCCTGTCCTTGCCCGCACTTGGCCAGAGTGGCACCTTGGCTTCTTTGCCTGTCTTGGCCTGTCCCTAACATGACTCCATAGCAGGGCGAATGTTGTAAGCCTTCTTACAACATCTGCCCTGCTATGGAGCACAGTTAAGGACATGCCAAGCCAGGCAAAGGGTAAAAGGACTCCAGCGGGAGCGAAGACATGGGCCGGATAAAATAGTGTCACAGGCCAGATCTGGTCCATGGGCCATAGGTTGAGAATTCCTGACCTAAAATGTTAATATTTATTTTAATTTAAAACTTCCTATCCTTTCCCCTTTCAGTTTTCAAATCAGATCAGATCACTTATGGTCAATGACCAGCACAGTATCCTTTCAGTTTTCTGAGGCTCCCTAGGAATTCCTTTGGCCTCAGGGAAGCCTTTGGGATAGGGCCAAATCTTTGGGATAGTGGTGAATCTTTAATATTAGAAAATCACCAGGAATGCTCCCACCGTCTGATTACTGTCGACAGTCTCATGGTGATTTTTTGCTCTAAAGACTCCCTCTCTCATCCTGAACAAATGACAATCATTACAAAGGCTTTCCTGTATGTTGAAACTTAATCTAACACAATAAAGTATGATTCCCCCCCAACTGAATTTTTATTCCAGTTTAAACTATTTAGTATGGCAAGCATGTAACAATTCAGAACATGTAGGTATAGAAATGAAGAAGTCTTTGCTTGAATTGGGAAAACAGAGGCAAACTGTATGTTATGAAGCCAACCATATTTGTTTCATTACACGCCTCTCCCCTGGTTTCCCCTGATGGGACTGTGGTGAAGCAAGTGGTTAAGATGCTGATTGGAAGGCCAGCAGGCTAGCAGTTAGAGACCTGAGTAATGCACAATGGAGTGAACTTCCGTCTCTGTCCCAGCTCCTGCCAAACTAGCAGTTCGAAAGTAAGAAATTGCAAGTAAATAAATAGGGATCACTTTGGTAGGAAGGTAAACAGTACCTCGATACTCCAGTGTCTAGGCATGCCTGCCACATGTCCATGGAAATGTCTGCAGATGCAGACAGCGCTGGCTCTTTGGCTATAAACAGAGATGAGCCCTGAACCCTAGAGTCAGATAAGACTGGCTTTTGAGCAAGGGTGACCTTTACCTTTACTTCTGCTTTCATTTCAATATCAGAGGTACTTAACTGAGAAAAACAACACCTTTCCCTGCCTTTCCTCTCAGTGTTCTTTAGCATGTTATTTCCAGTTTAAATAATTTACAGTTTCAAAGACAGGCTTAAGGGAGGAAAAATGAGACAGGGTGACAGACTATAGGGAGATGAAGCAGAAAGTTCAGATCTCCTCAGTTGCACATCAAAATTAGGTTGTTCCGGCCTCAGATGGGAACAGGCAAGCAAGAAATGTGGCTTTCCTTGATGTGTCCACCATGGAACTAAGTGAATACCTATACAAGAGTAAACCTTCTGCATTTCTTTATATACCAGGAAGAAAATCCTAGCTGGATTAATTAGGTCTGCTAATCTAAAAAAAGGGAAACCATTTTGTTTTCTATATTACTCTCCTGTTTTCCTTTTTATAGAAGTAATAATAATAAAAATGATGCAGAAATTGTAATTTCCCTTTCTTTAAATGGCAACAATTTCTAGTTTGTAGAAATTCCAGAAAATGCACTGTAAGGAAGTGTGTAACAATTGCTGCAATTATTGTCTGTTAGTTGGAAGGCACCTTTTAGACCATTGAGTCCAAACCCCTGCTCAATGCAGAAATCTGGTTTTGAAGCAAAGCAGTTATGGCAGATGGTTGTCCAATTCTCTCTTGAATGGGTCCAGCTTTCAGAATCTGAATTTTCTCAATCTGAAGCACTGAAAACAATGAGCATATGTGGACATTTCCTTCCATAGATTCCTGTTAATTTTGTATTCTTTGCACATTTATCAGCAGCATTGATTTATAGACATTCTTAAAAGCATTCTGATTTTCTAAAAAGGAGTCAGAGCATAAAATCACAAGATGCAAAATGTTGTGGAGCCATACAGAGAGAGTACCCTTTAATTGTGGAAATGTCAGCAGCTTTTAAATAAATGAGAGTATGAATGGAAAGTTTTAGAAATGAATATGTGTAATCTGATAAAGGATAATATAGAGAATTATGAACTACGCAAAGTGGAAGAGAAGATAGATGTGTTATGCTGACGTAAAGTCGTATGTTTGTATTTTGCCTATTATGGAATTTGTATTATAGATTCTAACTATGCTGGGAAGATTCCAATTGTGTGTTTTGTACAAGGAGGAGGAAAAGAAACGCTGAAAGTAAGTACAGTGTGTCCCTCACCAAGCTGTGTCTTGAACCCCAGCCCTTTAGGATTGTTGCAATGTTCTGCTGTACAATTTCCTTCAATATTGTTACATTATTATTATTTTTATTATAGATCCAAATGTTAAATTATTTTTCTTGCATATTGGCAATCCATCTTCTAGGAAGAGTAAGATGGTTTAGAACAGGGATGCCCAAACTTTTCAGTCCGTGGGCCGGTCACATGGTTCAGGGGGCCAGTGACTATGGCCCAGGGCTGTGGGCTGTAGCTTGGGCACCTTTGGTTTTGAAGATAACTAGATTCCTCAAGTACAGAAACTTCTCTTTTCACAGCAGAGGAAGAGCAGCTTTCTGTTCAGAGGCTTTCTAGTATCCAATTCCCCAGCAACCATTTTGTTGTTGAGTTACACAGTCGAGTCAGACCATTTGCAACCCCATGGACCATAGCATGCCAGGCTTCTCTGTCATTTGCCATACTCCATAGTCCACCCAGATCTATGCCCACTGCATCAACTATGCCATCTAGCCACCTCATTCTCTGCTGTCCCCTTCTCCTTTTGCCTTCAATCTTTCCCAGTGACTCTTCTCTTCTCATTTGGTGGTCACAGTACTTCAACTTCAGCTTCAGCATTTGTCTTCCCAAGGAGCAGTCAGGGTTGATTTCCTTCAGGATTGACTGATTTGATCTCTTTGGAGTCCAGGTGACTCTCAAGAGCCTTCTCCAGCACCACAGTTCAGAGGCATCTATTCTTCTGCGCTCAGCCTTCCTTGTGGTCACAGCCATACAATACTACTGGGAAAACCATTGTTGGGATTGAAGACTCCAGCAGCCACAGCTATAAACAATTTTTGTAGGCTTATGCTTTCTTCTATCGTTAAGCTCCCCCTCCCATTTAAGTCATAGTTCCAACCCTCAGTGTCCTTTCTGGTTCTTATAATTATTTCACATCTGTGATTCTCAAGCTTGTAAGAATTATTGGTTTGGGTTTTCTTTTTCTTTTCTGTTTGTTAAGAGAAGTGTTGTTATATGTAAAGTTTGTCTGGAGAGATACAGTTGAGTTATAAAAAATGGATTGACTCTCATTGACTCCTTTGCGTATGCCCTACGCTTGTATATTCATAGAATATACAGTAGTGAAAATAATCCAGTGCTATAGTTTACCTCTTCTTGCCCATTGTTGTAAAGCAGAGGAGGTTTCCTTTTATTTGAACAATTTCTGTTTCTGTGTCTAAGGCTGGCAAAGACTGCATTCTTTTGGCAAAATGAAAAAGCTAAACACTGCTCTGGATGTAACCCTGGTAATAAACATCACTGATTGATATAGAGTTTGCCTTCAACTAAACACCTGAACTCTGAACACACAAGTCAGGGAGTCAGTCCTGGTAAACAGAGTGGCTCTTACTTGCTTCTGGTCATTATCTTACAAAATTAGATAGAAATTTGATGTTCAGCATCAGAAGATTGATAATGCTATTTTTCACAGTACTCAAATACTCAATGGATTCTGTAAATACTTTCAGGTGTATTTATTCCTAATTAATATACAATTAACTGAATTTGATAGTTTTGTGATTTTGTATTTACATCTGTGTTGTTGTTGTTGTTCAGTCGCACAGTCGATTCCGACCCTCTGCGACCCCATGGACCATTGTCCGCCAGGCACTCCTGTTCTCCACCATCCCCCTCAACTCACTGAGCTCTGTGCCCATTGTCTCCACAATACCATCTAACCATCTCATCTTGGGCCGTCCCCTTCTTCTTTTGCCCTCGACCCTTCCAAGCATCAAGGCTTTCTCAAGTGAATCCCCTCTTCTCATTTGATGTCCAAAGTACTTTAGCTTCATCTTTACAATTTGACTTTCTAAGGAGCATTCTGGGTTTATTTCTTCTAAGATTGACCTATTTGTTCTCCTCGCTGTCCAGGGGACTCTCAAAACTCTCCTCCAACACCACATCTCAAAGGCATCTATTCTTCTGCGCTCAGCTTTCCTAATGGTCCAGCTCTCACAACCATACATTGCCACAGGGAATACCATTGCTTTGACAATACGAATTTTTGTTTTCAATGATGTCTCTTCCTGTTAATTAAATTTCCTGGTCATTTATTTTTTATTAAATTTCCTGTCATTTATTTTTTACCATTATTTGAGGACTTACATATAAAATAATCCTTAGATACATTATGCAATTATAAAATGAGAACATGTATACCCAGGAGTTTGAACTCAATTGGATTTATAGGCCTCTTCCAATCCCATTAATTTATGATTAATCTATGCTCATTATATAAGTAGCAGCTTACATTACCTTCAACAAAAGGTACATTTTATTAAGTTGCATTAAATCAGATTGCATTACTGAGCCATGAATTTAGGGCAATGATGGTGAATCGTGGCACTCCAGGTATTCTTGGACTTCAGTTACTAGAAGCCCAAGTCAGCACTCCCACTGATCAGGGCTTTCTCAGAATTGAAGTTCAAGAACATCTGGAGTGCCAAGATTGGCAATCACTGATCTAAGGTAGTAATGGCAAACCTCTTGGAGACTGAGTGCCCAAACTGCAACCCCAAAACCACTTATTTATCGCAAAGTGCCAACACGATAACTGGGAAGGGAGGAAGTGCTCCCATTGGGCTGCTTGGCAGAGGGGCAGGGTCACCTCTGTTCTGGGAGGATGGAGGAAGTGCTCCCATTGGGCTGCTGGGCAGAGGGGCAGGGAGAACTGTGCTTGAGCAACAGCACATGTGTCAAAAGAGAGGGTTCTGATTGTTGTTGTTGTTGTTGTTGTTGTTGTTGTTGTTGTTGTTCTTCTTCTTCTTCTTCTTCTTCTTCTTCTTCTTCTTCTTCTTCTTCTTCTTATTATTATTATTATTATTATTATTATTATTATTATTATTATTATTATTATTATTATTATTATTATTATTATTATTATTATTATTATTATTATTATTATTATTATTATTATTATTATTATATTTCAATTTCTATACTGCCCTGCTTGGTAGGACCAACTCAGGGCAGTACACAACACATGTAAAGTTACAAGTTTATAAACACAATGTGTGAATAAATCATAAATAATCAATATCAGTATCACAGAACATCAGAATATCAATATCATTACAGTAACAAAAAATTCAATAAACATCAATATCAAGTGATAGTCAGAAATTTCCATATCTCAATCAAATTTACACAAAAAAACAGAACGAAACAAAAACAAAATAATTGCTAAATCCCACGACAGGTGGCAAGCCTCTCCGCCCGCTGCACAGCGTCTCTTAAAGCCACAGCAGGGCGGGGTCCTGGGGACAGGTGGAACGAGTCCCAGTGCTGGACACCACTGCAGCCTCTCATCTCGGCCGCAGATGTTACTGGCAGGAGTGGCGGTAGTGCGAAAAAGTCCCACCACACAGCGTCTCTTAGAGCCCCAGCTGGGGTGGGTTCCTGGGGACAGGTGGAACGAGTCCCAGGGCTGGACGCGGTGGTGGCCTCTCATCCTGGCCACAGATGTTACTGTGTGGCGGCCACCCGCGCAGCCGGGGCAGCATCTTTGGCCGAGGCTTCTGCTGGCGGCCATTTTCAACCCCCCCAACAGGTGTTACGAGTCCAGGGGAGGGCAGAGACATCCGCACAGCCAGGGAGAAGCATTTTAGATGTTCAACAGTATCTTTAATTTCATTTTTCCTGTTCCATATTTGTTAGCTTTCATACATAAAATTATGCTATGTTGCTTTCCTGTTCATTATTTGAATTCCATTCTGAGGTTAGACTTGTTGGGATTTTGTAGTGCAAAATGGAGCAGAAATCCACATACAGTATAAGGGTGATGGTCCCTAAATTATTATTATTATTGCGGCTGATAAACAATACATTACATTACATTACATTACAATATGTTGGTATGGGCACAGGGATTGAATCCATCTTGATAGAGGGCAGCAGCTTTATTAGAACCTAGCTTGGGGCTGAGAAGGACTTTGCATGCCAAGATGGCTCAGGACCAGAAAGTGACTTGAAGAGCTGGATCAGTGATACGGGTGTCATTCTGCAATGAGGAAGGAAGATGAAAGGCTACTGCATTATATTCTCAGGACAGTCTTCATGGCTGATCACCATGATGATCGGCAATATTCAGAATCGGATATGGTACAAATTAAAAAAAAAGTTCTCCCCATTGTGCAAAAAATGATTAATGACCAGTAGTGTACTCATTTTCTATGGATAGATGCTTGTACAGTATATAATTATCTCAGAAGGGTAAAAAAAGTCTAAGTTCACAATTTGTTTCACATAAATTTTGTCTCAGTTTGCTTTGTCTTGCAGAAATGTTAAATTCACTATAACTGCTCACTTGAAATATTCTAAGGATTGATGGTCACTTGAGCAATGAGCATTGCATTGAGGAATAAAGAGAAGCTGTAGGTGGACCACATCCTTTTCATCACAAAAGCCCCAGGTCCAGTTCCTTGCATTCTCCAAGTGAGGCTGAGAACCCTGGAGAGCAACAGTGCCTCAGATGGACCAATAGTTTGCCTAACAGAAGACAGCTTCCTCACTTCCTCTGTAGACAGAGATTCCCTAGACCAGTGATGGTGAACAGGCTACTGTCCATGCTGGAGAGGGGTGTGGTGAACTCTGTGCTAGTGGGCTGTTGGGCAGATGGGCGGGGTGAACTCTGTGCTGGGGCAATGGGACACATACCCACAGAGAGGGCTCTGAGTGCCCCCCTGTCTTAGACTGAGTTACCATTCTGTTTACACACCTTACTAAAGCATGCCTAGGTGTCAGCTAGTCTACTCTTTGAGGCAGATAATCAGGAATTTGCAGAGAATGGCAAAAAGGGCATTTGAAGGGACATTGGCCATAGCAGTGGGGGGTTGTTGCTGTTACTGCTACACTTCCTGGGTTGACCCTGCAAGTACACTTTCACAATAACCCATGATGATCGGAAGAAACCCCTTTTGTGTGAAGTGATGTGAGCTTCAAAAGAGGTGGCTTAATGTGGCTGTTTCTTGCAAAACCACTGTCTGGAACCACCACAGAGCATGTATGTGTCTTATATGGAGGGCTGGAGAAAAGAACTGTTGGAACAAAGCAACTCTTCTTTTGGGAACTTTTATTCATCCTAACTGTTTCCTTCATAGGCAATTAACACAGCGGTCAAGAACAAAATTCCATGTGTGGTAGTGGAGGGTTCTGGCCAGATTGCAGATGTGATTGCAAGCTTGGCAGATGCAGAAGGCACTCTTACCTCCTCATCTGTCAAAGAGAGATTGTTCAGGTACTTGCCTCGCACTCTTTCAAGGCTCACAGAAGAGGAGACTGAAAGCTGGATCAGATGGGTGAGTAATGGTGTAGTTCCTCAATTTATGCAGTAAAACCCTTTACCCTTTACAGTAAAACCTCACATAAAGAGTGCCTCACTTATAGAGTAACTCACATCAAGAGCAGAATTTTCTCTGAATGATCGCCTCGTTTAACAACTAAAACCAACCAAAAACTTGCTTACCAACTAAATCGGGGTTCACAATCCCTCCCCCCCGCCAGAAGTTACAATTGGTCACTTACAATGGTGTTTCGCTTAAAGAGCAAACTCGCTTAAAAAGCAATCCTGTGGAACGCATTATGCTCTTTAAGCGAGGTACTACTGTATTTTCTGCTACTGTTTTTGGCAAACTGGTATGAGCCTGCTGATGCCCACCACTGAAGCCAAGATATCCACACACAATCAGCACTGAAGGAATTCCCTGTTGTAATGATAGCTCTAACACAGGAATTCTAAATCTGTGGCCCATGGGCCAGCTGTGGCCCATGGCACCATTTCATGCGGCCCACCACCACCACACGAGGAAGTGCCATGTGGTGGAGGAAGGGCAAAATGGCTATCTGGCTCCTGAAGCTGTCTGAGGTAATGTGACCCGGCCCCCAACTTAAAAAGGTTGAGAACACCTGCTCTAACATATAGTTTGGCTTCAGTGCTGTTGCTTTGAGTGAAAACCTTTCCAAATTATTATTATTATTATTATTATTATTATTATTATTATTATTATTATTATTATTATTATTATTATTATTATTATTATTATTATTATTATTATTATTATTATTATTATTATTATTATTATTATTAAATTTATATGCCGCCCTACTCGGTGCAACCGACTCTTCTGAACATCTGTACATATTAAGTGCTGTGTGTACCAGAGGACATAGTAGAAGTAGGGGTAACCTGTGGCCCCAGTTTCCAGTGAGTAGAAAAGAAAGAATAACCCCTCCCCCAATGGATTGGGCCTTTTGGGTTGGCTGAAATCTTCCTTACTCCAAAGCACAAAAACAAATCAGAAGAACCACCTCCCTGTGCCTTAAGGAGGTGAAGGGGTGAGGATAGGTCTCTCCTTTGAGGATGAGCAGGGGACCAGGCTATGTTTCTTGGCAAGGTGATAAATAAATGGAATTGACAGGACACTTGTTCCACCCTTCTCAGAATGTTTGTTCTTTCATATCGGAAAGAAAAACTGAGTACACGGAAAAGCATCTGTTTTTAGAAAAGTCCCAACCCCTCAATGAAGGAGTCATTAATATTGGGGAAATGGCTCTCTCCCATAATGGCCCAGAGCGTCTCTGTTTGGATCCATTTCCTTATGACTGTAATAATTATAGAGTGCAGCAGTGGCTTGTCAGAAATGCTTCTTCGTGCTGCTAATGAGGCTTGCTACATTCTGTGCTTACAATTTTGCTATGATTATATGGATTTTGAAAAAGCACCTTACATTCTGTTCCTTTTCAAATAATCTGAGCATTAGACCCAAATGTTTACTTTAGCCTCTTGTAATAGCAATTAATTCCCATGTTCACTTTTGGTCTGTTATTTCAGTAAATGGTAGCCTAGCAGGAAAGGTCAGTAGTATTACATACAAATGTGGCATCCTTTGGGGCCATACCTTCCACGTTTATATTGCAGAACATTTTTGAAAGTGAGAGGGAGTGATCACTTCTAGGTAGTAATCTTTTCAGGCTACAGTTATGTGGGATTAAGCAGAAGATACTAATGGGGCTGAAAGCATCAAGTGGGGGATGTATGCGCTGGATTCTGATATTATTTACTACAGAAAGTCAGAAAAGATTAATCTCTAAAGAATATTATAGTAATCAGTGATGGGATGTAACAGGTTCGCACCAGTTCACCAGAACCAGTAGTAACTTTCCCCAGTGTCCTGGAGAACTGGTAGCAGCTTTTGGGGGGAACCACCTTCAGGTCTTACCTTTTCACTGGTTCCCCCACTGTGCATGCGCGCCAAGCACTTGGCGTGTATGCACGCCTACAGTGCTTGGCGCGTATGCATGGCCTCCTTGCTGTCCTCCCAAGAGGGGAGGAGGAAGAGAAGCTGCTAGCCTGAAGCTCCCTATAGCCTGCTCCCCAGAGTAAGTGACTCACCTTTGGATGTGGTGTGTCTGTGTGCATTTTAATGTGTATTTAATACCTTTACTTATATTGACGTACTACCACAGTTCCTGAAAAGGCCTGGTGGCTGGCAGGCCTGGCAGCCTGGCTTGGGGTTTTTAAGCAAAGTCTTGGAGTTACCTCATGTGCGGTTCCAATTGCTGTTCCAATTGGAGAACCCTTAAGGAGGTACAGCTGTTTTACATTTACATTAATGCATATTATCCTAGAGAACTGGTACGATGACCATATCCATCTTGCAACATGGTGCTGCCCAGGCACTTATACTAACAGGTAAGTGAGGTGTGTGTGTGTGCGCGCGTGTGTGCGTGCGCGTGTGTGTGTGCGCATGCTTATTTTTATTTTATTTTATTTGGCCCTGCCCACTACATCATGATGTCATGACTTTAGCTCCGCCCACACTGTGATGACATCACAGTGGACTAGTAAAAATTTTGACATCCCAGCACTGCTAGTAATGAATTACAAGCAATGACTCTGAATGTAGTAGGGCCTTCTCAGTTGCTGGTCTCATGCTTTTGAATGTGTTGGAAAATCTTTGCAGAGTGGTGAAGCTAATGTGTCCAAAAGGATTAAGGCTGAATGTTTTGAAATGCAAGCCCTCATCAGTTTCCCTTTTGTTTATTCTTGGTTTCTATTATATACATAGTCAGACGCAGCTTTTAGTAGATGGAAAAATGTTTACTTATAAGGCTTGTGTTCAAATAAAATTGTCAAGTAGATTGCAAAAATAGAATATGTTAGTTCACTTCATCTGGGTTGCAATAAAAGGCAAACAACAACAACAACAATCACTCAAGCAAAATGATGGTTGCAAGAGGCTACTGAAGTTAATGGCTTTCTGAAAGTAACATTTTGACTCAGAAAGACAGATGAACCAGTCAGACAGACAGAATAAACCAAAAGGAGCAGTACTCAGACTTAGAGTGAACAGGCAGTTCCGTTTGGAGGGAACAAACATTTAACTTCCTTATTCTTTCATGTCCAGATCATACCCTGGACTGCCAAAATGAAGCCACTTTCTTGGCTTTGTTGTTGGCCAAACTTAAGTCCTTATCGGTTCATGTTTCTGCCAGTAATTGGTAGGCCAGTAAATGAGCTGGATTCTGTATTTCTCCACATTCACACAGCATATTTCCAGATTGACCTTTGCCTCAGTGTGTACAGAACCAAAAATTACATAGGTTGATATCAAGTCCATGTTCATAGGTAAATAAATGCTAAATTTATACTTTATACTATCTACATATATACTCTATATACTAAATATGTACTAAATAAATGAATGGATAGTAAGAAACAAAAATGATTTCCATAATCTGGCCAAACTGCAGTTTTACCTCTTTTTAGAGACAGCTATCTTTAGAGAAAAAAGAATATTTGACTGTGAAAAGTCTTGGGATAGATTAAAATTTGGCTTTTTATGCAGATCAAAGAAGTACTTGAAAATCCTCATCTGCTAACTGTGATTAAAATAGAAGAGGCTGGAGATGAGATAGTGACCAATGCCATTTCATTTGCTCTTTATAAAGGTATGTTGGCATACTAAAAGGGGGCGGGGAGAAAAGAAGGGGAAGAGGGAAAAGGCAAAATATTTTGGCACTTAAAAAACAAAGAGATTTATTTCAGTATGACCATTTGTGGGGGGAAATCTCCTAGGGATGCACATGGTGAAAATGTTCCTATTTCTTTCATTCTTGAAGAATATTCTATTTACGAAATCCAGATACTGTATTCTAAAATGTTTTTAAATGTTCTAAAATTGTTTTAACCTTGAATAATGTTTAATTATTGTTTGAATATAGTTTTGTATAGTGCTTTAAACTTGCTTTTATTGTACAGGGTCATGATTCTATGAGTTCAGGATCCCTTTCTCATCTAGCCACTTAGCCATGCCGCTCCCCTTGGATGGCCTTGGGTAGACTCACCCAGGGAGGAGAAGATGGATGTGTTGAAGGCTATGGGCTTTGGCACGAGTTATATTACCCACCACACTCCAATCCACTTGACAATGTTGCAGGGCATTGGAAAGCTCTAAAAGAATCACAATGCTGGGAAACAAGAGGTGGACTAATGTAATGGTTAGTTCAGGTACAGGAAAAGCACATGCCAGAGAGGTTGAAAGCATGATTTATGTGGCTATGGATGTCACAGGGGTATATGTGTAGTTCAAGCAGAATTATCCTTTTTCCCACCTTCAAATTTAGGCAGCTCCAGAGAGAAAGAGAGAGATGTGTCCAGACACTGTGTGGTTTTGCTTAATGGGCAGGGAAATGAGAATCGGAAACAGCCTGGAAATTTATTTTATTGTTAGTCAACCACAGCCTTCCCTCTACACATATAGCTTTCAGCACAAATGAACAAGACAAAGATAACTGGAATGGGCAGCTGAAATTGCTTTTGGAGTGGAACCAGCTGGACTTGGCAAGTGAAGAGATTTTTACCAATGATCGACGCTGGGAGGTAAGCTCATGCTTCTGTCACTTGGGCAAAGGTGCCAGAAGGAGGCGGGGTCAGCCACCTCTATCAATGTCACTTGACAGAGGGGCTGGGACCAGGTGGCAGCTGTTGTTAACGGTGTGGAAGAAAAAATCTTGGGAATGCAATGCAATGAGTAGTGTGCAGTCTGTTACTCAGCAAGTTGTCAAAGCTCATGTCTGAACACCTTTAAGGGGTCTTTGGGCTTTGGCAATGGCACGTCTTTATGGACTGAACCTAAGAATTCACATTCACATAGAGCTATTTAAGAGGGAAGTTAACTGTACATGTAAGAATCAACATACAGTAAAACCTCGATTTAGAAATGCCTTGAGTTATGAAAAACTCAATTTGCAAAAGATTTTTTTGGGGGTAAATCAGTATCCCAATTTACGAAAAAACAAACAAACACCGACTTACGAAAGGGGTTTTACTGTATTTCATTTAGATTTTTAGCACTCAAAATGCTGGTGCCATCAGTTTGCGTGCGAAAAATCCAGCCCCACTCCACCCACCGCCACTGCCAGAAGTGTAAACAAATCACTTACCAGCGGTGGAGGCCTTCGCTGCAACTGAAAAAGTGGGGGGATGGACTTTTCTGGTTTTATTTTTATTTATATTTATTTATACCTCACACTTGCTAACCCGCCCCAATCGGGCAAGCCCGACTCAGGGCGGCTTACAGCCCAAATTAAAACACATCAATAAAAAATTAAAAGTTTATGAACTAAAACAGTATCTGGGGGTGTCGTCAGAGGGGTAATATCCCTAGACTAACCACCCCACATGGGAGCCCACATCCCTGGAACCCCACACATGTCCTGCCAGCCAGGTCTTTAAGCTCTTCCGGAAGGACAGGAGCTCTGTCTGTATGCGCAGCTCAGTTGGAAGGAGGTTCCAGAGGGCCGGGGCGAACACAGCGGCCCGGCGGAGGAGGATGCGGCAGTGGCGAAGGCTCTCTGCTTCAGAGAATGGTGGATACCAGTGGTGGGCATCAGCAGGTTTGCATCAGTTAGAAATTCTGGCAGGCCCCATCCATCCAAGTTTTGAAATAAAGTAGTCCTAATTTGGGTGCAATGCTGGGCTTTCCCCCGGCCATGTCCACCATACCATGCCCACAGAGTAGATGGTAAAAAAATTTTTTGGGAGCCCACCACTGGTGGGGACAGAAGGAATCTTTCCCCCTGAACCTTGCATAACCTGCTGGGATGGCAGATGGGTCAGGAAAAGCAGCAGAAACAGCCATGGGGACTTTTTTTTTTATGATGCCACCATGGCTGTTTCTGCAGCTGTCCCTGGCAACAGGCCCTATCATGGCAACAGGCCCTATCAGTCCCTGGAAAATAGATGGGGAAGAAGTAGAAGCAGTGACAGATTTTACTTTTTTAGGATCAAAGATCACTGCAGATGGTGATTGCAGCCATGAAATAAAAAGGCGACTGATTCTTGGGAGGCAAGCGTTGAGAAACCTGGGGAGCATAGTGAAAAGTAGAGACATCAAATTGCAAACAAAAATTTGTATAGTCAAAGCAATGGTATTCCCGGTGGCAATGTATGGTTGTGAGAGCTGGACCATTAGGAAAGCTGAGCACAGAAGAATAGATGCCTTTGAGATGTGGTGTTGGAGGAGAGTTTTGAGAGTCCCCTGGACAGCGAGGAGAACAAATAGGTCAATCTTAGAAGAAATCAACCCTGATTCCTCCTTAGAAGGTCAAATTGTAAAGATGAAGCTAAAGTACTTTGGACATCAAATGAGAAGAGAAGATTCACTTGAGAAAACCTTGATGCTGGGAAAGGTGGAGGGCAAAAGAAGAAGGGGACGGCCCAAGATGAGATGGCTAGATGGTATTGTAGAGATAATGGGCACAGGGCTGAGCGAGTTGAGGAGGATGGTGGAGGACAGAAGTGCCTGGTGGACAGTGGTCCATGGGGTCGCAGAGGGTAGGAATTGACTGTGCGACTGAACAACAACAAAATCTGAAAAAGAGGCAGGAGAAGAAATGAGAAACTGGGATATACTGGAAAGGGCAAAGATAGAATAGAAGAGAAGTGGTGCAGGAATGTATGCTTTGCTATGTAATCAGTGATGGGATGTCCCCGGTTCCAGATGGTTCCCTAGAACCCGTAGGACCAATCCCGGAGGGTTCTCCGGGAGAGTAACCCATTTTTAAGGCGTCCGGTTCCGGACGCCTCACCGAAAGAATTTTTTTTTTTAAATCGGAGCTAAAATGGCTCCAATTGACTGCGCATGCGCAGAAACTCAATCTGATGCATTGCGCATGCGTCAAATTGAGTTTCTAGTCATGCGCACTAAATTGGAGCCAAATGGCTCCAATTTAAAAAATAATAATTTTCCGAAGCTGGAGCCGCCCCTTTTTAGAGTGGCTCCGGCAGCAGCAGCGGCAGCCCTAAGAGAAGGGCACCTCCCCTAGCCGGCCACCGAGCTCCCACGGGCACGTTGGTGCCTGCCTGGGCCATCCGTCCGCCCGCGCCGCGCCCCCCTAGGGACTTGGGCCCGACAAACCCCCATGCCCTGGGTAAGCCCGGCGGGGCTCGCCACCGCCGCGTCCTCCTCTGCCGGGCGACTGCAGCTTCCTCGGGGTGGTGCCTTTTTGGCCCGGCTCTGGCGGCGGCCACAGGCGGCCAGGGCCTGCGGGCAGCAGTGGCTCCAGCCCCTGGCCGCGGCTGGAGCCGCCACCATACCCACTGCTGCCCGCAGGCCCTGGCCCCCCGTGGCTGCCGCCAGAGCCGGGCCAAAAAGGCACCGCCCCGAGGAAGCTGCAGGCGCCCGGCGGAGGAGGATGCGGCAGTGGCGAGCCCTGCCGGGCTTACCCAGGGCATGGGGGTTTGTCGGGCCCAAGTCCCTAGGAGGGCGCGGAGGCGGCGGATGGCCCATGCAGGCACCAACGTGCCCATGGGAGCTCGGTGGGCGGCCAGGGGCTGCAGGCGGCTGTGGCGGCCGTGGCCAGCGGCTGCAGGGCCGGCCGCGGCCTTCGTAGGAGGAAACGGCCGCAGTCGGGGGCAGCCGTGTCTTGCCGGGTGGCCCCGGGCCACATGGAGGTTCGTCGGCGCCAAGGAAGGTAAGTGAGGCTTTTATATTTAGGTTGGGTGGGTGATTTATTTGTGTTTTGGGTGGGTGGTTGTACTTTAATTTAATTTTTATTTTATTTATTTCTTTATTTTATTTCTTTAAGTTATTTACGGGTCTGTGTGCATGTTTATTTTTTTATTTTTATTTTTTTTGGCCTTGCCCACAACGTCATGATGTCATGACGTTGGCTCCGCCCATAACGTCATGACGTCATGACATTGTCCACGCCCATGACGTCCATGACGTCATGGCGTGGTAGTAGAATTTTTGACATCCCATCACTGTATGTAATGTAGAAATGTAGCCATTATGTAGTTGCTGGCTAATGCTAGGAAACACGTATTTAGGTAGACAGATCTTTGTTTTAAGATGGAAGAGGAGGAAGAAACTGAACATTGTTCCTTTTTTCTTTTGAAATGTTTTTTATTTTTGTATTTGTGACTTTTTCTATTTTTACTATAATAAACCTTTTGAACTTTTAAAAGAGGATTAATTGTTTTTGAGAAGCATGGGTTGGTGGGAGAATTTCCAGTCTCTTCAAATCTTAAGGCCTTTGCTATCTGATAGGATCTGATTGGCGTGGCGGTGAAGCAGAATCAACCAGAAATTGAAAATCTACCTGGGAAATGTATAGCTCTGGAATGTGACCTGAATACCTTAAAGGAGCAAAAGTCTTGAGATGGCTTTCTCAGTGGGTAATAGGTTCACTAGGAATGGATGAGTCCCCCGATAGTTGGGGTCCTAGATTTTTGGACTCTTGACAAAGCAAAACAATCACACTTCTATACCACCCCATAGCACTTAGTACACTTTCTAGGCAGTTCACAAGTTAATTAGCATTTTGCCCCCAACATGCCGGGTACTGCCAAGGCTGGGGAGATGTGATAAATTTTCCCCACTCCTGTAATCAGTCTGGCTGCTGCATTTTGGACTTACTGAAGTCTCTGTAGCAGGGACAGGGGAAGCCCCACATAGAGAGCATTGCAGTAGTCAATATGAGAGATTACCAGTGAGATAACTACTGTCGTGAGGAATCGTCTGTCCAGGAAGGGATGCAACTGGACGTAGTTTGTAATAGGATGGAGAAAGATAACTGGTCACAAGTCCTATGAATTTTGTCTGTGTGTCAGATGAAACTACAGTCTGATTTTTCCACACATATTTTCTGTTCATTTTGGGACTACCATACAAACGATGCACAATTTCAGAATCCTGTTTATAACTACTCCGTAGGTAGAACACTCTGCATTTGCAAGTGAGGCTTATGCTTGCTCAAAGAAGTAGTGAATACACCCAGATGCAATTGGCAGGTTTTGGCAGCTGTGTAGGAAATGGGCCTATTGTGCATGCAGAAAAGAGTAATAGTATCCAAGAAGTAACTTTCAGCTTAGTTAAAAGACTTTTCTGTTTTCTGTTCATTACAAGTCTGCTGACCTTCAGGATGTCATGTTTACGGCCTTGGTGAAGGACAGGCCAAAATTTGTCCGCCTCTTTCTGGAAAATGGCTTAAATCTCAGGAAATTTCTCAACAATGATATTCTAACAGAGCTCTACACTAACAACTTCAGCAGCTTGGTGTTTAAGAACCTTCAGATTGCTAAGAACTCCTACAATGATGCTCTCCTTACTTTTGTGTGGAAGATGGTGGAGGATTTCAGGAGAGATGTGAAAAAAGAAGAAAAAAATAGCAAGGATGATATAGAGATACAACTGTTGGTATGTGAACTGCAAGTTTACATTGGAAGAGTATATACTGCAATCCTATGCTGCAGTACTGTACCCATTTATCTGGGAGTTAAGTATCTTTGAATATGGTGGAATTTAGTTTTGTGTAGGATTATGCTGTGTGTACCAAATAAAACAACATTTGGTTGACACAGGAGTTTTCATGATCAGCCCTCTTAACTTTATTCTTGCTTTATTTATTTTCAGGATGTGTCTCTTATCACAAGACACCCTTTACAAGCTCTCTTTATTTGGGCGGTCCTTCAAAATAAAAAAGAGCTATCCAAAGTGATTTGGGAACAGGTGGGTTACGTTTTCAGCATGACTGGAAGTAAATTTACAAGTTGGTTTCTCCATTACTTTCTCAAGTAGTAAATTTGTACTTTCGCTGTCATTCTGTGCATACTTATTTGAGACTGACAAAGTCCCAGTGAGCACTCCCACATAGATGAATGAGGAATTTACCTATTTTTATGTTAATTTTAGAAAATGTATTATGTGGAAGTGACCATATTCCATTAAATGTATGAGAATTGTGATTATGAAAGCGGCAGGCTTTTGCACCTGTGTGTATGTTTTTAAAGGCTCATGGTGGGATATTGATTACCATTGCATGTAGTTTATGACTACACTGTGTTAATATAATGAAAGAAGAGGGAATCCATCATAACCCTGAGCATCAAGCAAACAGTGATGGGTTTACGCTATTATTAGGTAGATTTAAAAACATTTTCTAAAATGAGTTGACTAATAAACCATGTAGCCTAAATCTAATTGCTGATCCCAGTTACAGGAGATCTTTTAGAACCAGTGGAGATGACAGAGGTTTTGACAGCAATATGACTGCAGTAGGTCTACTGTAGATGGGACTAATAGCTGGATTTAGGAAAGGTTACTTGAGAAGTTTAGTATGCCTTGTTCCTTGGCTGTTAATAGTCTCCTATAATGGGTCTGCTGTATTAATAGGTCTGCTGTTAGTGGGTCTGCTGTATTTTGGCCTAATTTTATGGCATGTTTACTGCTGATTTTATTGTAGCTTATTTTTATTGTAATTTTATGGGGGGGTTACTTTTAAAATGTATGTTTGTTGTATGGGGGACTTTATGTTGTTAGCTGCCTAGTGTAGGCACATGCCCAATCTCCCCCCACCACCACCAAACTGGTGCCACAAAGCTCTCAGCAGCAGTGTGGCTGGAAGCAGAATGGGGGTTCCCCTGTCGGCTTCCCAGCTATGCCACCTCTGCACCCTTGGCAGTGGCAGGATGTTTGGGAAGCCGACTGGCTTCCCAAACGCGCCGCTGCTGCAATCGATGCTTGGGTTGGGTGCGCGCCCCCTGGTTCTTTCCCCCAACCCAAGCGCTGATCGCAGCATGCGATGGCTGACTGGGTGGGAGAAAGAACGGGGTGCGTGCCCCATAACAAAGATCCAGGTAGGGGTTTCTGTGCAATTTGACAGCCAAATTGCACAGAAACACCCCCCCCCCCGGGCTGGATTGCTAAAGGGCTTAGTCATCGGGGGGGGGGGGGAGGAAGCTTCTGAAGAGAGGCTGGGGAAAGGGATGACTTCTTTTGAGAAGTCACCATCCCCCCCCCCCCGGGGCCTGGATCATTAAGCCTATTCTTTCCCCGAACCCCAGCACCGATGCAAGCTTGGGATCAGCCCTGAGGTTGGGCGGAAAGGGAACAGGGTTTTTTAAAAATGTTGTGCGATCAATGTATCACATGTTAAAAACTGGATAACGTTATGACTTGTGGAACCAAGTCATAACGTTATAGTGTATACTCAGACATTACCTTAACAGCTCTTAGGTGCTTGGTTAGGGCTTGAACTGTTAATTTTATTCCAGTCCTCGACTGTGAACCAAATGTTTGATTTGTATAACAACAACAACAACAACAACAACAACAACAACAACAACAACAACAACAACAGTAATAGTAATAGTAACATGTTGATGAAGTATTTGATGGTGTGTCTTAGAGTTGGGGAGGCCTAGGGCCATGATGGTGAACCTTGGCACTCCAGGTGTTCTTGGACTTCAATTACCGGAAGCCCAAGTCAGCACTCCTGCTGATCAGGGCTTCTGGGAATTGAAGTTCAAAAACAAGAAACCACATAGCATACAGGTCATCATGAGCCAGCCCCTCTCTGACCTTTGCTACTGGGATCTAACCAGGGAAGTGGATGACTTAAGATGTCTCTCAGCTTAAGCCATTTTACAGTCTTGGGAATTGGAACCCCGTCCCACTCCCCTTTGGAGTAGGAGAGAATGGAAGCAAAGGGGAGTGTGTGTGTGTGTTTAAAAGCCCTGAGGTGTTGCTGATGCAATTTATCACTTACAATTGTATTTTTAAAAAATCCTCTCCCCACCCCCATGGGGGAGTGGGAGGAACTTTTCAGTTTCCCAAGTTCATCAAACAGTTTAAGAAAACATGGAGGAGGAGGCTGGGAGAGGGATATTTTCATTATTTCTTCTTTTACTTTCTCTTTAAAGGGAAAGAAGGGCCAAGTAAGGGCTCCTGTGGTCATTCTTTGCATGTGAATGCGATGATCGCTCCAACTGATGTGCCACATCTCAATAGAACCCTGATGAGCACAACCCAGCCTAATTCAGGCTGGGATAATTTTGGCTGTCAAATTGCACTCTTAATTTTTGAAATCAAATGGGAAAAGATAGATAACAACGTCACTGTTCTGCTTTAGCCAGCCAAAGATTCTATTCTGTAAATTTTAGCTTTCCTGCAAGCATATACACATTTCACATCTTTTAAGGATTTTCACAGGATTTTCATCTTTTTAGAATTTTACAAGGTAAAGTATCACGGCTGCACCCACATGATTTCTCATATGCAGCTCCAGGGAATGGGATACTTTTTAATTATGCAATTGCACTGTTGTTTGGGGATTTGAAATAACATTACTGGAACGGCTGTAGTTAGAGTCACTTAGAAACAATGGCGATTATAATCAGGCAATTTTGCCTCTTTGCAGACGAGAGGTTGTACTTTGGCAGCGTTAGGGGCAAGCAAACTCCTGAAAAGCTTGGCTAAGGTGAAGAATGATATCAATGCTGCTGGGGAATCAGAAGAGCTGGCAAATGAATATGAGACAAGAGCTGTGGGTAAGTTGTGATATAAAAGATTCATGAGACAAACAAGAGTAGGTCTGAGACAAAAAAAATCACATATAAAGTCTCTGTGCATTGGAACTGAAAAGCCTGGAAAACTATGTTTTAGAACTCATATGGAGCAAAGCCGGATAATATACTCAGAGGAAATGTTGATGAGGTTAGAGATGATGACATCTCTGGAGAATAAGGAGGAGGGCTTAACCACTGAAGACATACTGGAAGGTGAATCAGAAGTACTGTACCAGAAATGATCACGCCTAAACATGAAACACTCCAATTCAAATCCGATAGACCTAATTTCATATTTGGAATCTACTAAGAGGAACAAGTGAAGTGTCACGTGTTGACAGCCATGGAGGTGTAGGGGACCTAGGGAAACTCAGGGGCTCAGGAGACCTGGATTCAGTTTCCCACTCAGCCACAGAGACTCAAGGAAGTTGGCAATGATGGATCACTTCGTGAAACATTTCAAACCCATATAGGGGTTTGCCATAAGTTGGAAGCAACTGAACAGCACACAGACAAAAAACAAGAAGCAAAGAATTTTTAATAGGGAAGAAATACTGTGGGGTGGCTAAGAAAAAGAATAAGTCAAGGTATGAGATGGGTAGAAACATCACTGAGTGAATGCAGGGATAGGCAGCAGACCACAATTTGAGACATTGACTGAGAAGTGCTGTTTTGTTATTAGTTTAATGAAGATTTTCATTGATACTGTATAAGGGACTGATGCTTCTTAAAGTTTTAATAAACATTTTAAGACATAGATTATAGTAATCGCTGATATATATCATTTACTATCTTATGAGTTTATATTTTTATAATTAACCATTTCTGTATTTCTATGAAACAATTATAGGTGAAGTAGGAAACAGCAAGTAGTTGAATATATGAATTGGCCATATATGAGTCATATGATACATAATATATACCTGGTTCAGCCCCCATTTGTACATCTGGCCCAATATTTTTCCTCTCATAGGTCTTTTTATTAGCGCCTTCCAAATTTGAACAAAGTACCCTTCCATTGAGCAAATGAAGACACAGGGACAAGCATAATTTTTTTGTTGGGTAGTCATGAAAACAGACCCAAACAGATGATCGTCTAAGACAGAATGAATAGACAAAAGCTCCTTTTTATTGTCTCTTGCTTATTGATGTTTTTAGAGTTATTCACCGAATGTTACAGCAGTGATGAAGAGCTGGCTGAACAGCTTCTTATATATTCCTGTGAAGCCTGGGGTGGAAGTAACTGTCTGAAACTGGCTGTGGAAGCCAAAGATCAACAATTCATTGCCCAGCCAGGAGTCCAGGTAAAAAAAGAACAGAAAGAAAACTAGAACAGATGACATTCTGTCAGATTTTATTTAATGAAACAGAGTAAGACAAGAATCCTATAATAATATAGAATCATAGAATAATTGAGTTTGAAAGGGCTATAAGACCATCTAGTCCAGGAGTTCTCAACCTTTTAAAGCCAGTGGCTGGGTCACATTCCCTCAGACAGCTTTGGGGGCCGGACAGCCATTTTGCCCTTCCTCCACCACGTGGCACTTCTTGGTGTGGTGGTGCCCCCCCATGAAATGGCACTGCAGGCCACATCCGGCCAACAGGCCACAGGTTGAGGATTCCTGATCTAGTCCAACCCCCTGCTCAGTACAAGAATCCAAAACAAGCAGATATGACAGAGGGTTGCCCATTTTTTTCTTGAATGCCTCCTATGATTTATATTTGTATTTTGTATTTATATGCCGCTCTATTCACCAAAGCGACTCAGGGCGGCTAGCAAAATAGGTCACAAAATATCACATGTCAAAACATATCAAAGTATTATATATCAAATATCAGGCATATCACGGCTACTATTCCAAAAATATCAAATATCAATGACATATCAAAGTATCACATATCAATAACATATCAAAATATCACATATCACATATCAATAATACATCAAAGTATCACATATCACATATCAATAACATATCAATAAACTACAAATATTACATTACAAAAGATCACATACCAAAACATATCAAAGTATCACATTTCAAAAACATTACAAGAAATACCTCATCATAAACATTTCAAAAACACATCAAAGACACTTTGAACAGTTCACAAAAATCTCGAACTCTATCCCGCTCACAAGTCCACTAAGTCAATTTCCCTGCTACTTCTTTCCCCTCAGCCGAACTTGGCTGAGAGAACATCCAAATTGGTGGCGAAGAGAAAAGACCCACACAGCTGTCCTTGCTCTCCCCGGTTCGAGGCCGGGAGAGAGCAGCATCAAAGTCCAGCGGGGCAGTGGCACTCACCTCCTCCTCAAGTAATTGGTTCCATTGTCGTACCCCCTGATATTCAGCCGAAATATGGGTACCTGTAATTTGAGCCCACTATTATGGATCCTATATTTTGAGATGATTAATAACAGATCCAGCCCTTTCTCTTTACAATTTATCTTTCAGGTACAGTATTTGAAAGGCGCTATCAAATCTCTCCTTTTTTTGCCAAAGCTAAATATACCAAATTACTTCATCTTTTCCTCATAGGGCTTGGTTTCTATTCCCCTAATCAACTTTGTGCCCTCCTCTGAACCTGATCTGGTTTGTTGGCATCCCTTTAAAAGTGTAGTGTCCTGAACTAGACACAGTACTCAAGAGGAGGCATGACCAGTGCTGAATAGAGGGGGACTAGTACCTCATGGAATTTGGAGACTATGCTTCTGTTAATGCAGCCTAAATTAGCACTTGCCTTTTTTGCTGTCACAATTCCAAGTTCTTTCTCACTTGTGGTATTACTGAGCCAAGTATTCCCATCTTGTAACTGTGCATTTGGTTTTTTATCCCTAGCTGTCTAACTTTACCCTTACTCCAGTCAAATTTCATTCTGTTTTCAGCCCAGTGTTCAAGACTTCTAACTTTTTTGCTATGGTCCCCTATCAGGTGTTGAGTTTCTATCTTGAGTATGCTTAACTACAGCTGTAGGATAATAGAACTTTTTTTTATCCCAACATCCACTTTTCAGCTGTTCCTGCAGCAGGAAGTTTGGCTGAGCCACTGACCAGATCATGTATTTTCTGTGTATTTCAGAATTTTCTTTCAAAGCAGTGGTACGGGGAGATCTCCAGAGACACCAAGAACTGGAAGATTATTCTGTGCCTTTTTATTTTCCCATTAATAAGCTGTGGCTTCATCTCCTTCAGGTAAATTTATTTATTTATTTCATTTGTACCCTGCCTTCCTCCGAAGACTCAGGTCAGCTTTACAACTAAAACAATTAAAACACATACATAAAAATTAAAATTCAAGTTAAAACACATACATAAAAATTAAAATTCAAGTTAAATTATTTCTAAACATAATTTTGTTATATTGTTGCTACCGTGTGATGTAGTGGATAGTGTGATGGGTTAGGGCTCAGAAGGCCCGGGTTAAAATCCCTATTCAGCCATGGAGAAGCACTGGAGAAGGGTAGAAGAACTGAAAGCAAAGCAATCACACTTATATACCATCCCATAGCGCTTAGTGCACTCTCTGGGCAGTTCACAAGTTAATTAGCATTTTGTCCCCAATGTGCTGCGTACTCATTTTACCAACCTTGGAAGGATGGAAGGATGAGTCAACCTTGAGCCCTTGGTCAGAATTGAACTCACCACCTTTTGGTTGCAGTATAGCAGTTTAACCACCAGGTTGTCCCTTGAATAGACGTTTAGGGTTTTAAACTGGATGAAACTTGATGTCACATATCACACACTTGCCGACACATAAATTGTTGTTACTATCGCTGTTATTTTAAATCCTTCATCTTTTGCAATCTGAGGGCATGGATTCATATCTCTACGTTGGAGTGTGCAGATTATCTTCCATCCGAGTTTCATTACAAGTCATTAAAAAGCAATACAATAGTAGTTATTTGGTAAATTATTTCTTTGATTTATTGATTGTACTTGTATACTATTTGATATGGTTCAATCTGTAAGCTGATTTGATTGCTATTGGTGTGGGGATAGATCTGCTGTTGTCGTAGACATAGGTATTATTTATGTACTGGATACACTGATTCAAAATAACATAGCAATGGTATTATGTTGGCCAGATGATTGTTATTTTATAGAATAATTATATATTAATATGCCATCAAATCAATTGAGAGGTATGGTGACCTTTTCCAGGGTTTTCCAGGTAAAGAATATACCAAACTGGTTTACCACCCCCTTCTTGTTGTGGCAATGCTCTGGGACTGTGCAGCTTGCCTATGACTACACAGGCTGGAAGGCACGGTGGAGAATCAGATGGCTGACTTCTGGCTCTGCAGCCAGATACAGTACTTAAACCATTGAGCAATCCAGCCAGTTATTTCGCTGTATTTCACCGTATAGCTGTTGATATTTTTTAAAAGCTCATTTCCCCAGCAAACCTGTTTCGGAAATTATTTCCAAGCTATTTGTTTTGTTTGCACAGGAAGAAGCCAGCTGAGAGGAGTAAAAAGCTGCTTTTCTACTATGCTTGGTTTTTCACTTCACCCTTTGTGGTCTTCTCTTGGACTGTCATCTTCTACATTGCCTTCCTCCTTCTGTTTGCTTACGTCCTGCTCATGGATTTCCAGAAGTCACCCACCGTGCTGGAGCTGCTGCTTTACGTGCTGGTCTTCATCCTGCTTTGTGATGAAGTGAGACAAGTAGGGAGTACTTAGAAATCAAAAAAAGTCATGTTTCCAGGGTGTTTTTGTTGGATGCAGGAGGAAGACCTGAAGGCCTGTTGCCGTTCAAATCCAGTGTTTTCTTCCTTGCACTAAACTATTCAGAATTATATATTGCTTTGCTATCAGGCATAATTAATGAAAACCTCCCAGAATGCTACAGCTAGCATGACCCATGGCTACACTAACTAGGCTCTTCTGGGAGATGTAAGCTAAAGAAAAGTGATAGCAGACTGCAATTGAATAATTATGCTGGTGTTAATTCCAATGGTATAAATTTCAGCAGCATGTTGCCACTAGTTAAAAAGCCAGTGTTTGCATTTCTTGTTGCATGTCAAGTAACATCACTGTGAAGCAGAAAATACCATACCGACTTCTGAACTATTCCCAACATACAGCTGAGGCACCATTGAACTTATATCAGTGGGCACAAGTAATAAGATTTTGGACAGCTTTTCCCTGTTTTGATCTAGATAATTTTTAATGGCTTAGTTAGATCAGTGGTTCCCAACAGGAGGACTTCGATTCCCAGAAGCCTAAATCAGTACTTTGGCTGATCAGTGCTGTGGGGAATTGACTTAGGGTTCTGGGAAGTGACGTCCAAAAAGCAAAGGTTGGGGAACACCTTTGGGCACTGGTTTGCCTTCCAGTGGTGTGCCAGGCTTTGAGGTTATACAAGCATTTTAGCTGAGTCTAGATCTGTGCTAAAATCCCATGTTATTTTTTGCCACAGATATGTCTAAATAATAATTAACTATGGCATTATGGTTCAGGATAGAACATGTTGGGAGAGAAGAAGAGCAAGTATGCAATACAGTGACCTAATTGTAATCCATAACCATGATTAGAGATTAGTTCTCTTTACTGTGAATCAGAGAACAGGTCAGTTATGTTTGCAAAATATTCAGATTGCAATATTCTGAAATTAGCAAACTTCTGAAAGGAGAAAGATTAAATATTCCTGGACTAAGGACATTCCTTTACACATCCTTTGTCAAGCATAGGATTTCCCCTCTTGAGATCTAGGGTGCTTCCAGACAAGCCCAATATCTTGCAGTAATCTTAAATTATTAATAAAATGTTGTCATGGTGGCAGTGGCACTGGCAGTGATGCCATTGTCTTTCCTTTTATCTTTCTTGTGTCTTTGTATGACAGCTTCTCTCCCCCCCTTTTTTTAATGTATGCAAATATAATTTAATGCAAATATAAATTAACTTCCGAATCTTCTGATTGGTAGTGCTGGGAGCGTTCTAGCTAGAAGCATCACATTTATATGAGAAAAAAAACTTTTGGAATACGGTCACATATGTGGTCTTTGCAAGTGTTCAGATGGGCAAGGTAGGGGGTAACTTCAGACCACCCAGTTACTCCAACAATCCTTATTTGCAAAATAGAGAATGTAAGAGTATTGTAGATCACAAGACAGAAGATTTTGCTTTGGTAATGAAGCCTTCTAATAATACCATTTTCTGTTTTAATTTAATTTAACTTGAAGGGTTTTTGGTACATTAACATCCTACTTCTGTAGTTTGTTTCTTTGTATCTGAGTGTTATGGATGCATATGAAATATAGGTAAAATTTAAAACAAGGATTGTATTCTCATTTTAGGTGCAAGTTGACCAATAAAAATGATGGTGATAGATACATTCAGAGTATTAGCTTACACTTTGACATGAGCCTATATGTCAAATCAGAGGACCAGCTTTTGGTTGTAATGTAATAGCTAGGTTTAATGATATGATTGTCTGATTGCTCTGTCTGTTTACAGTGAATTAGACAACTATTTACAACACCGCTAATTATGGGCTGGAGAAGTATCTGGTTCAATGGAACAATCAGCAGTTGCTTTACCACAAGACTCATGTGACAAGCTGTAGACTGCTTTTCAGAAGTTTGTAGAGTTTAAGTGGTGTTTGAACATAGGGCAAACACTGACAGATAATTGCAAATACACCAAAATAGATGTCATTTATAATTCTTGTATGATTGTTTGATGTAACTGTATTGTACACTCCCACAAATATCAGTTTATTCACCTCTACTTCAATGTTAATTAGGAAGGAATGAGCTCCCGTCTTTGTCCCAGTTCCTGCCAACCTAGCAGTTCAAAAGCAAGAAATTGCAAGTAGATAAATAGGGACCACTTGGTGGGAAGGTAAACAGCATTCTGTGCACTCCAGTGTCTAGTCATACCTGCCACATGATCATGGAAATGTCTGCAGAAGCAGACAGAAGTGGCTCCTCAGCTTTGAAACGGAGATGAGCACTGAACCCTAGAGTCAGATATGACTGGCTTTCAAGCAAGGGAAACCTTTACCTTTACCTATAATCTCATAAACCTGAGCATTAGAAGTCTGTTGTTCAACCTGAGCCTTAGAAGTATGTCAGTTGTTTTTAAAAACAACAACACAAGGTCAATACTTTCCTAAAATGTTATGACATTGTTGACGCATGTTCTCTGAAGAAAACAGACTGTAGCTCTTTATTTCTGCCAATAGATGTCGCTGCTTCACTGTAATACCTGGTTAGTCTTTAGCTGCCCTCCTCTATGATTTTTCAAAGCTTAGAATCATGTTTACAATGAGAGTCCATCAACTTGAGTTAAATTGTTGCAGTTATGTAGTTACAGTGAGTAGATTTGCATGCATTGTCACATGTTGATGTGGAGTCTGATTATGTTCGAGCATACAAACTGCACAGTCACAACCTAACTGCATTGCAATAGTGCACTGCTAATATTCATAGATGCCATCCACAAAAACCATTTTCACTGCATGGGATATATGTTCATACAGAGATAATGTGAATTGGTCTCCACATGAAAACACTTGGTGCTCATTGTATAGGAAAAAAAATTAAGCGAATCAGGTGGAATGTTTAATACCTGCTAAGGTTTTCAGCCTAGTTTTTTTAACGGGTTGGAAGGAAGCAGTGGTGGGTTGTTAAAATTCCCCGCTACCCCACTGTGATGTCATGGACGTTGTGGGCGTAGCCAACATCATGATGTCATGACGTTGTGGGTGGAGCAAAAAAAATGTCTGCGCATGCGTCAAACCTCCATTTGATGCATGCACAGTTCTTTTTTTAGTGTGCATGTGTCAAACCTATTTCATGCATGCGCACTAAAAAATAGAACTGTGCATGTGTCAAATGGAGGTTTGATGCATGCACAGTTCTGGGCAGTAATTTCATTGCCCAGAAATACATTTTTGGAGGGGACCAGAGAGGGGACCGAACCGGTCACCCTGGGGTTTACCACCACCACCACCCCGGCAACCCCTCCTGATGGGGTGCTACCGGTTTGGGCGAACCGGTCTGAACCGGTAACATCCCATCACTGGAAGGAAGTCCCTTGAAGTCTTTGGGAAACATTTAGGCAATGGGTGAGATCCATGTATGGTGCTTAATGGGTGAGATTCTTCCCAGCACCAGTACTCATCATAGCTTCCTTAACCAACTGAATTAGGAAATGAAACAGAACTGGAATACTGTGGAGAAATTTAGAAGTCTTCACCAAAAAGGAAAAATACCCAAAATTAATCTTTCTGAATAATGGCTAAAAGCTGCTGAGCTAATTATTTATGCTGTTCTGAAACATATCATCTTCAAGAGATAGTCTAATATGATTTGCATATTTTATTTTTAATAACCAAAGTTTGGCAACCTTAACTACAAAGACATTGTAAGGCAGTGGTGGTGAACCTATGGCATGCATGCCAGAAGGGGCTCTCACATGTGCCTTCACCCCAGCACAGAGTTTGCCCCACCCTCTAGTAGCCCAATAGGAGCACTTCCTCCCTCCCCCCATCACAGAGTTTGCCCTGCTCCTCCACCCAGTAGCCCAATGGGAGTGCTTCCTTCCTCCCCACAGCACAGAGTTCACCCCACCCCTATGGGCGTGGATGGCAGGCTGCTGAGTTTGAGCACTCGCTAGTTAAAAGGTTCACCATCACTGGTGTAGGGGGACAGATAAAAAAAAAGTATATTCAGGAATCTGATGGTTTTTTGTGGTTGAGACATCTAGTGACCAACCTAACTGGTCCTTTCCTTATGGTTTGCATCTTCATGCATTTTATTTGTATTTGTTGTTGAGCCTTGCAGCTAGAAGGGCTTGAATATTAGATCAAATTGTGGAAAATTGCTTAGTGTTTATTATGGTAAATTCACCTAAGATAATTAAGGTAATTATTCTGACTAGAAGAACCCAAGGGCAAATATGACTAAAGGTATTCCACTTATAGGAAAGTGAGTTGTTTTTAGCTCAGGGAGATTTACCATGAGTGTGTTCCCTCAAAATTGAGAATGGATATGAATAGGAGGTCGGTACATTGATTCCAACGTGACTCTGAAGTATGTAAATAAATCACTATTGGCTAATTGTTCCCACGTGGGGAAAATGATACCAGGATAATAAAATCACTGTCCAGGAGACTATCGCTCTCTTTCATCGTGTACCTGCAGTGGGAGGGGATCACACAATGTAACTGTGAGTCAGATAAAGACCAAGGGGCCTAAAGCAACCAGTTAAGATTTCTTTAATTTTGTGTACTTAGTTTGAATGACTAGTTTTGCAACTTTGATTCCTTATGCTATACTCATTACCTTTAATTTCTTAATACATTTAATTAACCTGAGACCAGAGGTTGGCATCAGCAGGTTCTCACCAGTTCACCAGAACTGGTAGCAGAAATGCTGGCTGGCCCCGCCCATCCAAATTTTGAAATAAAGTAGTCCTAATTTGGGTGCAACACAGAGCTTTTCTCCTGGCCATACCCACCATACCACACCCACAGTATGGTAGTAAATTTTTTGGAGCCCAACAGTGCCTGAGACCCTTTGTATCTTTTGAATTGGGACTGGGGTTGACTGAACCACGCAATTGTGGCTACATCCAGCTACCTAATTCAGATACCCTGCACTCTCACTAGACTGGCCAAGCAGAGCCAAAGGGGAACTCATAAAGGAAGGTCACCCCAACAGGAAGGGCAGATGCTGCTGGTAAGAAGGTAAAATGGTAAGGGGTAACAGGAAGGCATATTAAGGTATCCAAAAATAGGGTCCCTTATATGACACACCTGTCTTCAGTAAGATGTATATTATGAGTAGGGATAAGTTAGACTGGGTCTTGGGCCATTGTTGATTCTGAATTCCTGCTTTTGTTTGGTGACTACTTCTTTGCCTTTTTTTCCCATTAGTGGTATATGAATGGCAATAAGTACTTTGCAGATTTGTGGAATGTTATGGATACCCTGGCAATTCTTTACTTCCTAGCAGGAATTGTGTTCAGGTGAGTTTCAGCAAACCACTGCCAGTGTTCTTAATTTGTTGAAGTTGTTTTGAGTTCAAAGGCAATAGGAGAGGATCCTGTGACAGTGATGTAAGAATGATGTTTTCTGTGGCTCAAACCGAACATGCTTCATTTGGGGAGCTGGGGAAGGATTGCATCTGACAAGTTTATAATACAAGTTTGGATTTCCTGCTTAAAAAAAAAAGAAATTATAAGATAACAAGCAAACTACAGTCAAACCTCGCATAAAGAGCGCCTCGCTTAAAGAGTAACTCGTTTAAAGAACAGAATTTTCTCTGAATGTTTGCTTCGCTTAACAAACAAAACCAACCAAAAACTTGGTTAACAAATAAATCGGGGTTCGCAACACCCCCCCACACACACAATTGGTCACTTACAATGGTGTTTTGCTTAAAGAGCAAACTCACTTCAAGAGCAATCCTGTGGAACGCATTATGCTCTTTAAGCGAGGTATAACTGTACATATATAAGACATACTAAAAGGAAAAAAGAAAACAACAACATAACATAAGCTACACCTATCATCAGACATATCTTTTCATTTTTCATCTTCCTCATAAATTTTGATTCTTGCTTTAATACACTTACTGTATATCATTCTTCATATACTTTCATTTATCCTCCAATTTTTAATCTGATTATCAGTTTTTCTTAACCTAAATTATTACTAATATAAGACAAAATCTAATGAAATAATATCACCCATGTGTATATTTTGTTGTTGTCCCAAATTCACCACTTCTTCTTCTAACCATCTTATTCTCCCCAAAAACTCAATGTATCATGTGCTGGCTTGTTCCCTCTATTAGTTTTCAATGTATGCGCATGCACACACACACACACACACACACACACACACACACACACACACACACACACACACACACACACACACACACACACACACACACACACACACACACACACACAGGTTTCCAAATGTCCCAAAATCTATTTTCTTTAGTTATTCATTTTTTAAAATTTAATTCGCATGTAAGTTTTTCATTCAGGGCAATTTCCCAAATCTCCTTATATCAATTATTGACTTCTAATTTTAAATTATTCTTCCATTTTTTGGCTATCTCTTGTCTTGCAATTGTTAAAAAAATTGAAATTAACTCTTTTTTATTCATGTCTAAATTCTTATCCTCTAAATCTGTGAACAGAGCTATATTCGCTTCTAATTTAATTTTAATGCCCATTATATCTCTGATTTCATTTTCAATTTTAACCCAAAAATCCCTTGTTATTTTTCAACTCCACCACATATGTTCACATGTTCCTAAATTTTGATTACATCTCCAACAGTTTGGGGATTTATTCCTATCCATCTGATTTAACCTAACTGGGGTAAGGTACCATCTCCATAATAATTTCAAGATATTATGAAGAATAATTTCTGGATTTTCTGCTTTGGCAGATGTTAAATATGGTGACATGGGATTTCTTCCAGTACCTATGTGATGTTGTAATTGTATGGTACTTATTTATATATAACAGCTTCATTTGGGGGGGGGGGAGATGCTTAATAATGTGTATCTATTTCATTGTGCAGGCTACACTCTTCAAATGAAACAGCCTGGTACTCTGGCAGAGTCATTTTCTGTCTGGATTACATCATTTTCACATTAAGACTGATCCATATTTTCACTGTAAGCAGGAACCTGGGCCCCAAGATAATTATGCTTCAGAGAATGGTAAGACATAAGACTGATTCTAGATAGAAGGTTTGTGCAATTGATTCAGACCAAAGGATGCTGGAAAACTTTTGGAGTTACTAAGGTTTGTGCTTTGGATGATGCATGATTGCCTGAATAGCAGGGAGGGCGGGATCCTTAATTGTTAGAGCAGTAAGGCAGTGGAACCAACTATCTTGAGAAGTGTTGAGTGCTTCAACACTGGAAGCATTCAAGGGCAAATTGGACAACCATCTGTCATATTTGCATTCATTTGGATTCCTGCATTGAGCAGGAGAGTAAATTTGATGGCATAAAAGCCCCCTTCTAACTCAGTTATTCTATGATTCTAAGACTTGTCAGGAGCTGTGCAGTGCCTATGAGCTGATTTTTTCCATCAGAATTTTGCTATGCTATGTTTTGTTGAACTTTTTACTGTCATACCAGGTTCAGAAACATTGTGTGCCTATGCAGATCAAAGTGTGATTAAGCAACATATTTTGAATAGCTTACATGGATAAAATGATCAGAAATGGAAAATGTTTATCAGCATAATACTTTATGATGAGAAAAACCTTCAGTTTCTGACCATTCCTTTATAAATAGCCCATTTTAGCAGTAGAGCCAGTGAAGAATTGGCTAATTTTGTTTCTTCACCCCAGATTTCTTCACCATAAATAGGTGTGCTGCAGTTTTAACTATAAAGATTTTAAACATTGGGTTAGCTAGCTAGCTGCGTCATGAACAGAAGAATCTTTACAGCAGGAGGGTGATTTTGCTATTTAACAGCTCAGTCAGTGATGGTTAGCTGTTTTCCCAACTTAAGATTCACATCAAAATCCAACTCTCTCTCTATGTATATGAAGCAACCTATTCTATGTTATTTCCATCTAAAGCCAATTTAAAATTTTTGAAGCCTCCTTCCAAATACTGTGACTTTGGATATGGAACAACTGCACTGATCCCACCTTATAAATATTTAGCTTATTGGGAAATTGCATGAGTTTTTTCTTATTATTGTCATGCATGATACTGCCATGTTTTATCGTTTTAAAATGTTCATTTTCTTACAGTTGATCGATGTCTTCTTCTTCCTGTTCCTCTTTGCGGTGTGGATGGTGGCGTTTGGTGTAGCCAGACAAGGAATCCTGCGGAAGAATGAACAGCGCTGGGAATGGATATTCCGATCAGTCATTTATGAGCCTTACCTTGCAATGTTTGGCCACTATCCTACTGATATTGATGGTATTCATCTTGAACTGCAACCCCCCCTCCCCCATGAGCTGTAGAATAGTAGGAAGAGGAGTGTACAGATCCTAAAAGAACATCAGGTCTTCAGCAGCTGTGCCTTGTGTTACTGGGGAAATTTTAGAAGACAGAGCCTGTGGCTACTATAAGTCATGTTATAACTCATTTCCTTACTTTAGATTTCTGCCCTTCCCTAAAATAGACCTATTGTTTAGATCATTAAACCACCCTGGTATTTGAGTCAACAAACAGAGGGGTAGCTTGCAATATTGTTGCTAGGAAAATCAGATCCTCACATACAACTGGCCTTTTGTGGAATTTGCCTAACTTGAAGCAAACAGGGAGGCCTAATGAGAGTAGCACAAGATACTAATCAAAAGACCCGAGTATCTCAGCCCTTTGAGCATTTGCTCTACTACAACACTGATAGGAAGTAACCATAAAGAGACCTTTTATAAACAGAATTTTTTTCCTAAGAAACAGGCCAGCAAACTGTTGTCTAAATGCAGGAAAAAGGGATTGTGTAAGTGATAAATCAATATAAAACAAGTGCCCAAATTTCCCACTTTTTGTGTAGTTCTGCAGTGTTTTCTTCTATTTATGATAGGTACCACGTACGATTTTGAACACTGTACAGCTGTTGGGAATGAATCAAAACCTTTGTGTGTAGAAGTGGATTCCAACAATCTACCTCGTTTCCCAGAATGGATCACCATTCCATTAGTTTGTATCTATATGCTGTCCACCAATATCCTCTTGGTCAATCTACTGATAGCAATGTTTGGGTAGGTATTAGATTGAAGGGCCCTGGATGTCTGTCCATAGCTGTTTGTTTTAATGTCTGTAACCTGAGTAGTTCTGAACTGGTCAGCTGAATACATTTTATTTCACTTGTGGTTAAATTCTTTAGACTAGATCAGGGGTCAGCAAACTTGGCTCTCCAGATGTTCTTGAATTACCAGAAGCCTAAGTCAGTACACCTGCTGATCAGGGCTTCTGAAGTCCAAGAACATCTGGAGAGCCATGTTTGCTGACCCCTGGACTAGATAAACACAGTTTCAAGCCAAGGTACACTTTTAATTATTATGTTCCTGCTGCTTTATTAGCATTGGCGCCTGAAGCAGAATAACTGAAAAAGTAAATATCAATTAATTTCAATTAGTGACATAGTGACAAAGGCACTTCAGGGATCTATGTCAATCTCTTGATGAAATGCTAACTATAACAATAAATTGTCCAGCTGCTTCACTAATATCTGTATGGCTGAAGTTATTATCTCTGCATGTAGTGTTGTTTCAGACAGAAGACAATGATCGGGCTACAATCATATGCACACTTATTGAGAGTGAACACTTCACTGAGCACAGGACCTACTTTTGAGTAAACACCCTTCAAAGATGCCTTGTGAAATGTCCGTGATATTGGCAAATTGGAAGAGACACACTTGTTTGAAACCAATTTCTTATATTCTTTAGGGCATTAGGTAAAGGGTAAAGGTTTCCCTTGCTCGAAAGCTAGCTGTATCTGACTCTAGGGTTCAGTGCTCATCTCTGTTTCAAAGCCGAAGAGCCAGACATTTTCATGGTCATGTGGCAGGTATAACTAGACACTGGAGTGCACAGAACTACCCACTGAAGTGGTCCCTGTTCATCTATTTGCAATTTCTTGCTTTCGAACTGCTAGGTTGGCAGGAGCTGGAACAAAGACGGGAGCTCATTCCATCCTGCAGTACTTGGGAATTGAACTGTTGATCTCCTGACTTCCAGTCAGTATCTTAGCCACTTGAGCCACTACAGTCCCTTGTTAATCCCAATTCAAGTAGACCTGTTAAATTGGTTGTTGAATGATGAATCAGTGAATGTATCAAATGTCATTGGCTCAATGGGTCTGTTCTAACTGGGATAACTCACTGGGTTCAGATCAGTATATTCAAGCATGGGGATGGACTTTGGCACTGAAGAACTTTCCAATCACATAATTCAGTAGGAGCCCTCCAGCCTTAGAGAAGGTGTCCCACTGCATGGTGGAAGTAAATGAGGATTCTCTGTGACTCACAAAGGTGCATGGAGGGAAAAGTTCCATTGGAGACTTCCTTCGTACACTCTAAATGGAAGCAACCTTAATTGGAACTGTGACCTTTGCAAGTTGGAGGAAATCCTTGTAACTTCCATGATGTAGTGGGCCACTTTTCTAAGGGCACAAAGAAGCAGCATAGGAATAGCACAGAGGTTAGAAAGCTGCTTTACTTCTTGTCAGTTTGATGTTTCCCAACCCCATGATTCAATTCTGGGGAGTTCCCACTGAAACATGAGACTGGGAGTTGGTCAGTTCTGAAAACCACATCCCTATTCAGACATGGAGATGCCAAAGGAAAAATGCAGCAAAAGCTTTTTAAAAAATAAATGTAATTGGTTGATTGAAATTGAAAATAGTAATAGGAAAGAAGCCATTTGTAGCTTTTGAATTACCCACTGAAAGATAATATAGAAAAACAGGTTTTTTTAGAACATCACAGTGCCAGCAGTGGCGTAGCGGGGGGGGGGCGGATGCCCCGGGCAGCGGCTTTCAGGGGGCGGCAAAATGTCCCCACCACTTTGGCCTCCCTCTGACTGGGGTTAGGAAACAGGACTTCCCAGGCGGAGGGCGGCCCTTTTGCTGGCGAGCGCTGCTCGCCTCCGTCCACCTGGCTGGCCGTCGGGGGCTCTTCGCCGCCTGCCCCTGACTCCGCCTCCGTTGCGAGTTCGATCCTGGCGGGATACCAGATTGCCTAAGCCATTCATCCTTCCGAGGCCGGTTAAATGAGTACCCAATGGGACGGAGGCAAGCAACGCTCGCCAGCAAAAGGGCCGCCCTCCGCCTGGGAAGTCCTGCACGCACGCGCGCACGCTGCCCACCTCTGCCTGCCCAGCCATCCACCCAGCTTGCCGTCAGAGGGGGCGCTCGTCGGGGGTGGGTGGCGCCGTGGCGCGGAGCCCCTGGCGGCTGGCTGGGCGGGAGGAGGTGGGCAGCGGGCGCGCGCGTGTGCAGGACTTCCCAGGCAGAGGGCGGCCCTTTTGCTGGTGAGCCCTGCTCGCCTCCGTCCCATTGGGTACTCATTTAACCGGCCTCGGAAGGATGAATGGCCCAGTGGTCAGCAAACTTGGCTCTCCAGCTGTTCTTGGACTTCAGTTCCCAGAAGCCTTGATCAGCAGGAGTGCTGACTTGGGCTTCTGGGAATTGAAGTCCAAGAACACCTGGAGAGCCAAGTTTGCAAACCCCTGGCTTAGGCAATCTGGTATCCCGCCAGGATCGAACTCGCAACGTTTTGGCTGCAGTGCAAGAAGGGTTGGTGTGTGCGTGTGTGCGCGCGCGGGGCGCTCGTTGGGGGTGGGTGGCGCCCCTGGCGGCTAGCTGGGTGGGCTGGCGGGCGGAGGTGTGCGGCACGCGCACGCGCCGCTCTTCAGCAGGGGGGCCACCTTCTGCCTGGGTCCTGGGGGGCGGCGGCGGCAGCGGCGAGCTGGGGGGGGAGTGAGTTTGTTCTTCGCCCCCGGCGGCTGAACTCTGCGCGACGCCACTGAGTGCCAGTTCATTGTTGACTGCAACTTGTATCTGAGAATGCATTTTTTCCTGAAGCAGGAAAAATGTCACTGGTATGAATTTGCTTATGGTGGATCCCATCTTGCCATGAAGTGACCCACACACTATGGTTACAGAGCCATCTCCTGCAGCACACATAAAATGAGACATGCAGGATTTAACACCTGGACTGCAATGGACTGCCACAGCCTTGAGGATATGGACAAGGTGCCCCTTCACAGCCAGTCTTAATGCTATTCAGCAACCAATGCAATGTAATTTGCTATGTAATTGTAATTGTTTCCTCTGTGAGCTGCCCAGAGTCTCTGTGCAAGTGGGGCGACATATAAGTCGAACAATACAGTACAGTACAATACAGTCCATCTGGAATGGCCTTTCTGCCTCCATGACCGTTGGGAATCAGAGTTCCTTTTCTGCTCATTTTGTTGTTGAGCCCAATATGATGGTTTCCAGTGGCATTTCCTCCACTGAGGGATCCATCACCCCACCTAAAGAGGCTTATCTACCTGTAGCCATTGGCCCCGCATTGAGTCTCTGGCTGTATGGTCTACTCCATTACCGTAGTGGGATGTCCGGCCATACTCGTACAGTGCCAATTATGGCATTATTAGTAGACCATAATGAAATAGTACCTGTGCAAAGTGTTATATAAGCTAAGAACTTGTATAATAATTATCAGATGGGCTGAGTATTTTTGTGCAAATTTCAAAGAAAAATATATACAATTGCAGACTGTTAGGTAATGAGAACTCCATCTGAGATCTCCTTCTGATGTAATAAAATACATTAAGAAACTGTAGATATAGATCTAATACTCTCGTGTGTTTGCCTGTCTCTTAGTTACACAGTTGGATCGGTTCAAGAGAATAATGACCAAGTATGGAAGTTCCAGCGCTACTTCTTGGTTCAGGAGTATTGCAGTCGCTTGACTATCCCCTTCCCTTTTGTCATCTTTGCCTATATCTACATGGTCCTGAGGAAACTTTTTAAATGCTGCTGTAAAAATGAATGTAAACCACCATCAATTTGTTGTAAGTTCACAGTTCTTTATTCTAAATAAATTTCTGGAAAGAAAGGAGAGAGGAAAGGTAGGTGGGCTCTTGGGTAAGAGGTATAGGGAAAGGTTAGGGTTTCAAGGCAGTTGACCATTCAATGAGCTTTTGAGTTGGAGGCACACGTTTGACAATTTTGGTGTGGGAAAAAGTGTGGAAACATGAGCAATGTACATGTTAACATTTCGAAGAGAAAACTAAGTGTTGTTATGGCTATAGGAAATGCAACAGTGGCAGAGATTTTTCTAGAGCAGGGATTCTCAACCTATGGCCTGCTGCCATTGCCACTGCCACTGCAGCGCATATATTTTTTCTTACTTGAAGTTAACCTGGTACTGAATTGGGAACACTTGCCCATAGAGTTTAGATTACTTTTAGGAGTTTCCTGCTCCACATTTTATTGCACCATGGAATGAATATTACTTAAAAGTAAAGGTCACCCTTGCTCAAAAGCCAGTCGTATCCGCCACTTGTATCCCACAGGCTATATGTCTTCTTTGCTTCCTCTTTTATGGTACCCTATCGGGTGTTGAGGGAACAGGCTATATGTAATTTTCAATTTGTGAGTGGAGAAGAGCTGTTAAGACAATGGTACATTTGTGGGAGAGTGAGAGCACCAAATCTCACAGGTCTTTCTTCTGAATATGCTTAAACTGTAATGGGCTGTAATAATGTCATGTGTTCTAACTGAAAGGAGCAGAGGTTACCCTTTGGGTTGCCTTACAGCAATTCATGTTTACTTTGAAAAAATTATCAGTACTGTACAGTATTGCTATTTGGTATGCATTTTGTGTTTTGAAGGCTCAAGAAATGAGGATAATGAAACACTGGCATGGGAAGCTGTCATGAAAGAAAATTATCTTGTCAAAATCAATACAAAGGCGAATGACTCACCAGAAGTGTATGTTGTCTTGCTTCTTTCATTTTTCCAGTTTAATCAAATTTTGAATAATATATTTTATTCTGAAACCTCACTTGAAAATGATGTGAGGGATATACCTTCAGAGCTTAATATACCTAAATAATTATTTAAAATTCTTCAAATTGCTACATTTAAGAAGTGACAACCATGTTAGTCTGTGCACGTATTTCAGGGAGGGAGGGAGGGAGGGGGGGAAAGGAAGGAAGGAAGGAAATAAATAAAAACATTTGGTACCTTAAAGACTGTTATATTTTAATGTGAGCTTTTGTAAATCAAGTCCATTTCCTCAGACATAGGAAACAAAAGAAAAACAGTAATGCATAAGAAAAGTGGATTTGATCCAGAAAATATACATTAAAATATAACAGTTAGTCTTTAAGACACCACAGTGTTCTTGTCTTCTTTATTTTGTTTTTGTTTTTACTTTTATTTTGTTTCTTGGCTGATACACTTTTCAGAAAAATAAGACTGAGAATTTACCAGATTTTTGTGGGATAATCACACATGATACCCTTGTTGCATCTGTTTACAAGTCTGCCGTAGTTATATATTATGTAAGGCTACTACCTCATCAAAGACATTTTAATTCATTGTGTAAGTTTAAGTTGGTTGATCTATTGGCCACCAAACTCCTTTGGCACAGATCTGTGCTGTGCAACAGGAAGTTTTCCTTTTTAAAAAAAGAAAAGAAAATGTTGGGGTGGGCGCACAGTTTACATGTGACCAGATGAATGTTTGTAATTCTTTATTCAGAGGCAATCTGCTGCTGGCATGCAATTATTCCCATTGCTCAGGCAAACTCCACCCAGCCGGATTTGAGCCACTGGTTACATTTGTATGTGATAATATAATGTTGCAAGCTTCACCTCCAGGTTAAGTGGAAATATTTGGAGCTGGCATCCTTCCTAATTGTTATATTTCTCTCTGCAGAATGGCACAGCAGTTTAGGCAATTGGACATGAAGGTACCTCTTTTTGCTATTGTTTGTTTGTAAGGCCCTCCATATCCATGAATGATACTTCCAAGATCTTCCCTGGATGCCTGAAACTTTGTTAAAAATTTAGATTTGCAGCTTTTACTTTAGGGTGGAATATTTTAGCACAATCCTGTTTTTTGGGGGGAGGAGTGATTTAAATACTGTTCCACATTAAGCAGTCTTAATATTTTGTATATTAACAGTATGAAATCATTTTTGTCCATCACAACTTAGCCTTTTTGTTTGCTTGATGGACAGATAACTTTTCTAGATTTGTTTCCCTCCACATTTCTGTTTTTCCAAATCTGCTGTATTATTTTTACGGTTTGCCTCAATCATAGTTGGCTACTCCATTCTCTTTATATAGTACTTTTCCATTGTTACTATTTCCATCAGAATGATCAGTGCCATTAAGACACATTTCACACATTGGACCTGAGGCAAGCCATCTTCTTCTCTCATGTTCAATTACTAGTGTCCGTAATGATACTAGCTCATTGTAAGAACTATTGAGAAAAATGTAAGTTAAGCCATTATAGAACATTTGATAAGAACCCTGATGGCACATTGGTTATACTGCCATACTGCAGCCACAATGTTGTGAGCTCAAGGTTCACTCAGCCTTCCTTCCTTCCAAGTTTGGTAAAATGAGTACCCAGCATGTTGGCCCCACCAAAAATGCTAATTGTGGACCACTGAAAGAGTGCACTAAGGACTATGGGGTGGTATAAAAGTGAAATTGCTATTGCTATATTCACTGTAGAAGTACTAAGTATTATTACTGACATAACTTACACAATTAATTTTTAGGCATATCAGAAAACAAAACAAAATAAACAAAACAAAATAAAAAAACACTGTAACATTTTAAAGATTAAAATGCTGCGGTGTTTTTAATTTTTTTGTTAATTTTGTTTTGTTTTCTGATATGCCTGAACCATAGACTAACATGGCCACTATTCCAAAGCAATATTTTTTAAGCTGTCATAGTGATACTTTTTATTTAGTCGTAGTCGTTGTTGTTGTTGTTGGACTTGTATGCTGCCCACTCGACAATGTGATTCAGGGCGGCTCACAACAATACCACATCTAATACATTATACATATATCGCAATGCAATAAAATAAGATACAATTAGCATACAATAATAGAAAAAAAATCCAGTACCAGAAACATCACATATCAACTACCATCATAAGACATTAAAAAATTCAAATCATCTAAAAAGTTCAACAAGTTGACCGCAAAAGCGTCCAAGGCCTAAAAGTCCAAGCCCTAGGCTGGCCAGGGGGCACCATCGGCAGCAGTAAAAGGAGGTAATGTCAATTTTAAAAGTCCAAGGTCAACACTGCTGTTAAAAGGGTGTGCGTACATCATGGTGGAAATAGTGGGAGGCAAACAGTGGCATGGCTTATTAGTTGTTCCTCACTAAAAAAAATTAGGAGCAAGATGATGCACGCTCTTCTTGAAATTGAATTTGACTGGTAGATGCACAAAAAATCTATGTTTGAGTGCACTCAGATTTCATAGCCATCAGACTTTTATGGAGCATAGCTCCATCCTATCAAGTGTTAATTATTGTGCTGAATTTTCCTAATTATTCAGATAGTTAAAGACTCAATATTTATCAGTTTCCAGATAATGTATACAGAACAATCATTTTCTGAATGTTAACGATTGATTATTAGTTCTTGTTGATCTCTCATAAGGTTTTTTTTTAATTTGAAGCTGAATGATCTGAAATGTCTTCTGAAAGATATTACAAACAAACTCCGATGAAAACAACTTGGATCAAAGAGGAGTCTTCTTCTGGTAAAGTCAGCGTGCATAATAAACATCACTCGATAAGCGATAGTTGATCAACCTGGTACCTGTAGGATGGGAAGAGATTTTCGGCCTTATAGTATTTCTTTTCTCTTTTAATAAGGGATTTGTTCCTCATCTGTGACTGTTTCCCATGGCAATATTTTGTTGTAATGTATAATTTCAAGAAATACAGATGTTTTCTGAGCCTAGGTGTTTAGACAAATGTTTCTCCTGTGATATTGTACTAAAGCTTGCTGAGATGTTAATTATCTGGCCAGTTTGAGAGTTAGTTACAATGTTAACAAGAGTTATGATGGGAGTTGACAGTAGCGAGTTAAATAATGAAATAGTGTACCTTGACAGCACATTAAAGAGTTGGTGCCAGAGAGTTAGTTAGCTGAATTTGAAGGGAGAGCATTCAAAAACACTTCTAGTAAGAATCTGTTAAAATTGTTAGAAATTTACTTCTTTCTTCCAAAAAAGAGAGAGAAGAAGACCCAAAGTAATTGGAGTGGGATACTTAAATATTAGGTGAACAGACTTGGAGATAAGAAGCTATTGTTAATTAGAATGGGGGATTTTTGTTGTTTTAGAACAGGGGTGCCCAAACTTTTTGGGCCGTGGGCTGATCATGTGGTTCAGGGAACTGGTCACTAAGGCTCGGGGGCCGTACCCGGTCCCCGGGCCTTAGTTTGGGCACCACTGTTTTAGAATAACTTATTTTGGTGCCAAGTCTTGCAGGTGTGGAAGGTTAGGAGTTATGGCTTTGACTGATATTTGGCATCAGGTGGTGCACCATGGTAGATATTCAACCTTCTGGGGCCAAAAGAGTTTTGGAAGATTGATAGCTAGTCATAGTGAGGTGAGCGATTACTTGATATTTGTGTTAATGTTAGGTCATGTAATTGATTGTTTCTATTTATTTATAAATATTTGTATACACTACTTCCTTTCTGCCTCAAGGCAGCATACACTGAAACAATTAGACAGTGATTAAAAAATAAGTGTCAGTTGATTATGATGTAGCTTTTAAAAATATAGAGGCTACTAATAAAGTCCTAATCAAGATTATGTTGCAGAAATGAATTGAAATGTGGTGGTGGTGGTGGTGGTGGTGGTGGTGGGGTTTCCAGTTTTTTTAGGCCTTTGCTTGTTCTTATGGTTTGGGAACTTTTGGTATAAACTACCAAGAGGACATTGTTCAATAGCTGATGCACAAATGATATGAAACAGTAAGAGACAAAAGCAATTAGAATCCCTTAGGTTTCCTCTGGTGTCTACAGCTGCATGGAAGCATGTTCTGATGTCTGTATGTAAAAGTGCTAGAGCACTAACTATACTCCCTAGCTATACCTGTAGACAGTAAGTTTATTTAAAAACAAATTAAACTATCTTAATTTAATAGTTGCTTTCTGTTGTCATTTACAAGCAATTGGTATTGGAACAGGCATTGTGTTTTCAACATCTCAGACCAAGCAAAGTTTGAAGGATGGTTCCCAATTGTTCAGCTTGAAGAATTAAGAGCTTCATTCCCCTCCCCCCAAGTTTTAAGAGTGTTAAGATTATACAGTAATACATCGGATAACGTTTGCATCAGATAACACTAAAATCGCATAATGTTAAGCAATGGGGGGGAGAATTGCATCGAATAACGTTAACATCCTATGGGATGCATTGGATAACAACCGCTAAAGTCTGTGTGGTTACAATGTATCTCTATGGAGCTTTAACATTATCCAATGCATCCCATTTTAACATGCATCGGATAACACTAAAAATCAGATAACACCAAGACTTGTGGAACCAAGTTTTAGCATTATCTGAGGTTTTACTGTACCTTAACTGCACCTAGGCATGTCTGTAAGATGTTAGAGAGATTTTAAGAGATGCCAGAAGCAGAGATGGCAGCAGCAGATGTATTATCATCGCTTCCACACAGTGTTTATATCTCAGTGTTTGACATCACTAAAGTGTGTTTAATAATCAATGATGCCAAGAATGTCTAATATTTGCAAACTGCAAATTGCTCAGTTTTATTACATAATAAGCATAGGAACACAACAGCTGCCATCATAAAGGAACTTCTGGCAGATGCCTCGTTTGGATTTCTCATCACTGTTGGAAGCAGCATATGCTTTGAAAGAATAAACCTAAACATTTCTAAACAATTACCTGAGATATTTGCAAAATGTGACTATGCAGCTTCAGTGTTTGTCCTTCCAAGGAGCACTCAGGATTTACTTCCTTTAGGATTGGCTTATTTGAGTTCCTTGCAGTCTAGGGGACTCTCAAGAATCTCAGCCATCCTTATGGTCCAGCTCTCACAGCCATACATTTCTACTGGGAGTACCATTGTTTTAACTATGCAGATTTTTGTTGACAGGGTGATGTCTCTATTTTTTATTATTATGCTGCCTAGGTTTGCCATAGCTTGTCTCCCAAGAAGTAAGCGTCTTTTTATTTCATGGCTGCAATCACCATCTGCAGTAATCTTAGATCCCAAGAAGATAAAGTCTGTCACTGCTTCCATTTCTTCCCCTTCTATTTGCCAGAAAGTGATGGGGCCAGATACCATGATCCTGAAATACTAGTGTTGGTCCTTAAAGGGATGCTATGTTTTCCAAGCAATGTTTCTTTTCCACGGGGACAGAGGATGTTAGACTTTGTGTGCCAAAAGGGCTCAGGGCCAGAAAGTGACTCGCGAAGCTGGATCAGTGGAAAAGGAATCACACTGTGATTCAGAAGGCAGATGAAAGGCCACTGCATAATATTCTCAGGACAGTCTTCATGGCTGATCACCATGAAGATTGTCGATATTCAGATTCGGATAGGGAAAAAGAAGCCTGGCTTTGGATATTTAGAATAGAATTGAAATAGTGAAGCAGCCACAAGGTGGCAGGAGTGGCAATGAAATTTCAAACTGCTCACTGTTTGGAAGAAAAATCTATTCAACTATAAGGTGTCAGACAAGAAACAAAGAAAGAAAATGATAAAAATGTTGTGGCATCTTAAATTCTATACTGTATTTTAATGTGAGTTTTTGTGGATCAAGTCCACCTCCTCAGACATAACAGCGAGATTACAAATGCTATCATTTCAAAATGGCTGTAAGGACCTAGGGAAAGCTAGTGGTCGTGAGACCTGCCCAGTGGGTCTTCTCGGGGAAGCTAGCAGGCATGCTTTGTGATCTGAGAGTCCTCCGAAGGAAAGCTAGTGGTTACCTGACAAGGCAGGAGGGTCCTCTCATGTGAAGCTAGCTGTTGCATGACCTGGCCGAATGATCATCCCAGGGAAATCTAGTCTCCCAGGGGAAGCTAGAGGTCATGTGACCTGACCTGAGGGTCTTCCCAGGCAGTGGTGGGATTCAATTTTTCTACTACCTAGTCTGTGGGCGTGGTATGGTGGGTGTGGCCAGGGGGAAAGCCCTGCATTGCACCCGAAATATGACTGCTTTATTTCAAAACTTGGATGGGCAGAGCCAGCCAGAATTTCTGCTACTGGTTCTGGTGAACTGGGGCGAACATGCTGAATCCCACCACTGCTCCCAGGGGAAGCTAGCAGTCATGCAACGTGATCTGGGTGTCTTCCCAGGGGAATATAAGGGTCACATGATGTGATCTAATGGTCCTCCCAGGGGAATCTAGGGGTTACACAACGTGGCTGGTGTGTCCTCCTAGGGTAGTGGTGGTGAACCTATGACACGTATGCCAGAGGTTGCACTCGGAGCCCTCTCTGTGGGAACCCATGCAGACACCCCAGCACAGTGTTCACCTTATTCCTCTACCTAGTAGCCCAATGGGTGCACTTCCTTCCTCCCCAGCATAGAGTTCACCCCGCCCCTCTGCCCAGCAGCCCAATGGGAGTGTTTACTTCTTCCCCTGTTGTTGTGTTGCACTTTGCGATAAATAAGTGTTTTTTGGGTTGCAGTTTGGGCACTCGGTCTCTAAAAGGTTTGCCATCAATATCCCAGGGAAAGCTAGCGGTTGTGTGACCTGACCCTAGGGCAGTGGCGTCGCGCAGTGTTCAGCCGCCTGGGGCGAAGAAGAAAATCGCCGCCCCCCCCAGCTCCCCGCTGCCGTCGGGCCCCCCCGACCCAGGCAGAAGGCGCCCCCCTGCTGAATAGCGGCGCGCGCGCGCTTGTGCACGCGCGCGCCACACACCTCCGCCCGCTCGCCCTCCAGGGGCCCTCCGTCACCCACCCCCAACGAGCGCACCTCCACCTCCGGCAACTCGCTCGCCCGGCTGGCCGTCGGGGGCTCTCCTGGCGGGCGGCCCACGTGCGCGCGCACGCTACCCACCTCCTCCTGCCCAGCCAGCCGCCAGGGGCTCCCCGCCACGGCGCCACCCACCCCCGACGAGTGCCCCGTCTGACGGCAAGCTGGGTGGGTGGCTGGGCGGGCGGAGGCGAGCAGCGTGGGCGGACACGTGCACGCAGGGCGCCCGCCAAGGGCGGGCGGCGGAGAGCCCCCGACGGCCAGCCAGGTGGACCGAGGCGAGCAGTGCTCGCCAGCAAAACGGCCGCCCTCCGCCTGGGAAGTCCTGCTTCCTAAGCCCAGCCCCAGGCAGAGGGAGGCCAAACTGGTGGGGACATTTTGCTGCCCCCTGAAATCCGCTGCCCGGTGCATCCACCCCCCCACGCCCCCCCCCACGCGACGCCACTGCCCTAGGGTCTTCCCAGGGACAGTTAGCAGTTGTGTGATGTGATGTGAGGGTCATCCCAACAGAATTAGCCTCCCAGAGAAAGCTAGCAGTCCCGTGATCTGGCCAGAGGGTTCTCCCAGGGGAAGCTAGTGGTCATGTGACCTGGCAGGTGGGTCATCCCAGGGGAATCTAGCGGTCACGTAACATAATCCAAGGTTCCTCCCACAGGAAGCTAGCGGTCATGTGTCATGATTTGAGGATCCTCCTGAGGAGGGCAAGAGTTCATAGAAATTAAAAAGTCATAAAAGGTTGTTAGATGATGTAATCGGCTCTGCAGAAAGATTATGAAATTGTTAAAGTGCTTATGTTGCCTATAGCAAGTAGATTGGTATCTAATGTTAAGCCTAGCTAAATGGTTTTTTTTAAAAAATTATTTATAGGTATACAAAAAAAACAATATATATATAAATCCAAGCAAAATCAAACATAAGATAAAAAAAGTGTTATCCATTATTGATATCAACTTTTCGACTAATTTTCTAATACATTTATTTTCCTACTCTACTGTAGTTCACTCTTTTATTACCACCCTTGAGCTAAATGGTTAAAAGCTGGCTCTAGAATAGATGGTAATCTCATGTCTGGTCTTAAGAGTAGCCATTTGTCTATATTTTATGAGTACAATATGGGTGTCTATAGTGAAGGCTTTCTTCGTGTTATTCAAGTTATATAATCTTTAGCAGTTAAGAAACAAATACACACAACATTTAGAAAGAACTTAGATATTCACTTTCTGCTGTTGGTACTCTACATTGTATTTATTATTAGTTCCAAAGTATAGGAGAATGGAACCAGAATATATTCTAACTAGTTCTTTGCATTACCTGATTGATAGCCAGTCTCATAATTAGATATTGTACATTAAGCTACATCTTAGTAAAGCATCTGGAACAGCTATAAGTTAATTATGTCATGGATCATAAGCAAGTTAATTAGGTTAAAAACTTGGTCATGAACTTGGGGAAAAGTTAAGTTTTGATAATTGTGGAAGTGCCTATACCATGTAAGTATTTTATTGAATTATTTGTGCTTTAGGAGTTACTGTATAGTTATAGATTAATGCTATGTCTGGCTTCTGTAATACGCTTGCTATCTAAATGAGTTAGTTTGATGTCATTGCTATCCAATGGGTTTTGCTTGATGTCATTGCTATCCAATGGGTTTTGCTTGATGTCATTGCTATCCAATGGGTTTTGCTTGATGTCATTGCTATCCAATGGGTTTTGCTTGATGTCATTACTATCCAATGAGCTTGCTTGATGGTTAAGGCACCCAGCTGTGTTCTTGGAAAAAGGATATAAAAAGCCAAAGCAGAATGTGGTCTTTACTTAGTTCTTTATGGAAACCATTTCCAGACTGACTCCTACTGGCTTTGCATGCAAGCAGTAAATAAAACTATTTGCTGTTTTTCACCTATCGTTTGATCTCTTTCATTCTTTGGCCTGATATAGCCACTACACTCCAAAGGAAAGCTAGTAGTTGCATGACCTGGCTGGAGGGTCATCCCAGGGGAAGCTAGCAGTCATGCAACCTGGCCAGAGGGACCTTCCAGGGGAAGCTAGCAGTCGTGTGATGTGATGTGAGGGTCCTCCCAGGGGAATCTAGCCTCCCAGAGGAAGTTAGTGGTCTCGTGATCTGGCCAGAGGGTCCTCCCAAAGGAAGCTAGTGGTGATCTGAGGTTCCTCTCAGGGGAATCTAGCAGTCACACAACCTGGCTAGAGGGACCCTCCAGCCAGGTTGTGCGACTGCTAGATTCCCCTGGGGAAGCTAGCAACCTGGCCAGAGGGTCCTCCAAGGGGAAGCTAGTGGTTGCACAACCTGACTGGTGGGCTCTCCTAGGAAAAGCTAGCAGTTGCATGATGTCATCTGAGAGTTTTCCCAGGGGAAGCTAGCTGTCATGCAACCTGGCCAGAGGGTCCTTCAGTGGATGGTAGCGGTCATGCATCCTAACTGGAGGGCCCTCCCAGGGGGAAGCTAGTGGTCATGTTACCTGGATGGAGGGTTCTCCTAGGGCAGGGGTGCCAAGACTTTTTCAGCCAGGGGGCCTGACCACACCCCTGGAACAGCTGAGTGGGTGAGGCCACACCCCCAGAACAGGGCATGTTTGCACATGCACAGCCATTCTACTTCCTGGTTTGGCAAAGACACTTCTGCGCATGCATGAAAGCAGCTATTTTACTTGACAGAAGTGTCCGTGCCAAACCAGGTGGTAAAATGGTTGCTTTTCATGCATGTGCAGAAGCATCTGTATTTACTTCCTGGTTTGGTGAGGGCATCGCAGGCCTGATGGAATGCCTTAAGGGACCATATCCGGCCCATGGGCTGTTCTTTGGGCATGCCTGCTGTAAAGGAATAGAACAGGGTGCTTGCAGAGGGTACAGGGGCCATGCTAAGGGAGTGTGGGCCCCACTCTGTAAGTACAGACTGCTGGCAGGGGAAGACAACGTGATGTGGTAGGGTGAGAGAACAGTTTTTGTGCGGTTTACTTCCTTTGACATAACAAATTTGAGAAGAGTCAGAGTTACTCGCATATTGCCTGCAGCACTGTGTTGTCCTGGTTCTCCTCATTCCTGAGGGGCAGGACCCAGTCGGTGTGCCTGGAGAAGGAGAGGTCCAGCCCTAGGCCCCTGCAATACGGGGTGCCTCAGGGCTCGGTGCTTTCTCCTCTCCTATTCAACATCTATATGAAGCCGCAGGGCGAGATCATCCGTTCCCATGGGGTTAGGTATCATCAATATGCAGATGATACCCAGTTATACATCTCTGCCCGTGGGGACCCAAGTGGTGCGGTGGAAGTCCTTTCCAGGTGCCTGAAGGCTGTTAAGGTCTGGATGGGGGACAACGGGCTACAGCTGAATCCTGGCAAGACTGAGTGGCTGTGGGTACGGGGGCCTGTGTTAACACAGGAGTTGCCATCTTTGGTGCTGGATGGGGCAGCCCTGCCCCAGACAGACCCGGTGCGTAACCTGGGGGTCCTCCTGGACTCACGGCTACTGTTCGAAGAGCAGGTGGCAGCCGTGGCCAGGAGGGCTTTTGCACAACTTCGTGTAATACGCCAGTTACGCCCCCTCCTGGACCGGGACTCCTTGCTCATGGTCACACATGCCTTGGTCACCTCCAGACTTGATTACTGTAATGCGCTCTACATGGGGCTGCCCCTGATGACCATCCGGAGACTCCAGCTGGTGCAAAATGCGGCGGCCCGGGTAGTGGCGGGGTGTGGGCGTTATGCTCGTGCTTCGCCGCTACTCCGGGAGCTGCACTGGTTGCCAGTATGTCTCCGGGTGCAATTCAAGGTGCTGGTTATTACCTTTAAAGCCCTATATGGTAGTGGGCCAGGATACCTAAGAGACCGCGTCACCCCAAGAACATCTGTCCGGCCCACCAGGGCAGATCGGAGAGGCTCCCTTGTTGTTCCATCAGCTAGAGAGGCACACCTCTCTAGCACTAGGAGGAGGGCCTTCTCCGTGTCCGCCCCAACCCTCTGGAACCTCCTGCCCATCGAATTGCGCCTGCAGACGGAGCTCTTGCCCTTCCGGAAGGGCTTGAAAACCTGGCTGGCAGGACATATTTGGGGACCAGGGAACACGGGTTCCCATACTAAGTGGCTCACTTAAGGAGTGCCACTTCGGATTTGAACCAGGGGGATACTGGCGTGTAGTTTGTACTGTTTTTTAACTTTAATTGATTTTAAATAATTTTTTAAATTTCATGATTTTATATGTTTTTATTTTTTACCTCCGTTTTATGACGATGTAAGCTGCCCAGAGTCGGGTTCTCCCGAGTGGGGCGGGGTAATAAATTCAATAAAATAAATAAAAAAATAAATATGGCCCACAGGCTGCATCTGGCCTGCAGCACCAAATCATCTGGCCCATGACCTCGCTCCAGCTGCTACTTCCACTTCTGCCGGTGCTGCCTCAATCCTTGTCTCCTCCGCTTGGCTTGGCGTGTCCCTAATGGCCTTGCAATATCTGCCCTGCTACGGAGCGCGGTTAGGGATACGTCAAGCCAAGCAGAGAAGACAAGGACTGAGGCAGCAGAGGCGGAAGCGGTGGCTGGAGCAAGGTTGCAGCTGGATGATTTGGTGCCATGCAGTTCCTCTAGGCCAATAAGCAGATGGAATCTTGCTTCTTTGCATGAAAACATCCCTGAAGGCATGCAGGTTGGGATTAGATTTTGGAGCAATGCTTAATTATCAAGCTATTCCTAATGGAATGCCTACTGGCTAATCTTTCTCACACTAGATCGGGCAAAAGGAACTATGGAATGAACTTGCCAAAAGGTGGCTTCATTTTGGCAGTTTCTCTACTGGCACAGACATGTAGGAGGAAGAAGAATGGGATGACAAACTGAGCAGAATCTAGGTACCTGTACTCAGAAATAATGACAGATGCTAGCAATCTAAGTAAAATTGTAAATGTGCCCCATTTAAATGTTGTTATAGACACCATTGTGACTCAGTCTTTGTTGAAATCCTAAACGCCTTGTTTGAGGAAACCCCTCTATCATGTGGACACTGCTGGCACTCTTTAGACACATTCATCCACTTATGGCCAGTCAGTTCTGCAATTTTGTTCTTAAAAAAAAAAAGTTGAAACAGTAAGAAATCTAAGATCTGGTTCAAAAGTGCAGTTAAAAGTTATTTTCAAAGAAGAACACACCATGAGGCTACAGTAATATTTAAAGAATTTTGGACATGTTCAGACATTTCTAGAGAATCTCATTTGTTTTGGAGACAAGTTTTAAACAAAACATAGAAAGAATAATGCATACAAAAATTCTCAAGATTCAAGAAACTTTGCAGTCACTACCCAGCATAAGATCAAATACAGAGCACTTCCAACTCTTTATTATTTGCTCACAGAAGGAAAAGGTTAAATTGTGAACATCTCCCTTTCTGATGTTGAGCATGTTTGAACAAGTCAGTCCACGCAGATTGCCTGAACTGGCTTCTGCTTCCTTAGTAGTTTCTGTAATATTTTGATCTGCTTCTGTGAAGCATCTGTGCCTCTAGCAAGACTTGGAATCATAAGAGACAGAAGTTCAAACTGTCAGGGTAGCAGAACACTAGCCTGTAGCAGGTTGCCTGCAAAGCCATACTCACAGGGGCTCCTGTGGATAGAAGGGGTTCTTTCACCCGCCTGAGACTTAGCAACTTTTCTGAAGAATTTGATAGTACTTACTAAAATAGCTGACTCAAACTTTCCAGAGAGAACCTGCACCAGGCTAACATCAAGGTTTCCCAAAAGAAACCGCAGAGCTCAATGCAAAGTCTAGATCAGGGGTGCCCAAACTACGGCCCACTCAGATACGGCACCCAAAGAATGTACCATAAGCAATGGAGAGTTTGTTGCACATGTTTACAGATATTTGTTATCTCTTAATTTCATTGCATCCCAAAACAAAGTAAAATGCTTAATGTTAGCATTTTCTAGACCAGGGGTGCCCAAACTTTTCGGGCTACGGGCCGATCACGTGGTTCAGGGAGCCGGTCACTAAGGCCCAGGGGCCGGGTACAGCCCCTAACGCCAATTCATTCGACATGCAATGCCCTCATCGCTCCTGGAAGCGGAAGTAAAATGTGCCTGTACTGGCTCCCTGAACCATGTGATCAGCCCATGGCCCATGTGATCAATGCAAGAACCTAACCACGATGGTGAGATTTGCTAACTTAAGATCTTGATGCCATAGGCAGAACTTGACATCAGATTTGGATTCAGCACACTTGATTTAGTATAGGACACATGGATTAGACTGAGTAGCAGACAATATTTTTTTTTGTGATGTAGTGTTATAATCCAGTAAATGTCTTGTTCCTGTTCCCTGTATCACTAAAGGAAGCTAGGTATCCAGCCCTCTTACTGTGTAGTGATGAATTACTGAAGACTCTCATAGGAATACCTTAGCAATTAGCAAGCACAGAAATAGATTTGACCCACAATTTAACTGCTTAATGTTGAGCAGGCAATCAAGCATGTCTACTGTTGTGTCATGGGGATACACTCCATGGATATAGAGCAGTCTAGTAAAAGTGTCATGAACAATCCACAGAGAGTATGATGCTACTAAGTCACAACCAAGAATGTTACCATGGTTATTCATGCAGAAGGCTGCATTTTACAAAATACTAGAGAGAGAAGTGGTAGGGAGCAAAAAAAAAAATCACTACCACACCGTGGGCAGAGCCTATGTCATGGCCGGAGCCTGCGTCGTGGGCGATCTAGTCATGCCTGCCTTCTGGTCATATATACATCTGCAAATACAGGCAGCACTGGCTCTGGCTGTAACTAGGGGAGGGGACTTCGGTGTAAAGTCACATGACCATAGATCTATCATCAAACCACATGATTTTGGGGGGTTGATCAAAGGTCACAGAAAATCACAGAGGGGGAGGGGGTGTCAAAATTGGCCTATTTTAGGTCACGTGGTATTTGAAAGAGCCCTTAGTAGAGTGGAAGAGCTGTACAAATCTGAACAGTTTCTTTTGACTCTGCTCTTGAAAGGTCATATAGATGACCTTTTACTCTCTGAATCCCCCAGGATATCAATATGGGGTGTCCTATTGATCAGGTGAGATAAAATGTGTTTATAGCCATGGTAAACAATCAAACTGAGTAATGGTGAACATGGGAGTCTGTCAGGCTTTTTTGTCACATATGGGATTCTACTTGGCCCACTTGCTGCTCACAAAGATGGACAGGTCTCCTACTTTGCAGAAGACAGTCATCTGTTTAAACAATCATCCATACCAAATACTACAAAAAGAAGGTAAAGCAGAGAGCTTGAAATTCTACAACAAACAGATACAGTGGCCTTCCCTACTTAGGTGGACCTTCCCATTTAAATTACTGTATTTTGTCACCCTGCTTATTCTGCTTATGCACAGATCACATAATGCGCAATGCAGGGATGGAGGAATCACAATTTGGGATCAAAATTGCTGGGAGAAACATCTACAACTTGAGATATGCAGATAATACCACCCTAATGGCAGAAAATGAGGAGGAATGAAAAAAGCTCCTGGTTAGGTTGAAAGAAGAAAGTGCAAAAGCTGGCTTGAGACCCAACATCAAGAAAACCAAGATCATGGCAACAGGCCCTATCAGTCCCTGGAAAATAGATGGGGAAGAAGTAGAAGCAGTGACAGATTTTACTTTCTTTGGATCAAAGCTCACTGCAGTTGGCGATTGCAGCCATGAAATAAAAAGGTGACTGATTCTTGGGAGGCAAGTGAAGAGAAACCTGGGGAACATTGTGAAAAGTAGAGACATCACATTGCAAACAAAAATTCGTATAGTCAAAGCAATGGTATTTCCGGTGGCAATGTATGGTTGTAAGAGCTGGACCATTAGGAAAGCTGAGCGCAGAAGAATACATGCCTTTGAGATGTGGTGTTGGAGGAGAGTTAAAATAAGATGGCTAGATGGTATTGTAGACACAATGGGCACAAAGCTGAGCGAGTTGAGGAGGAGGATGGAGGACAGAAGTGCCTGGCGGACAGTGGTCCATGGGGTCGCAGAGGGTCGGAATCGACTGTGCGACTGAACAACAAAAATAGTTATTTTTAAATCTGCATCTGTATGTATAAATTAACATATACAATATTTTCAGACATGCATTTCCTCTTCTAATAATAGACAAGAGTCCATCATACCGTTCACGTGCTTCACTCACTTTTTGCACTGGGGCCATTCATCATTTGTGCCAAGGATTTTGTGCACGTAGGGCCTTTGGAAACATTTGCTGCAGTGCTCAGACAGATTAAGCATTTGGGACCTGATGTGCCAAGAACTGATTGGGAAGAGCCCCTGCCATACAGAGTGGGAACATTTGCATTGGGCTTCCAAATGTCACAAACACCACAAAATTTGAAAAGCACTTTAAAATGTTGCAGTAGATAAGATGGTTTTTGAAGAAAGGGGGGGGGGGACACCATTGGGATTGAGAGGTGAGAGAGTTAACCATAATACATAAGAGACAAGCAGATGGACACACATTGCTGACAGACATGAACATATGGACAAATACCAGTACGCAGACGGTGGTAGGGTGTTCGGGAACTAAAAATGGAATGTTACAGCATGTGCTTTCTCAACAGTCTTAAGGCACAGATGATACAACTCAGACTTCTTTTCAACGAAACGAACCGAAAAACTATGCTTACATCAATTCTAGTCAGTACATGAAAAGTAGATTGCACTGGTTTCCCACAAACTCTACTACTTTTGAAGACAAGGAATTTAATTTTGCCTTTGCATGGCAAAAACAAATAAACATAGGAAGAATTAAAATGCAGTAACGTAAAGAAAATTTGAAATTTTACCCAAGATTACCATTTAAAACTCACCTTATAAATCCGAATGTACCCTCTCTCATCTGGAAGCCAATCAGGGTCCAATCTCCATAGGCCTTATACAGGAAACTATTAGAGATCTCTTGGTTGGGCTAAGAAAGGATCCTATCTGAGCTTCTGTGGAGCTGCTGCCAGACAGACAACAATGGGCTGGATGGAGGCAATATTATGCCATTTGTTCTCATTATCTCCAAAAAGTTGAAATTACTTTGAAAATTTGCTCTGAGACAAAATTAGACTTAGACTCTTCCATGCTAAGTAGCATATCAGGCAGCAAGGGGTCTCCAACAGTTTTGGTCTGGGGTGAGTAATTTGGCATCATTCCATGTAATTTTCAGGGTCTTTAAATCTACCATGAAAGTTCTTCGCCACGTGTTTCAAGGCGTCATCATTGTTATTTTGCACTAGGAGAGATCCAATTTATTGCCACCTTAGGGATCCTATTTTTCTCCATATGGAAAATTTGGACTGCCATTTGGAGTCTCCTTCATTCAACAATGTTGTGTAATTTGCATGAGCCACTCCTTCAAAGCACTTCCTAATTGGTAATGTGATCAAAATACTGAATCTTTAAAATTCAGCTGAGACACCTCTGCTGGAAGATGTTAAGTCTCTTGTTAATGCATGCTGATGCCTTCCAAGTTTTGGAGGAGAACAAACTGAGTTTAATTTTCAGCAATATAGATAGGAAGGACTGGGCCATTCTTTGGAAGATAGCTGTTGCTTTTCCAAGATGGGATTTGATGTCCACCTCTGCATCTCCATTTTGGACGATCACACTGCACAAGTAAGTACAGTAAATCTCTTCACTTCCTCTAATTGCTTCGACATTTTATGATGGTGTTCTTAAAGTTGTTCCAGAGGCCTTTCACATCCGTCACATCCTCAGAGATGTCAAATTGATTTTGCAGCTCTAAAGCAAAGGAGTCGGCGACTATATAGTCCTTGAGCTTCACTGTTGCAAATGGTCTTTTCGGTATAAATTGTTTTTGATTTCAGAGTTTAAGCTTGATTTCTGCTCTAACAAGGTAGTGATCAGATGCAATATTTACCCTTCTGTATGATCTTACATCACACAGTGATGACCTCTGTTCATTGAAAGTATGCCTATCCAGTGATTACCATGTCATCTTTTGGATTTGTTGATCTTGAAAGTATGTATTTCCAACACAAATTCCATTATATTCACAGAAGGACATTAGTCACTCACCATTGTCACTAAGCTGAACTGAAGATGCATAGATTCCAATCACATTTTCTAATCCTTGACTGTCACCACATTAAAATTGCCATTCAGGACCTTCAGGTCATGATTAGGAATGTTATAAAAGTGTCATGTAGATGATCACAAAAACCATCCACTCTGTCATCTGAGCTGTCTGTTGGCACATTGGCTTGAACAATGGTCATTTTGACCTCGACAAGTGGGTAGCAATATAAATCTGAACAAATAAATAAATAAAATAAATAAATGTTCATGAGTGAAACGGGCTGTAATTATTCAGTCGCTGACCAGTTTCCATTCAATAAACTTCTTTGTTGCTCGAACTCCCAACACAAGTCCAACCCCCTGCTCATGTCACTCTCCGTAGCCTGAATATAGGATGGTCTTACCGTTGTTGTTAATTTGTCCACTCTCCATCTAATCTCACTGATGCCCAAGGTGTCTAGCTTATAATCATCAAAGAACTCATAGAAGTCGGATAAGCCATTCAGCCTGGTATAGCATTTGCCCATTCCACGTCCAATTTTTCTGTGCAATTTTTGGCTCAGGCACTGAATACCATTGCTGATTTGATCAGTTGTCATCATACGAATCATACAACTCAAAACTGAACTTCCGTCTTGTTCATTAGAATTACTTGAGATTCCTCTTGCTTTTCCTGTAGCAGTTATAGCTTTTACATGGATGGATTGGTAGCCCAATGCCCAACCCTTCTCCTTTCTCACCAGTCTTGGGACTGGTAATGATGGAGTTTGGGACAAAATGGTGTTTAATAATTCTGTGGCACATAAAATAAGGGTATTCAGGTTTAATGTTTTATCATCAGACAGTAGCCAAGGAGATTAGCATAAACAACTGTCTGTAAGCCTTTGGTATAGGACTTGTTAAGTGAAGAACACTTAACAAGTGGGGTCTTGAGATTATCTATGCGGAATAACTGAAACTGAAATTGTGTCTCCCACAATCCACCGCACACATGATCAACCTGCAGCATCTGCTGTGAGCCAAGCTGGGAGAACATTGGCTGAGGGCAAAGACAAACAATGATGGTGGTTGCACAGATTTCCAAGACCAGAGCAAAACACAACCAACCCAGACGTCCAAAGTAAAAACCAAAACACCACAGAAGTGCAATATCCTAGAACTCTAAGTCCACAATTATGTCCAGAACTTTTCCATCAGGATACCTGACAAAGAGGAACCACAGAAATTGATGCTGTTCCCTGTTCAGTATTTATATACATACCTGATGAGGTGCTATTCATGCACAATCAAGCACATGACTGGCACTTCAACATATTGTCATGGCAGAGTGCACAGCTGAATTTCCACAGACATGAATACTGAAGCTGAACTTAGTCTCTCTCAGAATGGAGACTGCAGGCTTCATACTCGATCCTGGAGAGAGAAAGCAAGGGGTTCATCTCTTTTACAATGCAAATCAGGCCTTCATCCCTGTTCTAAGAAGGAAGATCGTTGAAGCTTCTAGGATTTCTTTCTTTCTTTTCTTAGTTGCTGCAATATATATATAATTAGAGATTAAAATGTTGTGTTAGGTCCAGGAAGTAGGATGGTACAGGATTTGGGATGGTCAATTGCTACAAATGTATCATGTGCCTCTCCCCCTTATATACAACAATCCCAATTTTTATATAATAATCTCATACTGAAAAAAAAGTTTCTCTTCTAGTTCTGAAAATACATTGCCTGCACTTTTGAATTTACATCATAGTCTGCTGGTTTTCTACCACAACCATGACATTTTTCACACTTGTTTCTTTCAAGATAACATCCAACCTGAGGAAGAGTCCTACAAGTCTACAAAGCTGACCACTTTGTATTGTTTTGGTCAGTTCGTAGAACAGATCAGATGGTGTGAGACAATTCTCTTCTATTGTTCATGACCTTCTTCTGAATCTGGTGATGCTAATAGTGGTGTTGCCTGAATTCTCTTGTTCCCATTTCCCCTCCTCTAATAATGATACTAGTAAAACTCTTCTATTAGGGTAGCCATGTTACCTTATTGGCCAGGCTTTTGCTGCATTTTAGGCTTGCATTCTCTTGCCCATTTCAACTATCCATTGGCTGGGATTCCTAGTTTTCATTTAAAAAAAACACCCAAAGTCTCCAGCCCTCACAGAGCAGGAGAGAAGCGGCAAAACATATAGTCCTATATTGAGAATTCCCCTGTAGGGGAGACCCTTATCAGGGTGCCGGGGCTTGAGCTGTCTAACTAGGCAGTGTTGCTCATCTTTTGTCAGTGATGTTAAGCTAGGACTAAAACTCACCAAAGCATCCTCCGTCAGATCCCTTGGGCAAGGTGAAAGCAGAGGGCACACGTCATGGTCTGCCTAGGCAGTGGGTAATGTGATATCCAAATGGTTAAAAAAAACTCCACACAAAGGGACTTGATTTCTCAAGTCCATTTACATGCATGGAATGTCATCGTGGAGGTGTCTACCAATGCATGGACTCCTCGCTGAGTAATGACTCCAAGGTATCCAAGGTATATTGAGAATTATTTTGCAAGAAACAAGCCTTTCCATGTGACTGGCCAATAAGCAAAGCCATTGACAGCTTGACTGGCAGAGTCTTAATGTAAATTGATGCATCACCTCTTGGTTGCTAGATAAAATTGTAATTTGGGTAGTGCCTGCTCACAGCTTGTTTGCAGACAGCTGATACCTCTTCCACAAACTGCAAATAGAGAAAACAATGAACCCTCAGAAAGGAAGAGAAATGCAACAAGGGAAAGCACCTGATTGAGACAACCCCTCTCACTGATTTTTTTCTTCCTCAGAAAATGAAAGATTCTATGGTGCTTATGTTACTGTGGACTCTGTTGTTTTTACTGCAATTGATGTGGCATGGCAATACAAAACGTTTGGGAAAGTTATCTTTTGGACTACAACTACCTTGTTTGGCTGTGGTATTTTGGGAGTCTGAGAACATGACTTGCTCTTTCCCAAGCTCTGATATTTTTTCCATCTTACTGGATATCTGGGTGGGTGGGTGGGAAATCAATGACTTCTATAGGTGTTTGGAAGCATTTTTGGATGTTATTGTGAGAAAAGGAAGAGTTCAGAAAAGCAAGAGGAAAGGATCGAAGCTTATTGAGCTTATGATAGCTGTGAATCTTAGGTTTGTGAAAAGAAGTTTCATACAATGATGAGGAAATGTCAAAATCCCTTTAGAAGGATTAGACCTGCCTTTATGTATCTTGGGAATAAGGCCTTCAGAACTGATTACTCCATTACAGGTTGTATTACAAGGCAATGATTAAATACTTCACAGTACTGTATTTTATATCTAAGAAATGTGGGACATGAAAGGAGCCTTCCTGAAGACTGCCATTTCAGCGATCTCAATCCAAAGCACCCTTTTTTTTGAGCAGAAATGACTACAAAGAGACATTTTAACCAAATGGCCCTTCTTGGGGCTCAAAAGGGCAGTGATATCAGTCAATTGAAGGAATATCCTCAGTTAAAGAAAGCCTGCTTCAGGAACTCTGCAATAAACATAGATGTGACCTACTATATGCACAAGAACCTCACAGGGATGAAAACCAACACAACCCTAAAGTTCCTGGAATGCAATTAATTGCTGAACGATGCCACCAGCAATATGGAAGCACAGAGTTTGCCAGAGCAGATCTCCAGATTCTGTCCACAGCAGTGACAGAGAAGAACAATGGAAATAATAACAACTGAGCTCAGTGACTGCCCAGTGACATCTGTCTATAAACCACCACTTGCAACATTTTCCTTCGCTGAGCTATCAAACTTTTAAAATAAATCTGTTAGGTTCATAATAGGTGACTTTAATAGTCACAACAACTTGTGGGGCTATGAAAACAATGATGAAAGTGGAGAAGCTGTTGTAGAATGGGCAGAATCCTATCAATTATCACTCATCTGTGATAGCAAATTACCAGCATCCTTTAACAGTGGCATATGGAAGAGAGGTTATAACCCAGACCGATATTTCATAAGTGAGAACATAGCACATCAATAGTTAAAGTCAGTAGGAGAGCCAATAACAAATACCACTCCATTCTATGTAAGATCACAGCTGCTATTTGTCTGCAAGTTGTGAAATACTGAAGAAGGTACAACTTTAAAAAGGTTGACTGGTCTAAGTCTTCAGCATCCCTGGATGGAAGGGTGATAGATATTGATCCAGATCCCACATCATATGATAAGTTTATTGATGCAGTCCAGAAATGTTCTAGGGAATCTATCCCTCAATGATGTAGAATTTCCTACATCCAAGGTCTAACACATGAAACTGTTGACTTACTGAATGAATATTTTACCCTCTTTGATGTAAATCCACTCAGTGAAGATACCATTAAAGCTAGACAATGGGTAGTGTCAACTAACTCAGCACATAAAAGGGAAAAATGGACTAAGCTCATAGAAGAAATTGACATAAGTTGCACCAGTCAAAAGGCATGAAGATTATTTAATCGTCCTAATAATAAAGTAACCAAATGACTGGTACATGCCAATGTCTCAGCCAACCAAATTTCCCGCAAGCTACTACTTAATGTGAAACCAGATTCAAACCTACAGAAAAACAAACAGAGGATAAGAAGGAATGAGGAATGGAAGACAAGCAACCTGACCATCCTGTTTACCATAGGAGAGCTGGAAGAAGCAATAGGCAGGCATAAGAGTGGTAAAGTAGCCAGCATGGATGAGATTTGGACCAATAACAAAAAAATGGTTACTTAGCCTGTACAATAATTACAATAGAACCCCGGACAACATTATGACATGGTTCCACGAGTCATGATGTTGTCCAGTTTTTAACGTTGTTCGATACATTGATTGAACAATGCTAAAAAAAGCCCTGACATCAGGGACAAACCACGCCGAGGCAAGGCTCAGCTTGTCCAAAATCCCCCCCCCCCGGGTAGGCATGCGATCGCGTGTCGTTCGGGGTTAGGGCAGGATACGAGAAAAACCCCTGTCTCCTGTCCTAACTGCCGCCGGCGCGCGCAAACCTGCAAGCCGCCCGAAGTTGCAAAAGGGTAAAGATCCTTTCACTTTCGCAACTTCGAGCATGCGCGCGAGTGTTGCTTGGGGTTAGGGCAGGATACGGGAAAGACCCCCGTCTCCTGCCCTAACTGCCGCCGGCGCGCGCAAGTCTGCAAGCCGCCCGAAGTTGCGAAAGGGTAAAGATCCTTACACTTTCGCAACTTCGAGCGCGCGCGCGAGTGTCGCTCGGGGTTAGGGCAGGAGATGGGAAAGACCCCCATCTCCTGCCCTAATCGCCGCCGGCACATACAAGCCTGCAAGCCTGCAAGCCGCCCGAAGTTGCAAAAGGGTAAAGATCCTTACACTTTCGCAACTTCGAGCATGCGCGCGCGCCTCGGCTGGGGTTAGGCGAGGATACGGGAAAGACCCCCGTATCCTCGCCTAACCTCCGCTGAGGCGCGCAAGCCTGCAAGCCGCCCGAAGTTGCGAAAGGGTAAAGATCCTTACACTTTCGCAACTTCGAGCGTGCGCGCGAGTGTCGCTCGGGGTTAGGGCAGGATACGGGAAAGACCCCCGTCTCCTGCCCTAACCGCCACCGACGCGCACAAGCCTGCAAGCTGCCCGAAGTTGCAAAAGTGTAAGGATCTTTACCCTTTCGCAACTCGAAGTTTCCAAACATCGTGGGGGCAGGCGCTGTGGGGGGGCTTTAGATTGGGTAGATGTTCTATCCAATCCAACTCCCTCCCACGCATACGCTTGTTCCGAATAACGTGAAAATCGAGTTATTCGATACAAGATTTTCCCGAAAATCTTGTCACGTTATGCAGTTTTCACACTATACGGTACTCACGTTACCCGGGGTATTACTGTACTTGAATGTAGTTCAGATACCAAAGATATAGAGGAAGACTTGGGTGATAGCTATACTCAAACCAGGCAAGCCACCAGAAGACTCAAAAAGTTACAGGCCCACATCTCTTCTTAGCCACCTATACAAGATATATGAATGCTTAATTCTGAAGTGACTGTCTGCGATAGTAGAACCCCTGCTTATACCACAGCAAGCTGGGTTTAGACCCAGCAAAGATTGTACAGCACAAATTCTTAACTTAACACAGTATATAAAAGATGGGTTTGGACTGAAGGAAATCACAGGTGTAGTGTTTATAGATCTTATTGCAGCTTATGACACAGTCAACTTGCCAGCCCTACTGAAGAGAGTCTCCCACATCACAAAGGACTTTAAATTTACAAAAATCATAGGCTGTTTACTAGCCATTGGAGATATCAAAGAAATAGCTTCCAGCAGGGCAGTGTGCTAGCCCCCAGACTGTTTATTTTTATTTATTTTAATTTTAACATATATATTAATGATCAACCACTGCCAGAAACCACTAGCAGCTTTCTCTATGTTGATGACCTTGCAATTGCCACGCAGTGCACAACCTTCGAGGCTGTTGAGAAAAACCTGGCTGAGGCTTTGAGCTTAATGGCTATACAGTAATACCTCGGCTAACGACTGCATCGGATAACGCTAAAATCAGATAACAATCTCTTAGCGTTATCCGATGCAGTCGTTTCGTAGCAGCAGGGTGGCTGGAAAGCTGAATGGGGTTCTCCATTCAGCTTCCCAGCCACCCTGCAGCTGTGGAGGCAGGGGTGGGGTGGCTGGAAAGTTGATGGGGGGCTCTCCCGTCGGCTTCCCCAGCCACCCCACAGCTGCGGAGGCATGGGCGGGTGGCTAGGGAAGCCGATGGGGAGTCCCCATCAGCTTCCCCAGCCACACTGCAGCTGTGATCTCCCTGGAGCAGGCAGGGGGTCAGAGAGCCCAAAATGGGTAAAAAAAAGTCCTTTAAAAAAAAAAAACTATTTCAGGCTCTCTGACCCCCCTGCCTGCTCCAGGGAGATCAGAGGACCCGATCCAAACTGTTTCGAAATTTCCTCCACCTCCCTGGAGGCTGCAGCAAGCCAAAACGTCAGGGTTCGAATCCTGACATTTTGGGTTGCTGTAGCCTCCAGGGGAACAGGGCTTTTTTTAAACGTTGTGCAATCAATGCATCACACAATGTTAAAAAACGGATAATGACAAGACTTGTGGAACCAAGCCTCATCGTTATCCAAGGTACTAGTGTATATCATAGGGATAACCAACTGAAGCCAAACCTTCTAAAAACTCAACTCTTTGCTTTTCATTGGAAAAACCACGAGGCATTAAGAAGGTTGCAGATGAACTGGAATGGCACCAGGCTTGAACAGTGTGATATCTCCCAAATACCTGGGAGTTACCCTGGATCAAACCCTAACCTTCAAACCCACTGCCTAAATACCAAACAGAAGGTTTTTGCCAGGAGCAATATTTTGAGGAAGATAACAGGCACAAGTTGGGGTGCCCAACCACCTGCTATTCAATCACCAACCAGAGACTGAAATTAAGACACAGTTTCCTCATAACTTCTACCAGCCCCCAAACAACCAGCCCCCACAGACTGCCCTAGAGCTCTGGAAGGCAAGCAAGGCACTACCAGACAACTGGGTAGAACCACATTATTCTCTATCGCCTGGCCAAGAACAACCATGGCCTGTGTGGAAAGCTTTAAACAGACTATGTGCCAGGGTAGGAAGATCAAGGGCTAATATGAGAAAGTGGGACTTCCCTGTAGATGACAACCTGTGTGAATGTGGAGAAGAACAAACTATCTCCATATGATACAATGCACACAATACCCCTCAAAGTGCACTGAGGAGGACCTTATGTTGGGAAAAGGAAATTCTGTTGATGTGGCCTGATATTGGGTGGATGTCATTTATCTTTGTATGTTATTATATGTTGGTGGTGCCACTGACACAAATAAAGAAAGAAAGATCTAAGAAATGCTGAGAAGGGTCTCCAGAAGGGTCTTGGAGGAAGTTCAACTAGGTACCTTGCCAGAGGCATGGGTAAAGCTAAGAGCTGTACTACCTACATTCACTGACAGTGTGTGTTGTGGCTTCTCTTTCTCTTGCAAAGATGACTTTCCCTAATTTTTTTACCTGTCTCTAGTTTATTTTATTTTGGTATTGTTGCCAGTTGCTTCTGTTTCTTCTTCCAAGCTGTGAAAATCCCTCCCATGCAATGCCAGCCTGGCCCCCTGCAGATAGGCAAATTTTTTCTCTTTAGGCAGGCTTTTCCCTCAATAATTGGCTGCCTAGAAGGTAATTATTAAAACTGAGTCTGGTGTGCCTTTAAAAAATTTTTTATTAAGATTTTCAATACCTTGTGAACTACTCAGAGAGTGCTCTAAGCACTATGGAGCAGTATATAATTGTAATTGTAATTGCTATTGCCAAACAGTAAGCCAGAATTGATGTAACAGCATTCAATTAAGTTAAATGGAGCTTTCATCTAATATGCACAGGTGTTTGATATATTTATACTTATCCTAACAGAATTTAGAAAAGTGACTATTTAGACTACAGCATTTAGAATGGATCAGCCATCTTGAACAGTGCCTATGATGCCTGGGTGAGGGAGGGGTTCTGGATATTTTAGTTCAAAAAGTAACTTTCCAAAGCATTGCTAGGAATCTAATTCTGTGCTATATTGTAGTGAAAAACAGAAGGGAGAGAAAAATCAACAACTCGTTTGAGTGTTAGGCTTTGCACTTGTCACACGTAGAAGCAAAACAGAGAGGACCTTGTTAGCGGTGGGGAACAATCCTGTCACACTGGACTGGCACTTGCTTTGAAATACCGTATGTGTTTTTTCCAAAATGAAGGAACACCTTTCAAAGTAATCAGAAGTTGGGAGCAAGTTATTCTGTTTCATTGCTAGGGTCTCTTAAAGGTGAACACAAGCCTTTTTCAGGATTTCTGCTCCCTTCAACAGATAAATAGTGCGTAGCTTCAACTACTGTACTCTTACTTGGGTGGGAGATTTTATAAAAATAAATAAATATGGTAATAGTAAACAATAACTGGGTGGTAGGGATTAACATACTGTATATGTATTGTGATGAAAAAGTAAATCAAATGAAGAAAATTAATTTAGAATATTTGAAAGGAAATACTGTTATAAAAAGACGTAGTACACTAGTGCCTTGCATAATGCTAACAGTTAGTTCCACTAGTCTTAGCATTATCCAGTTTTTAATGTTGTGTGATGCATTGATTGCACAATGTTAAAATAAAAGCCCAAACATTATCCGAGGCACCACTGTATCAGAATGCATCCACAAGTGACAATAGATGGAGTGCCATGATAATGAATTGGCATCCAAGAGATTGCAAAAGACCCAGGCGAAGACCACCTTGCAGATGGCAAGATTTTCTCAAAAAATAAAGAAATATTGGACCAACATGGAGAAGAACTGCCAGGGACAGATCGTCATGGATGGAGGTTGTGTGGAATGTAGTCACGGAGATGTCTACTCATGCAGGGAGTTCTAGCTGAATAACAACTCCAAGGTATCCAAGGTATTTGAAAACAATAATACATATTTAACCTAAATATTTGAAGGAAAGCATACTTGACATTCTCTCTTGCAGTTCCTACAGTGTGCTCTGACTGAATCTGGGGTCAAAAACTGTCTTGTTATCTATCTTGTTAGCCAATCACAAAGAGGGGAGAGAGCATAAATGACATTTTTAAAAAAAATCATAAATACAAAATGACCAAACTGGCAAATCTAATATTCCTTGCTCATGGAATTCTAAGACTTTCCTTTTATTCCTGGGTGCAGAAGGTTTGTATGAGAATCCTAGATAAGTTACAACACTCTGTACTGTGCAAGCTTACGTGTTAACTATAAAGCAAGCACACGTTTACCTCATTTATTAGTAAAAGTCACCTTCGTTTAACAAATGGGTAACATTTCCTCAACTAAGTTTTTTTCAAATACAACTTTCTGGAATAAGTAATTATACTGAACAGAGTTTGTCCTTGATTTAAAGCTGTGAGGTAAGTAATTAAGTGAGAGATGTCAAAAGCTATAGTTTCCAAATGAAGATGTGTGGCTCTTGCTTCATAAATTTTATGTGCCTAAGACATTACAAATAACTTTGAATATTGCAAGAGTGGGCATTTTTCATTGCAAAGGCAAACACACAAAAGGATGCCAAAGATGATTAGCATAACAGATTAAACTCCTAAGCAATAGTGAAAACTTAATTTTCAAAGAAAGCCAGTAGTTTAAAGTAGCTAGAAGGAGTCTGATTGAAAAATTTAGATAAAAAATAGTTTGCAAACTAGTTTTTTTCCAGTACTGTATCTATTTTAGCATGTGAAACACTTTTAATTTTCTGAGAGTTAATACAGCCTAAAATAGCATTTGACTTTTTTGTAGCCACAGATCTCCGTTGTCTCATATTCAGCTTGTCATCTACAGCAGTTGCAAGATACAGTGGAACCTCAGTTAACAAATGGCTCGGTTAACATAAAAATCACATAACAAAAGGAGATGCATAGAAAATAGGTTTATGGTTTATGGAACTTTTTTGGGAACAGATTGATTGGTTTTCAATGCATTCCTATGGGAAACTGTGTTTCAGTTAATGTATTTTGGTTTTCACATTACAAACAAAAATTTGTACAGTCAAAGCAATGGTATTCCCTGTGGCAATGTATGGTTGTGAGAGCTGGACCATTAGGAAAGCTGAGCGCAGAAGAATAGATGCCTTTGAGATGTGGTGTTGGAGAAGAGTTTTGAGAGTCTCTTGGACAGCGAGGAGAAAAAATAGGTCAATCTTAGAAGAAATCAACCCTGACTGCTCCTTGGAAGATGAAATAGTGAAGATGAAGCTAAAGTACTTTGGACTTCAAATGGGAAGAGAGGATTGTTCTTGCATTTAGGGACTCCATCTCTCAGCCTATTCAGAGCCCTCCAAATGATGTAGGAGAGGTTGAGTTCCTCAACTTTATCCTCCTTTAATCTTGTTCCTTGTCCAGTGAGCTTCTTCCTCCATCTTCTAATCTAGTTTTGCTCTTGCCATATATTCTTCCTGGCTCTAAGCCGGCACACTCGAGGCTCATATCCGTTCAGAGGGTTGGAGGGTCATTCTTTCAGCGTCCATTGCTACTTCTCTCCTGATCTTAGGTGGAGTAATACCAACAAGAGGGTATAATTTCTCATTTGGTGTAGGTTTGAGGCATCCTGTCACTATATGCATGGCTTCATTAACAGCAATGTCAACTTGTTTTGCATGTGTAGATAGGCTCCATACTGGAGTAGCATACAATTCTGCAGAGATGCTCAGGGCCAAAGCTGATGTGCACAATGTGTATGGTTGAGTTCCCCATTTATAATTTGTGAGTTTCCTGATGATGTTTTTCCTTGTACTAACTTTGGGTTTGTTATTCAGGCAGTGCTTCTTAAAAGAGAGTGTCCAATCAAGCATCACACTGAGGTATTTTGGTGCTGAACAATGCTGTAATCAATTCCTTTGCCATGTAACATTCAACTCAAACTTTGCCTCTCAGTTTTGAAGGTGGAAAGCACACACTCAAGTCTTGCTTGGATTAGGCTTCAAATGGTTGATACACTAGAACCCCGGACAACGTTATGACATGGTTCCACGAGTCATGACGTTGTCCGGTTTTTAACGTTGTTCGATACATTGACCCAACAACGCTAAAAAAACCCTGAGAAGAGGCGCTCGCACACACGCGAAAAGGCATGCCAGCGGGAGCCTCTTCTACCAAATGGGTATAGCAACGGGCATCGCACGTCAAGGCCAGGAGAGGGGGGAATTCGGTTTTCTGACCCTTGCCCAGGTGCAGAAAACGGGGATCCCACGTTAAGGTAAGGGATCAAAGTGGGGGGTGGAACCCCCCACTTTGATACCTTGCCTTGACGTACGATGCCCGTTTAGGCGCTTTGCGATGGGAGTTTGCCCAAACTCCCATTGCAAGGCGCCTAAACAAGGGTCGGCATTTCCGAATTTCCCCTTCCCCCGGGGGAGGGGGGAATTTGGAAAAGCCGACCCTTGTTTAGGCGAGCGAAACGGGGATCCCACGTCAAGGCAATTGCCTTGACGTGCGATCTGCGTTGCTATAGCGTGCCTGGGAAAGAGGCGGCTTGGTCAAAATCCTCACCCCCGCGCAGGGGGAGGGAATTTTAACCAAGCTGCCTCTTTCCCAAGCCGGGGAGACCCCGCGGAAAGGTGTCTCTCCTCTCCCTAAGTTCCGAAAGGGTAAAGATCCTTATATTTTCGGAACCTCGGGTGGCTTGCAGGCGCGCGCACATTGGTGGGGGTTAGTGCAGGGTATGGAGGTCCCCGCGTACCCTGCGCTAACCCCCACCAACGCACGCGCGCCTGCAAGCCACCCGAAGTTCCGAAAAGATAAGGATCTTTACCCTTTCGGAACTTCGGGCATGCGGTGTGCGTTGGTGGGGGTTAGTGCCGGGTACGGGGGGACCCCCATACCCTGCGCTAACCCCCACCAACATGCGCACGCCTGCAAGCCACCCGAGGTTCCGAAAAGATAAGGATCTTTACCCTTTTGGAAATTCGGGAGAGGAGAGGCGCCTTTCCGCGGGGTCTTCCCGGCTTGGGAAAGAGGCGGCTTGGCCGAAATTCCCTCCCCCTGCGCGGGGGTGAGGATTTCGACCAAACCGCCTCTTTCCCGGGCACGCTATAGCAACGCAGATCACACGTCAAGGCAATTGCCTTGACGTGGGATCCCCGTTTTGCTCGCCTACGTGAAAATAACATGAAAATAATGTGAAAATCGTGTTATTCGATACAAGATTTTTCCGAAAATCTTGTCATGTTATGTGGTTTTCACACTATACAGTACTCGCGTTACCCGGGGTATTACTGTATTGTAATACAGTATTGTCCTAATTCTTCAAGTGCTCCAGTAAATTTTCCAGCTACCTCATCAAAGCTTGACCCTTGAATGACCATTGCTGTGTCGTCCACATCGATCAACAGTTTTGTATTATCAGGAACTGGTTGATCATTTGTATATATATATATTATACAGTGTTGGAGACAATAAACTTTCTTGGGGAAATTCATTCTTACAACCTCCATCTGCTGTTCTTTCCATTCATCATCACATAGAATCTCCAGTTCTGAAGGAAGCTGCCAATGGCCCTAGTAAGCTTGTTATCTTTGATAAGGTTATCTTTGATAAGGTTATTTATTTCATATAGCAGAATCCTACAATTGACGCATTGTATACTGCAGTTAGGTAAATGAAAGCCATTCCTGTAATTTGCTTTCTTTGAAGCCATCCTCAATGTGTTGCATAAAGGTTAAGAATGTGAGGACAACATGATCTGCCCAGATTGAAGCTTGCTTGCTCCTTCATGATCTTTCCATAAATAAATTAAGAAATACAATTGCAAATCATCCATTCCAGTGTCTTATAAAGATGGCAAAGGAGTGACCCTAGTCGGTAGCTTCTTATGTCATCTGGGTCTTTGCTGTGTTTCAATAAAACAATAACTCTAGCCTGTCTCCACCTTATTCTAGGCTGCATGAACAGCCTAGAGCAGTAGTGGTGAGCCTTGACACTCCAGGTGTTCTTGAACTTCAATTACTAGAAGCCCAAGTCAGCACTCCTGCTGATCAGGGCTTCTGGGAATTGAAGTTCAAGAACAGCTGGAGTGCCAAGGTTCACCACCACTGGCCTAGAGTATACTTCTGTTAATGCAATCTCAACTCTAGGTTGCATAAATGGAAGTATAATTTTCAAAACTAATGAGGTACTAGTTCCCCTCTATTTGGCACCACGTATAGAGCATTGTGTCTAATTCTTGACACCACACTTTAATAAAGATGGCAACAAACTGGAACAAGTTCAGAGGAGAACAATAAAGATGATCATGGAACTGGAAATTGAGTGCTATGAGGAAAGAATGAAAGAATTGGGCATTTTTAGTTTCTTCCAACTCAGTTCTTCTATGGTTCTATAAAAACATTTGCTGTATCCTACAACACCTTGCAGGATAACAAATATTATCATCATTTCTCATGAAACCAGTCAAGTTAATTGCTGAGTGAAGACAGCAAGCCAATCTATTTTTCTGTTAATAATAAGCTAAGGTTTATTTTTCATGAATTAACTGTACTTCGCTTACTTCTGTTTTGAAGACAGTGCAGGCTTTTGGCAAACATACCTTGATTTTCTGTTTTGACATGCCAATCTATCAAGTGATGACTAGCAGAATGATCAGCTGTCAGAGAAAGTAAGGATGATGTCTACTCCTTGGTAAGCATCTGCTTCAGTGTTTCAAGATTAGTATGAGCTGGTCAGGAGGAACTATTTAGGAAAATACATTTCCAACTGTGGGGTCAATAATCACCTGACCAGAATAAATTAATCTCTGATCAATAGCTAAGAATAAGCAATGTTGCAAATCACTGAGCGAGAGAGAGAACTTCCTAATGAACTATGAAACCTTTCTCTTTTTGGGAAAGGGGATTTAGAAGTATGAAGATTCATGTTTGTGGGCTACAACTACAAGATTCCTACATTGGGAATTCTCAGAGACCTCTAAGGGTTGCAGTACAAAGACATGAAATAGTACTCCTCTATAGTTAGTTATAACAGTTACATGTAATAATAATAATAACTGGATGCTTCCAAGTAAATTCTGACTTATGGCAACCCTTTCCAGGATTTTCTAGGACTCTGCAGCTTGCCCATGGCTACACAGACTGGTTCTTCTCTTGAGAGGTACAGTGGGGGATTGAACTCTCATCCTCTAGCTTCTCAGCCAGATACTGTACCTAGATCACTAAGCTATCCAGCTTTTAGAAAATGCTAAAAAAGTGGGACCTTCCACCACTGCCGGCATCCTGGGCCCCATCCAGGGGGTGGCGAATTTGGCCTACACCCCAGGCGGCTAAAACCCATGCTAGACCACTGGTTTCACTTCACTACCAATAATACAGCTCAACACATAGCATGAGCTATCACTTGAGTCAAATAATATTCCTTCATCATTGTTTAGTAAGATTACCTTAACTAACAGTGACTAAGGTATAGGTATACTGCAAAAGAAGTGAAATTATCCCTACTTCACTTACATTTATCTTCATTATTGGAAGATTGAATTGATTACAAATAGCTACTTATTTGTAACTAGGTCCTTCCAAGGTCTGTAGTAAGGAGTGTAAATTAATGGTGCCCCAGATACCTTTGAGAAGACAACAGCACTTACTCGCTTTCACTTAACCTATATGTGGACATCTGGTAGCATCAACAATCCTTGCTCCTGTGGTCATGAATGGTCAACCTTTCAGGAAAGAAGAGAAGGAAGAAGATGCAGGGAGTACAAAGCAACATGGAGACAACCTTTTAGGATCAAGTGCCTTGTAGCCAGCTTTTCATAACAACAATTCCCAGGAGAAATATTCACCTTAAAGGATGTCCCTCTGATGGAATGTTGCAGTAGTGTTTAAGTGTAGTTAAAGAGGATTGAGTGCAGCTGACAAAATAGTGTACCTTTGCATGGGGAGGAGAGGTGTCCTAGACTGTTACTTATCTATGTTGACTTTCCTTCAGGCTCAGCTGATATTCTTACAGCTGTTGGTGTTACTTCCTTTCCCTCCTTGACCTTATCAGGGAGATGACGGAAGAGACCAATATCCTGCTTTTGTTCTAACAGATAGCAGGGGCAGCCATAGCTACCTACATTTACACTTGGTTAGCTGCAATTGGAAGTCCTATTATCTTTCCTAACTTAATGGCCTAAATCTTATTGCTTAGGTGTAATAAATTGCATCAGAGTAGCTCCAGGGGTGTGTGTGACTCAACTCTTACATAAGTTCCGTTGACTCAAACTGGCCCCACTCTGTGATTTGCAATCTAAAATAGTAAACATAATAACCAGTGATGACACTGGTGGCCGTTTTGCACGAGAATGTCCTACTTTTATAACTGTCCTGCTTGGCCCCTGTAAATTCAAGGTTTTGACTTTCCTTGTGGAATCAATCCATTTTATATTTGGTCTCCCTCTTTCCTTTCCCCAGAAAATATACACTGGCTTTCTTATTTTCGTAGAATGGGAAGTGTGCTCTGGTAAGTATTCCAACAAATAGGTCCATCTTAGAAGAAATCAAACCTGACTGCTCCTTAGAAGGTCAAATAGTGAAGATGAGCTAAAGTACTTTGGACATCAAATGAGAAGAGAGGATTCGCTTGAGAAAGCCTTGATGCTGGGAAGGGTGGAAGGCAAAAGAAGAAAGGGGCTGCCCAAAATGAGATGGCTAGATGGTATTGTAGACACAATGGGCACAGAGCTGAGCAAGTTGAGGAGGATGGTGGAGGACAGAAGTCCCTGGCAGACAGTGGTCCATGGGGTCGCAAAGGGTCGGAATTGACTGTGTGACTGAACAACAACAACAAAAAAGATTAAGGTCACTCTTGCTTGAAAGCCAGTTGTATCCAACTCTAGGTTACGGTGCTACAACTCTAGCCAGGGAGGTGTGGAACAGTTCATAAAAGGAGTGAAATGGATCACTCTTATTTAAAATACATGGGGTTAGCCTGGAAAATAGAGTAAAGCAAACAAAACTGGACCAAATAATAAGCTAAATGCTTGTTTGAGCACCCATGAGATGCTGATACCCCAGTTTCCTGTGGATGAATTCCCATTTTTCCATTAACTGAACCTTTAGTATCAGCATTTTTTTTTTAAATTAAGCCTTATATTGTTCCTGTAAATGTCTCTCAATTTCAATTTCCAATTCTGAAGGGAACTGATTAAAATAAAACCACTGCATCAGACTATATTTAGCCCAGGCTGATGACTGCCTGAATACTGTGTAGCAGCAGATAATGATGCCTGTTGATAAATCCTAGAAGTTTAGTGTAAAACCTTTGATGTATTTCTCCAGGAGGCACATGCCTCTGTGATTTGCATAACTTGGTTTGAATCAAGATGACCCTATGTTAAAGTTTCTTTTGTGAAGACTCTTCAGCATTTTAGATAGGAAAAGTTGGTAGAGTCACAATTTCCTGACATTATTATGTATAGGGTAGTAAAATACACAGGTTGGTCATTTGATAGCCTCACATTTTAAAAGGCGCCAGAGGTTGGAAGCAAAAAACGTGAGCAATTTTTGACTCATTCTCCACAATGGAGTAGAGTCTAATCTAAAATCAGTGAGAAGATGTCCACTCTAAAGTAGAGCAGCTAGTTTGTATTTCTGACTTCTGTCTGTCTATACCAGTGATGGTGAACCTTGACTCTCCAGCTGTTCTTGAACTTAAGTTCCCAGAAGCCCTTATTAGCAGGACTTGGGCTTCCGGTAATTGAAGTCCAAGAACACCTAGAGTGCCAAGGCTGGCCATCACGGGTCTATACTTTGAAACTAATCTTCAGCAAGTTTCATCGGTGGAATGCCAAAGATACTGAAGGGATGGGTGCAATATTTTCTTGTTGAAAATCGCCCCCAATCTGCTTTTTGTCCATTAAAGGAAGAGAAAGAAACCCCCTACTGTTAGTAAGGCTTGTGTTGTTTGCAGATTCCTTACTGAAGTTCCTCTTGTGCTCACCACACTTCTGAAGAAGATTAGGCATGGGGCTGAAAAAATAAAGAGAGAGTTCAAAATGGCTGCATCTCCTCAAGGAGATTTGAGGTGGGAAGGCAGGGACTTTTTCTGATTAGTTTTAGCAAACCAACAAAACACAAGCAAATTAGTCCTCATACCAGAAGCTCCCTTCTCCCAATGATTATGGGTTAATAGTAAGGAAATCCCCTAGATGGGTAAGTAAGTAAGTAAGGAAGGAAGGAAGGAAGGAAGTTTGCATTCTGAATTGTCACATCCCAATTTGTGGGGGGAGGGGGTTAAACTGGGATCAATAAGGCACAAGAAATGGTTTTTCATTAAAGGACCATTTCATTTTTGGAGCATCAAAAGCACTTTATGCAATTATCCCTTTCAGTCTGAGCACTGAAAAAATGGATGGCAAATTTTAAAAGAGACAGATTCATATATGGGGGAAAGTCCATTAAACAGAACCATGTCGAGATATGAGTGAACTGAAATCCTACACTTTCTCTGAAAGCAATTTATTTCTCATTTTCAGTTAGTTAGACTACTTACAGATGGAATGGAATGAAGTCTAACATTAATGATATAAACCACATCCCAGCAGCCCTTTGAGTCTCAGAGAGCTAGTTCACAGCAAACAGCAATATTTAATGAGTTTTGGCAAACTAATTAAAATAAACTACCAATATAAATTTATATATGCATTCATGTACACACACACACACACACACACACACACACACACACACACACACACACACACACACACACACACACACACACACACACACAATTTAGGTTTATCTTTCTCTGTCTCTCTTACATTCACAATTTAAGTTTATGAAGACTGATATACAGTGGTGGGCTCAATATATATTTTTTTTTACTACCACACTGTGGGTGTGGTATTTTTTATTTATTTATTTTATTTATTTATTATTACACTTGATACCCCGCCCCAATCGGGAGGACCCGACTCTGAGCGGCTTACATGAGACTAAAAATAAGAATAAAAACATAAGACAATCTACATCAATAAAAACATCAGGTTAAAAAGTCATCAAAACTTAATCACAAAAATTAAAACAATACACAGTCCCACTACCAGACCCAAGATGGCAGTCCATCAGATAAGCCACCTGGTAAGTGAACTCGCATTCCCAGGTCCCCACACTTGTCCTGCCAGCCAGGTTTTCAAGCCCTTCCGGAAGGGCAGGAGCTCTGTCTGAAGGCGCAGCTCGGTGGGCAGGAGGTTCCAAAGGGCCGGGGCGGACACAGAAAAGGCCCTCCTCCTAGTGCAGGCAAGATGCGCCTTTCTTGCCGAAGGGACAACAAGGGAGCCTCTCCGATCCGCCCTGGTGGGACGGACAGATGTTCTTGGGGTGACACGGTCTCTTAGGTATCCTGGCCCACTACCATAAAGGGCTTTAAAGGTAATAACCAGCACCTTGAATTGCACCCGGAGACATACTGGCAACCAGTGCAGCTCCCGGAGCAGCGGTGAAGCGTGAGCATAACGCCCACACCCCACCACTACCCGGGCCGCCGCATTTTGGACCAGCTGGAGTCTCCGGATGGTCATCAGGGGCAGCCCCATGTAGAGCGCATTACAATAGTCAAGTCTGGAGGTGACCAACGCATGTGTGACCATAAGCAAGGCGTCCCGGTCTAGGAGTGGGCGTAACTGGCGTATTACACGAAGTTGTGCAAAGGCCCTCCTGGCCACGGCTGCCACCTGCTCTTCGAACAGTAGCCGTGAGTCCAGGAGGACCCCCAGATTACGCACTGGGTCTGTTTGGGGCAAAACTGCCCCATCCAGTACCAAAGATGGCAGCTCCTGGGTTAACACAGGACCCCTTACCCATAGCCACTCAGTCTTGCCGGGGTTCAGCTGTAGCCCATTGTCCCCCATCCAGACTTTAACAGCCTTCAGACACCTGGAAAGGACTTCCACCGCACCGCTTGGGTCCCCACGGGCGGAGATGTATAACTGGGTATCATCTGCATATTGATGATACCTTACCCCGTGGGAACGGATGATCTCACCCAGCGGCTTCATATAGATGTTAAACAGGAGAGGAGAGAGTACCGAGCCCTGAGGCACCCCGTATTGCAGGGGCCTAGGGCTGGACTTCTCCTTCTCCAGGCACACCGACTGGGTCCTGTCCCTCAGGAATGAGGAAAACCAGGACAGCACTGTGCCCTGGATCCCCAGACCCTGGAGCCTTCCCAGAAGGATGCCATGATCGACAGTATCAAAAGCCGCTGAGAGATCGAGAAGAGCGAGGACAGACGGCTCCCCTCCGTCCCGCTCTCTCCAGAGATCATCCACCAAAGCGACTAGTGCAGTTTCAGTACCATATCCGGGCCTGAATCCTGACTGAAACGGGTCCAGATAATCCGCTTCATCCAGGACTTCCTGCAACTGCTGCGCCACAGCCTTTTCCAAAACCTTACCTAAAAAAGGTAGGTTGGACACTGGACGGTAGTTGGAAATTATCGTAGGGTCGAGGGACGGCTTTTTTAAGAGGGGGAGCACCAAAGCATGTTTGGCTGGCGGGCCAAGTGTGGGGACACAGCAATGTAGGTTCCCACCCAGGATGGCTAATTTAAGAGCAGCCATCTCCCCCCCCCCAATCTGATATTTTATTAGTTATTATGTGTTTATTTGCTTTCATTGTTGAATGTTTTAAATATTTTTTATGAATTTTATGAATTTTTAAGGCTTTATATTATGATTCAGGATGTAAGCCGCCCAGAGTCGGGTTTACCCGATTGGGGCGGGATATCAAGTATGAACAATAAATAAATAAATAAATAAATAAAAGGTGCAGGAAAATGCCCCTCTTTTAATGAAGCATTGATGATCGCCTCGACCCAGCCACCTGCCACAGACTTAGAAGCTTTTATTAACCAGGCAGGGCATGGGTCCAGTGCACAGGTTGTGGTGCGAACAGATACAAGAAGCCTGTCCACTTCCTCAGGGCCAACAGGATCGAACCGATCCCAGGTAACATGGCTAGACTGTGCTATGGTCAGCCCCAGCTCTGTACGTTCCACGCCGGGATTCAAATTCGAGCGGATCTGAGCGATTTTCTCCACCAGATAATCGGCAAAATCCTCAGCCGATCCCTGCCACCCAGGGCCCGGCCCCCCTCTACCGAGGAGGGACCTGGTCACCCGGAACAAGGCCGCTGGGCGATTATCTGCGGAGGCAATAAGGGTGGTGAAGTATTGGCGCTTCGCCACCCTCATCGCCACTAGGTAGTCTTTAATAGCAGCTCTGACCAGTGTTCGGTCAGACTCGCTCCGAGTCTTCACCCAGCGGCGCTCTCGGCGTCTCTTAGCCCGTTTGAGCTCCCTTAGTTCCTCAGAAAACCAAGGGGCAGATCGATCCCCACGGACTCGGAGAGGCCGTAGTGGCGCGATTACATCCAAGGCTGCCGTCGCTTTCTTGTCCCAAGCGTCGACAATGGCCTCAGATGAATCGCTTTGCGGGTCAAGAGGACAATCCCCCAGTTCCCTCTGGAATCCCTCTGGATCCATTAGTTGCCGGGGGCGGGCCCATTTAATCGGCCCTGCCTCCCTGCGGTGGAGACCAGCCCCTAGGAAGTCTAGAGTCACCAGATAGTGATCCGACCATGGCACTGGAGTTATATCTAATTTTTGTAAATTCAGATCACTCTGCCACAGCTCCGACAAAAAGATTAAATCTGGGGTGTAGCCACTGCCTCTGGTAGGACCCTGAATTACCTGAGTCAGGCCCACGGTTGCCATGGAAGCCATGAACTCCCGAGCCACCTCTGAGCCGGTCCCCAATGACGGCAAATTGAAGTCCCCCAGGACCATCAGCCTGGGGGTCTCCAACGCCAACATGGAGACCGCCTCGAGGAGCTCAGGCAGGGAATCTGCTACTCTGCAGGGAGGCAGGTACATGAGCAAGATTCCCAACTGACCCTTAGGGCCCACACGCAGGAGCAAGGCCTCACAACCCGGGATTTGTGGAGCCGTGGCCCTGCCGACTCCCAATGACTCCCTAGCAATCACAGCGACTCCACCGCCCCTCCCCCTCTCCCTAGGCTGGTGCCAAATACCGAACCCGGCCGGGCATAGCTCAGATAGAGGAACCCCATCCTCTGGCGCCAGCCAGGTTTCGGTGATGCATGCCAGATCAGCCCGCTCCCCTGAAATGGTGTCTGCAAGCAGGGGAGCCTTGTTGCAGACTGATCTGGCATTCACCAGCAGCAGCCTAAGGGAGGGGTCACTCTTGACCATCTGCTCAGGGCCCAGAGGTGTAGCCGGTATAGTGGGCGTGGTCAGGGGAAAGCCCTGTATTGCACCCAAATAAGACTATTTTATTTCAAAACTTGGATGGGCAGGGCCAGTCAGAATTTCTGCTACTGATTCTGGCAAACTGGTGTGAACCTGCTGATGCCCACCATTGCCTATATATCAGATCACATAGAGGGAAATCAGAAGAAAACCCTGAGAAGAGTAATATAAAATGTACAGCCAATAATTAACTAAAGCCTTCTAGAATATAAATTAATTCCCATTAGGGTTCTTTGTGGGTTGAAATTAATCTCAAACAACATTTAAGATAGCATTACATAAATTAGTAAGGGCCATGAAATACTTTTTGTTGTCCATTATGCAGCCAATAGTGCACTTAAGAGATGCCATGAATGCCAGATCAGTATCAGTAGTAAGGAATGTGGACAGGCTGAATTCTAGTAAATGTCCTATTGATTTGATCTTAGATTGGCTTAGGTGATTTCTAAATAACCCAAACAGTATCATTACATACCATTTGGTTGGAAGTCTAAAAGGTTCACTACAAGCAGAAGGCAGTGATCTGTAGTACTTGGATAGCAGTGAGGAATAGCATTATCACCTAGATTATCACTGACAGAGGGAGCCCCATAGGCACATTCATATAGATTAAGTCCTTTTCGTTTATAAAAGGATGGTCATCCATGAATATATTCATATATTGTGGAGCAATGTTGGTATTCAATGCAGCATAATCGGATTTCCTCACACCCACAAAACTGCAGAATCTTTGGGATTCTACAAAATGCTTTCCCAAGACTATGGTCCCTCATCCAACATGGTTAAGGAACAAAGTAAGCAGACAAGAGGAATACCAAGTAGCTATCTACTGCAATAGAGGCCCAGAAGAGAAAACAACAAAACACATCTAGTTGTCACTTTCAGCCTCTATTTTCTCTTTTAAGGTAACAAATAACTGTCCTTCACTGATGGGATCAGACAATGAAGGTTGGGTGGACGAGATAAGCTTGGTCGAGGGAAAGCTCTCCTAAAGTTGTCTTGTTTTATCCTCCATAATTGTCGGCCCTGATTATCCTCTGAGAACCAGTACAAGCTAGTTTCATACAAGAGCCATTGTACTGCTTATCGTAGTTACTAGCTAATATAGCTACAATGTTTGAATGCCTGTGGGAATGCTTTCTAGTTCAGCTTACTGATCACGCATGTTACACGAGGCTAACATGATTTTATTAACCAATGATTTATGAGACTGATTATGAAACTACCAATCACATAGCTGTAATATTCTATATGATAATGAGCTATCCTATTCTGTATGAAATATGGGCATTAAAATAATGGCAGAGAAAAGAAAAGGGAAGAGATCTGCAGATCAAGAATTAAGCTAGCATACATATGATCATTTCAATAAAGGAAGTTCTGCTGGCCCAGAAACTTCGCTTGGTGTATTTTCTTCTGGATTATTTTCAACATCTTGGTGCCCCTGTGTGAGGCAGTGAATATCAGGCAGCTGTCTCCCTCCCCAATACCCTCAGACATCTGTCTCCTGGTGTATCACATCCTTGTGTGTGTGATCACCACATTTTGGAGGCACCATGAGGCTCCAATCTCTCTGATCTCGTCCTCTCGCCATTGGTATAGCTTTGAGGTGCCTCCTTCAGCTTTTTGCTCCTGAGGTGAGATATCATGGGGTCTAAACTTTCAGCTCTTCAGGAACAACATACGAGCCATCTGTGCCGAAACCAATGCACATTCCCAATCAGAATAATCAAATATTAGGTTTACCTCTCTCTTTCTCTCTTGTGGGTCTGAGCAATTGTACCTGAGGATTTGGCTGTCAATGATACATTTGATGATGTGTTCAGGATGGAAGCTGGAGGATTGCAAATAGGTGCATCCGTCTGTGTGTTTTAAATACAGCATGGGGCTAAGATGTCAAAATTATAGCTTCTAGTGGTGTCTAGAAAATGCTCCTGTTGTGCAAATTGGCCCAGGCCAAAGCTGATGTTTGCATGAAAGTTATTGAAATCCTGATGGAATTTCTCCAGGGCTTTCTTTCCATCAGTACAGATTTTTAAAAATGTTATCCCAACTATCTCAATTAGAGAGGTGGATTTTAGGTAAAATCGTTTTTTAAAAAAGATTATTCAAAGTGCATCACAAGCTTAAGGGAAGTGCCATTGTCTTCCTATACATATTAGAGAGGTGCTGTAGAAGTAGAATACAAATATCATGCAGCAGGTAGCCATATCAGTCTGTAGTCACACAGCAGCTAAGAGACTAACAATTTCTTCTTTTCACAAACTTTCATGTGGCCAAGCACACAGATGAATTGTTCTTCCCTCTTAGTGTTAGAATTCACTTTCTCGCACACACCCCTACTTATGCTTATAGGTGAATGTCTTATTTAAATGACAGCAGGAAACAGACCAATAGTATGCTATGGCTATATAGTGTGAGCCCTAACTATTCCCAGTGTTATATAGCACTCCATAAAAAGTTACTTGTGTGTATGAGAGGGGAAAACCCTGTAGGGTTTGCTTGGGATTTAATTCAAACTGATGAAGCAGAAACAAACTCCTATAGCCTTCCATTAAAGGCCCTCAAGCCATATAGTTACTTAAATCCTCCATTGAATGGTGAGTATAAGAAAGTCTAAAATAGCTCAGGTCAATTCTATTCCCCCTGCAACCTTCTGGGCTAGTGTTCCACTTAAATCCAATGAGCAAATTCATCAATGTGTAGTTTTTATGTATATTTCTCTTCAAAATAATTTCTCTGATGGAATATACAGAATGTACAGAATGTTTAGTGATTTTAAATTTCATGGACCAAGCTCACATTTAAATACAGGAGTTAGTCTTTAAGGTGCCACAACATTTTTGTCTTTTTTTGTCTTTTTTTCTGTTCTGTTTTGTTTACTCTCAGATATGCTTACACAGACTAACACAGCTATCACTTCAAACATTTGGACTATTTATGATGCTGCAGAGATATCATTTTCATAGCTATTTTATTATCTCCTGAAAACATAGTTACCAATTGCTCCCACACACCCCAATGACGAGACAGACAAGCGAAATGGTGTTAAACAATGGGCCATTTTTATTAATCAAAACTGTATTAACTATAACTATCTGCCTGGTGAAAGTAGCACGAGTGAGAGGTGCTGTTTCTCCGCCATTAGATGGTATTGTGGGGAACACCTAAGTGACCTCCGTGTTCCCCACCTCTAGCTTTATTCAGGTGAACCTTTTGGAGTCAACCAAAATCAATCCAGTGTTCTCCTGTTCATGGAATGCGTTTAGCTCGGCACCGCTGCCTTACCCTTGTCCCGCAACCATTTCCTGAGCCAAACGCGTTCCAGCCCTGAATTGAGTGTACTACAGTCATGTCTCACCCATACTACCCGCCACACGGAGAAGATTGCATTTTTTAACTATTCCTCTCCGACCCACCCAAGGCAGGAAACCCCAACAGAATACCATTATGCAGCCCTGCAAGGAAAAACACATGCCATGCTCCGACAGATGAACACCATCGGGACGATGCAGCCAGGGGGCATCCTCCATGATGGACGGGTGCCCCACAACCATGCCCACCCCCTCCTCCTGAAAAAAGCGAAAACACCACAGTTCACACTGCGACGGGTACGATCAAGGGCCACCGAATCACCATGTGAATGGTACCCAGACCAAGGAATGATGGAAGACCACAGAAAAGGAGTCATAGGGCATCAAAGGTGGACCAAAGACAAGTCCCAGGATACCACGACACTGAGGTCCATCCCAGGCACGACACCCATATCATTGCCTCCCACGTGTAAAACCAGCAGACCAGGAGGAGGGCAATAGCAATGCCCCTCCAAAAAAAGTAGGAGATGGCGCCACCGCATGCCCCTGCACCCCAGCCAGGACACCATCGCCCGGCCTTCCATGCTGAGATGAGGTCCACCTGGTGCCTGTGCAGCATGCCGGCCGGCTCAGAAAATTCAACTGTGGCCCACCATCCAAATATGCGGCAGGCCAACCGGAGGTACCAAACCTGCAAGAAAAGAAAGAACAGATAACAGATTAACAAGGGCGTACATACGCCTGAAAACATTCAGAGGCCCACCGTCCAAGACGCTTGGCATCGGCCGCCGGGTAACCAAGAGAGGCCCTGTAGACACCGCACCAATCTGAAAGGAATGCGAACAATAGCAAGCCCCCATGACACCAACCGCCCTCCGGACCGACCCCGTGTTGTGCCCAAACTGGTACCCGGGGAGTGGCGCCCCACACTGGTGTGCAAACAGAGGTCCCAGTGCAGAACAATGAAAAGCCACATACTTGGTGCAAAGCATGCATCGGGCAAATAGTCTTATGCCCACATGGAGAAGGAGTACCTTCGCACCCTTGCCCATTGGGTCAGCTTTGTAACTGCGGACTGTAAGTACGGCCGATGAAGGTGACAAGGCCAAATCAGAAAACAGCAGAGAGCGGGCAGAGCAGTCTGCCAACCCCCCCCCACCAGCTCGCTGCTCTGAAAAGGCCCTGAAAATCACCACCGTGGCCATGGCATGAAACAGCCATACCTCATAGGCATCATGGCTGAAGCGCGGCCAGGCAGCAGCAAAACTGTGCATGACCGCTACAGAAACGGGCTGCCGGCCGTCGGGACAGTGGTCACATTCATGCAACCAACCAACCAGTACCCACCATACCCGACAGTCCTGCGCAGCGTCCGGAAAACCAGACGCACGAGAGGTAAATGCCAGTGCTTTATATCCCTGACATGAAGTATAACTTGCTGTCTGTTAGGACCCTACTGAAAATGGGTTACTCAGTGACATTCCAGGGGAAGGAATGTGTCATTAAGGGACTAGATAAGGAGCTATCTGTCCCAATACACAATGATCTATTTGTGTTAGGCTCCCGTGCACTGAGTGCGAATCTGGATGATAAAGGCTTTAGCAACAAGCTCCCCCATGACAAATGCATATACTTAATGCACAGACGGTTGGGACATGTAAATTTCCGAGACTTGAGAAGGACCATTGATTTGACTGAAGGCATAGCTGTGAAACCATGCAGCAGATTTCTGAGCTGTAATCCTTGTAAGGAGGAGAAGTCTATGGTCACTCCTGCAAGTAGAGTGGGTGGTTTTAGCACTACCCAGCCCTTAGAGGTGGTGTCTGCTGAATTAATAGGTCCTATGAGCCCAAGCCCTGGTGGCTCAAGGTATGCCCTGTGCATTGTTGATTACCACACAAGTTATGGGTTTGTGTATTTGCTAAGGTCCAAGGGTGAGATCTGCTCAACTTTAACCAGATGGGTAAGGTTCGCCCAGAACAAGGCAAACACACAGGTAAAGACCCTAATCACTGATGGGACAGTGTTCTCAAATAAAGCCAGTTCTGATTTCCTGGCGAAGCATGGGATAGTCCACCACAGACCTCAGCATAACTCAACTGTAGAGGGAAGAGGTCAAACTCTCCAGGCCATGACAAGGGCTATGCTAAGTGATGCAGGACTCCCTTGCACACTCTGGGCAGAAGCTATGAAGTGTGCGAACCATCTGCTGAATAATGTATATCATTCTGGGATTGGGGACATCCCTGCAAGCAGGTGGCATGGAAGGAAGGCAAACTTGGGCTATCTTCGAGTCTTTGGCTCTCCTGCCTGGGTACGCATCACGGGGCAGCCTCGCCCTCGCAAACTGATCTTCATAGGGTATGAGGCGAACCATAGGGAGTATAGGTTTTGGATGCCAGGATCCAACCAAGTTACAAGAAGTAAGAATGCCAAGTTCCTGGAACACTCCCGGTGGCAACATGTGGAAAGTGTCCACATTCCTGGACTCCTGTCTGAGGAGGGGGAGGCAGAACAGCCTGTTCTCCAACCCAGCAGAAGTGAGCTTGTTAGTAAAAGTCCCACTGATGGGGAAGCTGGGGTAAAAGAAGAGTTAAGAAGTGAGTCAGAGGAGTCTGACATTTCTGGGGAGTCTGGGGGAGATACCACTGATACAGTCCTGCCACGAAGGTCCAGTTGGACTAGAAGGTCACCTGATAGATATCAGGCCACTGTGGTGTTAATGGATAAAGCAAAGCCAGAAACCACTACTGAGGTAGCTGCATTGCCGGGTGCAAAGTTGGGTGCACAGCAGGCAGAATTAGACAGGGAGGTATCCCTACCTCGGGACCTGTCTGTGTGTATGCCAGAATCTGAAAGGCATAGGGTACGTGGGTCTAGGAGACCAAGGTATTTCAAAGGTGCAAGAAAAGGAAATAAACTGTTTCCTCCTGGTGCCAATAGGCATGTGAAGAGTGTAAGCTGATGTTGTAAATACTGAAACTGAGTGTACTGTAAAGAATCCTGTACTGTAACTGTGTATATGTATATATTGCTTATGTGTTCTGACCTGTATATTGTGGCATCCATCTTGTACAATAGGAGGAGCATGTTAGGACATTTTTCATTTTGGGGTATTGTACAAAGATTGCTGCCCAGTGGAATAGTATAACTTTAGGGGGGTGGAGCCAAGATGGAGACCTGAGAGTTTGTTTTTTCTTCAGCTGCAAAAACGGAGCCACATTTTGTGGAATAAAAGTAGTTACAGTCTCTTCAAAAATGTAATAAAAGGACCATAAGGATTATAGAGTCAAGGGGAACCTTTTAAAAGTTGTTTTCAACCAAAAGTTGGCTGTGGCTGCTTCACCGGAGATAACGGAGATAAGGGACTCGAGCTGGCCGGCTGAACTGTAAGCATTTTAACGAAGTGGGGGTGGGGTGAAGACAATTTCAAGCCAATTTTAAGTCAAGGGAAAGTTTGGACATACTTTTTTCCTTAAGATTGTTGGCTTGAGAAGTAATATAAGGACTGTATATCTGGAGTGTGTGGGAATGCGAAGAGCCGAGACGGAAGATAAGATATTTACTTTATTTCTTCCCGGCTGCTGCCTGGCAATTAATTTTTTTTTAAAAAGTCCTCACCCCTTTACTTACCAACTATAAAACTTCGATAGCAGCCAATTAAACTGTTTAGATTCTGTATTGCCTTGAATATTTAAAAGTTGTTTTCAACTAAAAGTTTGCTGTGACTGTTTCACCGGAGATAATGGAGATAATGGACTCAAGCTGGCTGGCTGAATTGTAAGCATTTTAATGAAGTGGGGGTGGGGTGAAGACAATTCCAAGCCAATTTTAAGTCAAGGGAAAGTTTGGACATACTTTTTTCCTTAAGATTGTTGGCTTGAGAAGTAATACAAGGACTGTATATCTGGAGTGTGTGGGAATGCGAAGTGCCGAGACGAAAGATAACGATCTCTTCCCGGCTACCGGTTGGCAATTAATTTGTAAAAAAGTCCTCACCCCCTCACTTACCAGCTACAAAACTTTGATAGCAGCCAATTAAATTGTTTAGACTCTGTATTGCTTTGAATAATTGCTGGCAGAAGAATTGTTGTTGTTTTTTTCCCTCCCTCTTGTGGATACGGTTTACCGGAATAACAAAGTGAAATTGAGGATTGCTGTTGCTATCTCTTTTTGGTCTTCCCCTTCGGTTAAGTGATTTTTGGACTCCTGTTGCTGGATATTCATGGAACTTTAATAATTGTTTTCTGCTCTGGTGAATGTTATCTGGATGAGTAAAAGAAGGGATAAATCTTTGGAAGATAGACAAGATAACCCTGCTTGGGTAAGAATTGGACGTTTGACAAGAAGAGAGCAAGGAAGGGTGAAATCATTGAAGGAAGAAATCGACGAGGCGGAGGAATTGCAAAGATTAAGGGAGAAGGCTCATCATCAACAACAACGACAACAACAGTTTCAACAACACAGAGACAAATCACTACAACGAAATCAAAAATCACATCAAGAGCAAGAAATGGAGTCAAAGGCTGAACAGGGGGCCATAAAAAAGAAAATAAGTGAAAAAGACAAACCTCAATCTGATTTAAGTGAAGTCTTGTCAGCATGGATGAAACAACATGAAGAAAATGTTGAGAAAAATTATGACAAATTTAAACAACAATTGTTTGATAGACTACAGGCTGCAGAAATTCAACGAGTTAAGGAGCAACAAGAACTTATCGAGATCCTTCAAAAAGATATAAAAGACTCGTCAACAAACTTGTTAAAAGGCACATCTGAAGTAATGAATAATTTACTGAAGCAGATGGGGGAAATGAAAGAATCAATGGACACAGTAAAAAAGGAGGTGGCGGAACTAAAACAAGAAGTTGTGGAGGTGAGAGAAAGAGAGAAAGAAAAAGCAAATAAATTGATTGACCATGAAAAAAGAATGGCATATGTGGAAGATCAGATAAGAAGGAAAAATGTGATAATTAGAAAAATCCCTGAGAATAAACCGGACAACTTGAAATTAAGACTGTTGACGTGGCTGAATGAATTGAAAATGGGGAGGGATTTTGCATCTGAGGACATTGAGAGTGTGTATAGACTGGGTCCAAAGAAACATAGAACGGGTTCTAGAAATGTGCTTTTAAAATTTGCAGATTTGAGTGCAAAATTAAGATTGATGTCTTATATTAAAAATGCTGGTCCGGATATTCTCAAAATGGAAGGAGTGGATATTGAAATTTTCAACGATATAGCATTTGAAGAAAGAATTTGGAGAAATCAAATTAAGCCTGTTACAAAAAAATTGAGAGATAAAGGAATTTTATATAATTGGAAATTTTCAAAACAGATGAGGTTTGTGCACCTGGGGAAAACCTTTTATATAAAGGAAGATTCATACGTGTTGGATGTGTTAGTAGAAGCAAAGATTCTGGAAAACGGAACACAAGAGTGGAAGGAGCTCAAAGAAGCATTATCACTGGCAGGAGCAAACACAGCAAAAAAAATCAGAATCCACAACTGAAGAGGCTCAAGGAGCAACCGGAGGCGATTAAGATAGTGTAACATCTGCAGCTGAAGTATTACTGAAGAATGATTAAGTTTTGTAACCACATGACTCCCCTCCCCCCCTTCTCTTATTAGTAGAGGTGCTTTTTTTTTTTGAAAAAAGAAGGGGTTATCATCTTTTTGTTTTTTATATGTATTTTTGTGTAATATATGTTAAATTGTGGGTAGTGGGTAACACGTCCTTTGAAGTCTGCCAGCTATTTCTTAAAAGGTTAAATAACGTTAAAACATGAAAAATATTAAGATATTGTCATGGAATGTGAAAGGGGCAGGGTGTCCTACTAAACGTAAACGATTGGAAATGGCCCTAAGAAAAGATAGAGCGGACATCATTTTTTTACAGGAAACACATCAAAAAGCGGCGGATAAAAATAATTTGTATCTTGGTTGGACTCAGTATTATGAAAAGACCTTTGGTTCTTCCAAGGCAAGGGGGGTGGCGATTATGATATCGAAAGATTGGGATTTACGAAAACAAAAATGATAGGGGACCCAGAAGGCAGATATTTGATTATAGCTGGAAGTATAGAAGAAGAAGAAATATTGTTGGTCAATGTTGATGCACCAAATGAGAATCAAGACCAATTCTTGACTAAATTGAGTCATATTTTGATAAAAGAAAACTGTGATAGAATGATAGTTGCTGGAGATTTTAACCTAACAAGGTCAAATATTGATTGCACTAATATAACTAATTATAGAAAAGGTTGGAAAGCTAAATTGCTGGATGAGTGGATAAAAAAGTTTGGATTGAAAGATTCCTGGCGAGAATTGAAAGGGGAAGAACGAATTTATACATATTATTCCCAGGTGTATAATTCATATTCTAGGATTGACTATGTATTTGTAACACAAAATATATTGAAGGATTTAAATGATGTAGAAGTAGGACTTTTTAAGGAATCGGATCATGCCAAAGTAATGGTGGAATTACAATTTAAAATAAATAAAAGTAATATAAGAACTTGGAGGTATGATCCGAAATTATTTAAAGACAAGGGGATAAAAGATCAGATAATGAAAAATTGGGAAGAAATTTGGAAAATTAACGATAACAATGAAACAAATTTTAATGTAATTTGGGATGCAATGAAAGGAGTATTCAGGGGTGAGTGTATTAAATTTAAGAGTTTAAAAAACAAACAATATAAAGATAGACAACTGGAGTTGGAAAAAGAGATTAAATTATTGCAAACTAAACATTCCAAAACAAAGGAGAAGAAGACCTTAGAAAGGATACAACTGTTACAGAAGGAGATAGCAGGAAGGGATATTGAAAAAATTAAAAGAGATTTAATTTATCTGAAAAGGGAATATTTTGAGTATAGTGATAAAAGTTCAAAAATGTTAGCAAAAGCAGTGAAAGAAAAGAAGGAAAAAGGGGAGATTGGAACTTTAATAAGGGAGGATATGAAAAGGTGCAATAAAATAGTAGAGAAACTTAACATAGCTAAAATTTTTTATCAAAATTTGTACACAGATAAGAAAATAAATTTAAGCAAGTTAGAAAAATATCTACAAGAACACAAGGGGGAGAGTATAAAAGCAGAACATAGGGCTAAAATGGAAGAACAAATTACAGAGAAAGAGATATTAGATGTTATAAATAAATTGAAAATAGGGAAAACTCCAGGAGAAGATGGATTACCAGCGGAATTTTATAAAGAATTTAAACAAATTATTATTCCTAAATTAACCAGGCTATATAATTATATTTTGGAGGGGGGAGAATCTCCAAATTCATGGCTTAGATCTATCATAGTATTAATACCAAAACCAGGAAAAAATTTAGAATTGGTTGATTCATATCGTCCAATTTCTTTAATTAATCAAGATGCAAAGATTTTTACAGCAATTATGGCTAATAGGTTAAATAGTTTTCTGGGGGAATATATACATACAGATCAGGCAGGTTTTTTAAAGGAAAGATATATGTCTGATTTAATAAGAAGGGTGTTAAATTTGTTACAAATAAACAAGAGAAAAGAAGGTAAAATAGGATTATTATCTTTAGACATTTTTAAAGCTTTTGACTCTTTACAATGGGTCACTATTAGGGAAATAATTAAAAAAGTAGAATTTGGGGAAAATTTAAAAATGTAGTTAATCAACTTTATAAAAGTAGTTATGTCAAGGTAAGAGTAAATGACTCATTTACAGAAGATATTGAAATTAAAGCAGGAATGAGACAAGGATGTCCTCTTTCCCCCATTTTGTTTATAATGGCTATGGAATTATTGGCTAGAGCTATAAGGAGTGATACGAACATAGAAGGGATAAATGGAACAAAAATAAGTTTGTATGCAGATGATACTTTAATTATAATGAAAGATCCTATAAAAAATATGGAAAAGATACAAGATCATTTGCAAAAATTTGAAGAGATAACAGGCCTGAGAATAAATTGGGGGAAATCAGAAGCAATCTTTAGTAAATTAAATAAGGAAGAGATAGGGAGAATTAAGGAAAAATTTAAAATTCAAATTAGGAAAAGTATAAAGTATTTAGGAGTTAACATTGCTGACAATGTAGAGGATTTGAAGAAACTAAACTATGATAAAGTGAAAGAGGAAATTAAGAAGAAAATTGTTCGATATAGGGTATTGAAGACCTCCTGGTTTGGTAGAATAGCAATTTGTAAAATGAGTTTATTACCCAAGATTAACTTTTTATTTGAAGTCCTTCCAATTAAACAATCTGAAAAAGAACTAGGAGTTTTTCAAAATCTATTGAATGATTATTGTAATGGAGGGAAAAGAGCAAGAATACCTAAAAGCCTATGGTATAAACCGCAGAAAGAGGGTGGTTTGGGATTACCTAATATTAAATCGTATTACAGGGCGTTCCAAATTAAAGGCTTGGTAAAACTTTTAACGATAGAGGACCTCATATGGAGGGAGATAGAAATGAAAGATAGTAATGTGTGTGCAAAGGGAGAATTTCTGGAAAATACAGTTTTTGATTTAAAACCAAGAAATAATGTCCTAAAATCTATGATAAATGTATGGATAAAGTTGAAAGATAAATTGGCACCAAACACCTCTCCAATATTAGAGTTGCAAGATCTTAAAACATTTCCAGTTAAAAATTTAGAATTAATAAAAAATATTATGTATAAATATGATATAATCTTATTAAAAGATTGGCTGGATCGAATTGAGAATGAAAAAACAAAAAAAGAAATTTATAAGGAATTAAAATTGAACTGGCTTCAGATACTAACGTTGGATAAGTAGAATAAACAATATAAAATGAAATTACAGCCAATAAGGCAGTTGACAGATTTCGAGGTGACATGGGATCCGGCGGATATGGTGCATTCGTGCCCAAATCAGCACTACTCGCACGCACACTTGCTGGCCAATAAGAAGCCCCAGCAAAAGAAGCGGGGGTGAACCGCCTGCCCCGCAAGTTGGTGGGTCACCTGCACCCCAGTGGGATGCTGGACCCAGTGGCCGCGATCGCAGCGGACACCCAGAACTGGCCGAGAAGGTGTCATAAACCGCAACCAGAGTTGCTGGTGCGTCACATACAGGCGCATGTCTACGTGCATTGCCATCCTCATGCAGAGTGTCTTGGCATAAAGAAGCCACACCTCCCAAGAAATCTAGAGACGCCCAATAAATAATATGGAGGTACTGTATAAGTTGTAAAGCTGGCTCGGGGACACCCCTAACAGATACGCCCGCATGAACCAGATACGCCAGGGACCAATTAGCCCAAGCGCGTGGGGCTTCTTTAGCTTCGCCAATCCTATGTCCCGCTCGCCCTCCGTGTCCCGGTCACCCTCCTCAGAATCCCTGTGAAGGAGACTGAATATATCAACATATTCCTGCCCCAAAATGTGGCCCTAGTAGCAGGGGCGGAAATGGTCACCAAAAGTCACCGACTGATCCTCGAAAGGGGAAGGCGGAGTGAGGTAGAGAATTATAACCAGTATCCCCTGTGGAGTATGCGGGCCAACACGGGGCCGGAAAAGCAGGCACCGGGGAGGTCACAGACCCACCCCACCTGGAGAAAGGCGACAGCCACAGGAACCAGGGGGGAGGGGCGGACACCCAAGTAGGATACGGGGGGGGGGACGGGCCAAGGCCAGTGCGGCTGAGGAAAACAGGCCCCAGAGGGTGTGTGTGCAAATGCCGCAAGCATGCTTCGAACTGCATACTTACCAGGACAAGCTACCCCAGATACAGGGGCCTGGGTGAAGGTACAATCAGAAGGGAAAGGGGGAACTCGCCCAACCCAACCGGAGGAGACTGAGCACGATCCCCGGGCAGGGATCGAGCAACCAGCTCAGGAGGGAGAAGGCCCTGGCCCTTGTACTGTGTGGCCTACCAACCGTTGACCCGACAGAGCAAGGAAGCCAACTCCACGCTCGAATCGAGCGACGCACGGACCCCAGACGGGCGGCACGGCCTAGCCGCGAGAGGTGCCGCAGATTCAAGCCTGACCGCTCCATCCAGAGTGGTCGCGCTGGCTGAAACATCAGCCACACCAGGCAAAAAATCCGCCCAGTGAGGAGGCCCCAAGTGACGTGACTAGAGGAAAATCTAGAATCCTGGCTACGGTCCTGTGTGGATTCGAACCCAGCTCCCCTGAGTCCTAATCCTTCATTGTATCCTTTGTACGCACAAAAACAGCCGCAAGTCTCTCCTGAGAAAAATGCGCTTGACGCGAGGCGTACGGGCTCAATTCACGGGCCGAAGCCAAGCTAAACGAGCCAAAAAGGGGAAGAAAAGCGGCGATCTGAAAAGGTAAGGAAAAAACAGCTTTCGACCATTCGAAAGCAACAGAGGACGCCTCGTGGGCAACGCACACTTTTATAGATGTGGCTCCGCCCCTATTATTGCTGCCAGTCTGTCCCGCCCCGGGAATGGGTGCGAACAAAGCGCGCGCCAATAGATATCCTTTCAGCACGTGTGCATTTTTTTCATAATCCATGGAAATAGGAGACTATCTGATCCAACATTTTTCCTGGATGATATACAATAGTGCCCCCTTACCTAGGTGTTGCTTAGATAGTGTAGAATTATCAAGCTAACTAGGTGTTGCCTAGATAGTGCAAGTATTAGGTAGATTTATTTATTTATTTCGATTTATATCGCCGCTCACTCGCCATGGCGACTAAGAGCAGCTTACAATCAGCAAAACAACACAGCACAAAAAAAGTTAATACATTTTTCTAAATCAATAATAGATTTCTCTCTCCCCTCCAGCTATTGGTGGGTGTCTGGAGTATCTTGAAAAGTTGTGAGAATCATATAACCATGGTTCAAACATAGCTCCCCCTGGGCTTCTGCAATGTCAAATGGCAGTTGGGATCTTGGTCACCAGTCACCACCTCCTTCTTGCTCTTGCCTGGGGGGGGGGGGAGGTGGCATGATGTTTCACTGACCTTCCCCTGGGCTTCTGCGATGTCAAATGGCAGATGGGATCTTGGTTGCCTCCTCCTTCCTGCTCTTGCCCGGACGGGGGAAGGGGCAAGATATACAGTTGGTTGCAGAATTGTATTCAGAGAGTGCTTATTAATGGCTTCTTCTTAAACTGGGAAGTGGTAACAAGTGGATTGCCACAAGGCCCTGGGCCCTGTGCTCTTCAATATTTTCATAAATGACTTGGATGAAGGAGTGCAGGGAATACTGATCAAACTTGAAAATGACACAAAACTGGGTGGAATAGTTACCGTATATACTCAACTATAAGTCATCCCGAATATAAGTTGAGGTACCTAATTTGGTCCTCTAAAACTAGGAAAATAGATTGACCCAAGTCTAAGTCGGGGGTGGAAAATGCAGCAGCTGATAGTGATTTTCAATAAGTAAAATACTGTACATGGAAATACGGCAAAATTAATTAATTTAGATATTTGTGTGTGTATGTTTTTGAGTGTTTATGTTGACCGAAGTATAAGTCGAATCCGATTTTTGGACCTCATTTTGAGGGCTAAAAAACCCGACTTATACTTGAGTATATATGGTAATACCATGGAAGACAAAAGCAGAATTTAAAAAAGATCTTGATAGACTTGTACACTGGGCTGAAAACAACAGAATGAAATTTAACAGGAATAAATGCAAAATTTTATCCCTAGGGAAACAAAAAACAAATGCACATTTACAAGATGGGGGATACTTGGTTCAGTAATACTACAAGCGAGAATGATCTTGGAATTGTTGTAGATTACAGACCCCAACACTATGTTTCTGGGAACAGATTATGAGACTGGATAGGGGTTATTGTTTAATATTTGGCCAGTACATAAAATAATTTAGTTAGTTGTCATTGTCATTGTTGTCATCATCGTTGTCATCATTCCAAAATGTCAAAATATACACTTCATTTTACTATTAAAACATCAAAAGCAGCATTTAGCTCTCTGAAAGAAAATACAGGTTCTGTTGCCTATAGCAACTGCACTCTGAGGTTTTGTTTACCAATCCCAACTAGAATTTACTTTCCATTTTAGAAAAAGAGCTGCCTGTCCAGGGCTGCAAAGACTTGGTGAAGCAACCTCTTTTGTCATCTATTTCACTTCACAGTATGCTGGACACATTGCAAATTAGCAGGCACGTTGTTCAGCCTAAGCTATCAGACATATTTTATAAGAATTGATGGGCTTACCATACACAGACTTTCCATTCTTGGTTCAACATGCTTTTAAAAAAAGAAAAGAAAAGAAAAGTGCAAACTACCCTCAAAACCTACTTCCTTTTACTAACATGTGTTCTTCATTTAAGTATGTATTTATTGTTCAATGGGTGAATGCTTGATGTTGCTTGGCAATAAGGGAAGCCTTTGTAGTAACTGAGATGGGGTGTGATTATGTGTGAACTAATCAAAACATACAAGACATGAAACAAGGCTACATCTACATCCTTGGGCAAAGGCTTATTGCTGTGGTATAAATCTCTTGCTGAGTGAAAAGGAAGGATCTGATGCTAAGCCAGGGGCATGCTGGCTACGCTAAAAGGGTGGTGGAGCCTATGGAGTAGGGTGTGGAGTGGCCAAGGCCATGATGGGGGGCCGGGCTGGTGCCATGGCAGGAGGTGGGTCCTGTTTGGTGCACAACGATACCCACCCTACGAAAACAGTACCCTGCTGCCTCACAGGCTCTGGCTTGGGTGGAAATTGATTTGGGCCATTGTGTAGCCACCCAGTGTCATACTTCTGCCCACCTCTGGGGGCCGCCAGACTCTGTGGTACACAGGGACTTGTTCCGGTGGCCAAAATAGCCACCATGGGCCTGCGCTAAGCATGGATTTATCTAATTCATTTTTTTCCAATTTCTGTTGGTAGTAGGTAGAAAATTTGCAGTGATGGTAGAAGACTGGGTGGCAAAGAACACAATGGCCCAACAAGGAGTACAAAAAGAAAGTACAGTTATACTTTGCTTAAAGAGCATAATGTGTTCCACAGGATTGCTCTTTAAGCGACTTTGCTCTTTAAGAGAAACACCATTGTAAGTGACCAATTGTGGGGGGGATTGCGAACCCTGATTTATTTGTTAAGCGAGTTTTTGGTTGGTTTTATTTGTTAAGTGAAGTGAACATTCAGAGAAATTTCTGCTGTTTGAGCGAGTTACTCTTTAAGCGAGATACTCTTTATGTCCAAAATATATATGTTAAGAAAACCAAGGTCAGTATTCATTAAAAGCAAGCAGAGTTTATCAGCTATCTAAAGGTTCAAAATGAAAGTGTAGAGAAGTGTAGAGCATATTGGCAAAATACCATGAAACTGGGTACTGAAAAACAAAACATATTGAATGGTAGATCAGAGCCATGTAATAAAGGTCAGAAGAGACACAGCCTGGAGCAGTTTCCGGAAGATAAAAAGATGTACTATAAAACGAAAATGTAGAATTGTCTTTGAAAATGAACACCATATGCCATACTCTTAGTTCTACCGTATGTCTTGAAATGGTAGACTGTAATCCAGGATACTACTGGAAAGCTAAAAGCATTTGAAATGTGGTTTTATTGCAGAATGCTAACAATTTATTTGATCAAAAGTAGTACTGAGGAAAATGTATATAGACCCCTTACAATGCAGCATGCCAGATTACTTGCACTGCATAATGAAAACTACGAAGTACAAAATGTCACAAGAGATCAAGGCAAAATAAATAGGGAAGGGAATGAAAGAGGGATGTAGGGCAGGGATAGTGAACCTTTTAGAGACTGAGTGACCAAACTGCAACCCAAAACCCACTTATTTATTGCAAAGTGCCAACACAGCAACAGGGGAGGAAGGAAATGCTCCCATTGGGCTGCTGGGCAGAGGGGCAGGGTGGACTCTGTGCTGTGGGGAGGGATGAAGTGCTCCCATTGGGCTTTTGGGCAGAGGAGTAGGGCAAACTCTGTGCTGGGGTGACTGCACAGGTTCCCACAGAGAAGGCTCCGAGTGCCACCTCCGGCATGCGTGCCATAGGTTCGCCACCACTGATGTAGGGTGTATTTATTGAATCTTGGGATTCATTTGAATCCTACATGACATCACTGCCTGGAGCTATCCGATCCAAAGTGAAATAGTCATGATGATGTCCCACCACTGGTAGGAAGAAAAAAAGAACTGTCCTGGGTGAGGTATATGTGTTGCCTACAGAGGCTGTCTCTGTAGGGTGGTGGAGAGGATTGCCAGGTTTCAAGGTGCAGGCTGTAGTACTAGGGATTTGTTGTGGTTTGTTGGGTCTCTAGGCATAAAGAAATGTTCAGGCTGAGTAGTGCTGGAGGAGAAGAAAGCCTGATTTTATGCCTGGGTGGCCTTCCTTTCCCCACCCCCAACTGGTGCCAGGGAAGCAATGGCTCAGCAATAAGCTGTTTTTATTTGCATGGAGCATGTAACATTCATTTAGATCAGGGTTCCCAACTTTTTCAAGCTGCAGGCCAGGTCACACTCTCTCAGTCAGCTTCAAGGGCCAGACAGCCATTTTGCCCTGCCTGCACAATGGGAGTGCCCATTTTGTCCCAACAGCTTCAAAGGGGGCAACCATTTTGTTTCTCAAATGCCCTTGGAGACATTGAAATGGTGCTGTAGGCAGGATCTGGCCCACGGGCCTTAGATTGGGAACCCCTGGTTTAGTGCTGAAAAAAAATCCACATTGCCTCTCTCCCTCTCACCCAGATACACATGCACACATTTGTTTTGCTCTTGCTACACCAGGACCCATCCTGTCACATCACAAGGATTCATCCAAGTTACATCTCAAGAACACAAATCTCAATGATTGCAAAGCAGCTGAGCCAGAGGGTCCAAAATGCTCCTGCCAGATGGCTGATCAAAACTGGTTACAGGATGAATCAAAGTTTCTGACAAAGCAGAGGTCTTACTGTGGGGGAGGGTTGAAGGGTCATCCTGACTGACTAAGGCAGGTTGTCACTAAGTTAGGAGGAGTTATACTCCTTCTGAAGGATCTTTAGATCTGGCACATACTATGGACCATCAGATTGATGCTGTAAAAAGATCTAGGGTTTCGTCCACCTTTGGCAGATTACCTAATTGTGCCTTGACTTGGACAAGAGGTTCCTGATAGCACTGATTCATGCAGTTCGTCTCAAGAACTGACTACTATAATGCCGTAAATGATTCAAGCAGATAGGTTAGCCTCTTAATGATATTAGGAAATTAAAACCTTCCTCTATTTCTCCATGGAGAGATAGATGAAGGTGCAAAGATGCTTTTTTAAAAGCCTGTAAAGTCAAGACTGATTCACTCTACCTTTTTGGGTGGTGGGTGGTGAAAAAATAGAAAACTTCTTCCCAGAAGGAGGAGGAGATAGGACGGGGGCAAGGAGCAGGATTTTTTCCTTTTGTTTTCTTTCTTTTCATAAAATAGGTGGTCTAAATAAATTCACTTGAGGTTTTGTGCTATGATTATTATCAGTATAATATTGTATTTTGTATATTGTATTATTCTGTATTTACTGTGTTGATTTTCATGTATTTTGGATTTATCGTATTTGATTGTCATGTAAGGATTGAAAACCTGGCTGGCAGGTCAGGTCTGGGGAATTGATCGATCAATTTCCCCAGCTGGCTGGATGGTTTGACACCCAGTGCTGCCTAGCTTTAATGCCTAGCTATAATGCCTAGCTTTAATGCCTAGCTTTAATGCTAAGTTTTTAAGCTTCTTTTAAAACTTTTAAAACTTTTAATTTCTGAACTGGTTTTAAATTGTGTCTATGCTGTTGTGTTGGGACTCGCCCTGGGTCCCTTCGGGGAGGAGGGCGATAAACAAATTTAAATAATAAATAAATAAATAAATAAATAAATAAATAAGCTGCCCTGAGTCGGGTTCCTGATTGGGCGGGATATAAATTGAAAAATTAAATTAAATTAAATGTGGATGCAAATATTGCACAAATGATATCCTGGTTGTCTTCGTGGTCTTAAACCAGTGGTGGGCATCAGCAGGTTTGTACCAGTTCTCCAGAACTGGTAGCAAAAAGTCTGGCTGGCCACGTCCATCCAAGTTTTGAAATAAAGTAGTCCTAATTCAGGTGCAACGCAGGGCTTTCCCCCTAGCCACACCCATCATACCACACCCACAGTGTGGTAGTAAAATGTTTTGGAGCTCACCACTGCCTTAAACAATGCTATTTTGCCTAATCCAACTTGCTTTAATTTAGCTGCCTAAGCCGAACTCTAAGTAATTTTGACATAGGTTCTTGAAGCAACATGGTCACAATCTTTGTAACAAATAGAGGATGGAGCACAGAGCAGCTGGTAACTTCCACTTAAGCTCAATTTTATTGTTGTCTCCCAACAGTGGCCAATTTCTGCATGACATTGTCACTTCTTGTCCTTGAGTGCTAAACCGGAGCCTGAAGGATCAGTATTTAATTATGAATACTGTATGGCGGAAAGCTTCCAGATGAAAGAATTTTATTGAGTCCCAGAGTTTCGTGAAAGCTCACCTGTTTAACTGGAAGTATTTAAAGGTGGCATCTATATGATTGAATAAGCCCTTGGCCCATGGTGCATATCTGCCTGTGACCACTTTACACGTCAGACTGACAGTAGAGAAATTTGAACGTACAGCTTTACTGAGAAAAATTACTTCCCAGGAATGCAAATGAGAAAATTATGCTTCTAATCTGTGGCTGAAACCCACATAAACGGCTGTCACTTTGTAGCATATTCCTTGTCAATGATAGCAGGACTCAGAAAAGCAAAGCTGTCAGAATACCCAGCAGAGAAGATAAAATATTTCAATCACCAAATCGAGCAGTTCTAATTAAAACTGCAAATCTCTCCAGTGTAAACTGCTTGTCTCCTAGAGGACCTTTGAATTTCCTTGTCACTTAAAGTGCTCACCTTTGGGCTTCTCTGCCATTTGGAGATATTCTAGAGTGAAAAGGAAAGAAAAAGGCAAATATGCAAAAGAAAATCTGTCATTTTTAATCCCAACTTCTAAATTCCTGCTCTTAAAGCTTAACTGCTTACCCAAAACCTGCTGGTGGCTGAAAACCATCATATAGCATAAAATATATAATGATGAAGGGCAAACAAAATTCAATCTGGATTCCTATTCACGTGGAAGAAGCCTTAAAAGCTTCTCATTCTTGAATTGTCCCCCTTAAAAATCAAATTGCCCCTCCCCATGGGGTGAGTGCCCCACGTTGGGAACTACAGTTGTAGAAGGATTGCACAGCAAAACTCTTGCAATGTTAATGCAGAAGTCTGAAATCCTCTCCCAAGATACATAGTATGATGAGGTCATTTGTCGGTGAATGGTTAAATCAATATGTCGTTAAATCACGCTGTAAATGGAATCGCTGGCTGCAGAGGTAAGGAACGGGAGAGCGTAGAGAATGGCATCTCAGCAAAACTGAGCTGCTATTTAAAGGATACAATGCCAATCCATTGTCCATTAGCCTCTTCTGCTGTAAGAACTTTAAGCATTATAGGAGCTGGAGAGCAGAGGGTTGATCCACATAAGGATTCTCAAATTTTCAACCTGAGGGCCAGATCACACTCCCTCAGACAGCTTTGGGGGCTGGACAGCCATTTTGCCCTGCCTGACACACGTGGCACTTCCAGGTGTGGTGGAAGCCACATGAAATGGTGTCACAGGCTGCATCCAGCCACCTGAAATGGTGCATTGGGCCACATCTGGCCCCCAGACCATAGGTTGAGAGCTCCTGACATATAGGGATACTCCTCGACTGCTTGTTTTCTCCTCTCTAGATTCTTTCTTCATGTTCAAAGCATTGCACAATTTAAAATTATGAACATATGGAATATAGATAAAATTCAAAACAAAATATTAAAATAATTAAACTATTTTTGACAAAAAGCAAGCTTCGAAAATGCTATTCCTGTCACTTACTAGATCTTTTTTGTACCTATGGTGGGGCATAAATTGCATCCACATAAATGCTGCATTGATTGATTTTCTTCACATTCACAGAAAACATTTTTAGTATCTAAGCAGCCCTATTTGACTTGACTATTCTTTTATCTTTCTACCTTCCTAGATCAGACTCACTACTAGGTCAAATGTGATCCTTATCAGTTGGTTGGAAGTATTCCTTATGTCCATATAAGCAACATTATTAAAACATCAAACAGTTGACAGTCAAAGCATAAGAACTTGAAGATCAGATCACAGAAACACATTTGTACATGAGGTACTCTGTGCTTCCTTTCTAAAGCATTCCAAGGTATGTACAACCCTGTCCCACTATGATCAACTAAAACATTTTTTTTAATTCAAAACTACATTAAATCATTTAAATAGTTTAATAAACTTGTCCATCTCATCCACACACACTCTCTCAGCTGCCGGTAAAACACAATATTCATATCCCACTTTTCTACTGATAGTGCCAAAAGTAGCTTACAACATATCAAATAGCAGTGACAGAGTAGGCTTTATAAATTCTGCTGTGAACGGTGAATAGTGAAATGCTATGATTTCAGATGACGCACAGCTCCCAGAGGTACATTTGATTCTACTCAGGTTACTGCAGAAGATGATCAGAGTCTGTCAGAATCAGAAATGGCAAGCAATCCTGGGAGAAAGAAGAATGTGTGTGTGCTTTTTCATGCATGTAGCTAGTGATATGAGTGTGTGTGGGAGAATGGCTAAGATATAGCCTCAGATCTACAGAATGGTCAAAAGTAACTAGCAACGGAGACATTAGCATCCTTCACAATGGCAAGAAATACATTGTCAGCCCATAATACATGAGTAAATATTGAATTAGTAATCATTAAGCCTGTCTGTTCCATTACCTTTCAGTGATTACTTCACTGTGATCTATAGCACACCTATATTAGCAATTACACTCACTAGCAACACAAAGACTAGGATATTCTTATCAAAGTACTACAGGAAACCACACCACATTAAGCTGTTTCGAGAGGCCTGAAAGTTGGGCGTGAAGCCTTGTGTGAGAGGGCAATCGGCTTCCTCCCTCTGAAAGATCACATTAGATTATGCTTCAGGAGCAGCTTTATTTTGGCTTTTTCTTCAGTTCTGTATGCTGACTGGCTAGTATGAGCAATTCAACTGGACAGGAACTACACACAGAATGTGTTTTTTTATTGCAGTGTTGCAGAAACTGTTGCTAATCTGCAAAATTCAGTTCAAGTGCCGTGGGTTACCGAAAGGCGGAAAATCAATGAACCAAATGCAGGGAGAAAGAAAGGCCTTTTATTTAGAAAAAAATACATTTGCAAAAGAGTTCCTTCCCAAGGGTGGGAAGGGAAAGAGAGAGATAGAAGGAGAGAGAACAAAGACAAAAGACACCCCCCCCCCCAAGACCCATGGGGCACATATTTTAAAAGGCAGGCCTAGAAATCCACCTGGCTAGGTCTCAGCTCCATCCATTATCTCTGTATCACAGGTTAGTTGGAAATGTTCACTTCAGGAACCACATGGTCCATTGTTACCTTATCCTCACCCCCTCTACAAGCCAAATGGCTTCCTTTGAACCACAGTTGAGTTGATGTGATTCCTTTCACATAAGCATGGCAAAGAGGAGAGGAGTTGAGGGAAACTTCTCAAATTTGGCTACAGTAGGTCTTCTGTTTCTTGTGTCCTGATCAAACCCTGTACTGTACTACCAAAACCAAAACCAAAACAAAGCCACTTTCTTGGCTTTGTCATTGGCTAAACTTAAGTCCTCATCGGTGCATGTTTCTGGCAGTAATCGACAGACCAGTAAATGAGCTGGATTCTGTATCTTTCCACATGCACATTATATCAGACTAACATCACAGTTCTACATTGTTCATGTTGAGAGCCCCTGGCTGTCAGGCTATAGGATTCAGTGCAATTCCTAATATGCGGTCATAGACCAGCATAGAAGTGCATCATTGTGGGGGGAAAGTCAGTGGAATAGCTGATATCTGTTAATGAAATAATATTTATTTTGACCCAGCAAAGTCAGATGTACTAATGGACAGGCAAAAAGAAGCAATCATGATCAAGGTACAGAGAAGAGTACAGTATACATTGACTGAATTCTTTGGCCCTTCTGTCCATGGCTATGCTTCAGTTATTTTTTATTCTGTGCCATCAAGTTGCTTCTGACTTATGGTGACCCAATGAATGAGCAATCTCCAAAATGTCATGTCCTCAACAGCCCTACTCAGCTCTTGTAAACTTAAGGCTGTGCGTTGCTTTGGAATGTGAATGCATGTTGTATTTGATCTTTCTATTTTCTTGCTTCCTTCAACCTTTCCTGTCATTATTGTCTTTCCCAGAGAATCTTCCCTTCTCATGATGTGCTTGAGGTTTGACAGCCTCAATTTCATCATCTTTACCTCCAGAGATATTTCGGGTTTGATTTGCTCTAGGACTCGTTTGTTTGTCTTTCTGGCAATCCAGGGTATCCGCAGAGCTCTCCCCCAGCGCCATATTTCAAAAGAATCTTTTTTTCCTTGTCAGCTTTCGTTACTGTCCAGGTTTCACAGTTGTACATAAGCGATTTGGAATTCAATAGTGCGGGTGATCTTGGTTTTGATCTTTAGTGACAAATCCTTACATTTGATAAGTTTCTCTTGTAATGATAGAAGTCTCTTTAACTAGAGATTTCTTCATTTCTTCCTGCCTCATTTCACTCTCTGCCTTCTTACCATCCATGTCTGTCACCACCTTGTGGGACAACCCGGCCCTTATGGGGTCCCCTGTGACTCCACATGGCTCCAAGACTAGTGAGTGTACAGGGCTTAGATTACTCAGATTAGGTAGCAAAACGCAGCCATTTTAGCTTGGTCCAGTCATCTCCTTATCCCAATTCAATAGACACAAAGGATCTATATTTTATGAAGTTTATTTGAGTGAATTAAAGAAATGAATATAGCATAGGAAATCAGACTTGCAATCTAGTCATTTAAAGAATACATACAAAAATAAGAAAGTTTAGCTTGCCTTGACCCTTTGGCCCCCCTCCCATCTGTGAGGCTCCCTCCCTGGACTTCCATGGTGAAAGAGGAAGTAAAATTCCTCACACTCTGGTTTTGTTCTTTTGATATCAACATCCCAATATGTGGAACATCATCCAATTGAAATTAGTTTGCATTCCAGTCTCTCTTTCTGGAATGTGTCCTAAAGCATCTCCTACACATTGAAATCTCCATCTTGGATAAGCTGAGTCACAAGGTAATTTGGTGGTCAAAATCTCATGAAAAGTGCAGCTCCAAAATGGACTTTTTCATGACATCTCTAATTCCTTTACTGGTGCCCTTTCCAGTCTCAGTCTCCTTCTGATTTCCTAGCTGCACTCTCCATTTCGATTGATGATTGAACCATGGTATACTAAATCTTTCATTATTGCAGTGTCTTCATTGTCAACATTATAGTTGGGTAGTTCTTCTGTAGCCATGATTTTTGTCACCGTGAGAAAGAGCCTCTTTGAAGATTGTGATATTTTTCAACCACAATCGGGTGTCCCCCCCCCGCCCCCGCCCCCGCGCCCCCCCATAATGGTAACCTTGTGTTGCTGGCTAATCTTTCTCACACTAGGTCAGGCAAAAGGAACTGCAGAATGAACTCACCAAAAGGTGCCTTCATTTTGGCAATTTCACATCTAGCCTAGACACAGAAGAAGTCATCTTCATGTTCCAATTGCAGTCCTACTTTGGCAGTTTCCAGTTTCATTTTAATTAAAAGTCATTTTAAGTCATTTTTCTTTTCTAAGAGTATGATGGTGTAATTTCCGTATTTTAAATTACTGATCCTTTCCTCACCAATTTTCAATCCTCCTTCCTTTAAATCTAGTCCAGAGTTTTCTTTAAAAAGAAACTTATTGTGTTACTCATTCCTTGTGAGTCGCCAGGAGGCCATTGCTGTTGTTTCCAATGTGCAAGTAATTTGTAGCCTTATCTCAAGACCAATATATGGTCAAGAAGCTGTATCCAGACCCTAGCACCCAAACATAATTGAAACAAACAAATAAACAGTGGAGAGGAAGGCTATGCCATGTTTTTAAGACATTTTCCATTTTAAAAAATACCCTCATTTTTGTATAATTATCCCCAAAGTAACAAATTGTTGGAGATTATATTACTTGGGAATAGTAACTCCCAAGATCTCCCATACTCCTGTCTCTGTTATAACAACTTTGTAGATTTTCTATTGACTTTAATAGCAGCTACATTCCCACATGGATATCTATCCCTATACATATTGCCAAAGTGTGACTCAGAAAGTAGTCTCAGCATGTTACCAACCATTATAGAAATCCTGCCCAGGAAAATCATCACAGAGATGACAGGACATATTTCATGGGGCGATTTCTCTTGCACACCCTTGCAGTTTACAAGGGAAAACTCTAATAAATGGATAGGGAAAGACCAAGTGGTACAATGTGCACAAAGGAATCATTTTGCACATTTTGTCTGACATGGCCACACACAAAGAAATCTGAGCGCTTCTCTGTCTGACAGTTATCCTTGCCTCAGGACTCCAGAGACAAACACTCTGCATCAAACCCCACCCCAAGAACTGAGGGTGTCAACCAGGGTGTCAACCAGGACACACAAAGAACCAGGAGAAAGCTGCAAACACATACAACTATGGTTGAAAAGCCCTGTCAACCAGCAATAAACTACATGCTTTACTAATACAAATGGAAACTCTGTCTTCTAAAGTTCCCAGGACTGGGATGTAGGGAGGATGACTGATGTCATGCTCATACCCAACTATTAAACTATGATTTTGCAAGCTAGGAAATACATGTCTAATCTGTGGCATTGTTCCACATACATAAGGAATAAAGTGTTCTCTGTAGGTCTTGGTAACTAAATATCCCAGATGGGGAGTATAAAAATTTTAATTAACAAAATTAAAAAATTAATGTTATGACCCATATGTATGTTTTTAAAAATGAAAAACCTCTTTGGTTGTTCAGAGAGCTGTTATTTCTCTAGGCTAGATGAGGCTTGTTTGCCCACACATCTTCTAGAAATTATTTTATCTCAGATGGCATTTGATGGACATGGTTAAGCAGGCATTGCATTGGCGGAACTTGATATAGAAGGCTTTGGTTATACAGTAGTATTCATTTAATGTATTATATTTTCACCTGAATCTTTGCTTCAATCTTCTTCTGGAACTTCTCTTTTTAAAATAAGGTCAAGGTAAAGGTCATCCTTGCTTGAAAGCCAGTCGTATCTGCCTCTAGGGTTCAGTGCTCATCTTTGTTTATAGCCAAAGAGCCAGTACTGTCTGCAGACATTTCCATGAACATGTGGCAGGCATGCCTAGACACTGGAGTGCACAGAACACTGTTTACCTTCCCACCAAAGTGGTACTTATTTATCTTCTTGCAATTTCTTCCTTTCAAACTGCTAGGTTGGCAGGAGCTGGGACAGAGACAGGAGCTCACTCCATTGTGCAGTACAGTGCTTGGGTATCAAACTCTAGCCTTCCAGGCTTCAAGTTCAGTGTCTTAATCACTAAGCCACCACAGTCTTTTTAAAAGTGCTGGTACATAAAAACCAATCAGCTTAGCCCACTTCAATGTCATGCTACTCATCTTTACAGCCCTAGAAACAGAATGACTTGGTTTTACCACTTCTCAAGAACAAGTGAGAAATGTTCCTGGCACTTAAATCCATCTGTCTCTCATGGGCTTCCCAGTGGAATTTTACTCTAACTGTTATGACACATCAATATTTTGTTATGAAGTTCATGTGTGATCTCCCCCACCCATTAGAAGAATTTTACATAATTATGCACAGTGGATTCCATCAGAACTTGGTTTTTCACCTTACTTATCTTCCTAGAGCGACATGACCAGTTTTAAAATTGGAAGAGACAGCTACTCTGTCCAAAGAGAATTTGCTCTAAGAAACGTGAAGCCTATTACAATAATGAGATGAAGAGGATGAGCTCAGGTTGGAGGGCAGAAGAGATGCAATTTCAGTGACTGACACTGCGAGTAAATTGGAAGGCAGCCTGGCAGTAGCATTTTTTAAAAGAATGGGTTGCTTGGCTCAGAGTTTTGTTTGTTTCCACTGATGTTTTAGCATTGCTTTATTTTGACCAAGTGATCACTGTAAATGTGACCCCACTGGGAGAGATGAATTTAGTTCTGTTGAGAATGGTTCCTCCTATTACATTTCTCTGCATGTGTTTTGAAGTGTTTGGTGGGATTGGAGGAGAAAGAGCCATCCTTGCCCTTAAATAACTCTTCAGCAGATAAGGGTGAGCTTTGATTCACTACTGGATCATGCCCAGTGGTGGGCTGTCAAATTTTTTACTACCTCACCATGACGTCATTACGTCGTAGGCATTACGTCATGACGTTGTGGGCAAAGCCAACATCATGACATCATGACATTGTGGTGGAGCAAAATAAAATAAAATAAAATAAAATGGCTGCCCGGAACTGCATTTGACGCATGCACAGTTCTATTTTTTTAGTGTGCATGCGTCAAACCTCTATTTGATGCATGCACACTAAAAAATAGAACTGTGCATGCGTCAAATGGAGGTTTGATGCATGCACAGTTCCGGGAAGCCATTTTGGCTGCCTGGAAATACACTTCTGGAAGGGGGCCGGAGAGGCGACCAAACCATTAGATTTAGAAATATATTGGTAGAGAAGGAGGCTCTCTTGTTGAAAGACTGGATTAACATTTGTAAAGATAGTGATGGAAGAAGTGACTTATTCTCTTGTATGCAGTTAGATTGGTTCAAGACTCTCCAAATAAACAATTGGAATAAGAAATATCTGTTAGACAATAGTTTAAAAAGAGAACTAACTTCATTTGAAATATTGTTGACCAAGTTAAGGAGGGGGGACATAGGTATTAAAGGGATAATAAGTAAGATTTACAAGATTTTGAATGAAAGTGGAAATATACAGGATGTTTTGAAAAACAAATGGGAATATGAATTAAATGAGACAATTTCAGTAGAAAATTGGAAGAGAAAATGGAAAAGAAGGGTTATGAGAACTATGTCCGTGAGAATAAAGGAACATAATTATAAGCTAATTTGGTGGTGGTATAGGACCCCAGTTGGGCTGCATCGAATGGATAGCAGGGTTAGTGATAAATGTTGGCGATGTAAACATGAGATGGGAACATACGTACACATGTGGTGGACTTGTAAATGTTTGGAAAAATTTTGGGGAAACGTGAAAAATGAGGTAAATAATATACTAGATAAGCAGCTCGCATGGGGTCCAGATACAGTGTTGTTAACAGAGGTCGACAAATTCAATATAAGCAATGATAACAAAGAATTGATGTCTGTGATGTTGTCAGCGGCTAGACATTGTATTGCGAAAAATTGGAAAAACGAGGTTTCGATAAAAATTCAAGATTGGTATAAAGAAATGTGGGAGCTGGCACTTAATGATAAACTTACCTGTGAATTAAAAGTAAAAAAAGGTAGAGCTAAAGACAACAACTTTTGGAGAGTTTGGAAACCTTTTGTGGAATATGTGACTGTTAAGAAGAAAGGGGTTACTCCTGTACCGGAACAAAATGATTTTTGGAAATTATGAGTTTTTTATAAGCCCTTGGACATTGTAAATACCACAGAGGTGTCATTGAAAGTGTGACTTAGAGTAGTGCAGGAAATTAAATTTATTAGTGAATGAGTTAATATGTGTTTTTAAGGAAGAATTATATAGCCTTTACTACGTGTCTATCAGAGATAGGTTTTATATATATATATATATATATATATATATATATATATATATATATATATATATATATATATATATATATATATATATATATATATATATATATATATATATATATATATATATATATATATATATATATATTATGTGTGTTTATATTTGGTTCATGTGATACACATATTTTGATTTATATGAGGAGAATGTGTTTTTTTATGATTAATTTTTTAATTTTTTTATTTCTGTATGTTATTTGTATTTTCTTTTGTATGTTTATTCTGTTAAATACCTATATAAAAAATAAAGATTAAAAAAAACAAACAGGTTGCCTGGGAATTTACCACCACCCCCAGCAAACCCCTCCTAATGGGTGCTGCCAGTTTTGGCGAACCGGTCTGAACCAGTAACAACCTGTCACTGATCATGCCCTACTTTATAGTCTGAAACATCACCACCATTTTATTTTTGGTCACTCAGGTTTGTTTTTACAAAAAGTAAAGAGAATTTGAGGTAAATGGCCACCCTTTGAAGCAGTTGGGGCAAAATGGCCACCCCCATTGTTCAGGCAGGGCAAAATGGCTGTCTGGCCCTTAAGGCTGACTGAGAGAGCATGACCTGCCCCCCAGCTTGAAAAGGTTGGGAACGCCTGGCCTAAATACAGTAAAACCCCGGGTTATGGAAATAGTCTCTTCTTAGACTTTTTCCTTAAGCTGGTTTCTCTGTAATCCAAAGCACAATTTCCCATAGGAATGCACTGAAAAAAAAATCCATTCTGGAGGTTAGAAAAGAGCCAAAAAAACCATAATTTTTCCATTGAAAGCTCTTTTTAAAGTGGTGAAAACACAGCAAAAAATTCTAAAGTGCCCTTTAGAAAGAGTTTGGAAAAGAAAATTTTTTGGAGGGGGGGCATTTTAGTGAGCTTTGGAGCTGATATTTTTTTTTATTTTCAATGAATATTTGTCACATTTTTTGACATTGCCATCTAGTGATTAGCCCTGGTAATTTCAGAAAAAGTCCTGCCTAACAGCTGATGAGGGGCAGAGGGACTTTCCAACATTTCTTGGTTGTGGGAAAGCTTTTGCCAAGCCAAAAAGTGATGAAAATTTTCAAAAATGGAGCAGAAATGCTCCAAACACCCTCCCATCACCCTGGGAAACATCAGAACACATAAAAAAAGCTTTCCGTATCTCAGTCCCCCCCCCCCCTGTAAATTGGACATAATTTCCTCAAAATTTCCTTCTGTAAGTTGAGTTTTCTGCTACCTGAGGTGTCTGTAACCTTGGGTTTTGCTGTACATGGAAATTCATGTAGATTCAACTTATGTTCAAATACTTGACTTACTGTCCTTCTGGAAAGCCATCCTTATAGAAGAAGAGGGAGGGAGAATGCACAGAAGCAAGGGACATTAATAAATAACGTCTGGCTGGTGAGGAGGGTCTGAGGGGTGGTGTAATGGCCCCTGCCGGTTGGTTAATTTGAGCCCCTGCCTTTAATTTTTATTTTTTTAACTGTAACACCTAGTTTTAATCTTTTAATCTTTTTAATTGGTTTTAGTTTAAATTTTGACTTTATAATTTTAAACTGGTTTTAATTGTTATTGATGGTTTTTTCCTTCTTGTTGTAAAATCGCCCTCGGTCACTTCAGCAAGGAGGACGATGAATAAATATAAATAAATAAATAAATAAATAAAATAATTGTGTATTGTCAATGTGGTTCTGACTTATGGTGACCCTTTCCAGGCTTACTATTCCTTTCTCCTTTTTGCAGAAGTCACGGTGGGGAATCGAACTCTCAAACTTTAATACTTAAGCTACTGAACTATCCAGGCAGTTCGGAAGTAGGATAGAAAGATGCAGTTAGCTATCTGGTCTAATTCTTTCCTCCTGGAATTTATTACATGCAAAGTTACATAACTATATCTCATAAATTACCAGTATAGTTTAGTAAGGAATTATCATTGGGCTGCCTCTACAGTTAGACAGAGTGAAGCAACCACCTGAGACAGCAGAAGCAAGGAGGCAATGGTTGGCACTTCTACTCCCACAGCAGCTCCTCCTGAAACCCAGCCTAAACAATTCTCTTACTTGAAAGACTCAACCATCGCTGATATACTGATTATCCTGCATCCTACAAATTAGCCTGTTGGCCTCAGCTATGATAGAAGACCCTGTTGGCACATCAACCATTGAACCACCAGTTCCGTGGGCTTTTTACATGGAATGTATGTACGGCTTTCTTGTTTTTTGCTCCTGGTAATAACATGCCTTGCACCAACCCTGAGTTACTGTAACCTATAGTCATGTCTGGTTGTTATGCGCTCTCTTAGATGTGATACAGATTAACAGATTAGGATATCTGCTTGGACACTGTTGTTCTACACACACAAGATTTCTCAAGTTGGAATATTATACAGTAATATCTCGGATAACGTTAAGACCTGGTTCCACAAGTCTTAACGTTATCCGATTTTTAGCCTTATCCGATGCATGCACCGGATAATGTTAACATCCTATTGAGGTGGATCAGATAACATTAACTCCACAGAGATAAGCAACAGAGGCTTCAAGGGAAAGTCAAGGAAACATGCTGGAAACTTAAAGAACTTTAAGAAATAATTGTCTAAAGGGTAAATACATTACAAAAACATGCCAGACCACCCTGACTTTAGGGCAGTGGTTCCCAACAAGGGGTACACAGCCCACTAGTGGACTTCAATTCCCAGAAGCCTCAGTCAGTACATTGGCTGATCAGTGCTTTGGGGAATTGACTTAGGCTTCTGGGAATTGAAGTCCAAAAACCAGCGTTTGGGAAACACTGCTTTAGGGGAACAAAGCCATACAGCATTTTTAAATTTTTGAAAATTTTATAAAGTGCTGTTTTAAAAGATCTGAACAGAAGCTAGGAAAATGTTTTCATTTAGAATCAGCCCACCTACCATTGCTGTAATAAAGGAAGTTCCCTCAGGGCTTTGCAGGGTGTGAAAAGCTTAATTGCTTTGGAGATGAAAGGTTTCAGTCTGCTTGTTTTCCATTGACAATGCACGAGGCTTGCGGAGCTACAATCTTGGGTTCAGGCTGTTTAGAATTTAAAGGTGAAACTTCATTGTCTCTTTGCAATTATTTTTCTGCAAAGTGTTCTGGGTTACACTGGGGAAAGGGTCCTAAGCCTTTGCTTTACTAAACTAGTCAGACTGGTTTTTGCAAGCCTTTGTTATTCAAATGTGGCAAGCTTGAGAGCAGGCATCCCCTCCCTTTCTCCCAAGAGAAACTGGTGAGTCACAGCCACACCTCAGGGAATTTGAGGCAAAGGTTATCTGATGGATCGGATAACGTTAACATAATGGTTAACATAATGTTATCCAATCCAAATGTTTGCCTCAAATTCCCCAATGTTATGCGATTTTAGCGTTATCCGATCCAATTGTTATCCGGTGTTTTACTGTATGTTTAGTCTGGGATTGCCACAGCTCTGTAGATTTTACAGTCCAGCTGGCATTTGAGAGAGAGAACTTCATCATTAGCTTCCTAGTAGAGACATGTTTGCTTCCAAAAGGAAACCAACCATATTGCTTCCCCTTGTGCTTGACTGGGCTGGCAATGGGGCAGTTGAAAAATAAGGATCATTTGGCCTCAGCATTTGTTTAAGCCATCCATAGTCTTCCAAACTGATTCACAACACACAAGATCAGCTAAACATAGGAACACAAGAGATTTGCTTTTCATGAAAAGCTACAGAATAATTTTAGGCATGTCATAAATCTGTAAACTCTTCTATTAGTTGTGTGCAGTTATGTATACAAAGAACACTTCTTATTTTAGCAGATGTTTTTCGAGCCAACTTTCACATTTCTATTTGAAACTATTAAGCTTACTCAAACGAGGGATGTTTTGAGGGGAAACGTTCCATTTTGGTACATAATAGATAGAGTATGAACCTTGTGAAGCTAACACAGTGTGCATGCATCAAATGGAGTTTTGATGCATGCACACTTCCAAGCAGCCATTTTGGGCTCCCTGGAAGAGACATCCAGAGAGGCGACTGAACCGGTTGCCCAGGGGTTTACTACCCCCCGGCGATCCCCTCCGGATTGCTGCTACCGGTTTGGCTGAACCAGTCCGAACCGGGAGCAGCCCACCACTGAGTATGAACCTTGTAAAGCTAACACAGCACATAGGACAGTTGGACTCTTGCTGAAATATGCAGGTTCCTCCTCCCTTTTACTCCCTGGTCAGAAAACAGCCTCTCTGCCTGGGCTGAGAATGGAAATGAGTCTCCAGAGTTCCCTTCAAAGCTTTCAGTAACACATTTGCGCTTACAGAATTTAGACACGCAGAGAAAAAAATGTGTCAGTTAATCTCAACTGCAAGGGGGAAAGCAGGCTCAGTTGCAGAGTAAAGATAGCATACCCTCAGATGCTGGCAGAGGTTTGCATTAGCTCTGAAAGTTGCTTCTCCTGCTCTGTCTTAATTGCCTGAGGTTGTTCCTATGAGTCACACTTGAGTCTGCAGCAGCATGCAAAAGTTTGCATGAACAACACAGGGCCCTTTTCTAATCAGACTGTGAACCTCCTCTCTAATGCCTGAGCATGGCATTTTGTGGCTAAAGTGCATGTCAGCTGTGTGTAAGAGTAATTAAGACAAGCTATTTACACGTGACATGTGCAGAATCCTTTAAAGAAAAACTATGAGAATCAGCATTTCCTCTGTCTTTGGAAACAACAATATTAGTATTTTGCTTATTAACAATGATATCCAGGGCTTTAAGAATGAATGGAATGAAGAATTGGATTGGAATTTTGCATAAACAATGGGCTTCAGTGACTATATCTGCTGTGTTCAGGGATTTTGAGCTGTGAATTACCTGGCAACAATACAACACCTTATGTTTCTTTTATATCTGACAAAGGCTTGAATCAATTGGCCAAATTATAATGTAATTCCCCTGGTATATCTTTTTAAATATGATAGGGCTATATCCAGAGGCAGCATCTTTTTGTTAGAGGTTAATATTCCTGCTGATTTTGTATTCAAGCAATCTTTGAAATTTGTAGATGGGCATGTGCTTTTAACATATCTGCCTCTTTCTTGTAAATAATATGCTAGTCAGTGGAAATTGATTCAATGTGCCGTTTCAGAGGCTAAAATACTCTCACTGTCACCCTTGGAAGATAAATACCCACCTAGTGCTATTCAGTACATTGATGACATTTCTGTGTCATCAGCTGGCTGCAACTCATATCCAAGGCTTCAGGAAAAATGCCATTGGCAGGAATTTTTTTAAGGTGGATCCCAGCTTGCCATAAAGTAACCCACACACTGTGACCATCTCCTGCAGCACTTATGAAATAAGACATACAGGATTTGACACAGGGACTGCAATGGACTGTCGCAGCCATTGAGGATATTATCAAGATGTGCCATCACAACCAGTTCATCTGGCATAGCCTCTTCTGCATCCATGACCGTTGGGAATCAGAGTTCCTCTTCTGCTCATTTTGCCATTGGGTTCAATATGAGGGTTTCCAGTGACATTTCCTTCACTGAGGGGGACCATCACCCCTCCTACAGGGGCTCATCCACCCATAGCTGTTGGCCCCTTTAGGAAGTCAGGTTATCTACCCATTGCCCAACACTCGGCATTGACTTGCTGGCTGTACAGTCTACTCCATAGCATAGCGGGATGTCTGGCCAGACAGTTTCTGTGTGTAGCATACATATGTCCACTTCATACAGATACATCTTTCTATTATTTTTATTAGATTTCCCCAAAGTCCATTTCTGGCCTCCTCACCCCCATTTATATTGTGTTTTTATTGAGTTAAAGGAGTGGCCTTTTCTTTATCATGCTTTTCCACAATTAAAACTTTAAAAAAAAAACTACGGGATAACTATTCTTAAATTTCAGATAATACTCTGGCTAAACAGGTAGGAACAAAGGAAGCTGCATTATACAGAGTCTGACTTTTTGTCTTTTGAAGTCAATATTCCAAAGTCAGAGGCCTATCTTATCTGGGATTCTTCAATGAGATGTAACATTTGAAGTGGGCATTTCACTCTACCATTGAATATCCAGACAGTTTTGGGATTTATTTGCAAATGTCCTAACAATATAAATATTAAAGTTTTATAACATCCAACATGATATTTTATGATGACAAATAATTTATGACTATCCTATGTGGGTAAACTTAGTTCATGTGGTCAGTATATCTACTACAGTAGGCAATAATCCCTTAGAAGAAATGGAGTGGCCTCTATAGTCAATAAAATAGTGAGGAAAGCAGTAATGGAATACAATCTCAAAAACGACAGAATGATCGCAGTCCGAATCCAAGGCAAATCATTCAACATCACTGGAATCCAAGTCTATACCCCAACAACTGATGCAGAAGAGGCAGAAGTCAACCGATTCTTTGAAAACCTAAAACACCTTCTAGAACTGACACACACAAAGAGATGTTCTTATCATCATAGGAGACTGGAATGCCAAAGTAGGATGTCAACAGGTAACTGAAATAATGGATACATTTGGCCTTGGAGTACAAAATGAAGCAGGGTAAAGGCTAACAGAGTTCTGTCAAGAAAATGCATTGGTCATAGCAAATAGCAAATACCCACTTCCAGCAACCTAAGAGGCAACCAACACTGAAATCAGATTATGTACTTTGTAGCCATAGATGGAGAAGTGATATACAGTAATACCTTGGATAACATTTACCTTGAATAACTCTAAAATCGCATAATGTTAAGTAATCTGGGGAGGAGAATTGGATCAAATAACATTAAGGTCCTATGGGATGGATCGGATAACAACCGCTAAAGCCTGTGCAGTTACAATGTATCTCTATGGAGCTTTAATGTAATCCGATCCATCCTATAGGATTTTGGCATGCTTCGGATAACACTAAAAATCAGATAACACCAAGACTTGTGGAACCAAGTCAGCGTTATCCGAGGTATTACTGTACAGTCATTAAAAATGAGATCTGGAGCTGACTGTGGTTCAGATTATGAGCTACTTATTTGAAAATTCAGGCTTAGAATGAAGCCAATAGGGGAAACAATTAGGCCATTCAGGTTTGACCTAAATCACATCCCTTATGAATATACAGTGGAGCTGAAGAATAGAATTAAGGGCTTAGAAGTGACAGACAGAATGCCTGAAGAGCTATTGACTGAGGTTCATAACATTGTACATGAAGCAGCATTTAGAACCATCCCAAAGAAACTGAAGTGGTTGTCTGATGAGACTCTACAAATAGTTGAAGAAAGAAGGAAAGTGAAAGGCAAAGGTGAAAGAGAAAGAGAAAATTCACCCAACTGAATGCAGATTTCCAGAGAACATCAAGGAAAGATAAAGAGGCCTTCTTAAATGAACAGTGCAAAATAAAAAAAAGTAATAGAGGAAAACAACAGAAGGGGAAAGACTAGAGAGCTAGTCTTCGAATAATTTTTGATATTGTAACTAAATTTCTAAAATATTTTATCCTTGATTGGCATCTACAAAAGTAGATGCCAACAATGACATTCCTTTTATTTTTCATTAGTTATTTCAATTGGGATGTTCTTAATGGGACAACAAAACTCATCTTCTGGTACAGTCAAATCTCACTTGAGTGACTCGCTTAGCGAAAAACTCGCATAATGAGCAGGTTTTTCACTAACCAGTCCGACTCACATAACAAAAATTTTTGCTATGTGAGTCAGACTTTCCTTATGGAAAAGCTCACATAGCGAGCATTTATATGGGGAAAACTCGCATAACAAAAAATTTCACTATGAGAGGCCCCCCCCCCAAAAAAAGCTCGTTATGCAAGTTTTTTCATAGGAATTTTCTCTATGGGAGTTTGTTTCACATAGCGAAAAACTTGCATAGCGAACAGCCTCGCAGAATGAATTAAAATCGTTATGCGAGGTATGACTGTATTGTACAGCACTGCGGTGGCTTTAGTGGTTAAGTTGCTGAGCTTGAAGACTGGAAGGTTGGGGTTCGATACCTGAGTGCTGCATGATGGATATTGGAGACATGAAAGGAGCCTCATTCGGGTGTCCCCTGAGCAGAGTTTCTCCAGCAAAAATCCTTTCAACTCAGAGTAATTTCCGACATGAAATTTATTTTTCTTGTACTTCTGTGCAGGAAAATGCATTTTTGAAATTTTCTAATCTTTTAGAATGGTTTATATTATCTGATTGCATATTTCAGTCATGGGAAATATTCAGGGAAAAAAAAAGCTGGGGAGCTAGAACGTCACACTTCATAGCAGATGTCATGATCCAGCCGGCCCCCACACTTCTGGAAAACCCCTGGAAACCAAAATCAAAACAACCGAGGCGGGCTGGACGGCTAATTAGAACAGAGAGACAACTCTCAGCTGCTTATCAGCTCTTAAGGGGTTTTTAATTTGGTAGCGTTCAGATGTTTGTGTGTGGAATGCAATGCAGCTCCTACCCTTGTAGTCCAATGAAGACACGTTGTTCAGAAGAAAATGATGAAGATTTATTGATCAGGTTCATAAAGCATAAAAGTCAGTAGCATAAGTCAGTCCAATAAAGTCCACAGGCAAATCTAGGTAACCATTTTTAAGGAGCAAAAATGCATAGCTCCTAGGCTAAAGATTGCTAGCCCATAGAGAACCAGAAACAAAAGCTCTCTAATCAAAAACAGGTCTTAATCCATGAAGAAGCAGAGACGAACTCTTTCTTCTCTCCAAAATGGAGAATTTGCAGTCAGGTGGGACAGCTTAGCCAATCACGTAACAAAGAGAACTTTCTCAAAACAACAGTCCATTGTTTATACACGTGCACACAGAATGCACTGGGGCTAGCCATAACATGGCTCTTAGCTAGCTTACAAAAGATAAGAAATACTGAAAAACATGCTGTCTGTAACACAGCCTTGAGGCTCAGAGAAGACAAAGGATTTTTCTGAGGCCTATTTGAAAATTGGCAATTTCAAGCCTTGGGAGACATTAGGAAATAGGTCCATTTCCTGACAGCAGAAAAAGTGAGTTTCTCTCCTGACTGCTGGGTCCTGAATTTGCAACTCTGCTGTCCTATTTTTATTTATATCAGTAAGTAGTTACAGCTACAGAGCAAAATTATAGGGGGGTTAGGCAAAATGTTTCTTTCCTGGTGGACCTTGGACAATATGTAATTTTCCCTGTGTATTAAACCTTGCATCAGAATGCCAATAGTACTTTTTCTTAGTGGGGAACATTCATTTCACTCCTGTGGCCACAAAAAGTAGTAAAAGCAGAATGAAAAACTTGATTAAGTAAAATATGCCTCTGAGCCTCTTGATTTTAGATTTCCTGTAAAAGCATGTGTTGTAGAAATGGGTGGGTGCCTTTGTGGCTTCTTCTCCTCAGTCTCAGGCTTAAAATTATAATGGCAAGAAAACAAGCAAACATGTTTGGGAAACAGAAATCGTTTGACCATGCAACATTGAGGCTATAATTTGATCCAGGGTTGGTTGAGAGGGATGCATGCTGAGTAAAACAGGCCTGACATTCAAACCTCCAATGGCAGATACACCAAGAGCTTCATCTCCAAGGCAATTCTGACTTCTGTAACAAAAACACTCTCTTCTGTTCTTTAGTGTGCAGTGAATATACAAAGCCATGTGGATCTCAGCGATGCAATACTTAGTATTGTGTCTAATACTACTGTTATACCTGGGAATGGCTTGCCTTTAAGTAATGTGTAATTAGTAGACCAACATGCAATATACTAGATCAGGAGTTCTCAGCCTTTTTAAGCCAGGGGTTGAGTGATGCTCCCTCAGACAGCTTCAGGAGCCGGATGGCCATTTTGCCCTTCTTCCACCACATGGCACTTCCTGGTGTGGTGGAGGGGGTGGTGGTCCACATGAAATGGTGCCATGGGCCGCATCTGGCCCACATGATGCAGGTAGAGAACCCAGCACTAGATGTTAACAGATATGCATGTTCCTTGAGATATGCATGTTCCTTGAGTCACAGTGCTGGGCATGGGCTAGTTCGTCCAGGTTCGGTAGAACCGGTACTAACAATCCCAGGTGGTCTCATAGGGGGTGGAGTAATAACCTTCCCAGGAGACCACCCAGGGTGGTTACCTTTTTGGTTGACACTGCAGCACAAAATGGCTTCTGGTGAATGCACATGCGTTAAAATACCAATTGACACATTCGTGCCTCCAGTACTCAGCGCACATGCATCAATTGATAGTTTAACATATGCGCACTCACCAGCAGCCATTTTAGGTGGCGGTGTTGGGAAGCTGGATAGGCCCTCAGCGACCTCCTCAGAGGTGCGGCAACAGTGGCTGAGGCAGCTGAGGCTGAAGCCCTTGCTTGAGTCACTACATGCTGCTGCTGTGTGCCACCATTGCACCAGGCAGTGCCACACCACCGTGCCAGGCTGTGCCACCGTGCCAGGTCATGCCATGCCGCCATGCCAGGCTGCACCACCGGGCTGGGCTACACCTCACCACCACACCAGACTGAGCTGCTGCGCCGCCGCGCCGCCGCGCCGCCGCGCCGCCGTGCCCTATGCCGACAAGCTTTTTTAATGTGTTTTTTAAACTTTGGCTCCACCCATGATGTTGGCTCTGCCCATGACATCATGATGTTGGCTCTGCCCATGATGTCATGATGTTGGCTCCACCCATGACATTGGCTTTACCCACAGTGTGGTAGTAAAATTTTTGGCTGCCCATCACTGAGTTAACCCATTTTCCTCCCAACAATGGGATTTCCTTGGAACATTTGAAATCAAATGGGAAAATTAAGCCAAATGATGACCAATCATAAAACCAAAGTATAAAAACAAGATATGTAATTAATGAAAATAGTGTGCTGTGAAGACCTTTTCTAGCAATATACTAAATGGACCATCTAGTTTGATCCAAAGTTATTTGTAAGGTTGTTATTTGCCATACATAGGCAAAAGGATTCTTCTTCTTCTCCTCCTCCTCCTCCTCCTCCTCCTCCTCCTCCTCCTCCTCCTCTGTGTCAAGGGCAGAGGTGAAATTACTGAAATGAAGGCACCTTTTGGCGAGTTCATTCTGCACTTCTGTTTGAAGAGCCTATTAGATGTGGTGGCCAATATAAATCAAGTCCAATAGCTTTTACAACCAACAAAACCTTTATTGTAAAACTCTTTCCAAGAGGGTCATTGGACTTCTGGGTGCTTATCTCCTTCTTTCTCCACCTTGTAGTTCAGTCCCTTAGCCACCTACATGTGATTCTACTTTAGCTCCAGTGGCACTAGTTATTGAAGACAGAGAAAGGCAAATAGCTGACTGTGTTGCCTTTCCTTCTTCCAAGTCCTGGGCTATCTCTTAAAATGCCTCTGATGCCTTCAACTTCTCACTTGGGTTGTGATTGGTGTGACCTTTGCAACTGAGGTCTCACTGGGTGTTGCTGATGAAAATTGCCATCAATCCACTTAGGCTCATGTCCTTCTGAGATGAACCAAAATGCCAAGGTCAGATTTCTGATGGTTCAACTCTCCTCTTATAGTCCTACATGAGTTGTAGACCTCCAGAAGAAACTCAGATGCTTATGTCCACCACAGCTGACATTTATCCCAGTGAAGTGTTAAATCTCAGAATGAAATCAAACAATTATTTCCAAACAAATCAAAATTCATCTGGGTGTCAAGATTAAAATAATTCAAGGCAATACCAGCGTGTCTATTTCTACTAGCTTTATTTGTGTGCAATGCTTCTATCACTTCAAAGTTGTGAAACATCAGTAGTTTAAACATCATCTTGTAATTATGAAGAATTGTAGGTACAAATACTTAAAACTAGACATAAGTTGTAGGCAAATGCTTATTTTTTAATTTATTAGATTTATATATACCATCTTCTACTCTAGGTGGTTTACAGTCAAACAAGTGGAAATCCCAGAATCTAGACTTTTAAATGATTGGATCATGATTATAAATAAAGTAAGTTTTTAAGAACTCCAGAATTCTTCACTAGGCATAGCTAGTACAGTAATACCTCGCATAATGAATTTAATTCATTCTGCGAGGCTGCTCGCTATGCAAGTTTTTTGCTATGCAAGTCAGACTCGCATAGCGAAAATCCCTATGGAAAAACTCGCATAATGAGCTTTTTTAGGGGAAAAACTCACCTTGCGATTTTTTTTCATCATGCAAGTTTTCCCCATAGAAACGCTCTCTATGCGAGTTTTCTATGGGGAAAGTCGGACTTGCATAGTGAATATTTTCACTATGCAAGTCAGACTCGCATAGCAAAAACATTTTCGTTATGCAGGTTTTCCCCCGTAGAAATGCTCACTATGCAAGTGTTTCCACAGGGGAAGTCGGACACGCATAGCGAAAATATTCGTTATGCGAGTCAGCTCACTTTTTGAAAAACCCACTCGTTAAGCGAGTTGCTCTCTAAGCAAGGTTTGACTGTATAATATTTGGGAGATATACAAACAAGGAAAAAGTAAAAAAAAAGTAAAATAAGTAAAAAAATAAGGACTGGCTAAAAATAGAAGCCATTGCAGTTGGTTTCTATGTCTATCCAGAGGTTTAGAATAGTGGGATAGTGGAGATGGTCAGTTAGCTTAAATTGAACAATACTATCCTAATTGCTGGACTATAAGACTCACTTTCCCCCTCTGGAAAAATGGAGTGCATCTTAAACTGTATATAGTGACCTATAGTGGGCTATTTTGGTAATAATACTCTTATACTCTGATGCATCTTATATGCCGGTAAATATGGTATCTCAAGCTATCTCACAGTTTACCCACCTCCATTTCTCCATTGTGCCAGTGAATGCTTCCTTGCATGGGCGTAGACATGCTCAAGAGGGTGACAATAGGTCTGCTAGGCTGCTTTGATGGATTTCTACTTCTTCACTGGTCCTCCAAATTGAATAATGTCTTTACAGAAATTTGAAGATGGTGGTATTTCTCAACCACAATTGGGTGTACCCTTCCCAGGCAATGAAATCCGTGTTTTGCCAGTTAATCTTTCTCACAATAGGTCTAGTGAAAGGAACTATGGAGTGAATTCACCAAAGGAGGCTTCATTTTGTCAGTTTCTTGTCTGACCTAGACATGGAAGAAGAAGAATAAACACCTGATGAAGTACGATGAAGTACAGTAGTACCTCGCTTAAAGAGCATAATGTGTTCCACAGGATTGCTCTTTAAGCAAGTTTGCTCTTTAAGCGAAATACCATTGTAAGTGACCAATTGTGACTTCTGGTAGGGGGGGATTGTGAACTCCGATTTAGTTATTAAGCAAGTTTTTGGTTGGTTTTAGTTGTTAAGCGAGGCGAACATTCAGAGAAAATTCTGCTCTTTAAGAGAGTTACTCTTTAAGTGAGGTGCTCTTTGTGCGAGGTTTTACTATACTCAAAGACTTGCCTGGTCTGTAACGTTTTAGTTAACTAATATGAGTACTGTATTAGCCATTCTAGACTTTTGTTTGTGCACTTGGATCACGTAGTTACTTAGATATTTCTGATTTCACAACAAAAGTCAGTTTTGTGTGGTCTTTTCATGCTCTCATCATTTATTCCTTAGTAACATGCTCAACTTAAAAAGATTCTTGACCAAAATTCAGGGAATTGCACTGATGGGGAAATTGACCAATCAGGTTAGATTGCACATAAGGAAATAAAACAAGAGACATTTATAAAAATGTGGCACCCTTTACCAGTCTTTGGTATTGAATAAAAAAATAATACAGAAGGCTCCTTGGAAAACAGGCAGGAATGTTGGGCTATTGTTTTTTAAGCTAGATAGGAGGTATGATTAAAAAGCCATAGAAAAAGACTGAGATAGAATTAGGAGTGTGCGTGGGTAAAAATGAATGTAGAAAATTGTAAGAATGAGATTATATGAACATATTATGTCATGGAATTTTTTTCTCTTAAAAAAAGATAGCATACTCAGCTAGGATGGGTGGCTACATGCTTCTCAGACCATTATCTTTTGTTGCTGCTCAGTGTTAATCTGCCATCCCCTGTCATCTTGGAATACCTTCTTGATAAAAACCAATATATGTTTGGTGGAGAGAATGCCCTTTACAATGACCCTTTCTGGCTTAAGTAAATATTGTAGGAGTGATGTCTTGTTTTCAACATCCTTTGCTCTTAATAGTGCCTTGGAACGGTAATGCATTAACAAGAATGCAGAAGACCAAGTGCTTTCTTGTCAGTAGAGGACATTCTTGAAACATTTAACCAGCCTGACCTTTTTTCCATCTTTGCTAGCCCATTAAACTCAAGAAGCCCAGGAATGCTGGCTTCTTTTTTCTGCATTTTGCTGCCAAAAATACTTAATGCTACTGATATTAAAGTAAAATAAAATCTACTTCCTAAATATATTCTATAAATAAACAAAGATAAGCCATGCGATCCATACACAAAACAAACGTAGAAGGAAGGCAATACCTTAATTGGACCACTCAAAACACCGATCATTCTGCAAGCTTTTGTGATTCAAGATCAATTCTTCAGACAGGGATGCATTGGTTTCTTGTGGATAGGACAGGAAAACTATCAATGAAAGTTCCAAAATTTCATGGCATGATGGTCTGTCAGGCACCCTTCTTAGAAATGGTTTGGAAAGGCTATGCAGCTTCAAAAGTTGGCCTTGCTTTTGATGAGTGAAATGTTGGTGTCTGTAAGTGTGTATTTGTGGGTTGAAACTCCTAGAATTCTGTCTGGGTAATTCATGGAGAATTCTGGAAAGTGTGCTCCAAAAAAACAAAACAAAAAGGCACACCCTTAGTTGCCTTGCTTGCCTGCTGCTATCTGTTGCAGTCAAAGAAGAGAAGGCATCAGGTCCTTGGGGGAGAATAATCTTCACTGCCTGATGATGATGGTGACTGTAATGTGACTGTTAGAAGTGAAGATAATTTTTGTTTCTCATTCACTGTTGCCTGCTTTTGGACTAGATTAAATCTCTGTTGCTTTTCTTCAGATTTTTTTGTGAACTTTTAAAGGGCATTTTTACTTACTTACTTACTTATTTGCTTGCTTGCTTGCTTGCTTACTTACTCTCCTCCTCTTCTTCCTTGCAGTGTAGAGGATTCCACAAAGGATCTCCATTGTGTTCTCTGGACAGCTCTGTGACTCGCCTCAGGTCACTACCAAGAACATGAAGGGCCTCTTTGATGTTATCAATCCACTTCATGCGGGGCCTGCCTCAGGGTCTTTCTTGAACCCTGCACCCGGGTCTCCAATCCCTGCTGCTGAATCCTGGTTTCAGCCATTCGGTTGACGTGACCAAACCAGCATAGCTGACCCTTCTCAATCGTACTCCTCAATGTTGAATGTTCAGTTTCTGTCTGATGGTCACGTTTTGCACTCGGTCAAGCTTGGTTTTCTTCTCAACCTTCTTCAGATATTTCATCTCCATTGTTTGCAATATGCCTGGAGATGAGCGACCATGACTCGCTTCTATATATGAATGTAGGAACAAAGGTTGATTTGTAGACTGCCATTTTAGTGGCCTTGCTGACTTCATCTTTACTGAAGAACCCCCGACTGATCACACAGAAAAATTTGCCAGACACTGCCACCCTTTGATTGATCTCAGGACTCACTTGTTCCCTTTCATTGACTATGGCACCAAGGTACTTGAAGTCTTCTATCTGTTCTAAGACTTGCTCCTTCAGCTGGATGGTACGCTGCTTCTTGTTCCTGGAGATCACCATGGTCTTCGTCTTTGCCACAATAATGAACATCCATCTTTACTCCAACTCTCTGTTCCACAGGTTTAGATTGAATTGGAGTTGGGAACTGGTCCTAGCAATAAGAGCAGTGATGGGATTCAAGTTCTTTACTACCCATTCTGTGGGCATGGTATGGTGGGCATGACCAGTTGGAAAGCCCTGCGTTGCACTCAAATTAGGACAAATTAGGACAAATTTCAAAACTTGGATGGGCAGGGCTACCCAGAATTTCTTCTACCAGTTCTGGCAAACTGGGGTGAACCTGCTGAATCCCACCACTGAATAAGAGCTACATCTTTGGCATAGGCCACTTTGGACATTTGGATTGTCTTCATCTTCCAATATCCCAGGGTCATTTTCTTAGCACTTCACTTTGTCCTTTTCATGATGTTATCCATGAGCAAGATAAAGAGGTAGGTTGAGAGACTGTCTCCTTGTTATACTCCAGCACTGGTAGTAAACTTGCTGGACTTCCCCCCTGCTGTCCACAAATAATTTTTGCAGGTTCTACAGAAACTTTGTACATCCTTTATCAAAGACTTCTTGGCTTCCCTTGCCTCTAGCACCCTCCACAGTTCTTTCCACAGGACTTAGTTGAGTATGCCAGGTGCACCTCCTTATTGTACTCAATAGTCTTCTCAGCCACTTGTAGTAGAGAGAATATTAGATCCTATGTGCTCTGATTGGGTCTAAATCCACACTGAGGTTCCTCCAGTCATCTTTCACATTGCGCTAGTAACCATGTTTCTAATATCCTGGAGTAAAGCTTGCCTGGGATGCTGAGAAGGGAGATCCCTTGGAAATTGGCACAATTATGGCTACTTCCCAACCCTTGGGGATGGTTTTTGTTCACCATGCAAGCTGTAGGACTTGAAGCAGAAGCCACTTTCCTCAGTCTCCCGAGGACATTTTTCATGTTAAAATTATTCAAAGAGGTTTGCAAAAAGGAACATTTGCATTTACACTTCAGATTATATTATCTAAATATTTACATGTATTTTGAAATTATAGCCTTGCATATACAAAGAAAGCAAAACAGAGAGCCTACCTTATACAGTGGTCTCCACTCCTTGGCAGAGTAGAAAAAAGATCCATTATTTGGACATCAATACTATATCAATCCTTGGGACTGCAGTGGCTTAGTGGTTAAGATGCTGAATTTGATGACTGAAAGGTGCTACATGACAGAGTGAGCTCCTGTCTCTGTCCCAGCTCCTGCCAACCAAGCAGTTCAAAAGCAAGAAATTGCAGTAGATAAATAGATACAGTACTGCTCTGGTGGAAAGATAATAGCATTCTGTGTGTTCTGGTGTCTAGTCATGTCTGTCATATGTCCATGGAAACCTCTGCAGATGCAGACAGCACTGGCTCTTTGGCTGTAAACAGAGATGAGCATTGAGCCCTAGAGTCGGATACGACTAGCTTTATAGCAAGAACAACCTTTACCTTACCATATCATACCATATCATATCAATCCAGTCTATGTGGAATTGTTGACTTTAGTGTAGAAGCTATTCCATATTAAGTGCTGGATCCTCCCCCATCTAGCTGCTTAGAGCGTGCCCCATTTTCTGTGCTATTGTCTCCATTGAGGCTCCACCAGGAAAGAGCCAGTCTACTCCTTCCAGCTTAATCACCTGAGCTGGTAAAATTTATGTCCCAGATGCCTGCAGATACTAATTCTTTTTTGCAACCCCTTCCTAAAACATTTTGGTTCAAAATATGGGGTGGCTTTCATTAAACGACTGTCTTCCTTTGTCAAGCTGCATCTAGCAGCAGATAAGTTGTTTCGGATAAGAAAAAGTAGCTAATGGACCAGTTTTTAGGCCAGGGGTGCCCAAACTATGGCTCATGGGCCCAATTAGTCCCCTGCATATCATTAATGTGGCCTGCGGTGAGTACCTGGGCTCACTGCGGACTCCCACCTCCCGCCCCCACTGCCTGACATCAGCAGCAGCGGTGGCAATGATGTTTTGTCCTGGCGGCTCTGAGCAGCCTCTTGCTCCGTCCCATCCCCTCTGCATCCTTTGCCATATCCAATCGCCATGTTAGGAAAATCTTCGGAGCCTCCCCTGTTTCAAAATCCACGGCACTAGGAGACCCCCTGATGCACCTGGGATGATGTCACCACAGCATGCCAGGTTTACCCTTCCAGCGCCACGGATTTTGAAACAGAGGAGGTTCCAAAGATTTTCCTAACATGGCGATTAGCTTTGGTAAAGGCAGCAGAGGGGATGGGACTGAGCAAGAGGCTGCTCAGAGCAGCCAGGACAAAGTGTGATCGCCGCCACTGCTGCTGCTGACATCAAAACTGTCAGCAGCGGGAGTAGACCACCTCTGGCCCCGGCACTGTGTTTCAGGGACGGGACTAGCCCACAAAAAAAAAAGTTTGGGCACCACTGTTTTATAAAGCAAAAGCAACTAAAACTTTTGCCAGCTTTCTTTCATCTCTTTGACCCTTAATCACCTGTGTATTTGAACATGAAAAGGAAATGTTTGATTCAGAGTGAAGGACTGTGCTAATAATAAACAATCGTCTGCAGTACATCTTAGCCTATATCCTGCAGAAAAATAAATGATGTACTCACAAGGTACACACGACTCACATTTCCCAGCTCCTGTCAACCTAGCAGTTCAAAAACAAAAAAATTCAAGTAGATAAATAGGGACCACTTCGGTGGGAAAAGATCTTGAGGGCAAATAAGGAGCCTCATTTGGGCATCCCCTGAGCAGAGTTCCCCCAGAAAAAAACCTTTCAACCCAGAATAACTTCTGACAAGAAAGTATTAAGAACTCACAAACACAAACGTACCTCAAGCCTTACTAAATGTGTTTTTGGCAAAAAGGCTTGTGATCTTTTTCAATGTGATGCTACAGCAAACATTTCCTTTTTGATTTGGGCAATTGATGTGATGAAATGTAAGTTTATGAAATATTTAGGAGACAAAGGTTTAACACTCTAAACCCTCCCTCCCCCGTTTACCACATATATGAACTTTTAAAATACAGTGGCACTTCATACAACGATTTTAATCCGTTCCATGGGGCTTGTTGTTGTACGAAACAGTTGCTATATGATCCATGTATTGTGTAGCAATTTTCCCTATGGGATGCATCGTACAATGATTTTTTTCGCTAAGTGGTTTTTCCCATTGAAAAATTGTTGTATGATTTTTTCCATAGGGAAAATTTTTATGTGGGATGCCATTTTCTCCCCCAACCTAATTGTTATGTGATTTCATTGCTATACGGTGCGATTCTTTTATGGGGTTCCCCTGGTACAGTACATGTATTCAAATGAGGGGCTAATCACAATCCTTGATGCCCACAATTAATTGCAGCGCATGAGTGTAAACCTAATTCAGAAATTAACATTTTTAGTATTATATATACTTTTATTTTCAATAAAATATGCTTCTCTCACTATTTTAATTTGCCATCCACTTCAAGTATAGTCTTACATGTTCACAAGCACACTGTGCCGTGATTGCTAGAAGGTGGGATGGCTGCAAGGTTGATTTTTAATAAATGTATAAAGATTTCAAACTGATTTCCTCTCAGACCAAATGGGCAAAGAGGAAGCCCTATTAATCCATACAGTGGACTGTCCTGGAATCCTGTTTACCTTGAGGCAAAGGTGTAAATTGCCTTAACAGTCAGCTATTAACATAACTGGGTGGGGAAACTGAAATTCCTGATGTCCTGCAGATCATAAATGGGGGCTCTTAAATTGCCCTTTATACAAATGTTAATAAAAGGGTCCCTTTTGGTATTTCCCTTGATGTGTAATATTTTGGTATTCTTCCTCTAAACTAACATGCTCTGTTCTATATTTCCAAAGTAAGACAGTACTCAAAGGTATCTCCTTTCAAAAGGATGCTTGGACACCCCAAGGACACTGCGCCCTCTCACCCAGAAACCAATTAGCATAATCCCCTAAAAGTATCACACCCTGCCAAAGCACTGAAGAGAACTGCCCAGAGGTTTCCTTGATTACCATAAAGAACATCCATCCTGCAAGGCCATGTGTTGCCAAAAATTGGAAAAACAATGTATTGTTAAATATACAAGATTGGTATAGGGCAGGGATCTGCAAACTTGGCTCTCCAGGTGTTCTTGGACTTCAATTACCAGAAGCCCAAGTCAGTATGCCTGCTGATCAGGACTTCTGGGAATTGAAGTCCAAGAACATCTGGAGAGCCAAGTTTGCTGATCCCTGGTATAGGGAAATGTGGGAATCAGCTCTTAATGATAAGCTCACTTGGGAAATAAATGTCAAGAAAGGCATAGTTCATGTTAACAGATTCTGGGGAATTTGGAAAAAAATTGTGGAATATGTGATTGTTTAAAAAAGGTTTTAATCCTGTACCAGAACAAATTAACTTTTGGAAAACATAAGACGATACAACCCCCTGGACATTGTATATAGCACAGAGGTGAATAAAGCAATAGAAAATAAATGTAGAAGAATTAACAGTTGTGGTAGAAATACATTGTAAAGACTTATTAACAGTAAATATGTATTTTGTATTATTGTTTTCTTTTATATATTAACGAGTATCTTCATGTGGAAATGCAGCACTGTATTTTTTCTTTTTTCTTGTTATGTTTAAAATTTTATAAATAATTTAAAAAAAAAAGAACATCCATCCTGTCTGTATCTCTTGCATTATGTCTGGTCTGCCATTAACACGTGAAACAAGGACAATTACTTTTTGTTTGTCTATCAATTATTGTGAAAGGGAAATACAGAGTAAAAAGCCAAAACCAGTTTTCAAAGATCCTCCAATACATGTACCCCCATCACTTTCCCTTTATCATTTTCCAGACTTTGTAATCTTTTCTTACAATCATTATTTGCATACAAGCTTGTCATTGTAACTTGAATTTAAGGTGCTAACTGACTCAATGTGACTAAAGATGGTTTATTTGTGTATGATAAGAAACCCCTCTGTTGGACTTTTGTTTCATTGTATAAACTTTATTAGCATAGATGATAGGATTAGTTGGTGGGAATGTATTAAAAACTTTCGGCAGCTTCGATGAAGGAGCTCTCTGCCAAATTTTAGAGATGCTCATGTGTAGATTTTATTTCAGCTAAAACGGGTGAGATTAGGACTTTATCCAACAGGGGGCCCACTGTTGCATAAATGCCATATTGATCAATAAACCATTGTTGTTTTTGTCTGAAATTAAAATCTTTGTGGTTCTAGGGGAAGGCTCCGCCAGCAGACAAACTTTTTAATGTTAAAATGTGTCTCCACATTAACAAGGGATAGCAATTTTTAGGTAACATGAGTATGGATGCATATCATTAAACAGATTTGGGCCATGTGGGCCTCCCCAAATATTCGTGGGCTGCAGCTTCCAGAATTCCTCACTGCTGGCGTAGCTGGCTAGGGCTCAAGGGAGCTGCAGACCAGCATGCCAGTTGGTGTTGTCTAGCCTTTTGCCTGCCTCTGTCTTAATGGATTCCTGAGAATTTCATTTTAAGAAAATTTCAGTTTGAGAAAATTCCAGACATAGCTTTGCCAGCTTTTCTGCCTTCCTGCAGGACTTCTGCACCTTTGACAGGACACACATAACTGTTGGAAATTTTATTTATTTATTACATTTTTATACCACTCATCTTCATTTCATTTCATTTATAAGATTTGTATGCCGCCCTACTCGGCAAATTTGACTCAGGGCGATTGTGATGGTCTTGAGTATTTCCCACTCTGGGTGGTGCACAGACAAATAAACAAAACAACATAACAGAACAAAATAAAATAAACAAAACCTGAAAAAATAAAAATAAAATACCTGGCGTCTGAAGACAAGCAGATTCAACTGACCAGCTAATTTATTGTCAGAGGTGTACTATTCTTAAAGGCTTCCTTGAATAGGAAGGTATTAAGTTGTTTTTTACAAAGATGTCCAGGGATGAGGCCTGGTGCAGCTCCAATGGTAGTGCATTTCAATGCGACAGTGCCACCACCAAAAAGACACTATTTCTAGTCATAGACTTTCTAGCCATCCTCAGTTTTGGCACCTGGAGCTGCATGGATTGTGATGAGCCGGTGATGCTGGGAGTTGTTCTGAGGGATTGATGTTCTGAAATTACCTTTGATATTTCTGTTTCTCCTTATGAAATGCAGTTTATCAGTACAGTATCAGCTAGGACCCCTTGGCCAGTTTTTAAGGCTTTCATAGGTAAGTCTGAACTTTTGAGGAAGGAAAGCTGAGTTTTTGAGCAACCATCTTTCCTAATCAAGAGCTTACTGTAGCATAATGGTACCTCAGAGCTCATGCATATTGTTGCCTTTATCCCTCTCACATTAAAAGAGTGAGTAGGAGGGGAAAGCATGGCACAGATGCTGTTGTTGTCTGTGTATGTCTCTATGCAGGAGTGTTCACCACCATTTTGCTTTCCTCACTCCATCTACATTTCATCAGGCATCACTCACCACATGTTCTGAAAAGGGTACCAGGGCCTCATGGGCTAGGAGGTGCTAGAGAAATACTTACTTCATTAAGAGATTAATCTGTCAGCAAAGCAGACCTGATCAGGAACAATCTCCATCGTACAAAATGGGACATGTAGCTGCAAGTTCAACCATGAAGAGTTTGTCTTGGTTTCTCTACTCAACTTTGATAAAAATCAAACATGCCATCAAACAAAGCTTAAATAAGCTTTGCCCAAACCAAGGAAGACACCTTCATTACATTCATCTCTTCAGAGAGATCAAGATGTTTGATCTAAAATTAGGTGCTTTTGCATTAGCAGTCAGTTATTGATAATTTTAAACTTTCTGTTTTCTGTTGCTAAGGCAGCCTTTATTTCTGACACTATGAAACTTTAAACATTGTGTTTTTTATTGCTCCAGTAAGCTTCATCGACCCATTGTAGAGAATACACTGATAATAACAAGTCTGCATGTTTGACCATGTCTGCTAATGATTTTTAAGCTAAGTTAATAAATTGCCACAGTTGTGTTTGTTTCTTGGCATGGATTTGGGTATCATCCATCCATGTAGTCAAATCTTCCCACTCCTCTGCACTTAATTGTTCCAAACTGTCACCAGAGGTAATCATGTTGCCATATGCACTTCCCAACCTGCTCCAACAGGCATTCCCATTCTAGTCTCAAAAAAGCAAAGAAACTCCTAAATTACAAGATTCTGAAATGTCATCTGTCTAAGATTTGTGTTTTATCATATTTTGAATATAAGAAACAGCCCTATGCACCAATGTCTTTAACTGTATTTGTTAAGTCTTTGGGAATACCAAACTGACTTTTAAGGAGTAACACAACTTCATTTAATTAGTCCCGGTCCCACAGTCATCTGACAAGACAATGCAATCACTAAATACTCTTACTAGTGTCTACCCCAGGCTGAAATGGATGATACCCAACATTACTCTTGCATAAACCCTTTGCATCTTTACAAAAAACCCTTAGAGGTCACAACACCTCCAAGGGGTACACAGAAAGAGCCTCCTCAAAGATTGTGGTATTTTTGAACCACAATCAGATGTACTCTGGTAATGGCAACTTTGTGATGCCAGCTAATCTTTCTCACACTAAACTACACTAGGCTATGTGTTGCTGGCTAATCTTTCTCACTAGGCCAGTGATGGCAAACCTTTTAGAGACCGGGTGTCCAAACTACAATCCCAAACCTACTTATTTATTGCAAAGTGCCAACACACCAACAGGGGAGGAAGGAAACGCTCCCTTTGGACTGCTGGCAGTGATGGGATGTCAAAAAATTTCCTACCACACCGTGATGTCACAGACGTCGTGGGTGTGGCCAATGTCATGATGTAATGATGTCGTGGGCAGACCTGATGTCATGTTGTTGTGGGCGGGGCCAAAAATAAAATAAAATTAAAAAATTAAAGTTTTTTTAAATAAATAAAATTAAATTAAAATAAACACACACACACCTCAACCCACCCACCCACCAAACAACCACAACACAAACCCGTAAATAAATTGAAGAAATAAAATAAATAAAGAAATAAAATAAAAATTAAATAAAAATACACCCACCCACCCAAACACCCACCCACCCCAAACACAAAGAAACCCACCCACCCCAAACACAAACCCCTCACTTACCCTGCTTGGAAGCAGCAGAGATGGCAGTGCGGCGGCGCGGCGGCAAACCGCCTCAACGGTGCAGCATTCTGGTGGGGTGGTGGGGCCAGGCGCAGAAAGGCCGCCGCTGCCGCCATGTCTTCAGGCACTCCCTGCGCCCTTCCTTTCCCGGCAACCAAAACTTTCATTTGATGCATGCGCCGTAAAAAAATCGAACTGTGAATGTGTCAGCATGAAGGTTTGATGCATGTGCAGTACCCTGGAGCCATTTTGGCTCCAAATTTATTTATTTTTTACCGGTGAGGTGTCCAAAGCAGACACCTAAAAAAACCACACACACACACACACACACACACACACACAATCCCGGGTGGTTGCTACAGGTTCGGCGAACCACCCGGGAATGTTGCTACCTTATATGGTAGTGGGCCAGGATACCTAAGAGACCGCGTCACCCTAAGAACATCTGTCCGTCCCACCAGGGCGGATCGGAGGGGCTCTCTTGTTGTACCATCGGCTAGGGAGGCTCACCTCGCTAGCACCAGGAAGAGGGCCTTCTCCGTGTTCGCCCCGGCCCTCTGGAACCTCCTCCCAACTGAGCTGCGCGTGCAGACAGAGCTCCTGTCCTTCCGGAAGAGCTTAAAGACCTGGCTGGCAGGACATGTGTGGGGTTCCAGGGATGTGGGATCCCATGTGGGGTGGTTAGTCTAAGGATTTTACCCTTCTGACGACACCCCCAGATACTGTTTTAGTCTATGAATTTTTAAATTTTTTATTGATGTGTTTTAACTTGGGCTGTAAGCCGCCCAGAGTCGGGCTTGCCCGATTGGGGCGGGTTAGCAAGTATGAAATATAAATAAATAAATAAATAAATAAATACCGGTTCGGGTGAACCGGTGCGAACCGGGAACATCCCATCACTGGCTGCTGGGCATAGGGGCAGGGGGAACTCTGTCCTGGGGGGAGGGAGGAAGCAATCCCATTGGGCTTCTGGGCAGAGGGGTGGGGTGAACTCTGTGCTGGGGTGACTGCACGGGTGCAGACAGAGATAGCTCCGAGTGCCACCTTTGGCATGCGTGCCATAGGTTTGCTATCACTGCACTAGGTTATGCAGAATGAACTCAAGAAAAGGTGCCTTCATTTTGACAGTTTCTCTGGATTAAAAAAATAGCATTTGGTGTTTGAGGTCCAAACCTGAAGCTCATTGACTAGTTTAGCTCAGAGATTAGAACAGTGAATAATTGTGGGGACAGCAAACTGAATTCAAAATTAACATGTGTGAAAGCCTGGTACAGGTATTGGTCTCTGCCCCTTTAAGCTCTGCTTTTATCAAATGGTTGCTGCTGACATTCACACCGACAAACCGCAGCAGCAGCTGCTGCTTCATAACATAAGCCTAGGGCCAAAGGCATGAGCCTGAACTGCACAGAGACAGGGATGAAAGTTGCAGTTGTATTTTTAGCTAGGAAAGATCTTGTCTGGTGGCAAGCAAGAGACTTGGGGGGGGGGTATCGAAAGTAGTAGGTATAACATCATCGTCATTGATAGCAAGCCCAATGCAAGGCTTTAGCGTGGGAAACAGGCTTTTCTGGTCCCCCTACCCTTTAACATACATTACTTCGAGGCCAGTAAAATATTTAAACAAATAATAAAGGAATGTTTGTGAAGGGTTAGGCCTCTTCTGGGGGCACAAAACTACAAAGGATGCCCTTGTGTCATTCACTCATGATGAAAAATCCTCAGAGTCAACCGTTAACCAACTAACAAAACATTTATGATGTACTATTTACGCCATCTCCCACCAGACAGTTCTTCTCATCTCATCCATAAAGGAATTAGCAGCAGTCTATAAAGTCCATTATAATAGGGAAAGGAGCGGGGGCTAGTTTCACCACACTCCACAGCTGTGGAGCCCAAATAAATGGTGAAGGCTTGCAAACCTTCTGCCTCCCTTCTCAGAAGTCATTTACCTACTGATGCAGGTATTTTAGTTGTTGTTCATGGAGGAAACTATGCTTCTGGGTCAGGGTTAAGTTCTCACAAACCGTTTTGCCTCAGCAACTACTCTTGTTTTGGTCTCATCGTTGTCCGCTTGCTCTGGGTTCTCTGTAGTGAACCTTTCCAGCTGTTAATGAGAGAGGAAGGAACCCAAGGGAGGAGTGGGTACTTTTGGATGCAGCAAAGCCAGTATACACTGTGGAACCCTTCTGTTCCCTACTCCACTCTGGGGTGTTTGGCCAGCCTTCCACCTCACTTTGTTCTTTCTCCTTCCCACTGAGTGGCCCCAGCTCTTCCTCAGCTTCCTCTTTATCGTCTTCTTGGTGGGAGAGAACCTCTGTGAGAATTATTTTCTTCCTTTCTTATTTTCTTCCCCTTCTGGGTTGTTCCAATCTTCTGGTTCCATTGCAAAGGTCAATGCCTGGGAGAAGGGATATCTGTGCCTACCAGATATCCCTGACACAGACCATGGCCAGTAGGACATGTCACTCTGTGTTAAATACCTACTGAGAGATCAAGCCTTACATTCTACATACAGCTGCAAGATGAAATTTCTTTGACACATGTTCATTCTTTTATTAACTCAAATTTTTGATACGTCGCCTTTTGCGGCAAATGCAATCTGTATTTTACAAGTAAAATAAATGATATACTGTAATGAAATATCATTGTAGGAACATTAAAATATTCATGATGAGGGGACGAAACAGCAAAAACTACAACACAGAACACATAATTAATTTTCAAATAAAAGTGGATTAGAAAAAATCCAGGAGTTTAAGGTTGTATTAAACACACTGAAGGAGCCAACTCATTGCTTGTAGGAGAAGGTACCATTTCTTTTGCGTGGGAAACTGGGGAAATGAAGCCACCTTTTGGTGAGTTCATTTTGCAGTTTCTTTCGCCTGACCTAGTGTAAGAAAGATTAGCCAGCACAGTGATGGGATGCAACAGGTTCGCACCAGTTCACCAGAACCGGTAATAACTTTCCCCAGTGTCCCAGAGAACCGGTAGGAGCTTTTGTGGGTAACCACCTTCTGGGCTTACCTTTTCACTGGTTCCCCCACTGTGCATGTGCGTCAAGCACTTGGTGTGCATGCACGCCTACAGTGCGTGGCACGTATGCACAGCCTCCTTGCTGTCCTCCCAAGAGGGGAGGAGGAAGAGAAGCTGCTAACCTGCTCCCCAGGATAAGTGACTCACCTTTGCACATAGTGTGTCTGTGTGTATTTTAATGTGTATTTAATACTTTTACCTATATTGACGTACTACCACAGTTCCTAAAAAGGCCTGGTGGCTGGCAGGCCTGGCAGCCTGGCTTGGGGTTTTTAAGCAAAGTCTTGGAGTTACCTCATCAATAAGCTACACCTGTGCTGTTCCAATTGCTGTTCCAATTGGAGAACCCTTAAGGAGGTACAGCTGTTTTACATTTACATTAAGGCATATTATCCCAGAGAACTGGTTAGGCAAAGACTTAGTACAGTAATACCCCAGATAACGCGAGTACCGGATAGCGCTAAAACTGCATAATGTTACAAGATTTTCGGAAAAATCTTGTATCGAATAACGTGATTTTAGCATTATCCGATACAGTCGTTCTTAGCAGCGGGATGGCTGGAAAGCTGAATGGGGTTCTCTGTTCAGCTTCCCAGCCACCCCACAGCTGCGGAGGCAAGGGCGGGTGGCTAGGGAAGCCGACAGGGAGTCCCCGTCAGCTTCCCCAGCCACCCTGCAGCTGTAGATTGGGTCCTCTGATCTCTCTGGAGCAGGCAGGGGACACAATCCAAGCTGTTTCTGTGCTTCCCCGACGTCCTCAGCCAGTGCAGCAAGCCAAAACGTCAGGGTTCGAATCCCGACATTCTGGCTTGCTGCACTGGCTGAGGACATCAGGGAAGCCCAGAAACAGCTTGGATCGGGTCTCCCCACCTCCCTGGACCCGGTGGGGGGGGGGGTCAGAGCCCCTAAAATTGGTTTTTAAAAAAGCAAGCCAGAATGTCGGGATTCGAACCCTGACATTTTGGCTTGCTCCACGGGTGGCTCCTTTTATCCTCCCGGCCAGTGGCAGGGCCGGGAGGGCGCGTCATCATCGTCGTCGTCGAGCCTCCCTCGGCCATGGGAGGCTCCTTTTATTCTCCCGGCCAGTGGCGGGGCCGGGCTGGGCGCAGCGGTGGCGGCGGTGGCGTCTTCGAGCCTCCCTCAGCCACGGGAGGCTCCTTTTATCCTCCCGGCCGGTGGCGGGGCCGGGAGGGGGCAGCGTCGGTGTCGGTATCATCTTTGACCCTCCCTCGGCCACGGGAGGCTCCTTTTATCCTCCTGGCCGGTGGCGGGGCCGGGAGGGCGCAGCGTCGGTGTCGGTGGCGTCTTTGAGCCTCCCTCGGCCACAGGAGGCTCCTTTTATCCTCCCGGCCGGTTCATTCTGTAGTTAATTCTGTAGTTCATTCTGTAGTTCCTTCCATCTGACCTAGTGTGAGAAAGATTAGCCAGAATAAGCTTTAAGCTCTGGTTTAAAAGCTCTGGTTGATTTCTGTTTGGGGTGGGTGGGTGTATTTTAATGTATTTTTTTCAATTTATTTATTTATTTATTTGATGGGTTTGTGTTGTGGGTGGGTGGGTGGGTTGAGGGCGTGTGTGTGTGTGTGCGTGCTTATTTTTATTTTATTTTTATTATTTTTTATTTTATTTTTATTTTTTCTTTGGCCCCACCCACAATGTCATGACGTTGACTCCGCCCACACTGTGATGATATCACAGTGGGGTAGTAAACATTTTGACATCCCACCACTGCCGGGGTATGCCCGACTGTGGTTTAAAAATACTACAATCTTTGAGGAGGCTCTTTCTGTGTACTCCAGAGCTCTGGCAAAAGTGAAGAGGAAAAAAAAGAACAAAGAACAGAAAGTTACTACCAAAAGGAAACAAATAGTCAGCATAGACCCAACTTCATGCCAACTTTCCATCACTGCTTTCTCTCTAAGGATGTGCCATAAATAATGGTAAAGATGTTTCTCTTGTCATTTCTGCTGAAACTCTTCCAGAAAATGTCAGTTAAAAAGCTAATTATGCTTGAGTGAATCCTGAAGAAGATTAACCATGCCAATTCTGTGAAGCTTAGAGGCTGACAGGGTCTCAGAAATAAATCCTGGTGAACTAAATGGAACTTACTCCATAGAATTCACCTGAGACCTTTAATAGATAGTGGGTCCTTGTCTCTCACTGAAACTTCCCACGTAGTTCACAAAACTGATTCAGGCGTAAGATGGCTTTTTCGTATGTATCTTTGCCTCATCTTCAACTTGAACATGAATGTCAAGGTTTATTCAGTCTGCCATATAGTACAATCCAACCAATAAATTTGGAGCGGGTGGGGAGAGCCACAAGGGAACCCTCCTGAGTCAAGGGCTCTTCCAGATGTGTGAAAAGTTTCACCTCTGTTTCTTGCACTTGGTCACCAAAGATTCTGTGGCCAATCAAGATTTGCATCAAACCTCCATTTTAAAAGCCACTTTTCCAAACATATAAATGATCAACAAACAAACAAATAAATTACTTATAAGGACTGTCAGCCTACTAATTTCTCTAGTTCACCTTTTGTTTCATGGTTAGATACAATAAAGGAAAAAGAAAGCTGCCAGCAAGGAAAAACCACACTGAAGTATTGTACAACAAACAAAAAGATCCTTACACATATGATCCTCATACTTTTACTTTCACTTCTTTACTTTGAAGTAAAAAAATAATAATCACTGGTCCTGTAAGTAGAACTAGCTCTGGAGTTGGCTTTCTTTTTCCTCCTTCACTTTTCTCACAACCTCATGGTCAACAAGTCAACAATGGGTAACACAAAGGGAAATTGGCAAGTGGCACTGGGGAGAGGGAAGAACCACACCCAGTGGTGGGATGTCAAAAATTTTACTACCCCACCATGATGTCATCAAAGTGTGGGCGGAGCTAACATCATGACATCATGACACCAGCCAAAGAAAAAAATAAATAATAATAAAATAATAATAAGCATACACACACACACACACTGATCAACCCACCCACCCACCCACAACACAAGGACAGCAAGAAGGACAGCAAGGAGGCCGTGCATATGCGCCAAGCACTGTAGGCATGCATGCACACCAAGTGCTTGGCATGCATGCGCAGTGGGGGAACCAGTGAAAAGGTAAACCCCGAAGGTGGTTCCCCCCAAAAGCTGCTACCAGTTCTCCGGGACACTGGGAAAAGTTACTATCAGTTCTGGTGAACTGGTGAGAACCTGTTACATCCCATCACTGACCACACCAGACACAATTGGTTGTGAATGGTGGGGGGGTGGGGAGAAGCAACGGACTGACTGTACTTTAGGGATGGGGGTAATGGAGGCCCTGGGAAAAAGACATTTAGCTGAAAACAGTTTCTCCTTAGGAATTTTTTAATATCTCTACAAAGATAATCGATTTTCTTTCTGGATGATTTCTTCTGAACAATTTTAAATGTATTTTAATCTAATTAAAGGCCAGATCAAATGTTCCTGGTCAAGACTGTAGGAACGGGAAGCACAGCAACAATAAATTATTTCCCCAGAACAAAGTGAGACCTAAGAAATCTGTGCCTTCAAGAAGGAAAACAAAAAAACTCTCACAAAATGTTGTCTGGATTTTGGGGAAAATACCAATAATGTCAATGATGAATTAGGTACATCACAGAGAGAAAAATGTTCCATCTACATAAGCCCTTAAGATGCCTATTATGCTGCCTCAGCATAATAAGGAATGTCTACACTTCTTCAATTGTCTTTTCCCCCTTCCATATATGGGGCAGCAGACTTTGTCAGGTCTTTTGGCTTTTCTGCTGCCAGTTCTTAGAACTGCTCCCTATAATTATCCTAATAATCAGAGACTAAATGTAGTCTATCAACCAAATTGCTAGCTTTAATAAGATATTTCACAATAGGAAGCTTGAAAAATTACCCTTTTCTCCCTCCCTAGGTCTTCCGTGTTTAACACTGTATACTTCCTTGGGGAGACAGTCTTTTTTTGGGGGAAAGTTAATCTGCACAAACAGGCTACAATATGCTCCAGCCTGATAATTATTCTGACCACTGTCCTAGACGGTCCCCTGCTGCATTTGCTGCAAGTCTTGCCTCCAGGGCTCGATTAGGCAAAATCACAGGCAAAAAGAGATGGTGGCCAGATGAGCTGTGTGCTAAGGCAGGGGTTCTCAATCTTTTCAAGTCAGGAGCCAGGTCATGCTCCCTCAAACAGTTAGTGGGCCGGACTGGCAGCCCAGCTGCTGCCACCGGAATTGGCCACATACTCATTTATGCCTGTTGTAAGTGCATTTACATCAGCTGTAAATGAGTCTGCGACTGGTGTAAACAGGTTTACAACAGCCATAAATTAGTTTGCAGCTGATTCTGGCAGTGGCAGTGGTGGCTGGAGTGAGGGTGGGGGCTGGATTATTTGGCGCTGCAAGCCAAATCTGGCCCACGGGCCATAGGTTGAGAACCTGTGCTAAGGTCCCCATTCCTCACCACCATGCCACACTTTCATTGCAGAAAAAGTTCCACCCCCACCTCATGAAGAAGAATGAGAAGGAACAAATCGCATGTGACAAATGGTAGTACCTTTGCTTAATTTGGCTCTACAAAACTGATCAGCCTGGGGCGTATGAACTCTCAGGGGCTCCTTTGCCTAAGGATTCAAGGAGATCCCTTGGAACATTTTCATACTCTTACATTTCAACTGCATTCCATCACAATGATTCAGAAGTTAATTATGTTTGACACAATGGAAGTTTTTGCATTTTGTACCACTACCACCCCGAGATGTGAGAAACAAGCTAGGTAAGCCAACTGACTTGGTGAAGGCCATGGAAAGGTCAGGTAAGCCATTCAAGATAATATTTCCATAATTTTAACACAGGTAGAAATAGGTTCGACAAACCTGCTCAGCATAGTGGATTGTGAGGCATGCTTCAAATGATGATGACAATGACAACGACAACAACAATTGCTGATACTCCATATATCTGACAATAGCAAATGCTGACTTTGCAATGAAAAGGCTTAAACAGTAGAACATCTGATTAATGGATGCAGCAAAATTTCACAGAGTAATTATTTGCAACAACATGACATGGCTGCAAAAATTATTAATTGGAAACTTTGCTGGAAATTTGGATTTGAATGCAGTAAAAATATTGGAAACATCAAGTAGAAAAGGGTTTGGAAAATGAGAGATCCTGTGGGACTTTAAAATTAAAACAGATAGACATCTGACTCTTAACACATCTGATATGGGGGGGAAAGGTCAGGCTTATTGACATTGCTGTACCAAGAGATGCAAAAATTGAGGATAAACAGCTGGAGAAAATAACAAAATATTGTGATTTGCAAATTGAAGGTGAGCATTTTTGGGGGAAGAACTCTGTTGTTGTACACATAGCGATTACAGCCCTTGGAGCAATACCTAAAGACACCCTAGAGATATTCAGAAAGTTTAGATCTATTGGACTTGAACATTCTAACTACAAAAAAACAAAAACAAAACCCAACTCTACTACTGCATATACTCAGATCTTAGTACTGTATAACATTTCTTGGGTCTTTGGTTAGGGCTTAAACTGTTAATTTTATCCCAGCATCAGAGCAGAGAAGTGAACTCCTAACTTCTGGATTTGCAGCCAGAGATTTAAACCACTGAGCTATCTAGTCAGCTCCTGTGATGATACAGCTTGATTTTTTTTTAAAAAAACTACAACAGAGAATACCTCAGCCAATGACTATATTCAGTGATGGGATGTTACCGGTTCGGACCAGTTCACCCGAACCGGGAGCACCCCATCAGGAGGGGTCGCCGGAGTAGTGGTAAACCCCCAGGCGACCAGTTCAATCACCTCTCCTCCACCTCTGTTTGATGTATACCCAATTCTATTTTTAGTGTGCATGTGTCAAATAGAGGTTTGATGCATGCACACTAAAAAAAAGAACTGTGTATGCGTCAAACAGAGGTTTGACGCATGTGAAGACATTTTTATATTTTTTTAAATTTTTTGCTCTGCCCACGACGTCATGATGTCATGACATCATGACATCGGCAATGCCCACAACGTCCATGATGTCATGGGGTAGCGGGAATTTTAACAACCCACTACTGACTATATTGGCAGGGGTATTTGGGGAACTGTGGTCCAAAATAGTAACTTGTATCACCTCTGCCCCTGCTTTTTTTATTTTAGGTAACACAAATGGAGAGCAATAAAAGCAAGCCATGTTCCCAAGAATTTTTCCATAGAGCATACCAATGAAGCCTAGCAACAGAAAATGTGCACAACACTTAACCATGTCCGCCTTCCCACCTATCTCTGAGATAGTTGGTATTTGAACTCTGAAGAGATAGCAGCTCTTAGGCTGGAAAGACATAACTTAAACACCTTCATTTGGTCCTGTTCTCTTATCTAAATATTTAGAAGAAAGGGGTTGGGGAGATGCCCAAATAGCCACTCTTCATGGCAACCCCTCCCCCCACCTTTAAGGTTGTAGTTAGCAAGGCTGAGACGTGTGAGGAGAAAACAAGCAGACCACTGCATTCCTTTGTGCCTGAATCATCCCGGTGCCTTGGGGTGGACATTCCAACTTGACAGGAAGCAATGCAGTGATAACCAGTTTAGCCACACTTTTTACCTAGGGACAGCTTTGTTTCTTTTGTATCCTCAGCTACAATCAAACTGTTTTTCTCCCCAGTTTCTGCTTCCTGGACTTTGATGAGAAATGGGGCAATAACTAGAAATTCCAGTCCAGAACCCATTAGACATAACTTTGTCTCACTGTTTTGTAACCGATAGACTAGGGGTGCACAAACTTTCTGGGCTGCGGGCTGGTCACATGGTTCAGGGGGCTGGTCACTATGGCCTGGGGGCTGGATCCAGCCCCTAATGCCAATTCATCTGGCCCACAAAGCCCTCGTCGCTCCCGCAAGTGGAAGTAAAACGTGCCTGTATGGGCGCGTTTTACTTCCACTTCCGGGAGCGACGAGGGCTTTATGGGCCAGATGAATTGGCATTGGGGGGTGGATCTAGCCCCTGGGCCATATAGACTCTTGTCATTAGAACTCTATGATTCCTTGTTCATGTTGATGCTAATAAAGGGTCAGTAAATAACATTGAAAACAGATCATTAGAAGCATTACACAAGGATGCTGAAATATACAATTTTTCTGATTTCCCCTCCAGAGACAGTTAAAATTACCTATGGCAGGGGGATAACATTAGGAACTGTTATGTAGGAAAGTGTTTCTAGCATACTGTATTTCGAAGAGGTAACAGTGTTAATCTGTTTCAACATGTATAACAAAAACAAAGCAAAAAATGAAGACAAAAGTATTGTGGCCACTTCAAGATCAACAGATTTAGTTCAGAGAGAGCTTTTGTAGATTTCCTATGAAATCTATTTTGTCAAACACAAGGTATACAATATTTAGGACACAGCATATATGCTTATGGGGAGTAGGGATGGGATGAAATGACGTACAGGTTGAAATCAAGTAATGTAAATCTAGGCCACATAGGTCTAATGATGTTATCCTCTTGGGGACCTGAAAGGAGCCTCATTTGGGCATTCCCTGAGCAGAGTTTCTTCTGCAAAAATCCTGTCAACCCAGAATAATTTCTGACATGAAATTATTGTTATCAGCCAGAGGCACATTTGGGTGATTAAAAGTTTTCTGCCCAGGCCAAAGGTTCCTAGGCTCCCTTAGGATTTATTTATTTATTTATTTATTTAATACCAAAAGTATTTAATAAAAACCAAATCCTTTTGGCCCTGGGGAAGGATTTGCAGACATTGGGGAGAGGGTGGAAGTGATGTTGAGACCCATGACACTGGAGTGACCAGCTGTGGCGTCTGGATGGGTAGTGGTAATTTTCAGACTTTCAAGGCTTCTTCATCCTGTCTTCTGTTTTTCCCCTCACTAAAGGGATCCTAAGGAGCCTTTGGGAAAGAATGGGAAACTTTTAGCAAGCAAAAGATGGCCAGGCCTGATGATGTTATTAGACTTATGTGGCCTTAACTTTACATTATTGGATTTCAGCCACAAACATGGACTCTCAAAATGATAGTAGCATTATTAATACAGTGAATCAAAAGCATTAATCAGAGTGATTAACTGGTAAGCATACCTCTATCTTTGAAGTAAAAAAAATATTTCTGGAAAGTGGGTTGTTTCCTGTTTCAATTTCTGATCCTGAGCCTGCAGGTTTACCAAAGGAAAATAAACATTTGGCTCTATGCAAGGTTGTATGAAAACTAGCGTATTAATGTGTGTCCATGAGGAACAGTGGCTGGGAGTGATATGTGTGTGTGTGTGATGTGCCATTAAGTCACTTCTAATTTAATCTTTTTAATTTTTTTAATCTTTTAATCCTGATTTTATATCATGTTTTATTGTGTTTTTGGTGTTTGAGAGCTGTGTTAGCCGCCCTGGGTCTTTTTTGAGGAGGGCTTCATAAAACTTTGCTTAACTAACTAACTAACTAACTAACTAACTAACTAACTAACTAACTAAATAAATAAATAAATAAATAAATAAATAAATACCTCCAGTAGGATTTTTGAAGTATGTGAGTTGTTCAAGAAGTGGTTTACCATTCTCTCTCGCACGCATGCACACACACATGCATGCACACATGCACGCACAGAATGAATCTCCTCAGCTGAAGGCATCCATAGTTTCAAAAATACACAAATAATTTGCATTAAATAGAAAACTGTAAGAAGGGGGCTTTGGACTCTATTTTATGGCTTTGATCCACACTTTATCAATTCAGTTGTCACTGAAACTCCTTTTTTTTAAAAAAAAATCATTACGATCTGTGGGGAGCAGTAAGGTGTGCGCATACCAATTATGTCATGTGTCAGGAACAGATGGACTACATCCTACACCATTGACACAGTTCCATCAGGATCACAGGGGGAGGAACACTTGGCACATGGAGAGGTCTGAGCTATAACACGGAGCAAGATGCAGTACAATAAGGCCATTGTCTTATCCATTTCACTACTATCTACCACAATTTAATAAACTGGCAGCAGCTCTCCTAAAGTCTCAGACAAAGCAACCATATAATATTTTTAGTGAAAGTCCACAGTTGGAAATTAATGTGAAAAATAACAATTGTATTTGCAACATATTTCTTTCTTTGATTAACAGCTCTTTGTGCACGACGTCCGTGCTGCTAGGCATCTGCAGCGGCTCCTTTGCAATGTTTGATGATGGCACTCCACAGTGGTGGAGCAGTGGTGCCCCTGCTGCTTTCTCAGCTGTTTGCCACCCAGTGCTTGTGTAGCTCACTTGTATCCATTGCCATTAAATTTGCAGATGACACAACACTGGGTGGAATAGCTAATGTCTTGGAAGTTAAAGGTTGCCCTTGCTTGAAAGCCAGTTCTATCCAACTCTAGGGTCCAGAGCTCATCTCTGTTTACAGTGAAAGAGCTGGCAATAGCTGCGTCTGCAGACGTTTCCATGAACATGTGGCAGGTATGACTAGACATGGAACACTATTTGCCTTTCCCACCAAACCAGTACCTATTTATCTACTTGCAATTTCTTGCTTTCGAACTGCTAGGTTGGCAGGAGCTGGAACACAGATGGGAGCTCACTCAGGGCTCAAACTGCTGGCCTGCCGACCTTCTAGTCGTCAATTTCAGCATTTTAACTACTAAGTCACTGTAGTAGATAGAAACAAAATTTAAAAAGATCATGATCATTTTGACTACAGGGTCAAAAACAACAGAATTAAATTTAACAATGATAAGGGGAAATTTCTACACCTAGGAGAAAAAACCCAAAACACCCTAAATGTATAGTTATAAGATGGGGGATGTTTGGCTCAGATATAGGCTGAGTACTGTATTGTGGGGGGGGGGGGGATTCTTAACTGTTGACAGTGGAGTGGACCAATTGCCTTGGGAGGTGGTGAGTGTTCCAATGCTGGAGGCATTCAAGAAATTGGACAACCATCTGTCAGACCTGCTTTGATTTGGATTCCTGCACTGAGCAAAGGGTTGGATTTAATAGCCTTGTAGGCCTGTTCCAACTCGGTTATTCTGTACATTTTTGATTCTATTCTATTGAGGCAACAGCCACTTGGGTGTTCTTTATATAGAAGTCTAATAGATGACTGCCAGCAGATAGTTTTTGAAGGAGTTCAGGCCAATTTTTTAAACATAATGCACAACTATGTGAGAGACTAGACAATTATTTGTCTCATTGTACTATGTTTCTCACTGTTCCTTCTGATATTTATTCTGTCATTGCACTAATTACAAGTAGATCCCATATTCTGGTAGTGTATTTTGTTTGGACAGCAGAGCTTGACTTTTTTAAAAAAGTAACAATCCACTTAGATTGTTTTCTCTTACGTTTCGCTTGCATGATTGCTTGTATCAGTCATTAGGATAGTTAATGTCCATATGTACCAAGTAATGTCACTGACATTATTGGTAAAGGTTATGAGAGTGAAGCTTAATCCTTTTGCTTTCACTAGTAGGGGCAACAATTGCAATGCAATTTGCAAATTTTATTTAAATATAGTTTCTCCTAATTTAGCATTATATCTATACAGTTGTATCTCGCTTAAAGAGCATAATGTGTTCCACAGGATTGCTCTTTAAGTGAATTTGCTCTTTAAGTGAAACACCATTGTAAGTGACCAATTGTGACTTCTGGTGGGGGGATTGCGAACCCCGATATATTTGTTAAGCGAGTTTTTGGTTCGTTTTATTTGTTAACTGAAGCAAACATTCAGATAAAATTTCTGCTCTTTAAGCAAATTACTCTTTAAGCGAGGCACTCTTTATGCGAGGTTTGACTGTATCACTAAACTGACATAGCATGAATTGAAATGCTTACCGTTACTTGTCAGTTAATATCAGGTACTTGTCACTTAATGCTACTGTATATACTTGAGTATACGCCTAGTTTTCAGTCCTAAAAATGAGGTCAAAACAGTGGACTCTGCTTATACTCAGGTCACTGAGTGCGATGGAAAAAAGGCAGGGGTGGTTAATAGCCTTCATCACCCACTTTTCTCATCCTGTCATCTGCGCATCTCAATCAGCATGGAGAAAACTCCTTTCTGCTGCATCTTATTTTCATGTACCGTATTTTGATTACTGAAACTCACTAAGCAGCTGTTGCATTTGCCACCCTCGGCTTATATTTGGGTCAATCTATTTTCCTGGTTTCTCAGGTCAAAATTAGGTACCTCAGCTTATATTCAGGTCAGTTTATAGTCGAGTATATATGGTATTTTATTTGCCTATTGTATTTTCCCAGAAAGGAAAAGGGATTTCTTTGCAGATCAAGGGGTTGGGTAAGAGGTGATGATAGAGAAGGGTGAGGGAGAAAGGGGTCTGTGATGTATGGAAACATGAAATACACCTTCTTGGGATGATAAAACATTTCTGTGTGAACTACAGAGTGATTTAAATGCCAAGGAACATCATTCCAGGGAAAACGTCAGTGTGGTCAAGCGCTGTGATTGTTATCCAGAACTTTGGAAGTGGTTAAGTAGCACTTCAAAAGAGCTTTTTTTTAAAAAAGAAAAAGAACAAAGAATGAAGAAAGGAAGTTGACCTTCCTTTAAGGAAGTTAGACAGCCACTGTCCTTTGAAAATATAGTCACAGTGGTAGAGGGCCAGACTAGATATGGGAGGAGGGATAACATTTGCCTATTCCTTTATCTGTTCCATTCATGTCTAAAGTAAGGTAACGGTTGTTTCTCTTTTATACAGAATGATTACTAGCCCCTCTCCTACCTTTATCTACCTACGTACTTTCTTTCCAGCTAAGTCATTTTCAGTAAAAGTGCCAAGCTGGGAGAAAAATGGTTTAAGTTATGAAGAAGAGGAAGATAAGATAGAAGGCAAGGTTACAGAAAGTTCAGCATCTTTTATTTAAAAAAATAACTTCCACTTTCAGTCCATCTTTACCTTGAATAATTGCATGGAGGAGGAAATTTCAGCAAGTGTCCCTTGCATTAAAGGCAGCTGCTGCTGCAATTTCCTCTTCTAAGCAGGTATTAAAGGTTCAAGAACCTGTCTTCTGTTTCATGTGGCAATGCTGCTTTTGCATGCACCATTCTGCAGCCCAGAAGAGCCAGGTTGGGTAGCCATGGGCAAGCTTCACAGTCCCAGGGCACCTCCAAAAGAAAGAAATAGTAAACCACTCCTGAGTACTCTCTACAAAAACCTTAAAAAGAGTCACAATGGTATATCCGGTGGTAATGTATGGTGGTAATGGTATTTCCGGTGGTAATGTATGGTTGTGAGAGACGGACCATTAGGAAAGCTGAGCGCAGAAGAATAGACGCCTTTGAGATGTGGCGTTGGAGGAGAGTTTTGACAGCGAGGAGAACAAATAGGTTGGTCTTAGAAGAAATCAACCCTGACTGCTCCTTAGAAGGTCAAATAGTAAAGATGAAGCTAAAGTACTTTGGACATCAAATGAGAAGAGAGGATTCATTTGAGAAAGCCTTGATGCTGGGAAAGGTTGAGGACAAAAGAAGAAGGGGTGGCCAAAAATGAGACGGCTGGATGGTATTGTAGACGCAATGGGCACAGAGCTGGGTGGGTTGAGAAGGATGGTGAAGAACAGGGGTGCCTGGAGGGCAATGGTCCATGGGGTCGCAAAGGGTTGGAATTGACTGTGCGATTGAACAACAACAACAACAACAACAACAACAACAACAACAACAACAACAACAACAACAACAACAACAACAACAACAACAACAACAACAACAACAACAACAACAACAACAACAACAACAAGGCAGAACTGTCTTTATGGAATAGGATACCCGGATGAGATTGAGGACAGGGGTCCTGTAGTCATGCAAAAAAGGAAATTTCACCTGCTGAGGTTTTCACTTCCACTAAATGTAGAGCAGTTCACATTATAAAAATGTATAATAATATAGGATTGCAGTTTCCTGATGTTTTCTCACTAATCAAAGAATTCGTGTTGCTTCAAATACTCGGCTTCCAAATTCTTATAGGGAGGGGAAAGTTTTAAGAATGGGTTTTTAAGAATGGGATAGTGATAGTGACAGAACAGCTCAATAGCCATCCAAACAAGAGAAAAATATTTCCGCTGTAATCTATTTTTATGTCAATCTCAACAAAATCTCAATGGAATTGCCACTCTGAAAATATACAGACCAGAAACGTCAGCCTAGAGATGTTCTGCTATAAACCAGTTTGTGTCTTCAACAAACAAAACTAATCTCTCCTCTGATGTTCTGGCAAACAAGGTTTGTGGGATTAAGAAAATGCCTCCGGAAAGTTTATTCCTTCTCTCTTTAAATGCCTTTTTGTGATTGCTGGGCCATGTTGCTGATATTCCCAGGAGCAGATGTCACTAGAGAATGCAAACAAAACAACTCCAGAAATTTCAGGCCTGGTCTGACCTCTTAAACTTGTAGATAATGAGAGCAATTTCAAGAGGAAAAGGATCCACAAAAAATTCTTGTTTGTGGAAAAGGATTGAACATACATGGGTTCCATGTGCCTTTACTTGGAAGTCCTATTGGGTTTAGTGAGACTTACTCTCAGGTAACCTTGCAAAGGGCTGCAGACAAAAGGGTTTTGACTCAGCCCTTCAAATTCTATGTGCTGGAATGTTCCATGAATTAGTTTTAAATGGTGTTTTGCTTCCATGTCAGATGTCATGTCTCATTATGTAAAAACCCAAAGAACACTTGGGTGACTTGTCAATGAAATAGCATGTTACTTACAGTGGTGGGATGTCAAAAATTTACTACCCCACCGTAATGTCATGGATGTCATGGGCGGGGCCAACATCATGATGTCATGAGATCATGATGTTGTGGTGGAGCCAAAGAAAATAATAATAATAATAACTAAAAAAAAATATAAAATTAAAATAAAGACACACACACACACACACACACACACACACACACACACACCTCTCAACTCACCCACTCACCCCAAACAAAAAAACAATTAACTCACCTACCTAGCTAGGCAGGCAGCAGGCAGCAGGCAGCAGGCAGCAGGCAACAGGCAACAGGCAGCAGGCAGGAACTGGGGCGGCGCGGCAGCAAACCACCCCAGCAGCACGGCGGTGCAGTGCAGCACGGCACGGAAAGGCCCCCACTGCCACCACCGCTTGTACAGGCGCTTTATTCCTTTTCTTTCTGGGTAGCCAAAATGACTGCCCAGAACTGCGCATGCGTCAAACCTATATTTGATACATCCACAGTTCTATTTTTTACTGCGCATGTGTCAAATAGAGGTTTGACGCATGCACAGTTCTGGGCAGCCATTTTGGCTACCCGGAAGTATGCTTCCAGAGGGGGCCCGGAGAGGCGACTGAACCGGGTCACCCAGGGGTTTACCGCCACCACCCCGGCGACCCCCTCCTGATGGGTGCTACCAGTTCAGGCGAACCGGTCCAAACCGGTAACATCTCATCACTGGTTACTTACCAATAAATAAATGAAAAAGCAACAACGTAGCTTTCCCCCACTCCCATGAAGGAGGAGTCAGGAGAGATGGAGGACCCTATAGGCCAGGAGTTATTGACCTTTTAAAGCCAGGTGCTGGGTCACGCTCCCTCAGAAAGGTTCGAGGGCCAGATGGCCATTTTGACCAGTGGTGGGCTCCAAAAAATGTACTAACACACTGTGGGTGTGTGGTGGTGGATGTGGTCAGGGGGAAAGCCCTACATAGCACCCAAATGAGGACTACTTTATTTCAAAAATTGGATGAGCAGGGCCAGACAGAGTTTCTGCTACCAGTTCTGACAAACTGGTGCGACCTTGCTGATGCCCACCACTAATTTTGCCCTTCTTTTACCACATGGCACTTCCAGGTGTGGTGGAGGCATTGGGGGGCTACATAAAATGGTGCCGTGGGCTGCATCTGGCCCACAAACTGTAGCCTGAGAATCCCTGCTATAGACTGAGATGGAGAAATGGGCTAAATAAAGGAATGGAGCAGTTTGTTGTTCTGAAACCATCTGATCCTAGTATTCGAATTCTCAGATCACACTTTCAAACAACCCTGCTAACTCAATCCAGCCTAGTCACTCCTTTAATCGCCAATTCAAATTGATTCACCTACCACTGAAAACTGAACTTTGATAAAATGGACAATTTCATAGTTGTACTTTATGACTCATACAATATGTTAGTTAAACAAAACTTAGGTCTGAGAGTTAGAAAAGGCTAGATGCCCTCTCTGCTTCTACTGCTCAGTTTCATTTTGACTTGTGGTTCTCAACATGGGGCACAAGCCCCACATTGGGGCAATTTGATTTTTAAGGGGGGTAATTTGAGAATGTTTAGACCAAGTTAATGGCCTTTTCAGCCTACTCCATGTGAATAGGAATTCACTTTTGAATAATAAGAATTATATGTCACGGGGTGGGGTGGGGATTAGGATTTTAGAGATGTTTAGGTGGGGTATGGCCAAAAAGAAAGGTTGAGGACCACTTATTTAAACTGAGGACTAAATTTTCAACTAACGTGAATAGCACAGGGGCTTCCAAAACAATACACATTTCCACTATTGATTTAACAGTCAAATTCTCATCTTAACAAGAGATACTTGCCTGAAAGAAAGGGTGGGAAATTTTTGGATCCCCCAAACATGATGGGCTCTGGGTCCTACAAGCCCCAGACAGCTTGGCCAATGCAGGGGGCTGATGGGAGATGTGATTTACTGACATTGAGCTGGGCACATATTTCCAAGCCTTGCTCTTAACAAATATCTTCTGTAGTGAGATGGACTCAGTCTTCCATGAATTGATCAATTTTACATTGTTAGGAGGGCCTTACTGGACAATATGTTTATAATGGGTTTACATAATTTATTTATTTATTTATTTAGATTTATATCACCGCCCACTCGTCGTGGCGACTCAGGGCGGTTTACAATCAGGAAAAACAAAAACAAAACAACAATAACACACACATAGTGAAAGGCACTTATTTTTTTTACAGCACATGATTTTTCTCACTTGCATATCTTGCCTGTTATGATTGGCCACCAGAAGGTAAACATGAGCTTAATTTAAACTGTTGAGGTATGTTCCTCTAAAGAAATCTCATTGTGAGAGTGAGGATGGGTTAATTGGGATAATTGTAAGGAAAACACATACTGTATTTCCCATTAATGTCTGGTTTAGTCCCATAACAATTACACAAGTGTCCATCCATTGCTGTTTGTCAAGTTGTGGCAGCCTGCTTAATACATGCCATCGTAAACATACCCATACCCATACAGGTAGCTCCCACATGAAGCTGCCTGTTTTTATCTTTCTCTGCAGATGTTCTCAAGGAACTGCTGTAAAGACAAACATGGAGCTCTCAGTACAGAGTTGGTAGGTGTGCATTGTGGATAATTTGTTGTTCTTTACCCTTTGACACAGTGAAATGTTCTGCAAAGGTAGCCCTAGGTGGTTTTAGAGTGTCCTTCTCAGTGCTCTGGTTTTTTTTAATGGGTGACCAGAGAATAGCACATGGAGGGAGTGCTGCTGTGGGCTATGTGCCAATTAAATCTAATGATCAGTGTGTTCCTCAGCAGCTCAGATTAAATCTCTTTAAACATGTAAATCTCAGTTTGCTGCGATGGTGGGTGGCGCAGCAAAGAACCTTCAGACTTCACTTCCATTAGAGCAATGGTTTCCTTGATTTTCACAACTCCCAGAAATCTTGGCGAGCATAGCAAATGCTGAAGGCTTCTAGGATTTTTAGTCCAGGAACATCTTAGAGTTGGGAACTACTGCATTAGAGCCCGCTTGTTCTACACTGATGACCCATAACAATGATGGTGAACATTTTAGAGAGTGTGTGCCCAAACAGAGGGGTGGGGCAAACTTTGTGTTGGGGGGAGGAAGAGCTCCCATTGGGCTGCTGGGCAAAGGGGCGGGGCGAACTCTGTGCTGGGGTGACCGTGCATGTACCAACAGAGTGGGCTCTGAATTAGAGTTGCCATAATTCTCTCCCACACATCCGGGACAGAAGTATACTTTTTTTAAAAAGATGTGTTGTTTGTTAGCCACTCAGAGTGAGGAAAACTTTCCAGATGGGCAGGGTACAAGTGGAATAAATAAAATAAATAAATAAAAATGGGTGAGTTATCTACAAAATAGCCTTTGCCCCGCTGCTGCTGCACCACTGGTGAGAGCTGAGCTCGGTCGACACACACTCTCCTCCAGGCATGCTCTCATGGAAAGCAAGGTGTAGGCAAGACCAAGGTGCAGATGGCTCTCTCCAGTTTGGTGGCCGGAGTGTTTCTTTCCCTTCTCTTCCTCCTTGGGTACTGCTGAGTGAGCAAGAGCTCAAGACAGGAAGAGACTAAGAGAGAGGCACTTCCCGCCCTCTCTCCCTCCATGCGTCCAAGCGAGTGAGCAAGAGCTCAAGATAGGGAGGGACTAAAAGAGAGGTGCTTTCTGCCCTCTCTCCCTCTGGATGTATGGTGCGTTGTGGTGCCTTACAACACAGCTCTGAGTGTTATAATACACAATCAGTAAGTTTTTTTAAAACCTGGTACTTTAACATTATTTTTATTAAACCAGCCAGGACCCTTTTTTTGACCCCGAATCCAGGATAACCTGGTTTTCCAGGACATATGGCAATCCTACTCTGAATGCCCCCTCCCCTCTGGTATGCATTCATAGGTTCACCACCACTGGTCTATAAGAATGAATCAGGATTAAAGTATGCAGAAAGTATAACGGTAATCCTTTGGCTGTAATGACTAAAAAGTGGATATTAAGAGTTCATGTTGCAATGTTTTTTCATCAAGTTAGGAAACACCAAGTTAGGAAACATAAGAGTTTTTAAAAGCTTTGTTGTTTCTGCAAAGGCCCTTATTTGGTTCATATGAAAGATGGAACTTCTGCTTTTTATAAGCCATATTTGTACATACCTAGTGTTACTGGTAGGGTTTAGAGGGGCTAGTTAAATACCATTAGAAGAAATAAATCTTTCTGGAAAAAAAACTCCTCTGGACTTGATGCCTAATTATTATTTCAGTATCTGGCAGCATAAGGTGTGAATTGCTTCATCTCTGGCCACTTCTTTGGCAAATTATATGCAAGTACTGTACAACTTGCTGAAATCCTGCTGGGGTTTGTATTAATTATGCATGCTTTGAAACACCCACATAATCCGCCCAAGTCTGACTTCTTTAGATTAGTCTTCTCATGTATGATGATAAAATTAGCTGCCTAGCTCATCCGGCTCAGATCTAGCAAGTTTTAGAAAAATTAAAATGTGGCCTTAATAACATAGTTTTTATGAGTTATTTTAAGGAGGAAATGTGTATTGGCCACATAAAATGAAATACTTTTCATGACTGTTATAAACTCATTTAAACTGGAGTTATATTTTGTAATGCTCGTAGAATTTTCTCTTTCCCTCAAATATCTATATCTCTTCTTCTTCTTCTTCTTCTTCTTCTTCTTCTTCTTCTTCTTCTTCTTCTTCTTCTTCTTCTTCTTCTTCTTCTTCTTCTTCTTCTTCTTCTCCTCCTCCTCCTCCTCCTCCTTCTCCTCCTCCTCCTCCTCCTCCTCCTCCTCCTCCTCCTCCGCATCATCACCACCACCACCACCACCACCATCATCTATATTTATACCGCACCCATCTAGGAGATTTTTCTATTCTAGGCGGCTAACAACAGAAAACTCACACATGCTCTTCATGTTGCATGTACAGAACATTAGTCAAAATGGGACATTTATTTTATAAATACATGCTTGTAACCTGATACTGTATATGAATGAGGATATGTCAAGGGATATAGGAGGAAATAAGTATATAACTAGAAGATGAGCAGGTAGCCCACTTTAGTAGCCCAATCACAGAGAATAAAACTTAGGATAGGTCATATCATTGCCCTTCAAGTGCAGAATTCAAGGTAAATGTTGGTAAATATCCGTGTGTAGCCACAATTGTTAGAAACTTGTATATGTAAATAAATGAATGGGCAAAATGTAGACCAAATGTCATATTGTGAATTCTCCTAGAGAAAAAAATGGGGGGCAGCGGCTTGATGCAGGACCAAATAACACAATACAGTAATACACCGGATAACATTATGACTTGGTTCCACAAGTCATGTCGTTATCCGGTTTTTAGCGTTGTCCTATGCCATGCATCGAACAATGCAAAAAAAAAAAAAAAGCCCATACATCAGGGACAAACCACGCAATTTGTCCCTGTAGTCAAACTGATCCTAGGCTAACAATTGCTAGCCTAGGATCAGCTTGACTTCGGGGGCAAAACTCTTCTCGCCACCCGACAAGAGCCTTGGCAAGCGCTAAGGGGCCAGTGGGGTGGATGGAACAGGCACCCACTGTTGCACTTTGTAGTGCACCAGCGGGTGCCTAGTCCATCCACCCCACTGGCCCCTTAGCAAGTGCTAAGGGGCCAGTGGGATCGGGGGAACAGGCACCCGCTGGCGCACTACAAAGCATGCCAGCGGGTGCCTGTTCCATCCACCCCACTGGCCCCTTAGCAAGTGCTAAGGGGCAAGTGGGATCGGGGGAACAGGCACCCACTGGCGCACTACAAAGTGTGCCAGCGGGTACCTGTTTCGTCCACCCCACTGGCCCCTTAGCAAGCGCTATGGGGCCAGTAGGTGAGGGGAAGAGGCACCCGCTCTGTGTCCAAAGCCTAGCAGCTTTGGACACAGCCCGTAAGGGCTTTGGAAGGCTAGCCCAACCCAGCTGAGCTGGGCTAGCCTTCTTCCGCAGCCCTTGGTGGCTGTGTCCGAAGCCGCTGGGCTTCAAACACAGCATGGAAGGGCTTTGGAAGAAGGCTAGCCCAGCTGGGCTGGGCTGGGCTAGCCTTCCACAGTCCGGACGGGCTGTGTCCGAAGCCTAGCGGCACTCAGGCTAGCTAGCCTGTGCGCCGCTAGGCTTCGTCCAGCAATCACTGCTACTGAACTAGGGTCAGGGGAAAGGCAGGCACTCACGTGCCTTTCCCCCGACCCTAGTTCAGTAGCAGCAATCCATCGCTGGGGGGGGGGTATGGATTGGGTAGATGTTCTAACCAATCCAACACACACACACACACACACACACACACACACACACACACACACACACACACACACACGATTGGCTCGGATAATGCTAAAGATCGTTGAATAGAATCGCTATCCGATGCAAGGTTTTTCCAAAAATCTTCCATCGTTATCCAATTCTAGCGCTATCCGGTCCAATCGTTATCCAGTGTTTTACTGTATCAACAACATGTGTAGCCTAGTCATAGGTCAAAGACATGGTGGATGAAGAAAGTAATCAACCATTATGTGGGCCAGGAACAAACCTGTCAACTGTTGGAGATTTTTCTGCACATTGAGGAAATTTTGACACCTATTCTATTAAGTTTATGTGTTAAGCAACACACATCAAACTAATCTAGGGAAACACAAATTGTTTAAGAATAAGATGATTTAAACATATCTAGAGAGTTCTGTTCCCATTTTAATTGAGGAGAAAATGCCTTTAATTTTTAAAAAAAAGATATGACTTCAAAGTACTAAAGCCAAGGCAGCTGTTGGATGTGGCCATGCTTTGATTTATGAAGCGTGCAGAGTCTTAAGTAAGTGATTATCTGCATTACTATTCTTTGCAGAATGGGTCTTTGGGGCCCTGGTTGTATCAAGTTGTCAGGTCTCCTTGTGTTAGGCAGTCTCAGGGTATTACTCTGTTTTTCTGGATACCCACTCAGTGAGACCAATCTCAGGGTAAGCAGCACAATGATATATAAGCATTAGAACCTGGGCACTCATCTTCCCCTGTTCTCAGCTAGTAGCAGGGCTTGGTAGTTCAGCCCAAAGTTGTTCATACACATGTAACACACACAGTGCTTGTTCAGGAGCCTGAGGATGAAATCTACATTGCCTGTTTCTTGTGAACACATGCATGCATGCATACATATTATTTTGCAATTGTAAGTCAACAGCTCCTTCCCCTCGTGACTTCACAAGTACCTCTTCATATCTCAGGTTTTGACTCTGAAATCTTTTGAACTAGAAGAACTGACCTAGCAATGTTATGCTATATAACAAGGTATAGGTAGCACCCAGAAAGAGCTCCCACCCACTCTGCTATGCCTATGCCTCTGTGGGAATGTTGCTGTTTAACATGGAATGGGAAAAGCAAAAGAAAGGAACAACAACTTCAACAAAATTAGGAAGACAGACCTAGCTCCCATTAGTGTAAGTTATCTTGACCTCTAAGGCCATGATGGCAAACCTTGGCACTCCAGCTGTTCTTGGACTTCAACTCCCAGAAGCCCAAGTACATGCAGTAAAGCCATTTGTGTGGATTCACAGGAACTTGGGCTTCTGGGAATTGAAATCCAAGATCAGCTAGAGTGCCAAGGTTCACCATCATGGCTCTAAGGGATAACCACCTCTGGTAGAGATCCATATAAAGAGGCTTATAGTGCAATGATTTTCCACCGCTTCACGGTTTAATGTAGGTGGGCAACTACAACTCACCGGCAGTGTCTCACTGCCTACCACATAATGTGTTCTTTAAGCGAGTTTGCTCTTTAAGCAAAACACCATTGTAAGTGATCAATTGTGATTTCTGGTCTTGGGGGGGGGTGAGGATTGCGAAGCCCGATTTATTTGTTAAGTGAGTTTTTGGTTGGTTTTGGTTGCTAAGCGAAGCAAACGTTCAGAGAATATTCTGCTCTTTAAGCGAGTTACTCTTTAAGCGAGGGACTCTTTATGCAAGGTTTGACTGTACTGTATGGTATTTTAGAAGGTAATTACAAAGTATATATACCCAGGCACAGTTATAGAACATTTGCAAACATGTTCAGGAAATGTGATTAAAGAATCTTCAGAGTAAATTAGAAGGCTATGTTTTTCTAGATCTTGGAAATTTAAAGCCAAGCCAGTCCCTTTGGGATACTTCCTAACAGGTAATTATGGTCATGCTAAGCCTGGCCTACTGTTTCTTACAAATTTATTCTGGTGAGATGGTTTAACTCCACATCATCTGGCTTTCTTATATAATCCTGACAACATGAAATTGATCATGTTTCTTCTGTCAAGAAACTGGGTAAAATGCCTACATGCAACTCGGACAGTATGTATGCCACAGTTTGACTTAGCAACTCACTTTTTAACTCTGGAGCATGGTCCATTGTATCCCACCCTTTGATACCAAGGTGGAAGTTTTGTTTTGTTTGTTTTAACCTGACAGTCAGGGCCATGCTAGCTGAAGTCTTCTGAGAATTATAGTTCAGATGTTTTGCCACTGCGGCATCAGTCTGGGATGAAAGCCCTAACACTGTAGCCCCAAAGATATGCAGGCCTAGCATCACAAAGATGGTTTGCTAATCTCACATGTCTGGCCAGACATCCCGCTACAGTAATGGAGTAGACCGTACAGCCAGGGACTCAATGCTAACTGCTGGGCAATGGTAAATAACCTGACTCCCTAAAGGGCCAATGGCTATGGGTTGATGAGCCCCTTTAGGTGGTGGGGTGATGGTCCCCTCAGTGGAGAAGATGCCAATAGAAGCCATCATATTCAGCCCGGCGTCAAAATGGGTGGAGGAGGAACTCTGATTCCCAAGTGTCATGGTGGCGGAAGAGGCCATGCCAGATGGACTGGCTGTGAAGGTGCACACTGTCCATATCCTCAAGGCTGCGGCAGTCTTTTATAGTCCCGGTGTCAAATCCTGCATGTCTCATTTTATATGTTCCACAGGAGATGGCTCTGTGATCACAGTGTGTGGGGTCATTTCGTGGCACGCTGGGATCCACTTTAAACAAATTCACTCCATGGCATTTTTCCTGCATCAGGGGGGGAAATGCAGTCACTTCATTCATATGGAGATGAAACTGCTGAGAATGACAGAGAGGCTGGAAGAGAGTGAAACACAGAAAGGACAAGCAGTGATCCCATCATCATTTTTAACCTTCTTCCCTGGGACAGGAAAGCCAGTGGCTAATGGCAGCTTAGTCAAAAACCCAACAGGTAATGAGATCCGAAACTGTTTAGGACTTCATACACCAGTACTAATACGTACCTTGAATCTGATATGGAAAAATAAAAGCAACCAGTGCAGGTGAGCTAGGATCAGAATGATATGATCAAATTTATAAATTCCCACAGTCTGGCTACCATGTTCTTAAATTGTACCAGCTTCATAGGCAGCTCCATTACAATAATCACTCCTTGAGATTACCAGAGCATGGACCAATGTTCTTACCAATTTTAATGGATTAAACATTAGTCAACATTAAGCCACCACCAAAGATGAAATGCTACAATTATTACCTGCTGTTCTTTTTCTCAAATCAGGTTCCTTCTTGTATAATTACAGGTTCATTTTCAGAACAAGCTTCCAAGAACAAAGAGATGGATAATGAACTAGGATTGTGAGAAATTACTAAATGGGAAATGGGACATTGACTCATACGATTTACATTAGTGTTGTTTTATACAGCCTGACGTTCCTGAACTACTACTGTTACTGTACTAATTTTTATTGGAAAAGAGCTAAACATTAAACAGGAGTTTTAAGATACTGCAAGGCAGGAAATTCCCCATTAACTCATACAAATAGCAACCTGTCTCTTATCTTGAGGTCAAGCATAAATGATTGCCATTGTAGTCTCCCTCACATGTCTGAGGAAGTGGACTTGATCCACCGAAGCTCTATTAAAATATTGTAGTTAGTCTTTAAACTGCCACAATGTTTTTGTCTTCTTTTTTAAAATGCTTTTATTTTTCTTTTCTTGTATGATATGCCTGTGTGGACTAACAATGCTACAGCTACTACACAAAAAAGTTGTGCTTTTCAATCCATATCAAAACTTCTTGAGTCTGGCACTTCGCCTGTTATAGAATTGGACGACTTAAGTGCTTTTCCAATACGAATAGATAGTAGGATCAGAAGTACTTTAATAGAGAAAGAGGCTCTCTTGTTGAAAGATTGGATTAACATATGTAAAGACAGTGACAGAAAAAGAGAATTATTTTCACAAATGCAGTTAGATTGGTTCAAGATTCTTCAAATAAATAATTGGAATAAGAAATATTTGACAGATGATAGTTTGATGAGAGAGTTAACTTTATTTGAACTTATGTTAAGTAAGATCAGGAAAGGCGACATGGGTATTAAAGGAGTAGTAAGTAAGATTTATAAAATCCTGAATAAAGGTGGAAACATACAGGAAGTTTTAAAAAACAAGTGGGAATATGAATTAAATGAAACAATTTCAGTGGAAAATTGGAAGAGAAAATGGAGAAAAAGGATTATGAGATCCATGTCCGTTAGAATGAAAGAACATAATTATAAGATAATCTGGTGGTGGTATAGGACCCCAATTGGGCTGCACCGAATGGATAACAAGATTAGTGATAAATGCTGGCGTTGTAAACATGAAGTGGGAACATATATACATATGTGGTGGACATGCAAATGTTTGGGAAATTTTTGGCAAAAAGTGAAAAATGAAATAAATAGTATATTGGAAATGCAGCTTGCTTGGGGCCCGGATACAGTTTTGTTAACGGAGGTTGATAAGTTCAATATAAGTAAGGATAATAAAGAATTGATGTCTGTGATGTTGTCAGCGGCTAGACTTTGTATTGCAAGAAATTGGAAAAATGATGTTTCGATAAAAATACAAGATTGGTACAAAGAAATGTGGGAGCTGGCACTGAATGATAAACTTACCTGTGAGCTAAAAATAAGAAAAGGAAGAGCTAAAGTTAATAATTTTTGGAGAATCTGGAAACCTTTTGTAGAATATGTGACTGTCAAGAAGAAAGGGGTTGCTCCTGTACCGGAACAAAATGATTTTTGGAAACTATGAGTTTTTACAATCCCCTGGACATTGTAAATATCACAGGGGTGATAATAAAAGTGTGTTCTATGATAATGTAGGAAATTAAATGTACTAGAGAATGAGTTGAAAAATGGTATTAAGTATGATTTAAGCAGCTTTTACATGGGATGAGTAGAGTTTAGGTAATTTTTTATAAAATTAAAAAAAAAAAACTTCTTGAGTCCTTAACTCCAGGCAAACTTCCTACTTGCTTCTGTTTTATACTCTCAGTTTCACTTGATTTACCTGACCTGATTCAACTGTAGTTTGTTTGCCACCTTTCTCAGTGTTCTAATATATCCTGATCTAATATATCCTGATCTAATATATCCTTGATCTGAAAATGGGAGGCAACAACTGTATCAACAAGCCATAGGTTACTGACTGACCCTACTGTTTCAGCTGCTGCAGATGTCATGTATACTGCACAGCTTCTCTGGAAGAAGATGCCTCCATGTTACTAGGACAACTCAACACAGTCTTTGACAACTGAGGCTTGAAAAAACACTTACATGTAACCTAGTACTCCCTTGCCCATTTCTCTGCAATTTTAATGAGCCAAAATTAGACTGGCTGTATAGTAAAAAGAAGGAGAAGGCAGAACAAGTGGGAAAAGGTGGGATGATCCCAGTTCCGTCTGGTTCCCTGGAACTGGTAGGAACAATCCCGGAGAGTTCTCCGGGAGGGGAGCCCACTTTTGAGGCATCCGGTTCCAGACGCCTCACGGAAAGAAAGAATTTTTAAAAAAAATTGGAGCCAAAATGCCTACAATTTACTGCGCATGCGCAGAAACTCATTCGCTGCCTCTTTTAGCCAGAGCCGCATCTTTTTGGAGCGGCTCTGATGGCTCTGGTGGTGGCGGCAATGGCGGCAGCGGTGATGGTGGCGGCGATGGTGGCGGCAGCAACGATGGCGTTGTCGGCGTTGTTGTCAGCAGCGGCGTTGGCGTTGGCGGCTCCGGCAATGACGGCGGCAACAGCGGCGGCGGCAACAGCGGCGGCGGCAACAGCGGCAGCAATGGCAACAGCGGTGATGATGAAGACGGTGGCGATGTCAGCCTGGGCAGGTGGCACCAGTCCTCAGAGGAGGGCACCTCCCCTGGGGCCACAGAACCCCCACAGGCAAGTTGAGGCCTGGCCTTCCCGGGCCATCTGCTGCCACCGAGCCCTTCCAGGGTAAGTGAGGGGTTTGTGTTTGGGGTGGGTGAATGGTGGGTGGATGTATTTTTATTTAATTTTTATTTTATTTCTTTATTTATTTTATTTCTTTAATTTGTCTACAGGTTTGTGTTGTGGGTGGGCAATGGTCCATACGGTCACAAAGGGCCAGAATCGACTGTGTGGCTGAACAACAACAAAATGCTGTCAACTCTTACTGGCAGTTCTCCAGAGTTCCAGGCAGAATTCTTCCTTTACCCTACCTAATGATCTCTGTTATTAGCTGATGGTCTCCAATCCAAGTAAAAACCAGGCCTGGAGCTTAATTAACTTCCAAATCACATGAGGCTGGGTATATTCAGGGCCTGGTGTCCCACATCTTGTGTATGTAAGGAGGTGTTCACAATGCTCTTAAGTGAAGAAATACTTCATACAGAAAACTAACATGCTAGGGTAGAGCTCCTCCCGTGAAATTTCGCCTTATGGCTACTTAGCTAGTTAGCTGGATGGATTTTGAGAGTTGTTCAGTCTGAATTCATCTGAAGTCATTTCCCAGGTACCAGGCAATTACATCAGCTTGCCTGGGGCTCTGTCACAGATACTGAGTGACCTTAGGAACAGTTTTCACAAACTACAAAATATCACATTGCTACAGCTTAGCCAACCCAGGGTAGTAGAAGAAGATGCAGAACTGTATCCATAATGTTCTACTTCAGGAAGTACTTGAGATGCAGTTTTGCATCTTCCTAAAAGAAAAAAAAAACACTGTACTTTCAACGCAGTACATCAAGGGCACTCTTTTTCCTGATGTCTTGTTACCTTTGTCAAGAAAGTTTTCATAGAGATGCTTTTGGTCACATTGTTTCCCTCCCTTCAAGTTTTGAAGTTCTGTGGTTGAAAAGAGAGATCACCAAACTTCCTTTTTTGGACTGGAGTTCCCCAAACGTCCCAACCAGAGTGCAGTTCCAATTGGGGGGAAAAAGTCTGCCTCTGCTCTATGAATAATATGGCATCAGCAGCAGCAGCATTTCTTGTGAACTGTGTAGCCCTTTCAACTCTGAATGCACTCGTAGTTTTAGAGGATACAGCATATTTTTATCAAGTGTATTGCATTTGTTTTATTCTGTTTTAACTACTGTTTTTACCACTGCTCAGGCTTAATAATATTTTAATATTAAAATCTTAATTGTTTCTGGTTTTAAATTGATTTTTAGTCTAGCTTTTCCCTGGGGTGTAAATTAAGGAAATAAATAAATTGATGTTTCCAATGATTCAGGGTCCACAACACACAACAATCCAAATGTTGCTTTCTGTTTAATAATTTCTTTGGTGGTCAAATGTTATGTATGTTTGAACTGTTTGTAAAATCCTATTTCAGTTAAAAAGAAGAAGTACAGAGATTTTGAAGAAAGAATGGTGCTAAGTCTCCCAGAATCCACCCTCATCACAACCAACGGTTCTATACAGAACCAGCACTCTAAAGAGGTATCCTAATGGGGGGGGGGGATCTACTCACAGTCTACTTTGAAGTTACAATAGAGGAATAAAAAAGATTTTTTAAAATATGGTTTTGCTCCATCTTGGGAGGAAGAGGGATGTATGCACACATGCTGCAGGCTCAGCATCAGGAGAGAAAATTTACGCTGCCTCTTTCCCTGGAAATCCTTGGCAACAACTAGCAAACAAAGACAGGAAACATGAAGAGCAAGGAGAGGAAGAGGAGGGATGAAAGCACAGTGAGGTAATGGTAAAGGTTTCCCTTGCTCAAAAGCCAGACGTATCTGACTCTAGGGTTCAGTGCTCATCTCTGTTTCAAAGCTGAATAACCAGCACTGTCTGCGTCTGCAAACGTTTCCATGTAGCAGGCATGATTAGACACCAGAGCACACGGAATGCTGTTTACCTTCCCACCGAAGTGGTCCCTATTTATCTACTTGCAATTTCTTGCTTTCGAACTGCTAGGTTGGCAGGAACTGGGACAAAGATGGGAGCTCATTCCATCCTGCAGTACTCGGGAATCAAACTGCTGACCTCCTGCCTTCCAGTCATTGTCTGAGCTACTTGAGCAGTACTACTGCAGTAACCAAGTCCTAAAGAAGGAGCTCTGTTATTAGTCAATGCTGAAAGAAGTCAACTTAGCCTGGGAAAAGCTTTCCCAGTTCTACCCATTGCTAGCAGCAAGCGAGATTGTTAAAACTCCAGCACAAAATGGGCAATAATTACATCATACAAAAACAAAGCACCTGAGTAGCCTGGTCTCTGTGTTACTTCCTAGCGAAGTGCTCAGGTTCCACTCTGCATGATTATGAGAATTAAAACCTGCTCTTCTTTGATTGTCATGCATCTGCGTGAGAATGCGCTGTGGAATGAATGGCTGTAGTTAAGCTGAAGTGAACAGCAAATTACTCTTCCTGGGATAGTAATGTTTGACTGACATTGCTGAGCTTTGCTTAAGGGAGAAATATTTTGTTTTTCAGAGTCTGTAACAATTTGAGGCGACTGGACCAAGGAGGAGGAAGAAATCTAAACATTTGGGGCAGATGTGAAGTCCATTGTTCATTTGATTGACAGCAAAGCCAGAGATTAGGTCTAGGTGTTACAGAGTCTAATGTGTAGGCGTGACTAGTGTCTTGAAGGACATAGCATCCTCACCAAAGTGGGTTCTTGTGGAAAAGCCTACTTCTTTGGCAGAAGATCTTGCTCCAAGCAGCTGATTTTTCTAGTTGCAAACAAAAAAACAAAAGGAGCGGAATGCTCCAAGAATAGAACAATAAAAACTTTAGGGGCTCACTATTATATTTTTGGGATTACTAAAATGTAGCACAGTGAATTTTCCAGAAATCTTCAGTTCTAGGGGGTTTAAATTTTTCAGAAATTGAGGATGAAATGAAGAGACCTCAACCTAATATCTTGCTTTGCTGTCATAAATACTTCAATATTGCTTTAATGCTTCTGCTCCAAGGTCAAGACAAGACAAGGGTCTTCACATCTCTTACACAAGGTAATGAACACAGGAATTCCAGCCAAAATTTTGTCTACAGAGGGGAGAGACTGAGACATCTTTGTTTTTCACTAAATATGGGATCTACAGCTACACAAACAATGACCAATACATTTGGCCAGACTTTCCCTCCCCCCTCTTTTTTTCTTTTTCTTTTTTCTTTTCTCCCCAATGCCTGCCCATTAGTTTACTTTGTTTTATATCTTTTTAGTGACCCAATAAAAGTATTACTCTACCCAGGATTTTGCTGCTGCTTCTGAGTCACACAGCTGCCTTTGTATTCCTCTCCCCTTACAGGACATTGTAGAATGGTCCTACTTCCAAATTTTAGCTGTCTTATTATTGCGACTGCAGTGGGTTAGTGGTTAAGATGCTGAACTTGACAACTGGAAGGTCAGCAGGTCAGCAGCTCAAGACCCAAGTGAGCTCCTGGCTCTGTCTTTGCTCCTGCCAACCTAGAAGTTCAAAAGCAAGAAATTGCAAGTAGATAAATAGGTACCACTTTGGTGGAAAGGTAACAGTGTTCCATGTGCTTTAGTATCTAGTCATGGCTGCCACGTGTCCACTGTCCACAGAAACATCTGCTGACACAGATAGCACTGGCTCTTTAGCTGTAATCAGAGATGAACACTGCACCCTAGAGTCATATTCAGCTGGCTTTCAAGCAAGGACAACATTTGCGTTTACCTTTACTAGAGATATTATTTCTTTTCTCATGCTGAGTCTCTTGCTGCATAGCAGCAAAATTATAGCCGTCCGTGGATTCTATCAGAAGGGCATTTATCCTGCTGTTTCATCTTTTGTGGGGATGAGCTGGTGCATTTCTTTTTCAAGCAATCATATAATGTAACTACTGGAGCAAACCAAAGCATCTCCAGAGCATTCCTGCCTGAAGCTTTATGGGTCCCTAACAGTAGGTGCTGCTACTTTAGTGTGTATGAGAAAAAGAGAAGGAGAGAGAGATTGATTAGGATCAATCTATTTTGGTTCATTTCCAATGAATATGATTGATTTTAAAAATTGACCAATGCAAGCTTGTGGATACCAATTTCTCTTCCTCTTTCAATTAGCCACAGCTTAGCCACTATTGTGATATTGCTGGGAAACACTTCCTCTACTCTATATGGAGGGGTGGAAGAAACAATATACAGTATACATATTAACCTTCCTTTCAAAAGTGGAAGGAGAGAGAAGGGTTTTTTAATCCTGGCCTAACATCATTGACAAGAGATAGGCAACACTGCCTAGTTAGACCCCTCAAGCCCCTGCGCCCCAACAAGACTCTCACCCAATGGGGGTTCAGACTTTTAAATCAACCTTATTCAGCCTACATTAGCCCAAAACGAGCCGTTTTTCCATTTGAGGTTTTGTTTTTTCAGTTTCCTCCTCAAGTCTATTTTGTCTTCCTGACTTATGCAGTCCAAATCTGATTAACTACTCACTTCCTTGGCCCCTTATGCAGATGTGAAAACTATACTGTAGTATAAATAATTCAGGGTTCATTTCTTCCCATGCTTAGCAGTCAATGCTCCTTGAGACTTCCCTGTGAATTAATCAAGGTTTCTGCCTTTCCCCTATCAAAATCTGTTAACTGAAGATCTTTCTAATACAGAACACTGCGTCCATCAACTATACATTTATCTCTTGTACCAGTTTAGTGTATCTGGGCAAACACAAATTGTTGTTTGTTCTTAGAAGTGAAATGAAAAAATCTTGTATTTGACTCAGTTTGATGTGTGAATTGATGTGAAATTTAGTGGTACTTAACAAGGAACAGACACAGGGAAGATACAATAGCTGCTTTTCTCCTGTCTTTTGAAAAATTATTAGCATTCTCTGCAAGCCCCTTCTTGTTCTACATGAGCAGCTTGTGTGCTGCAGAAACAACAGTCTTCTGCATATTTCCTGACAGAATGAAAGTAACAACTAAGTGGAAAAAACTGGACAGAAAGAAGTGGTCACAGCAGGATTTATTGTGAGCTTGGCCTAGCAGTATCATAGCAACTGGTAATTTGACTACTAATGATCCATATCTATCCCATAACTCCACGTTCCTGGATCAGTTAGGAAGGATAAGCAGTGGTGTCTGAGAAAGATGTTAGATCTATGTGGGCTGGGCTACTAATGTTTTCTGAGTGTTACAGGGTAGTGTGACCTTAGATTAAGTCTGTGAAGAACAAACAGATCTAGGATTTTTAGTATTTCCATGCCATTTATGGAACCTCCTACCAACTGAGCTACGTCTACAGATGGACTTGCTGTCTTTTAGGAAGAACTTAAAAACATGGCTGGTGGGACAGGTATGGGGTCCTGGCGGTACCATGACCCCAGTTTGCTGGTTAGTTTGAGCTCCCTCTCTCCCCTGGTCTTTTAATCTGTTAATCTTTTATCTTTAAATTGTTTTTAACTTTTTAATTATTATTGAAATCTGTTGATTTTTATACATTTTAAAAACTTTTTAAATTTTTATAATTGTAACTTTGAAGTTTTTGAGAATGGGTTCGGGTTGTATTATGTTATGCTTTTATGATGTTGTAAATCGTCCTGGGTCGCCCCGGTGAGGAGGGCGGTATAAAAATGTGAATAAAAAATAAATAAATAAATAAATAAATACATAAATAAAATAATTTATTCAGAAAGACTAAATCAAGTATTTTTTTTGAATAGCAGCCATGTTAGTCTATGGTTCAGGCATCTCAGAAAACAAAGCAAAACAAAACAAAATAAAGTAAAATAAAAATAAAAAACACAGTAGCACTTTAAAGACTAACAGCTCTATTTTCACTGTTAGCTTTCGTGGATCAAGTCCACTTCATCAGACCAGTCTGATGAAGTGGACTTGATCCACGAAAGCTAACAGTGAAAATATAGCAGTTAGTCTTTAAAGTGCTATTGTTTTTTTTATTTTACTTTATTTTGTTTATTTTGTTTTGTTTTGTTTTGTTTTGTTTTCTGAGATGCCTAAATCAAGTATGTGGTGATCATAGCTTACCTTATTACAACTGTTGTAGAAAATGGTTGAATTTTACAGAATACATTATTCTTGTCCTTCTCCCTCAACTTCTTTTTGTTCCCAGCACAAAACTTCCTGTCCTCAAAACTTCTTGTCTGTTTTTAAAGTTCTGTGGACATATTTCGGAAAAGCACAAGAACTTTGTGTAGGAAATTAAGAGATTCATAACCAGAGATTAATCTGACCCTTGTGTTAGCTCTATTGAGTCCTTGAATGCTCTTGTCTTTTATATGTTCTCTTTCCCACCCACCCCTCCACCACTTTCCTTGGGTACACAGGGATGCACGTAGAGCTTAGGATCAGCTGCTGTGTGTTTCCTTTCCTTGCTGAAGCCTAAATTTTCTACCTCCAAGGAATTAATTTGGTTGGACTCTGTGCTGACTTGTGATTTCAGCACTAATCCAGGGCGTCTCTATCTTTCTAAACTTTCATCCAAAGTTTCAGGCAGCTTGTCTTTTTTTATTTGGAAAGTATTGGCTAAAATCCTCTTTTGTGGTGTGAGCAAATGAGTTGAAAAAACTCAACATGAAAACGGTTTCCAGTTCTGGATATCATTCATGAAAGATGATGTCAGCAAACTAGAAGGGACTGTGGTGGCACAGTGATTAAGAAGCTTGCCTTGTTAGCTGGAAGGTTGGCATGTCAGCAGTTCAAGACCTGAGTACTGCATGATGAAATGAGTGCCTGTCAATGGCCCAGCTCCTGCCAACCTAGCCATTCAAAAACAAGAAATTGGAAGTACTGTAGATAAATAGGAACCACTTTGGTGGGAAAAGGAGACCGGGAGGGTATATGATAGCAGTCTTTAAATACCAAGTAGTCATGGCAAGGATCATGCTCTACCATATACATTGGCCCTATGGATTCTAGACACAATCCTCTTCTAACTTATTTCATATTAGATAACTCAAAGGGAGCTCAACTGGGAAGAGCAGGAGAAGCTGCTGGGGAAGTATTAGAGAAAGGTGGTCAGATTGATTGGGATGATTTGGACCTAACCCAATAGCAGCCAGTGTGTGCCAAGGTACAGTTCCAATGGCTGCACAAGGTAGCGAAAGAATGAAAAAAGGTCAAGGGGTGTAAACATTAACAGAATCGTGTACTTTAGGTAATTCACCACCCATTGACTCCACATGTGGAGAGCCCTGTAGTGCTAAAGCAGTGTAAACAATTTGCAATAAATGTTGTCTATTATTTGAACATTGACTCTGAATCTTACATTAAAGGACGAACATGATCCCCATTCCCCCCCTGACAGGGTTACCCTGTCAAATGTGACTATCCAAATTGCCCTTAGAAATTACCAGTTGTATGTTGAATCATACAGCTCAGTAGGCAACAAATAATGTTTGCAGTGATTTCATATATTGTATTCTATATTCTATATTCTATTGTTAGATATATCTCTACATTGTATAGTTGGACTGTACTGTTATATTATTGCTTGATTGTATTGCCACATTATTGCTGTTTTGCTTTGTGGTATTCTATCACAGTATTGTTGCCCTATTATTGTATTGTATTGATGAGTGTATTCTACTTGTTTTGTACACCGCCCTAAGTTGGTTGCACTGAGTAGGGCGGTATAGAAATCCAATAAATAAATAAATAACCTAAAGCAATTCACCTTGAAAAGTTACACTGTTTGTGTTATCCTTTTGTAACTAGACAAAGGGATTTGGGCCATTGTGCAAGATTATGCAAATAAGCGAATATTCATGTAATGCTGCAAAACAGAATGAAACTCAAAGGGAAATCTTAAGAAGCTGCAGAACTGGGGAGGCATGGGGTTGCAGGATTGTGATCTCTCATTTTCCAGCACACATTTGGGTTTCTCCAGTCAAACAAGAAGAAAAGGTTTATTCTGCCTGCTAATAGGTTCCTGGCTTTGGAACTTTGTCTGGAGAAGAGCTCTTCCTCACCATGTGTTTTAAAATATGAAGACATATAATCAGTGTCAGTGGGTTAATTTTTCAGATACAATGGAAAGAGATAAGAATCACCTTCAGCTTCCTAGGAAGAAAATGTGTGTGGCTACAACCAGTTCTACCACCCAAGAACAATGTGAATGTACCTGGAATCATCATTGTTGTTGTCACTGATCCTGAGCTTCACATATAAACATGTGTGCATGTGTGCCAGCTCTCTCAGAATGAGTGGGCAATCAGCCTCATCCCCATCATTCAGAGCTGATCCAGGGGGAAAACCCTGCTCAGCCATGGAGACTCACTGGGGGAGGAGACCTGTTGGAGCTTCTCCTTAATTATCTCACCCTTTGGCTCAAAATTCTGTTTTATCTCGGTGGCCTGGCTCCTTTAACTCTCCAGGATAGCTTCCAATCAGTATGGAAAAGAACAATTCAATCCAGATTGCAGTACCTTGGCCTCTCCCAACCTCTCCTACAGGCCATGAGTCACAACCAGGCAAAACAGGCCATCAAACAGAGAACACTAGACATGGAAAGGCAAGAGGACCTAGCTTCCTGGCTCCAGAGTCTTGAAGACACATTGTTGTCCTGGCCCTGTACCTGCTCCAACTTGAGACATCAAGCCTGCTGAGTGCATTTACCCTGGCCCACTGCCAGGCCCTTCTTTCTGCAGTTCTTGAGGGAAAGTCCCAAAGGACACCAGTGTCAGAGAGACAATGTTCCTGTGACACTGGAGAAATTGAAACCACAGAACACGTTCTCTGCAGCTGCCCATTTTATAGAGACAAGTTAATATCGCCACTGCTCTGCAAGTATTGTGGCTGGACAAACAGCACATACACCCACTGGCTGCTATCTGATGAAAGGCCCACCTTCACCCACAACACTGCCAGATTCTGTGCTGCAGCATGTAAGATCAGAAGAACAATCCTGGGACCTTCAGCCAAATAAACTACTAGTGCCACAGCGTAGGCTTAGTAATAGCTGTAACATTATTGATCTATGTGCTAGTTTTACTACCCCTTAACTCTGAGCAGAAATGCTCCTTTTTAAGCACCCTCATTTTAACTTTTGTCTCTTGATAGATTTCAAGTACCCTTGTTTTAACTTCTGTTCCCTTTGCTGTTCTATGCTGGCCTTGGACTGTAATAAAGATTTGATAATTATCTCACTTACTTTGAAAGCCTTGTTAGAGTTACTTTAAGTCAGTTCTGAACTGATGGCAGGCAACCAAAACAAGCAAGCAAACAATTGAACCTTAACTAATCAATGTGCACCAGCTTGGAAGAAAAGTGTCCAAATGAGACAGTAGAGGAACATATGTCTCTGTGTCTCTGGATCAGACAAAGAGCTGTGAAACAAGTCCTGGGTCATGCTCAAGTTGGTTTGCCTGGCTTCTACAAATCACTGATATTTACTTCCAGGTTTTTGGAGGTTAAAAATGCTGAAATTTAACAAAAATGCTGGCACCAGTTGCTGTAACAAAAGAAACAAGCATTAGAGCAGAAGGAAATTGACAGCTAAAGTCCTGGTGAAAGCCCAAACTTTTCCTGGAGTTTCCATTTGCCTAGTCCTGGGGAAGGCTCATCCTTTTGTGTCCAAATATGACCAGAAGAGAGAGGTACCTCCTTTATGAGGCTTGCTTCATTCTAGAATGATCCTGCTTTTTCATTTAGGCACTTAGACTAAGCTTCATTGCCTTTAATATTGAGAGGGATGGATGACTCTTATGCAGACTTTGATTAATAATAATAAAAATGGTGTTCCATCAAGTTGATTCTGACTTATGATGTCTCTTTCCAGGTTTATCTAGGTAGAGAATATTTATTTATTTATTTATTTATTTATTTATTTATTTATTTATTTATATGCCGCTCTCCTTGCCGAAGCGATTCAGAGTGCCTAACAGTGTTATAATCGCAAATATAAATACGACATAATATAAATATGATCAGGAAAATATAATACAAAAATTCAAGCAGCAAATTCAATACAAAAATTCAAGCAGCAAAACCCAACAGACAAACCCACAAAGTCTCCGATGAAGCTCGGGCTCAATGTCATTGACGTAGCCCTGGACTCGAATAAACAGAAGGGGTTTGCTGTTCTCTTCCTCTGGGGGTTATCCTGGGACTGTGCACTTTGCCCAAAGCCACAACAGGCTGGCTCATCTCCCAGGAGCCACAGTGAGGAATTGAACTCTCAACCTGCAGCCAAAGACCTAAACCAGCCAAATGCAAACCTTGATTGGATAGGTCAAGTTCTCTCTCTCTCTACTCCCCATTTTTTTTTTTTGCTTTTATTTTATTTTTTAAAACTTGCTGGCCTTTATTGTTGAACTGCTCTTTTTCTCGCTGTGGGTGCCTGTGTATGTCCCAATGAAAGTGGTGCCAAGGGAACAGCTCTGCAATAACTGGGCATACTGGAGCAAGACAGGCTCCTGACTGAGGAGAAGATGGGAGCCCTTCCCCAGCACATGTTTTCCCCCATTCCTCTCATTCCCTTTACTGTTTGGTGCCCTGCAACAGTTTCAGCAAAGAAAATCTGAACCTAACCACTGCCATTTCTTTTCAATGACACAAAGAGGGGTTACTTTTCTTTTCTTCCTGTGGGTACTTTGATAGATGTTCCAGAGCATGCAGGTACCAAATATACTGTACTCTGATTTGGGCTGAGCAGATGGGCAAGCCAGACGAATGTTAAGGAACCCTAAGGGGACATCTTTCACATTCCCTGAACGTGTTTTATTTCAGCAAAGCTCTGGGGTCGGGGTGGTGAAGGAGAGAATCTGGTAGATTTGCATTCATCACATTCTCCAAGTCAATAGCACTGTATTGCCCCCCCCCCTCCAAGACATTTGTTGTTCAGTCGCACAGTTGATTCCAACCATTTGTGACCCCATGGACCATTGCCTGCCAGGCACTTCTGTCCTCCACCATTGTCTGCAACCTGCCCAGCTCTGTGCCAATTGTGCCTACGGTATCATCTAGCCACCTCATTTTTGGCCTCCCCCTTCTTCTTTTGCCCTCTACCTTTCCCAGCATCAAGCCAAGTGAATCCTCTTTTCTCATTTGATGTCCAAAGTACTTTAGCTCCATCTTTACTATTTAACCTGAGCAGTCAGATTTGATCTCTTCTAAGATTGACCTATTTGTTCTCCTCGTTCTCCAGGGGACTCTCAAAACTCTCCTCCAACACCACATCTCAAAGGCATAGCCCTTTGTTATCCCTTATTTGCACACACACCCTCCCGCCCCCCAATTCAGAAGCCTATAGATACATACAAGTACCAGAAGATGCATGAAAACTCCATATCAGTGAAAGGTGGATTGGTCTTGATTTGTACAGAAAATGATTGGATGCAGATTGGCTGAGATTTGCACACCCCTTAGCAATGAGGCAGAGTGTTGAATCACCAAGATCTACTCCACCATGTTGCAGGGCTGCCAGACATTTGTTAGGTTTGGTCTCCTTGGTCTTCTGACCCGAGACAGCTGATGCACTTCCTTGGTACATGTAAAACTGTCATAATAAGCATTATTTGCCTGGCTCTGATCAAGCCTCCTTTCCTACTGCGCTTCGGTCCAGATGCAGAACTGCCAGATGAAATGAATTAATAAACAGTTTCACTTCCCCAATTTCATTGTTGGATTTACTGAGTTGCCATGGACAGGCAACAGTCTGGAACACTCTGCAGTTACGAATCATCCGGAGCATGTTTTGGTCCCAGGCAGCCTAAACACATTCTTTCCAAGCAACTCTCAGGATTATAAAAAGAAACTCTGGAGCAAAGGGGAGAGATAGGATAAGGCAGATACTCAGCAGCCAAAAATTTACATTGTAAGCTGTTACTCACATTGGGGGGGAAAGCAGGGGACTAAATATAGAATACCCTGTAAAGAGAGCAACAACCATGAGAGGACAAAGGATACGTCTGGCTTGACATTTACTGGAACAGATTGTGCCCAAAATTACTGGTGCTGAAGCATCCTCTACTGTGTGTTTATTTCAAGAAGCCACGCAGAAGCTGCTTCTTGAAGATTTTCCCCCCTGACTGTTCCAGTGGTGTACATGTGTATAAAACTTGCACTTTGAAGTGGATTCTCAGGAAATTGTCAACATTTTCTCTTCAGCACATTTGAGGCTCCTCTTTGGTCAACATAATCAATTCAAAATCCACTTTGCTTTGAAACTCCTTATTTATGATCATAGCGGTGGGGCCTGCACAACAGAAATAAACCTCATCAGCCTGCAATGCCACTGATGCGATGAGATCTTGGGTTTATTTTTATTTTTTAAATTCTTACAAATCTGCAACATGTTGCAAATCTAAAGCATGTCCTAAAGGAAGGATTTTGAGTTTGGGTGTTTACCACTGCTTGCACTTGCCTGTCTGTGCATAATAAGCCGGTGAGATTCCTGTTCCCTCAGGGGATAACTAGCTGGTTGCTTAAGACTGGAAAAGCAACCTGCCAAAATACATTCTTAGGCACCAAATGTGAATGAACTTGAGCAAACCTGTCACGGATACTGATTAACATCAAGGAAGTTGGTATGGGTGGGGTACGCAGGAAAGAGTCTTCTTGAAGAGTGTGGTAGTGTATTTTTGAGTCACAACAAGGCTTACCCTGGTACCTGCAACCTTGTGTTGCCGGCTAATCTTTCTCACAAGCAAAAGGAACTGCAGAATGAACTCACCCAAAGGTGTGTTCATTTTGGCAGTTTCACATCTGACCTAGACATGGAAAAAGAAGAAGGTTGGTATGAGTGGACCAAAAGTCAATTGGCCCAAAAATAACAAATTTCATAATTCACACAATTTGCAAATTGCCTTTGCATGAGACTCAGCAGTGAAATTCAATCAACCAAGAGGCTTGTACTTTGGTTTATTAAGTGAACAAGAAAACGAAGGATCAACAAGAGATTGAAGGCAAATAAAAAGATAGCATAAACTGGAGTCCAGAAAATTACAGTAGGAATAGACTCTTCTTCTTTTCCCATTTGGAAGTAGATTCATGGCCTCAAGGAAGAGGGCTTTATAGAGAGATTGATGAGCTGAATTTTGGCAGAAATACATTTTCAGATGTTCAGTTGAGTTTTATTACTTTTATTCTTCAATGATAACTTGGTTAATTTGTTTTTAAAAAATATTTTAGTGTATAAATATTTATTAGGAATAACAGAGTACACACATCTAAAGCTTGGTGCTAGTTGTTATATTTATTGAGAATATAAAGGTTTTGGGAAGATTTTCACTCTCCAGGCTTTTCAGTTACATAGATTGTTTTTAAAGCAGGCTGCATGGTTCGCTAACAAGAGCTGTGTTTCCTGAATAAAACATTGTGGAGAGCACATTTGGTGGAACGGGTTGGTTAATTATTTGCAAAATGATGTCAACGTTGGAGAACAGAAGTCATTTTAGTGGAAACAACACCCATTGTCCAAACTGCTTCTTTATCTAATGCTTTAAATAAACTCCCTCAGTCTTCTCAAACCATAATTTTTTTTACACACAGGGGTGGGATTTGGGGAGAGATAATAGTTAACATTATAGTTAACATTATTCCAATTCATCAGTTGACCACCTCCTAAATAGCACAGAGTTTCAGAAAGGACAAGGTTGTAAGCAGGATGTGCGATTTACGGAGGTAAAGGGATTCTGCCATGCTCCCAGAAGCAGAAGATCTGTGTTAAGTCTCCTAAAAATTATTTCAGCTCAGAGTAATCTCAGACACAAAGTTATTATTATTACAGGTATTATTATATCACCAAATATAAAAAATGGGAACAAATACAGCTACAGACAGCTTAATTTACTGCAAAAAATGCTCTTACCGTTAACGTTACTCTTAAAATGGATACAAATATTAACCCAACTCTTTTAGTGTTTGGAGTGACTGTGGTGGCTCAAGTGGTTAAGACACTGGACTTGCTGACTGGGACGTTGGAGTTCGATTCCCAGCTACTGCAAGACAGAGTGACCTCCTGTCTCTGTCCCAGCTCCTGCCAACCTAGCAGTTCGAAAGCAAAAAATTGCAAGTAGATAAACAGGGACCACTTCAATGGGAAGGGAAACAGTGTTCCGTGCATGTTCACCACATGCCTGCCACATGTCCACAGAAAAGTCTGCAGACACAGACGCCACTGCCTCTTTGGCTATAAACAGAGATGAGCACTGAACCCTAGAGTCATATATGAATGACTTTCAAGCAATGGTGACCTTTACCTTTAACTTTAGTGTTGGAATCCATTCCTTGTCTTGTCTTTGTTGTATAACTGCACAATGTCCTCACCTCCTTTTACTATGCTATTTTTTCCTAATTCCCCCTTTTATTAAATTCTCTAGTTTTTGCATTTTTTCTTGAAGTGACTTCACCAGAAATGAATGAGGAAGTGGGGAGATCAAAGAATAATCAAATAAATGAGGCTACTTGGATACAGTACAACATTTTTGCTAATGTGGAGAAAATCAGCATTGATGTGTGTGCCATTTATATCCCACCATGTGTACAAAAGAAGATCTAAAAATGGCTAAGCTAACACCAGGGATTCTTAACTTGTGGCCTGTGGGCCAAATGTGGCCCATGGCGCCATTTCATGTGCCCCCACCACACCAGGAAGTGGCATGTGTTGGAGGAAGAGCAAAATGGCCATCCAGCCCCTGAAGCTGTCTAAGGGAGTGTGACTCAGCCCCCAGTTTCAAAAGGTTGAGAACTCCTTATAATATTATTGAAGCAGCTCATTTTTGGTTAAAAGCTGTCAAATTATTTTAACAGTTTATCATTTAACATTTTAATTGCTTTGAATCTTACTTATATTTCATATACATCCATAAATTTAAATTGTGCAATGCTCTGATACGAAGAAAGAAAGGAGTGTTTCAACATTTCTTTAGCGAGAGTGCCATGAGGATGGAATTATGTAATGGATTTCAATTTCTTGAAATTAATGCACAAACGAGAAATAACTGATTTTTAAAAGTTCAAATGAACACAAATTGCAAAGGATAGTAAAGTCCATGTGAAAGACCCCTTCAAGGGGGAATAAAAAGGACGTTCTAGTTTTCTGGATTTTAACCATTTTCATTTCTTTCCTTTGTCCAAAGACCTAGTATAGTTCGAAGTATGAAGAGGTATATTCTTGTTGATGAATGAAAAAGTATACATGTCTTTTAAGAGAAAATATACATGGTGTACAGTGTATTGGGAGGGGCTGTGTTCTCCCTCAACCCTTTCCTGGAATCTGGGTATTAGGTGGCTGAGCCATTTAAACAGGATCCTTTTCTTGAGAACAAAATCCCATTTGAAAATGTGAAAAGGATTTAGCTTGACAAGAAAGCAAAGATAAAAAGGACATTATGTTTGCTGAAGACATCCTCCCCCCTCCCCGCTGAACGCCTGACATCCAATTCAGCTTAGACAGTACACATAACAGAAGAGGCAGACAGCAGGGCATCTTCTCCTTAATAAGGCGAGAGGAAATGAAGAAAGCCACTCTTGCTCCAGCTTAATAATAGCCTCATCCTCATGCAGACAGAAGTCACACCTTCAAATGATACACTGAACCCTTCAGGCTCCTTTGCTTTTCCTTTTCATTCCTCATTAAAAGAACAAACCACTGCCAAACAATGTGGCAGTTTTCTGACTTTCCTTTACAGCCACAAGACTTTATAGGGATTCTCCCCCCCCCCCCGCCAAAGTTTGGTGATTTTATAGAATTGCTTCCTACAAGCAAAGCTACAATCATGTGAGATCATTTATAAAATTGATACCGTTCGATTTGATACAGTGCTAATGAGAGTGGCAAAATTATTCTCTCCTGCATTCGGAGCACAATGCTCTTTTTATTCCTCCTCGCCATGTACAATGCAATGGATACTTCCTTGAGAAATCCCTGAGAAAGCCTTACTATTGCAAGAATGAAACAGGGCAGTCGGATTCTGAGTGGTGCCTTTAATCCTTTACATAAAGAAAAACACATTTCAGACTAGGAATCTGCAATAGTCAGACTGACAAATATTAAACTTTTTGCCTATGGCAAATAATAGCTGTGACAGATAAAAGTAAAGGTAAAGGTCGCCCTTGCTCAAAAGCCTGTTGTATCTGACTCTAAGGTTCAATTCTCATCTCTGTTTACAGCCAAAAAGCCAGTGCTGTTTGCATCTGCAGACATTTCCATGGTCATGTGACAGGCATGCCGGAGTGCACAGAACACTGTTTACCTTCCCACCGAAGTAGTCCCTATTTATCTACTTGCAATTTCTTGTTTTCGAACTGCTAGGTTGGCAGGAGCTGGGACAGAGATGGGAGCTCATTCCATCATGTAGCATTCGGGTCTCAAACTGCTGACCTGCCAACCTTCCAGTTGTCAAGTTCAGCATCTTAAGCAGTAAGCCATCACAGTCTCTAATAGCTGCAATACAAAGCATCATTCTTGCTGAGTTGGGACTCTATTGAATCAGCCGATCAGTTACAGTTGAAAGAATACTGTCAATAATTGAGACAAGACTCTCGTGGAGGTGACCCCAGAGGAGGAGTGGGAGGAGGAAGAGGCCCATCACTCTCTGAAGTCAAGGGTCTGGGCTTCAAGACCTCTAGCTTTCCAGTGTATTGCCATCAGTATGACTCAAAAGGAGCTGGGGTTTCTTGGTGGAAGAGAAGGAATTGGAAGACTTGGAAGACAATCAAGGAGTAAGAATAGTCCTTGTGGAGGAGGAGGTGAAAGAGTTAAAAGGGATTAGAGAAGGGATAGAATAGCTAGAATTGTTGGAAGAGAGAGGGCAGCAAAGAGAGGAGAAGATAAAGGGGAACAGACAGTGGAAGAAGGGGAGATGTCTGAAGGAAAGAGCCCAGAGAGGATTTACAGCTATCTTTAGGGTGGCATTTTATGGTTAAGGTAAGGAGGACCCATGATGAGCTTGTATGAATGAGAAGCCTTGGAGGAGGCAGAAGGCCAAGCCAGAGTGAAGATTGACTGCAATCTCATAGGGGGGGGGGGGCAGGAGTGACACCGTGCCAGAAACAAGGGAGGCCCAGTGGATGGGGAGGGAAACTGGCCAAACATGAAAAGGGAGCATAGCTGTGGGATGCCCAGCCAAGTGCCGTTGCAGGCAACATGTTGTGTGCCACTAATGAGACTTTGAAGAACCTGGGCAACACGGGACAGTGAAGTAACTGTCAGTGAATCCTGACTGTATATAGCTTTGAAATGAAAGAGTTTGTAATAAAGTTGGCTTTTGTAACATCTTAATATTCCTTGTATTTATCACATTATTTTACAATTTGCCCTCTTAGTTGCTTGGTCTACTGTCATTTTGTTAAACAAAAGAGAGAAAAGCCACCCAGTCCTTGTACACCATCAGAAGGGTACTAAAATCACTAGAGTACTAAAATCACACACTCAGAACCTAGCCTTCAATTCTGTGAACCGTCTTCAGGTGTGTGTGTTGTCTAATAAAGGCATTATCCATCCTTGCCTTTGAACTGTGATTTTGTTGAGGGATGATTAAATTATTTTAATTCATGTAATTCTTTATTTTATGTTGCTGCTTATGTTAATAATACTGATGGTGGTTGGACTGTTGTTGACAGCCTTTAAAACTTGTGCATTTGAAACAGTGAATATTCCTAGACTTCAGGAAGCAATATGATCTGAGGCTGAATGTTGGGTGGCGGTAAATAACCTGACTCCCTAAAAGGGCCAATGGCTACGAGTGTATGAGCCATTTTGGGTGGGGTGATGGTCCCCTCAGTGGAGGAAATGCCACTGGAGACCACCAGATTGGGCCCAATGGCAAAATGAGCAGAGGAGGACCTCTGATTCCCAACGGTCATGGAGGCGGAAGAGGCCATGCCAGATGGACTGGCTGTGAAGGTGCACCTTGTCCATATCCTCAAGGCTTCAGCAATCCATTGCAGTCCCGGTGTTAAATCCTGCATATCTCATTTCATATGTACCACAGGAGATGGCTGCATGATCATAGTGTGTGGGTCACTTCATGGCAAGCTGGGATCCACCTTAAAACAAATTCATGGCAGTGGCATTTTTCCTGCTTGCTTCAGAGGGCAAAGGTGGTCCAGAACCAGTTGGTCTCCAAGACCAGGCCTCCCCGAGCCCTGAGGCAGGGAAAAAACCGTATACTCAGATTGAGTTACAGCTGATGATGATGATAATCTGAAGCAATAGCTGGAACTGGGGGGAAATAGCTTTAATATATTTGAGGAGGTTAAAACCTTAGTGAGATGTCTCTTTCAATACAAAGAACTCATGCATAACAAAAGTTGTGACTAACATGGCTACTATTCCAAAAAGTTGTGAAGATTCACTGTATCTCCAGGAGATTCTTTCACTACTGACTCACCAAAGCAGAATATCTTGCCAATAAACTACTCACTAGGAGCAATTCTTTATAGAACAGTAAATTTGCTTTTCTCTTCACTCTAACCTTTCTAGCTCCCTTCTATATCTTTCTTCTCCCTGAGAAAATCCTAAGATTAACTCAATTTGCCTAATACCATCTAACTCTTTCCATAGCAGAGGTCTGACAATTAAACTATCCTTCCCAGCCTTTAGATGCTCCCAACTGTTCTCTTGGTTGGTCACTCCTTGGTCGAGTAGTAACTGACTGGGAAGTTTATAGAAGGTTGTTGGGTCAAACTGACTGTGAAATTTCTCACCACAGAATTAATGGTTACAAAAAGATAATTGTCCCTTAGAAAATATGAACATATCCAGGCATATGTATAGGTCCCTGCACATATATATGTAAAAAATAATATGAAATTTGAATTGACCTTGCAAGTTTTCAGAACATCGCAATAATATATTCCATTTTAATTTTTTTTAAAGAGGGAGGAGCCATGTTAATCTGCTGCAGCAAAAACTAAGCCCTCAACCCAGCTGCTAGTCCCCTCTAATAAAAATAACTGTGTGCCGTCAAGTCAATTCTAACTTCCAACAAGGCGTTTCCAAGGGTTTAGCTTACCCTTCTTTTTCTGGTGCTTTGGGACTGTGCAGCTTGCCCACAACTTCACAGGATCGCTCTTCTCCCAGGAGGCTTTGTGAGGAATCAGACTCCCACCCTGTATCTCTGCAGCCAGATACCTAAACCACTCAGTTAGCTAAGCAGTCCATTCTAGATTTATTTCATTCACAAGATTTACATAATTGCTGACTTACCATTCAGCAACTTATTCATTGGCTCTACTCAAATTGGGCCTAGCAATTGTATTTAGACCAAACAGTTGTGTAGCAAATTTTACTAGCCATAATTTTACTAGCCATAATTATATGATAGTGTAGCGGGTTATAGTTGACAAAAACCTGTGCCTAATATAAACTGTGGCAATCTTTAAGGTGCCAAGGGAGTCTTCATATGTGTATATCATTGCTCTCTGCAACTGAACTTGAATTTAAGAACTGAATACATGTACAGTATATGCATTTTACATACTAGACATTATCTTAAAAGACCATGTGTTCTACTTCTAGCTATGATCTGCTTTTATTCAGATTCCTGCAGGGAGCTGGACTCAATGTCTCATAGACCCCTTCCAACTCAATCATTCTATTACCATCTTGTAGTTCATTAACAGTAGGTCTCAGAAATAACATGTTTGATTAGCATAATCCATAATAAAACTAGATCTTTATAGTCAAGCTCCATTTGTGTGATTCATTATGAGTATGCTTCAACTTTGGGTGTGACCACACAGAATTTTGTCCGGAGTAGATGTGAATGTTTCTGCACTGCACCTTGACATGTAAAATCTCTGCTACAATTCATACAGAAATGTTTAACTATCCTGGAATAGTACATTCCAAGTGTCTATATCTCACAGAGCCTCCCTTCTCACTCATCCTTTTTTACCATTACCATCACTCTTTTACCCACCCCTTTCACTTGCATTCTCCCTCAAAGTTTAAATGTTTAGCAAGTGAAATAGCACTGAACTGGCAAGACATTGTGTACAAAGATATTGTGTAGTAATAAATATTGAAAGGAACAATGAGGAGCAAACAGTGGACAAATACACATCTAGTTACATTCTTAACTATCAGATGAAATTAAACACAGTCTAGTACAACATGAATGGATGGCAAATAGTTAGTTGCTGCCAGAGAAGAGGAATTGCTTTTGGCAGCAAAATAACTTATTTGTCCTTTGGTACTATGTTAGTGGGACTGCGGTGGTCAAATATGGCCCAAGAGGAATCTTTTGTACACATAGGCAGCATATTATTTTTCATTTTCAACGTTTCTTCCACCATGAACACGTGGCAGACATGAATAGACATTGGAATGCACAGAATGCTAATGCTGTTTACCTTCCCACCGAAGTGGTCCCTATTTATCTACTTGCAATTTCTTGTTTTTGAACTGCTAGGTTGGTAGGAGCTGGGACAAAGACGGGAGCTTATTCCGTCCTGCAGTACTCGGGAATCAAACTCTGACCTTCCAGTTGTGGAGTTCAGCATCTTAACCACTTGAACCACTGCAGTCCCACTAACATAGTTTTGTTGTTGTTCAGTCACACAGTCGATTCCGACCCTTTGCAACCCCATGGATCACTGTCCGCCAGGCACTTCTGTCCTCCACCATCCTCCTCAACTCGTTCAGCTCTGTGCCCATTGTGTCCACAATACCCTCTAGCCATCTCATTTTGGGCCGCCCACTTCTTCTTTTGCCTTCCACCCTTCCCAGCATCAAGGCTTTCTCAAGCGAATCCTCTCTTCTCATTTGGTGTCCAAAGTACTTTAGCTTCATCTTCACTATTTGACCTTCTAAGGAGCAGTCAGGTTTGATTTCTTCTAAGATTGACCTATTTGTTCTCCTTGCTGTCCATGGGACTCTCAAAACTCTCCTCCAACACCACATCTCAAAGGCATCTATTCTTCTGCGCTCAGCTTTCCTAATGGTCCAGCTCTCACAACCATACATTGCCACCAGGAATACCATTGCTTTGACTATACGAATTTTTGTTTGCAATGTGATGTCTCTACTCTTCACTATGTTCTCCAGGTTTCTCATCGCTGCAATCATTATTTGCAATGAGCTTTGATCCTAAGAAAGTAACATCTGTCACTGCTTCTATTTATTTATTTATTTATTTATTTATTTATTTATTCATTCATTCATTCATTCATTCATTTATTCATTTATTTATTGATATTTGTTTATCGCCCTCCTCCCCGAAGGGACCCAGGGCAATTTCCAACAATTTTAAAAACACTTTAAAAACATTAAAAACCTTTTAAAAAACTTAAAAACTTAATTAAAAGCTAGGTATTATAACTTGGACATACTGGGGGTCAAACCATCCAACTGGCTGGGGAAATTGAACCATCCACTCCCCAGACCAGACCTGCCAGCCAGGTTTTCACTCCTTTCCTGAAGGACAGCAACTCCGTCTGCAGGCGTAACTCTGTCGGGAGGAGGTTCCACAGGGCCGGAGCGGACACCGAGAAGGCCCTCCTTCTAATGCCAGAGAGATGTGCCTCTCTGGCTGATGGCACAACCAGAGAGCCTCTCCAGTCCGCTCTGGTGGGCCGGGTAGATGTCCTTGGGACGATGCGGTCTCTCAAGTAACCTGGACCACTACCATAAAAGGCTTTAAAGGTAATAACCAGCACCTTGAATTGCACCCGGAGGCAAACTGGGAGCCAGTGGCTCCCAGTGCAGCTCCCCCATCTATTTTCCAGGGATTGATAGGACCTATTGCCATTATCTTGGTTTTCTTTATATTCAGTCTCAAGCCATAGTACCAAAGGACAAATACTGTAAGTTATTTTGCTGCCAAAAGCAATTCCTTTTCTCTGGCAGAAAAAAATAAATTAAGCAACTAACTATTTGCCATCCATTCATGTTGTGTAATATCAGTTGCCTGAGGTAGCTGACATCTTCTGACTAATGGCACAGTCAGCCCTGGCTGAAGGGTCAAAGCTGCTTTAGGAACATGACTGTATTTTTGTGTTTCCTGTAAAGTTGGTGTGTTTGTGTGTTTGTCTCTGGGCTGCAAGGCAAAAGAATTATTTGTTTTGATTGCGTAGTCTAAGATTGAATAATCACTGTGTGCTGTCAAGTCAGTTCTGTTCACCAACCACCAAAGCAGAGACTGAAATCAAGGCATAGCTTCCTCACAACTTCTGCTCCTCCAAACCACCAGCCTCCGCAAACAGCAGCCTGTGACGTAGCTTTGTGATTGGAAACTACAGCTCATCTGTAGCAGGAGTATCTAGTCCAGGGATTCTCACCCTGTGGCCTGCAGCACCATTTCATGTGCCCCCCCCCCCGCCTCCACCACACCAGTTACTGCCATGTGGTGGAGGAAGGGCAAAATGACCATCTGGCCCCTGAAGCTCCCTGATGGAGCGTGACCCGACCCCTGCCTTAAAAAGTTGAGAACTCCTGTCTAGTCAGATTTGAAGCTTTTCTCTTTGTTTATGGTAGTTAAAGTTGTTTTGTTCTAGAAGAGAGTTTGACATTTTCTAATAAAATGCCCATCCTTTGCCTTAATAATCTTAATTAAACCAAGAGGTCTTCAATCTCCATGCTTATTTTGCTGGAACAGGACTTCTGGACAGAACAGTCAGTCCAATCAATGCTGATGTCTTATGCCAGAAAGGAAACAAGGAAACCAAAGACTTCCTTATTTAATTAAGATTATTAAAACAACAGGCATTTGATGCGAAAATAAAAGGGGGTAACTTCTACTTAACAACTAAGGAACTTTAATTAACAGTAATCGGGAGAATAAAAAGCAGTCGAACTGAACAGATGCTGCAACAGTACTGCATAAGCAACAATTTATCATTTGCACTGGTGATTCTTTATTGCCTTTTTCTAAAACATGTTTAGCTTTATCAAACCCTCAATTAAACTTTTTTCTAAACCCTTAATTTAATTAAAAACCTTATTAAAGCCTTTGAAATAAACAATAAAGTGGACTGTAAACAATGAGAATCATTTTTCAAGCCACTTCTGTAAAAAATGTTTGACCAAGCCCATTTTGATTGCATGCCCTGCAGAATAGCAAAAATTTCCCTCTAGCTGTCTAGGTCTGCCTGCCCCATGTTTAAAAATGACACCAGCTCCTTTGCACATTTTTGCAGGTAAGCACAATTAGTGTCTCATATATGAGCCAGAATTGGTGCCTACTTTGCATAATCCCGCTCTCTAGTATCACACAGAAAGGAATTACTATATTTGCCAGTGTATAAGATGCATTGGAGTATAAGACACACCCTGTTTTTTATACACATTTTTAAGGAAAAATAATTTTCTACATTTTTTCATGAATTTCCAAAATTAACTCCAGGAGCCAAGGAAAGGGGAGGGTGAGAGAAGGATCTTTTAAAGCCCATTTCCATCCCCACTCCATCCCTGCTGGCCGTCAGGAGTCGGGGAGAATAGGATGGGGTGGAAAAGAAGGATCTTTTAAAGCCCATTTCCACCCCACACCCACTGGCCATCAGGAGTCAGAAGAGCTCCTTTGAAAAAAAAACACCTTACCGTATTTAATTCTTAAAGGTTTGCTGAGAAGTCTATGGAGGAGGAGGAGGAGGATGATGATGATGATGATGATGATGATGATGATGATGATGATGATGATGATGATGATGAAAATCTATCATTAGATGCACAGTTGAAGACTGATATAAAATTAACAGTTCAGGGCCTGACCTAAGAACTGTTAACAGTTAAGGAGGTGGTGGCTGTTATTATTGTTATTATTATTATTAAACATTGGAAAACATAAAAGGAAAGCTTCTATGTTCCTAGATGTTAACCCCCACATTTACTCTGGCAACAGTATTACTGAACCCAACAACACCACACACAATAATAAGGGCAGTTTTACTTGTTCCTCTGCCAAAATGATTTATGCCATCTTTTGCCAAAAATGCCCTTCTGTGCTCTATATAGAACAAACAGGGCTTGAAAGTTGTCATTCTGGAACAGAAAAATTGCAAGACATGGATCCAGAGACAGACAGCGGAGATAAGATACATCCATATGCTAGACACCTATCTTAAAGGTTTGAACACGAGTCTAGGTCAGTGATGGTGTACCTTGGCACTCTGGGTGTTCTGGAACTTCAATTCCCAGAAGTCCTAATCAGCAGGAGTGCTGACTTAGGATTCTGGTAATTGCAGTCCAAGAACACCTGGAGTACTATCATGAGTCTTGGTTTTTGGGACATTATCAAATTTGATTCACCACAATAACAGGTTGTTATACGCTGCTATATATGTTGTATGTTATTATACCACCTTCACAGAACCTACTTCAGTAGAGCTCTCATCCACAGCCTCAAACTGCCTGCCTCTCAGAACAAAGGAGCTTGGTGTTTGCCCTGGACCACTCACACTATTGTCAATGGATGCTATGCTTGAAGGGTGGGCTCACTGGCAAATGCGTTTGTTTTGCATCTATCTACTAACCATTTGTAATTCAACAGGGTGAAACATCACAGTTAATCTGAATAATGATTGGAGATCTTGTGCTATTACTAGTTGTAAACGACCTCATTGATTTGTATACTTATCTGTTATGCTATCCTCTGTACCTGATGTGTATAAATTGATGCCAAGAGGTTTCACTCTTACGTCTGATGAAGTGAACTTGATCCATAAAAGCTAGTATTAAAATTCAGCAGTTAGTCTTTAAAGTGCCACAATGTGTTTTTTTTGTTTACTCTCTGATATGCTTAAAACACTCCCCAACAGATACGATTTCAAAAATAGAAGAAAAGGCTAACCAAAAGCTGACATAGGGATGGTGATGAGCAGTTTTGAAGAAGGGAACTGGAGAATTGATTTTTGCAGCTCAGGAACAAGTTTTGCCAACAAATTGCATGAAGATTAACATACAGCAGGTATCCAACAATACCAACTACCAACTTCGCAATATAATGGATGAAACAGTACATCACCTAATCAGTGGATGTAACTAAATTGTATGGAGTGATTATTTGCCATGACAGGTTTGCAAAAAACTATTCATTGGAAACTTTGCCAGAAGTTTGGATTTGAATGCAGTAAAAGTCATTGGGAACATCAGGATGAGAAAGTTTTAGAAAATGGGAGTCAAGATCCTGTGGGACTGTAAAATTCAAGCCAATAGACATCTGACTCACAACAGACCTGATATAACTGTTGTGTAAAAGAAGACGGCCTGGTTTACTGACATTGTTATACCAGGAAATACACGAATTGAGGACAAACTGGAGAAAATCACAAAATATTGTATCATGATTTGGAAATTGAAGTCAAATATTTCTGAAGGAAGAAATTCACTGTTGTACCCATAGCGATTGGAGCCCTTGGGGCAATACCTAAAGATGTTCCTACATACAGTATTTGGAAATTTTGAGGCTACTGGACTTTGTACATCCTAATTATACAAAAAACTTTATTAGGAACTGCCTATATACTTAGACGTTACCTTAACAGTTCTTAGGTCCTTGGTTAGGTCTTGAACTGTTAATTTTATACCAGTCTTTGACGGTGAATCACGGTGAATCTAATTATAGATTTTTATAATAATAATGTGCAGTCAGAGTCTCAAGAGGTGCTCCGAGACTGTATAGCTTGCCCATGATTACACATACAGGCAGCCTCTCAAGAGGCAACATGGGGAATCAAAGTCCCAGCCTCTGTGCTTAAGCCACTGAGCTATTTAACCATTAGAAAGCTTATTGCTCAAGAAAACTGTCTGGAATTTGTTGCAGCTGTATACAGACCTTAAGCCAGTGATGGCAAACCTTGGCACTCCAGCATTTCCTGAACTTCAATTCCCAGAAGCCCTGATCAGCAGGAGTACTAACTTGGGCTTCTGGGAATTGACGTTCAAGAACACCTAGAGTGTCAAGGTTTGCCATCACAGCCTTAGGCCCACAATGGCAAACCTTGGCACTCCAGGTGATCAGGGCTTCTGGGGATTGAAGTTCCAGAACAGCTGGAGTGCCAAGGTTCACCATAATTGCCTTAGACCATGGGATGCCCATCCCTTTCCCACCTCTTGCTCAACTCAGACTTTTCTAAGACAAAATACTAAAATTTCTATTACACAATACATTTAATAGGCCATCTCAAAAGTCACAGAACACTGTGCAAACTTTTGAGTTCCACATAACACTTCATCGGGTCAGGCAGAATAGAAAACAGCACAGGGAGGTCAGGAATAAGTAAAGATTGCCCCAAATTTCTGGAGTGATGCACAGAGTCTTGTAAGTAGGAAGCTGATATTCAAACCACAGAGTTTGTATCAGAGTACTTCCAGTGTAACTATTTCCAAAGAAGTTTTCTTAGTCCTTTACACAAGATATTTAGTTATTTTTGCATCTGATTGCAGACATCTTACCAAAAATTAGAAGGGACTGCACACACTGGAATCATGCTTGCCAGCTACTGAAATGGTTAATTCCTTGGGTTGAATATCTAGTCTTTCTCCTCCATTTGCTCTGGGACTGGCAACCAATAGCCTGAAGGCTCCATGCAGCTCCAGTAGAAGAGGAAGCAGATGCCTTCATCCACACCATTCCCAAAACCACAGCAGTTCTCACACTTTCCTGGCCTTCTGGCAAAGAAGTCCTGTTTCGTTCTACAGTCTCACAAGACTATAACATACAGGGAAATATTCTAGGTACCTTTCATACCACAGAGAGCTACCACAGTGGTCCCTGTGTTGCCAGATTTTGTTGGCAAAGGCCACAGGCCATCCAGTAGCAGAGTGGTCTACTTTAGGATTATGGAAAATTGCACCATGTCATCCTCCAGTCTCATAAAGAGTACAACCATCCAAGATGATGATTCACATGAATTCAACAGCTTGCCCAGTATTTAGTAACCTCTGAGTTGGCCTGTCTGACGAATCATGTTAGTATGGATTTAGCTTTTGGGAGAGAAATGTATCTTCTTAATAACATGGACAACTTCACTTCTTCTTTTCATATTGCTGCTATTTTTAGCAGAAAGTTGATAATCCAAGATCCAGAAATTAAATGATCAAATACCAATGAGGCAGAGATGTAATTGTTTCATATATAAATACTTCCAGCAGGGTTTTGATTTAACCAAAGAGTTTACTAGGTAAAGCTTGTTTTAAGTTGTTAGAAAATATTTTCTGATTGACTCCCTGCAATGAAACTATATTTCTGTTACACTTAGTATATCAATACTATTTCATGACCACAATTTATATCCCGCTTTATAATGCATATCCTGCTTTTTCTAAGATTAGTGAGGCAAATGTTCAGTGGGCCTTGCTCCCAAACAACTGTACACAGGATTATAGCCTTGCAACCTGATTCCATGTCTGCTTGCTGACTAGAGTTCAGTGCTCATCTCCAGTTACAGCTAAAGAGCCAGTGCTGTCTGCATCCGTGGTCATGAGGCAGGTATAACTAAATGCATGGACAAGTCCAGAATGTTGTTACCTTTCCCACTAAAGTGGTACCTATTTATCTACTTGCAATTTCTTGCTTTCAAACTGCTAGGTTGGCAGGAGATGGGACAGAGACAGGAGCTCACCCCATCATACAGTACTTAGGTATCAAACTGCTGACCTGCTGTCCTTCCAGTCATAGGATTCAGAATCTTAACCATAGTCCTCAAAAGCCACCACAGTTCTTAAAATGACAGCTACTTCTAAGTAAATATGTATAGACTGAAGCCATACAGCACAATCCTATATCTACTCAGGAGCTAAGTCCCAATAAGTCTCCTAGGGCTCTATGTAGCAATAACCTCTGAGAATTCAGTAAACTTGCAATTAAGTCTGTATATAAGACTTCAGCCTCAGGTGTCACTGGGAGCCTACTGAATTACTACTAGTTATTACTAAACAGGGGATTGGAGTGGCTCAAGTGGTTAAGATGCTGAACTTAAAGACTGGAAGGTTGGAGTTCGATACCCAAGTACTGCATGACGGAGTGAGCTCCCATCTCTGTCCCAGCTTCTGCCAAACTAGCAGTTCGAAAGCAAGACATTGCAAGTAGATACATAGGTACCACTTGGGTGGGAAGGTAAACAGCATTCCATGCCTGCCTACCTGCCACATGTCCACAGAAATGTATGCAGACGCGGACAGCACTGGCTCTTTGGCTGTAAACAGAGATGAGCACTGAACCCTAGAGTTGGATAGAACTGGCTTTCGAGCAAGGGCAACCTTTACGTATTACTAAAGAGCTAATTGCAGGACTGAAGTTTTACTGTTTGCATGAATTTGTAAAAAAATAATAAATCAGACTTCTCCCTCACCATGAAAAATATCATGAGTTCTTACAGATGGGGAAAGGTCTATACAGTCAAACCTTGCATAATTAGCAAGTTTTTTGCTAAGCAGTCTGACTCGCATGATGAATTTTTCGCTATGCGAGTCGGACTTTTCCCTATGGAAAAACTCGCATAACGAGCGCTTCTATGGGGAAAACCCGCATAACAAATTTTTTTGCTATGTTAGTTTTCCCCATAGAAACACTCGTTATGCAAGTTTTTCCATAGGGAAAAGTCCGACTCGCATAGCAAAAAATTCATTGAGTCAGACTCGCATAGCGAATTTTTTGCATAGAGAGCAACCTTGCAGAACAAATTAAATTCGTTATGTGCAGTATGACTGTATCTGCCTTTTACTTTTCCTTGGTGGCTAGAACTCTGAACTGCTGATCTAAATACAAAACCATTTAAAAAATAATTCCATTTAATCTACTTACCCGGTTGAAGCTTGTTTTCTCACCCCTACCCGGACACAGAATATTTGTTTTTTATTTAGTTTTGCATCCTTCTCTGTACTTTACCTATCAAATCAGCTAAAGCCAGTCTGGATTCCTTCCACTGCTTTCTTACTGCTGCAGTGATCTGGGCGTTTGAAAGCCATTAGGATGATACAGTAAGAAGCTGGGAAGTGAGTCAGATTATTTCCACCTGATTAGATACACTGTCAAGAAACAAAATACGCCTCCAGCAGAATTTTACAATAGAAAGGTATCATTAAAAAGACTTTCCCTAGTTATTGCTACAATGTGTCGACTTCTTGTAGGAAGACTGGCCTTTTCTTCTAAGCAAAATACTGTGCCTACATTGCCGCACTAGACAGCAGCTGTTGCTGCTTAACAAATGATTCCCCCAGCTCAGATTTTATAAGTACACCAATACACCATCAACATACAAATTTCTCTTTTAATACAGGATTCTGTGAATGCCACAATCAGCGTGCCCAAAAGACGATCTTCTCTGCCCAATTTTTGGTAGCATTGCAAAGGCAGCACAGGAAAAGAGCAAAGGTCCATTTTCACTTTCTGGCACCACCGGTGGGGAGAGATTCACGTGTACATCCTCATCATGCTCAACTCTAAGGACTGGGGGGAACGCTTCCCTCCCAAAATACACACAAGGAAGTAGTACTGCACCATTTGTTCACTGATTTCATAGATTTTGTCGATATCAGTCATAACTCCACACAATGCCAGACCATAAATGCTTTGGAGAGGGTCTCATGTTAAGACATTAGGAAAAACCCCACCAGTTTGCACAAAGGCTGGCTTCAAAGAGCCACGTCGTTAAGCAATTTACACTAAAGTTGCATTTTTATATGCATCGACCCCTCCCCCATCAAAGCATCATTTTTCTCATCAAGCAATTACTGTACATCTTAAACCTAGTTCTTCATGCACATGTCACCTTGCACTAAAATCCTGAGGTGAGAACGTAAACCTTAATGATCCAAATGAAAGTGGGTCCTGCCCTGTATAATCAAGTATTGTGAGGTTCACCTCCCAAAGTAGCTTCTCCCATTTCATATATATATATTTATATCTCTATGTTGGTTTGTTTTACAAAAAGAGAACCCTTCCAGAGGAATTGAGAGGGGGGCAGGGGGGAGTCTAATGAGATGTCTCTTTCATGTCGTCAGTAGTTCACAGGGACAGAAGCCGCTGGTAAAATCAGGCTGTAGTTGCCCTTCTTCTAGTCCTGCTAGAACGTTTTGAAGTCCAAACGTGGGCACCTCCTTTATAGAAGACCACTTGGTGCCATCATAGGGGGTTGGACAGTGAGCTGACAGTGCACAGATCTGACCTGCATCCCAAGTGCCAGCCAGCACAATATTATATCCCCCACCTCCTGGCAAGGGGACCACCTTGGAAAGGTCTGTGAACATGGGCCTGAGGAAGCTTTCAGCCCCCAAAGCAAGCCTCCCATGGGACCCCCACTTCCTCCAGGGCCTGCCTGCCCTGCCCTGCCCTCCCCTACCGCTGCTTCTTCTTCTGCTTCAAGGACTTTCTGCGCTTGAGGATCATCTCGTAGAGTTTGTCCATGCCCTCCGTGAGCCCCTCGCCAATGATGGCGCAGGCGGGCTGGATGTGGTAGGTGGTGGACGGGGTCAGCTCCTGCAGGGCCAGCTGCTTCTCGATCTCGGCCACCGGCAGCGACTTGGGCAGGTCCTGCTTGTTGGCGATCACCAGCAAAGGGGTGCCCTGGTTCTCGGCGAACTTGGTGACTTTGTGGAGCTCCGTCTTGGCCTCCTCCAGCCGGTCCACGTCGACGGAGTCCACCACGTAGATGATGCCGTCGGTGCAGCGGCTGTAGGACTTCCAGAGCGGCCGCAGCTTCTCCTGGCCGCCGACGTCCCAGAAGTGGCAGCTGATGCCCTTGGCGGTGCCGTTGCTCAGCTTGATCTTCTCCGTGTTGAAGCCGATGGTGGGCACCGTGTTGACGAACTCGTTGAATTTGAGCCGGTAGAGCACCGTGGTCTTGCCGGCCGAGTCCAAGCCCAGCATGACGATGTGCAGCGACTGGAAGGCGGAGATGTTGGACGAGATGTTCCCCATGGCGAGGGCAGGCGCGCAGGGGCTCGGCTGGGCCGGGACGAAGCCTCCCGTTCCCGCGCCTCTCCTTCGCCGACGCGCTTCTCACACCATCCCCGGCCGACGCAATGGAAGCGCACGCTCAGCCCCGCCGGCCATCGCCCCCTAAGCTAACCTCCCCTCCACACACGCTCACGCTCCCCTCCCACCACCTCCCCACCGACGGTGCCCAGCGGCCAACGAGGAGGAGCCACCCGCCTCCTGAGGGAACGGCCGCGCGGGCAGCGTCGGCGCTCCTGAGGAGAAGCAGCAAAGCTGGGGAGTCCCGGAGGACGGAGGCAGAGCTTGGGAGGCAGCCACGCGCCCCTCACCGCCGCCGCGCGCCTGGAGAAGGGGCTCCTCCAGCCCGGGCCGCTCCGGTCGCCATGAATCCTCCTTCGCCTCTCAGGCGGCCCCGAGGCGCGGCCGGGCTGTGGGAAGCCGCAGGAACAACAAAAGGCACTCGCCAAGCTCCCCCCTGGGAGGGCGGGAAACGGAGCCTCGCCTCAGGCAGCGGCACGGCTAGCCCAGAGCAGAGCCGCTGGCCGCCCTCCTCGCCGCCGCCTCATTCATTCTCCTCACAGGAAAGGGGCGCCTCCTTGTCCTCTCTCGGCCCTTTCCTTTTGGCGGGAGACGCCGCCTCCTCCTCCTCCACCTCCACCACCCCTTCCCGTCCCTCTGTCCCGCCCTGGGTGAGGCGAAGCCGCGGCTCTTCGCGCCTTCGCCGAGCGGCACCTTCCTTCCGCCCCCAGCGCAGGAACTGCAGTTCAATCCATCAAAGCGCGCCCGCTCCTCCTCCTCCTCCTCCTCCTCTCAGCGCCCCCCCCCGCGCCCAGTCGAAGCCCAGGGGAGGGAGGGGCTTGGAAGGGCGAGCTCTTCCTTTCTCTTTCCAGTCATCCACCCTCCCCCCCTTTTCTACTCAGTCAACGTTGCGGTCTAAGAGTCATTGAACGGAAAGGGGGGGGAGGGAGAAGGGAGGCAGGCTGCGGGCGCCACCTTCCCGTGTTTGCCGCGACACCTGAGTGTTACCCCCCCCTCCCCAAATCCTCCTCCCCTTGAGAAAGGACCGTTTCCGGGGAAAAAAAAGAGATTTTCGCCTGGTTCTCGTGAAGCTGCTTGGGAGCCGGTCCCCCCCACAGGCACCTGCAGCCGGCATCCAAGCCTAGCGATCTGCCACGCCACGAATAAACTAATAAGCCTCTGCGCAAAAGCGTGGCATGTCATGTTGCGCATACGTATAGGAGAGGAGCTGCGGTGGCCCAGCAGGGTCGTAGCCAGGCGAGGGGCAACAATCTCTCTCTCTCTTTCTCCCTCTCTCTCTCTCACACACACACACTATATGAGCATATATATGCCTATGGAGTGCAGAGGATTTTTCTCTGCAAAAAGAATCAGGGCATTTACAGGATCACCAGCTACATGAAGGGCAAACTGCCAAGGACTCAGGAGTCTGTATAAAAACCCGTCAGCCAGGACCGTAGCTAGGATTCTAGATGTGGGTGGGCAAATATTTTTTCAGGATGGGCACAATGTCATACTGTATATATGCTGGTGATGACGTTTAAAGCCCTGTATGGTAGTGGGCCAGGATACTTAAGAGACCGCACCACCCCAAGAACATCTGCCCGTCCCACCAGAGTGGACCGGAGAGGCTCTCTGGTTGTGCCATTGGCTATAGAGGCTGATCCGATAATTACTCCTCTCTCCCTTAATTAACTCTTTATTGCAATTCTTTTAATTCTTTTAAAATTTTTAATCTTTTAAATCTGTATGGGATTATTCTCAGTTTTTTATTGTTGGGATTACTGTATTTTTGAGATTTTGTACAGGAATACTGTGTCAGCCACCCTGAGTCGCTCTGTGAGTAGGGCGGCATACAAGTGCAAACAATAAATAAATAAATAATCCTTTTCACGCTGTGCGGCACCTGTCTCCATCACTACAGCATATCGGGAAACAAGGCTCCTTGTTGTTTCTTCAGCAATAAGTTTTTATGAGACCAGGGTGCCAACCATCCTCCTTTCTCATCTGACTACCTTGGAAGACAGAAACAAACAGAATGAAGTTTAACAGTGATAAGTGCAAACCTCTACACTTGGGGGGTGGGACCCAAATGTACAGTTATAAAATGGAAGGTACCACATGAAAGAAAAATCTTGGAATTGTAGATCATATGCTGAATATCAGAAGAGTAGCGTGCCTTGGCGGGGCCCCGTTTAAAAATTTGTTTGGGGGCCCTTAGGAAGGGTAAAGATTTGTTTTGCTTACGCACGTTGGGGGCCCCCGTGGCCCGGGGGCCCCGTATAATTGATACGGCAGATACGGCGGTAGCTACGCCTCTGCTGAATATGTCAGCAGTGTGGTGCAACTGCAAAAAGGACAGATGCTATTTAAGGCTGCATTAACAGAAGCATAGTCTCCAGTTTCTATAAAGTATTAGTTTCCATCTATTCAGCACTGGTTAATCTTTACTGCTGTGCCAAGTCTGGACACTGCAATTTAGGAAGAATGCAGACAAACTGGTAGATGTTCAAAGGAGGACAATAAATATTTATCTAATCAGGCGACTGGAAACCAAGATCTATGAGGATTGACCATGTTGAGCCCTGAAGGGAAAAACAACTGAGGATATTATAGCACTCTTCATATTCTTGATGAAGGGAAGCAGCTTCATCAGTACTGGCCTGGGGACAAAGAGGTCTTTGTGTGCCAAAAGGGCTCAGGACCAGAAAGTGACTCGCAGAATTGGATCACTAGTAAAGGTGTCATGCTGTGATGCAGAAGGCACATGAAAGGCCACTTCATTACATTCTCATGACAGTCTTCATGACTGATCACCATGATGATCATCAGTATTTGGATTCAGCAGCAGCAGCAGCAGCAGCAGCAGCAGCAGAAGAAGAAGAAGAAGAAGAAGAAGAAGAAATACTTCAAAAGTTTTCAAACAGGAGGGACAAAATATGTTCCTAATCATCCCAAAGTACAGGACACGTAATAATGAACTCAAGTTACAGGAAACCAGATAAAACCTGAATATCAGGAAAAATGTCTTAACAGAACTGTACAGCAATGAAACCAACTGCTTCAAGAGGTGGTGAGCGCTTCATTACTGGAGGCATTCAAGAGAAAATTGGACATCCATTTGTCACATCTGCCTTGATTTGGATTCTTGGATTGAGCAGGGGGGTTGGAGTCAATGGCTTACTAGGCCCCTTCCAACTCAGTCATTCTATGAAAACTACTAGCAAAAAGTTGTTGTTGCAAGGCTGCAGTCACAGTTCTGTTGTTAATGAATGTACTGAATAAAGCCTGTTCCAACCTTAGCTATTATAATTATCTGATCATTCCTGTGAGATTCTCTTTTCCCCTCTATTTCCCATATTTCACATTTCTTGCTGATTGTCAGTATGCCAAGTTGCCTTTCTTACTGAAGATTTGACAAGGCCTCTTGCAATACAGCAAATGGTTTATTTAACATGTTATTTAAAAGATGGGGTCCAGTTCGCAGGCTGAATAATCCAGGTGTGTTCCCTTCTTGTCCTCCCCGCCCCCATTCTTCCTCATTCTTCTGCAAGATAACTTTCTGTTTCTTCTTGTTTCTCTGCTTCAGTTAGAGGGGCAGAACTGTATACCACGGGTGCCCAAATTTTTTGGGCCGTGGGCCCATCATGTGGTTCAGGAAGCTGGTTTCTAATGCCCGGGGGCCGGGTGTGGGCCCCGACACCAATTCATCCAGCCCGCAAAACCCTCATCGCTCCTGGAAGTGGAAGTAAAATGCACCCATACGGCTGCATTTTACTTCTGCTTCCAGGAGCAATGATGGCTTCGCGGGCCAGATGAATTGGCGCCAGGGGCCACACCTGGCCCCCGGGCCTTAGTTTGGGCACCACTGCTGAATACAGTGGTACCCCGCATAATGATCTCTTCATATAATGAAAAATCCATACAACAAAGCATTCGTATGCTCTGAGTGATATCTTGCATAACATTTTTTCCCCATTAAGGGTATACCCCGCTTAATGTAAACCCCATATAATGAACTTTTTTTCATTATGCAGGGTATTCTCCATTTGATCCACATAACAAAAAACCCCCGCATGACAAAGAGGTCTGTGGAATGGAACTTTTTCGTTATGCGGGGTTCTACTGTACATGCAAGAGCTTTCTTTACCTCAGATCAATAGTACAATCCCTATATGATTTTTCTGGCCAATAAATGGTCGCGAGATAATTTTCTGGCCAATAAATGGCCGTCTTTCCCTCTAAACCTCACTCTTGTTATGTCTTATGAAGTCGCTTCTAATTTATGGTAACTCTAGTAGAGCTTTTACAGTATGTGAGGTGTTCTGGGAATGGTTTATCATTGTCATCCCCCCACCCCTTCTGAATTTCCCTGCTTCAATGGAGACTTGAACCCAGGCCATCCGAGTCCTAGTCTAAACCATACTACTTTTCATATTAATCTTACTACTTTTCTTTACAGTGATTGTTCCTTTAGTCTTGTGTTTCCCAACATGGGGCACATGCCCCACAGTGGGGCAATTTGATTTTTAAGGCCAGCAATTCAAAAACGAGTTAGACCAAGTTAATGGCCTTTTAGGCCTCCTCCACATGAATAGGAGGATTTTAGAGAATCTTAGGATTTTAGAGATGGCCAAATAGAGGTTGGGAACCACTTATTTAGTCAGTACAGTACCTGACCGATGCAAGTAAAAATATCGAACACAAGTTTTCCAGGCAGAGATAGATTGACGTTTCACCTGCTGAAAATGCTGTTCAGTGTCTGTGGGGCTGGTTCTCATTACGCCAGCCTTTTGTATGTCTTCTCTCCAGCTCCCCATGTTTTAATAAATGGAAAAGGCAGCATGTGGACATTCTGCTGCCTGATCTAGAAGAACAATGTGTACACACATTGTACTAGGAGAAAAGAAGAAGGAAGTAATGTTTGTCGGAAAAGAAAAGGGAATTGTTTCCTATAGTCTACCTGGAGTACGTGTAGTAGACTGCTTATGTCATGAGTCACAGTTACATGATTTCCTCCTTATGAAAAACAGGTAAACAGAAGTGTCCCCCCCCCACCAAATAGAGATAATGCTTGGTTAGTTTGTCCACAGAGTTACACTACAATAAGACAACAAACACTTTAAATTGCTGTACCACAGTGAAAACACCAGTCTTGTCTATACATATAAGCTAATCAGGGTCAGAGATAATCTCCAGCTAGAGAAAGAAACCATCTGAAACGTTTGCCTGCCACAGAAATTTCATAACACTGAATGTGATGGACAGATGTTCTGACCCAGAATGAGGCAGTTTCCCCATATTTCTAAATCTAGGTTACATGAATGGAGGTTTAGGTTGTATATTCAAATGATAAAGATAATCTTGTATGAAAGAAACAATGAGTTTATATGTCAAGGTTTAGCACATTCTTTAGATTGCCTGGAGAACTTTTGAAGAAAGGATGCAACAATTGCATATTCAACAAAGTCTTCTTTCGTGTCCCGATTAAAGGACTGCCAAAATGAAGCCACTTTCTTGGCTTTGTCGCTGGCCAAACTTAAGTTTCAAGAAAGTATAACAGTTCAAAACAAGAAAGAAACATTTTCCCCATCAGTTCCAATCGATCATATCAGCAGAATTGTCAAAATTCAGTGGTTTCCCAGCAAACGTCTCATTTGTTCAATTGTTCGTTCACTATCTAGCTAAGGCAACAGGGCTCCTGAAGTCACAGGGCAATCATGAGATCTTTCTCCACCCTCCAGTGCTCTGTAATGCTGGCCTGATAAAAGAGTCCTCCAGGACTCAAAAGCTTGTCTGTCTGTGAGGTTTTAGTGCCCATAGGGGTTTCCCCCCTTTTTCTTTCTTGTAGGATAATCTGTTGCAACACACTGTTCTTCTTAAAGTAAACTTAGCAATAGACCATTGTTATTTCTACACTTGGATTCTTTAGAGCTACTAAAGTACTGTACTATGCTTTGTGAATTTCTTGACAGTAGAATTTAAACAGAGATTATATTACCACACTGAATAGGAAACAGTAACATGGTTGGAAACTACAAACACAAAGCACAGAAGTCCTTTACTGAGGATTTCTTTGCCTCTCACTACCAGACAGGCTGATGCTATGATTCCATATATTTCCATAGTCCCCACCAATTAGGCCTGAAAAAGAAATCAATACAGTAGTGGAAAAGTTGGTAATGTTGTGTGGACCGTCCATTAGAAATCAGTGAGCAATTATATCAGTTCCAAATAAGATGACTGTTGCAAAAGGAACTACCGGTAATATGTAGCTGAGAGAAACAATAACATTTTGCCAACCTGCCTTGTTACATCTGGTTGTTGCTCAGGAGGTCACTGGTCTTTTCTGCTTTTTGAGAAGGAAATACAAACAACATCCATACTCGCACAGTCTCTAACAAATACCAGTAGCCAGCAGGAGTGTGTGAGTAGATGCTAGGAAATTACAGGATTTATTTTAGCAGTGGTGAAAATGAATAGAAGTGAAATTCAGCTAAATTCTAAATACTGTCTGCCTCTTTCAATATATCGGATTGAACAAACATGTTTCTCTATGAGCTGCAGTAGTAGCTAATTATTCTTGATGGTCGTTGACTGCAACTCGTATCCAACAATGCATTTTTTTCCTGAAGCAGGAAAAATGTCATTGGTGTGAATTTGTTTTAAGGTGGATCCCAGTTTGCCATAAAGCAACCCACACACTATGATCACGGAACCATCTTCTGTGGCACACATGAAATGAGGCATGCAGGATTTAACACTGGGACTGTAATGGACTGCCACAGCTATGAGGATATGGACAAGGTGCACCTTCACAGCCAGTCCATCTAGCATGGCCTCTTCCGCCTCCATGACCATTGGGAATCAGAGTTCTTCCTCCGTTCATTTTGCCATTGGGCCCAATGTGATGGTTTCCAGTGGCATTTCCTCCACTGAAGGGGACCATCACCCCACCTAAAGGTGCTCATCTGCACATAGCTGTTGGCCCCTTTAGGGAGTCAAGTTAGTTAACCACTGCCTGACACTTGGTGTTGAGTAGTAAGGTCTTGATGGTAAGGTCTGATCATCTTACTAGGTGGTCCGCCTGCTTTTCTTTCTTTCTTTCTTTCTTTGAAATTGGAGAGGAATTTAAATAAGAAATTATTTTGAGAATTGGAGCATGCACTAATTTTTTCAGGTTTCTGTTCAGACTCCATCATTCTTGTTCATATGACTTCATCCTGAGATTTCTTGTTTACTGCCTACGCTTCCCATACCCTCAGTTGGAGTTCTGCTAGGCCAGTATGAATCACTGCATTCCAACTATTTCAGAAACTGTGAATTGGCCTTGGACTTTCACCTTGCTTTCAACTTTGTTTACTCTCATGAACCTAAAATGAGGAGTAAATAATACCTTTACTTATTAAGCTACAGAGATAAAACCAGGTGAGGTTTTGAATTTTTCTGATATGGGGAGTGCATGGTAATCAATCCATCCAACTGGGTGCCTCTACTTCCTGCCAAAGAAAGAAATGGAAAAAACACTAAGTGAGGAGGAAGCCTTTTGTCTATAAGTAATGGGAGGAGACAAGTGATTTTAAATTTTCCAAAGTTGGGGGCCTTAGTAAATGTAAAGGTTGCACTTCCTCAATAGCCAGTCGTATCCAACTCTATGATTTGGTGCTGATCTCCGTTTATAGCCAAAGAGCCAGTGTTGTCTGCATCTGCAGACATTTCCATGGTCATGTGGCAGTCATGACTAGATGCTGGAGTGCATGGAATGCTGTTACCTTCCCACCGAAGCAGTACCTTCTTATCTACTTGCAATTTCTTGCTTCCATACTTCTAGGTTAGAATTATGTGTATTGTAAGATATTTAGGTGGGTGGGGAGAAAGATACCTGATGTAGTTTTTGTAGTGTTTCATCAGCCATAGTAATCTAAAATGTAACTCTCCGAGCTGCTAGATGTCATTTATGCACAAGAGCAAATTGCTTTCCTCTAAACCTTGCAACGTATTGTGGCAGAGAGATTGAATGGATCCATTTCCACTCTACTGCTGCAAGTGTAACTGTAAAACAACTTTGGACGTTAAAATACACTTTGAACCATCATTAAGCATTCATGTGAAAATACCTTGTGCTCCTCAAAACAATTCTGTAAATAGTTATGCTCATTTATTTTATTTAAAGGCTTTCTTCTACTTCATTTGTCTGCTTTGGTTGGCCAGAATAGTTCAGTATTTTGTTGGTTTCACCAATGACCATTTGTATATGCGTATTATAGATGATGCAGACATGCAGTAATCAGTCTCACACTGGGCTTGCTCCCTGAATTGGAACTTCAGTGTTCACACTCAGTGGGACACAATTGACATTCCATGCCATGGCCCTTCTTCTTTCCTTTCATCTTCTGGTCCTGCCTCTGCCCATCCTTTCTTCCTCTGGTCCTGCCTATGACAATCAACTTATGGTTCTCTGTCTTGCTGGTTAAGCAATGATAATGACTGTGGCTTTCTGCCAGTAAGACAATGCCATATACAGATCTAAAATTATTGATGTTTCTTCCTCCAGTTTTCATTCCTCCTTTATCTGAATCTAGTTTAGCATTCTGTGTTATGTTTTCTGTATACAGTGGTACCTCGCTTAAAGAGCATAATGTGTTCCACAGGATTGCTGTTTAAGCGAGTTTGCTCTTTAAGTGAAACACCATTGTAAATGACCAATTGTGGGGGGTACTGCAAACCCCAATTTATTTGTTAAGCGAGTTTTTGGTTGGTTTTATTTGTTAAGCGAAGCGAACATTCAGAGAAAATTCTGCTCTTTAAGCGAGTTACTCTTTAAGCGAAACACTCTTTATGCGAGGTTTGACTGTATTTTGTTGTTGTTGTTCAGTTGCACAATTGATTCTGACCCTTTGTGACCCCATGGACCATTGCACGCCAGGCACCCTATCCTCCTCCATCCTCCTCAACCCACCCAATTCTGTGCCCATTGCATCTACAAGACCATCTAGCCATCTCATTTTCTGCCATCCCCTTCTTCTATTGCCCAAAACCTTTCCCAGCATCAAGGCTTTCTCAAGTGAATCCTCTCTTCTCATTTGATGTCCAAAGTACTTTAGCTTCACCTTCTTCTTTCACACCTTTGCCTATAGAAAATCAATCTGTTTCTCCATATTCTTTCCTAACAGTAGCTTCATGTCCTGAATATAGGATAGAATAGGATGCACATTGGAACAACGTGCTGAGGTAGTCCTATTTCTTTGAAAGCCACCCATATTTTTTCATGATCCACATAGTTAAAGGTTTTGTAGTAGCCTATAAAGCACAAGCTGATCTTCTTCTGAGATGCTCTAGTTTGCTCCAGTTGTCTAGGAATAACCCAGTTAAACACATGTTTTCCTTATTCCAAATGCAGTTCAAATTAAGTTGACTCATAAAAAGTATAGCTGGCTAGATAGTTCAGTAAGATAGAACACATTGCTGTAGTCATCATCCAACTCATCTCATCACCACCAAGTTGCTAATCAACTGGAGGATAGTTTGACTATACTGTGTGTGGTAGCGTGCAAAACAGTGAACTGACCTGCTGCCCTGGCTGTTTCCCCATTCCACAGATAGACCAGGGCTTTGACAAAACCATCCACCAAAGAAACAGGAAGTTTTTCAACAGCTGTCATGAAACTGCCAGACTCTGTTGACCTCTTGGGATAACCATCTTAACCAGGCCCCTTAACCCTTGCTGGGGTTTTGCAGTGTCTAAACTCTGAAAAGTTTCCAATTCTGGGACTCTGACCACACAATGAATGTTCACCTACTTCTGACCCATTCACTCTAAAGAACATACTAAACAATTTTGGCAGGGAAAATGACAAAAAACAACAACAACAACCACAACACAATTAATGCAAGGATCTCTGTTCTGGAGTCATTTTGTTTGTTTTCTTCGCACTTTAAGAAATTTACTCATACTGTCTAACAGGGAACCTGTTATAGTACTAAACTCTGTCCCCACAACAAGGAGGAACGATAAATAAATAAATAAATAAATAAATAAATAAATAAATAAATAAATAAATAAATAAATAAAGGAAGTCAGGATCTGGACCTTTTGAGAGTTTTTGACTCAGCCTATGGACCATCTTCACCCCACTCTTTCCCCCTGCCTGTTAGGATTCTGTTGTCTTGAACCTTTCAACACCTTTTTACCCTTTCTTGAGAGTGTCCTTGCTTAAAGTAGATGAATCTTGTATTGCTTAAACATATCAAGAAGCTTCCATTACCCTCAAGCAGCAGAACTAGCAGCATGACTCTTTGTAGAAATGAAAAATTTTCCACTGGGGAAATGACACACTGGGCGCAAAATCCTCTTTGTTGTTAGCATGCACACAACAGTCCATTTTACTGGTCCCCCCCCTTTACAGAAGAGGGTATTTACCACCTATTTGGGTTTGCACAATCACCATTGGTTTAAACTTCTGATGGATCATGCACAGCACGAAGACCACGAGGAATTGTTCTCCACATTTGCTCAACAGAAACCTTTCTGAATTGTTTTTCCTGGAAATCCCTCCCCCCCTCTAGATTACTGGTTGAAATGGTGGGAAGCTTTCACTCCCCCCTCCCCCTGAATAAATGGCTAGCAGTGTCCTGTGAAGACTACTTCACAAATAGGCGAGTTAAAGACCTCACATTTCATACCATCATTGCCACTGGACATACACTATGTTTTCATCTTGGGTAGCTGTGTAACGTGCGCTTACTACAAGGGCTGTTCTAACTGGTGGAAATCTGAATATTTTTGCCAGTTGGCAGATACTTTGAAAACTAGGCGGTATATTAATAGAAAGCATCAATACAGATTCAGTTTACAATGAAAACTCTGGTCAGGTAGAAAGCTAAGGATTTCACTAGTGTACAAAACAACATTTGGAAAGAGAAAGAATTTGGCAGGTTGAGTTTAGGCCAATATCAGAATTACACCAGAGTGCCATCTACTGAGGTTCAGATGTAAGCAACCATCATTCACACTGTACAAAAGCTTCAGGAAACTTGTGTTCCCCAAGGAACTGCTAAATAGAAAGCATGTTTAAGGAAATATAAGAAAGAGAAGCAAAAAGAAAAAACCAAGATGTTGTGGCATCTTAAGAACAGATTTATTTCAGTGTGAGCTTTGGTAGAAGAAAATCCATTTCCTCAGATACAACGGAAGAGAGTGGAAGCCAAAAAAAGATGGACAACAAACTTTTCAAAACAATCATTTTATCACTCTACAGAATAACATTGCCCTATAATTACCATATATACTCGAGTATAAGCCGACATGAATATAAACTGAGGTACCTAATTTTGACCTGAAAACCCAGGACAATAGATATAAGCTGAGGGTGGGAAATGCTGCTAGTGAATTTCAATAATCAAAATACATGAAAATATGATAAAATTAACTAAATTGTTGGCACATCTCAATCCTTATTTATATGGAAGAAACAAACAAACTGCACCAGTGATACAATAAGAAGGATATAAAAATAAGAGGAAATGAAATTATGAAGGAAACTGAGGATTAACAAGGTACCATTATAGCAGAAATGTAATCCATAGATGATATAGAATCAGTAATAGATTTTCCCAAACAACTGCAATTCACCATAGCAGAAAATCACAAGCACTCAATTTTTTTTTAATTTGCTGTGAAGTCTCCATTGACAACACTCTAGTTCTTAAAATGCATGGGATACAGACTTGGAAGACCTTTGTAAACATTTGGAGAGCAAGGGAGATGTGAATTTGTGTGGAGTTAAAAGAAATTGCAAGTAAATAAACAGGTACCACTTGGGTGGGAAGGAAACCAACATTCCGTGCACTCTGGTATTGAGGCATGACAGCCACGTGTCCACAGAAACATCTGCAAACGCAGACAGTGCTGGTTCTTTGTCCATAAACAGAGATGAACACTGAACCCTAGAGTCAGATATGACTGGCTTTCAAGCAAGGATGACCTTTACTAAAGTGATTTTTATAGCCATTTAACAGTCCTCAAAGGCTGACAAGGAGAGACATCAATTTTGGTTTATTTATTTTATTTATTTATTTTTAGGATTTGCATTGCTGCCCAGTTCCAAAGACTCGGGGAGGGGGGGGCGTACAGATATTAAAACGATCACAATTTTAAAATCACAATTAAAACCTCATTAAAAACTACTACAAGACATTCCCTACCTTCCCACCAGTTTAAAAAGAGAGAGAGTGTGTGCTTAAATCAGCCAGCAGGCTGGGGCCACAGCACTGTTTGTTAAAAGAGTTGTTTAAATGTCATCAGAATGGCAAGAGCATCCAAGCTGAAGCAACAGACTGATATAGCTCCTCCTCTGGAAATTTCATGAATCGGAATTAACCTTTTACAGTGCCATCATATCCAGGAATAAGTCTCGTTGAATTCTGGAGACCTTAATCCAAGATAATTGGGTGAGGAGAAAGACCAGCCATTATTTTATTATTATTATTAGTTATGAATTTTGTGTTAGGTAGCAATGATCTACTACTGCTGTAGATTCTCAAATCATTTAGTAGAATGTGAGCAAATGGAACAGTCCAGTATGATCTATTTCCTAGTGATCAGACAGTATATGAGAGAATCTGCTCCACCCGGACTCCCATCCACGTTCAAGCCAGACCTTTCTAGTCCAGCTCTAGGGTATCTATTTTTGTGGGTTGGGCTGGAGTAATTTCCCAGTAGGTAGAAGGATCATTTTAAGGTACATTGCTTCTTGCTGAGTTACCCTTTTTTGGTGTGTTCAGGTTTATGCCTCTCTAGCTGCCTGACTGCACCCTTAGTCAAGGTACAAGGATACAATTGACAAGGCACCGTTTGACAGCTTAACATCTGGCATTGAACTAGTCCCATGATAGTGTTATTAGGAATGGAGGAAAGTGCTCTGGGTCCTTGAAACCGGTGAAAAGCTATCGTAAGAGATCCTGCTTGTTACACTTCATCAGTCTGGAATAAGAAGTGAAATTATCCAGGCTTCCTATTTCCTGGGAAGAAGAAACATCTGAAGCCAAACTACATGTGTCCTATCAGCTCTAAGTTCAGATTGCTCAATATGTGAATTCACAATTGTTGTTGACACATAAAACCTGAGCACAACTATTTCCCTAAATCTTTTTCATCCTCAACTATCTAGACCAGTAGGTCCCAACCTTTGTTTGGCCATACCCCACCTAAGCTCCTCTAAAATCCTGATCCACCCCATATAATTCTTATTACTGTATTCAGAAAGTGAACTTCTATAATACAACTCATTCTTGAATTGCCCTCCTTAAAAATCAAACAGTGCCCCACATTGGGAACCACGGATCTAGACTGTCCCAATTCTTGATGACCTCTTGATAGGTAGACTCAAGTCACGTTAATATTGTAGAAATGAGTGAGATAGTGTTTAAAATTGGAACTGGATTCTGTGCTTAAGTTTTGAATTAATAAAGTAAATAAATAATTTTACCAAGTTGTTGAGAATGAGGCCTATGTTCACTGCAACTGACATTCTGAGATCTGAGGTTCAATTCTGTCGTTGATTCTGATCCATTTGCTTTTTTATATTTTATTACATTTTAATTTATATTGATTATAGTCTATTGTCTTTAACTCTGTTTTGGTTTTACATTGTAAAGTACTTTGACATCTAGAAACATAAATGAATATATGTGTACCAGTCTTCAGCTTCTAGAGTGAAAAAAAGTGTACAGTTTTAAAACTGGCCGGTCCATTTATATGGAAGACAATTTAGAGCAATAAAAGTGTCAACGTGGTCACGTGGTGACTCTGGGCACATTATTTTCCATTTATGTTTTTCCTATAGTTTACTCTCATTACTTTAGAGCAGGGGTGCCCAAACTTTTTGGGCCGTGGGCCGATCATATGGTTCAGGAAGCCGGTCACTAAGGCCCAGGGGCTGGGTGTGGCCCCCAAGGCCAATTCATCTAGCCCATGAAGCCCTCATCGCTCCTGGAAGCGGAAGTAAAACACTCCCGTACAGGCATGTTTTACTTCCGCTTCCAGGAGCGATGAGGGCTTTGTGGGCCGGATGAATTGGCCTCAGGGGCTGCACCTGACCCCCGGGCCTTAGTTTGGGCACCACTGTTTTAGAGGGTAATGTCTTTGTGTCTTGTATATTTTAGAGATATGAGACAAACTTGCTTGTAGGGTGACCTAGAATCTAAACAAAGGACAAACATACTGGAATGTCACTGAAGAAACAAATGAAGACATCAAGCCTTTTGACAGTAGTGAGAAACATAGAAACTGTCATTCATCTATAAATGATTAATCTATTACTGAGTAATAAACAGATAAATAACCTTCAAGCTCAGCTGCAGTGAAGAATTTGGGGGTATCCTTTGAGCTACCGATTTATGGGGACACGTAATTCTTTCTGAAGCTCGATCCTTCTGCTTCTATTGCTGGTTCAAGGTTATAAAGGGAAGGTTGAATTGCACATTAGCATTTAAATGTGTATGTGTGTGAATAAATTCAGCAGCCCTGTAATATCTAAACCAGAGCTGGTAAGAACAATGCTGCCATAGTAACCGCATGTTGATGCCATAATTTCCTTCTTCTCCCTCCATACCAAATTACACTTACACTGTGAAATATAGTTCATTTTTGTACTGAAATTACACTAAATGTGAGTGCAAGAGATGCATATAAAATTGGCTGCAAGTCAGAATACTTGCAGCCAATTTTCTGCTTTTTCTGCTTTTTGTGATAGCTTATTATGTTTAATGAGACAATTAATCCATGTTTAATTAACACTATTTCCTTTAAGAAATAAGCATTTGGAAAGCAATTTTCTTGCCTAATCAGACAACATTTTCATTGACATTCACTTTATAGAATAAAATCATTTTCTTTAGACTAAGGAGATGTCTACTTTATCCTCACTTGCCATACATGATTTGTATTTAATTGTATGCATTAAAAAAAAAACCAAACTGCCTAGCGAAGGATCACCAGAATTTATTCCTTAATCCAGTTTCAAGACTGTGGAATAACACAGGAGGTATGAAGTACAGTGGAACCTTGGTTAACAAATGGCTTGGTTAACATAAAAATTGCATATGAAAAGGAAATCCATAGAAAATAGCAGCTCGGTTTAAAGTATTTGCCCCAGAATGGATTAATTAGTTTTCAATGCATTCCTATGGGAAACTGCGTTTTGGTTAACATATTTTGGTTTTCAATGTTAACCGAGGTTTTACTGTACTACAAATGAACAGTCTGTGAACATTGTGAGTCTGTGAACATTGCATGCAACTGGTTCCTTTTTTGTGTGCTCCTCAATTTAAAGACAGGCTTCTAAGGAGAGTGATCATATATACAGATCTCTGTATCGGGAGTCCCCAACCTTTTTTGCACCACGGACTGGTTTCATGCTAAACAATTTTTTCCATATATATTTCAGTTTTGCTAAAATTTCTTTTTAAAATCTCTCCCGTCTGCCAGCCACAGCTTGAATATGGGCAGTGTGATACCTCACTGCGCACAGGTGTGTGGGGAGTAGCCCAGCTGTAGCTCAAAAACAAGGAAGAGGGGCCCAGCCACCTTCCAGCCACACTGTTTGACTCGGGCAATGAGGTATCACACTGCACACAGGTGGGGGGCAGGGTCCCATTATAGTTAAGCAATTTGGAGGAGGGGCTTGGCCACCTACCTATCTGTTGTGTCTGAAACCTGTGCTCTTGCTCCATTCACGGGGCAGCCACGGTGGAGCATATTGAGGGCAAAAGGCTGCCATCAGGGCTTTTAGTGCCACCTACTCCTGCGGCCTGGTTTGGGACACCCTCTGACCTGGCGCTGGTCTATGGTCCAATGGTTGGGGACCCCTGCTCTATATGAAGGGCTGCCAGAGGACTGTCACATTTTCGAAGATGTTCCGTATCATCAAAGGGCTACCCAGTTCAGGTCTGATTCAAAAATGAACAACTGTAAGAAGGAAGAGGAGAGAGACTTGTGGTTCCCCACTCAAAGTTCACACCTGAAGAGCAGGCTTAGCAAACACACATAATCTGCTCACAATCTTCCTTACAGGGTAAAACATATAATTGTTTTTATTACAAAGCTCATTTCTGATTTTGCATCTGTGCCTATGAATTAGCATACAGAATTGATTGCAGATTGTTGTCCCCTTTCACCATGTTTTTGAAAAATGTTTTAAGGAATCACACTTCTACCAGGCCAGAGGAAATGGCTTCTGAACAAGCTTAAACATAAGAACTCCTTGTTTTCAAATACCATAAATACTAGAGTATAAGCCTAGATTTTTAGCCCAAAAAATGAGCCCCAAAAAGAGGACTCAGCTTATATTCAGGTCAACAACCACGAGAGTCCCAAGACAGTGCTGGATTGAGATGTGCCAACAACTTAATTAATTTTACCATATTTTCATGTATTTTGTTTATTAAAACTCACTAGCAGCTGCTGCATTTCCTACCCTCAGCTTATACTTGGGTCAATCTATTTTCCTGGGTTTTCAGGTCAAAATTAGATACAGTACCTCAGCTTATATTTAGGTCAGCTTATATTCAAGTATGGAGATGATACCACCCTAATGGCAGAAAGTGAGGAGGACCTAAAGAAGCTCCTGATTAGGTTGAAAGAAGAGAGTGAAAAAGCTGGCTTGAGACTCAATATCAAGAAAACCAAGATCATGGCAACAGGCCCTATCAGTCCCTGGAAAATAGATGGGGAAGAAGTAGAAGTAGTGACAGATTTTACTTCCTTAGGATCAAAGCTCACTGCAGATGGTGATTGCAGCCATGAAATAAAAAGGCGACTGATTCTTGGAAGACAAGCTATGAGAAACCTGGGGAACATAGTTAAAAGCAAAGACATCAAATTGGAAACAAAAATTCGTATAGTCAAAGCAATGGTATCCCTGTGGCAATGTATGGTTGTGAGAGCTGGACCATTAGGAAAGCTGAGTGCAGAAGAATAGATGCCTTTGAAATGTGGTGTTGGAGGAGAGTTTTGAGAGTCCCCTGGACAGCAAGGAGAACAAATAGGTCAATCTTAGAAGAAATCAAACCTGACTGCTCCTTAGACGATCAAATTGTAAAGATGAAGCTAAAGTACTTTGGACATCAAATGAGAAGAGAGGATTCGCTTGAGAAAGGATTGATGCTGGGAAGGATGGAGGGCAAAAGAAGAAGATGGTGGCCCAAAATGAGATGGCTAGAGATGGTATTGTAGACACAATGGGCACAGAGCTGAGCGAGTTGAGGAGGATGGTGGAGGACAGAAGTTTTAAAATTTACCCTCTGTCAATCAAATTGTTGATGGCTTCACTTTTTGGCTAAACACATAGAAAGGCTTATGACAGCAATTGGGCAAAATAATGATCAAATGGTTATTTTTTTCTATTTCTATTTTTACCAGTCCTAGTGTAATATTAGTGTAATGACCTAGTGCAAGCATCTTGTTTCCAGCAGTGGCTTGCCAGAACTCTCTAGGAAGATTATGCATTACTATTTGCCAGGCACGGACCAGAGGGATGCTCTCCAATATAACATATGATCCTGTTACAGAATAGGAAGAAAAGGCTACACTGGAAGTACACAATCAGCACCAGCTATGAGAGGTGTTACAGAGAACATGCCATAGTGCAAGACAGGCCCTCCTGGCAGTGCAAAATGGGGATCCAAAGTTGGCAGCTCACCGAGGCCTCTCCTGGTGGTAACCTTCAGACAGTTCAATTCAATATTCATTTAAACACAGATTCTCGCTGTTTCAAGATGGGCAGCTCCCAGGACTATCCATTAAAAGGTACTGTGCAACTGTTCTGTCCAGTGGTAGGCTACAAAATTTTTTTACTACCACACTGTGGGTGTGGTATGGTGGGTGTGGCCAGGGGGAAAGCCCTGCATTACACCCAAATTAGGACTACTTTATTTCAAAACTTAGATGGGCGGAGCCAGCCAGAATTTCTGCTACCGGTTCTGGCGAACTGGTGCGAACCTGCTGATGCCTACCACTGGTTCTGTCCTCCCCACCCGTAACAGGTTTCCAAGGGGTTAGAAAAATTATGGAAGTAGCAGTATGAAAACACTGGAACCTCACAAATTGAAGATAACGAAAGGCCATCTTTAAAATGGTGTAAATGACGCAAGGAGACAAAATGATAAAAATCTCATATGGTTCCATAAATTTCAGAGCATAAACATCTGAGAACAATTAAAGTTCCTTCATGTATTGGAGCTAGTAGTTTCAAAAAGCATTATTAGATTATGGCAATTATTATATCCTAAACAGCAATATTCTGGAAACTCATTGGGCTCGTAATTATTTTTGCTTCACTATCATCAGTCAGTTAGGCAAAAAGGACCTACTGTATATACTTTAATATTTGTTGTTGTTCAGTCACACAGTCGATTCCGACCCTCTGCGACCCCATGGACCACTGTCCTCCAGGCATTCCTGTCCTCCACCATCCCCCTCAACTCGCTCAGCTCTGTGCCCATTGCGTCCACAATACCATCTAGCCATCTCATCTTGGGCCTGCCCCTTCTTCTTTTGCCTTCAGCCTTTCCAAGCATCAATGCCTTCTCAAGTGAGCCTTCTCTTCTCATTTGATGTCAAAAGTACTTTAGCTTCATCTTTACTATTTGCCCTTCTAAGGAACAGTCAGGTTTGATTTCTTCTAAGATTGACCTATTTGTTCTCCTTGCTGTCCAGGGGACTCTCAAAACTCTCCTCCGACACCACATCTCAAAGGCATCTATTCTTCTGCGCTCAGCTTTCCTTATGGTCCAACTCTCACAACCATACATTGCCACCGGGAATACCATTGCTTTGACTATACGAATTTTTGTTTGCAATGTGATGTCTCTACTTTTCACTATGCTCCCCAGGTTTCTCATCGCTTGCTTCCCAAGACTCAGTCGCCTTTTTATTTCATGGCTGCAATCTCCATCTGCAGTGAGCTTTGATCCTAGGAAAGTAAAATCTGTCACTGCTTCTACTTCTTCCTCATCTATTTTCCAGGGACTGATAAGGCCTGTTGCCATGATCTTGGTTTTCTTTATATTGAGTCTCAAGTCAGCTTTTGCAGTTTCTTCTTTCAACCTAATCAGGAGCTTTTTAAAAGTTTACAGGGCCTTAAAATTTCCAATTTCTGGGTAAATTTTATGATTTGGGTAAATATTCCTTCTAGCTAGTTTACATGCTGATAAGTTCTGCTTTGCACAGCTACCATCCGCAAAGTAGGATGAAAGCTTATTCTTTCATCTTGATTAGTAAAATGTTCTACATCTGCATCAGTTTTTCCAGGTTAAAAATTGAATCAAAGACCGAAGAATCTACAATGTACAGCTGAAGCATGCAGTATCTTGCTGAATGCAGGTTATTTTAAACCACCTGCTGGGGTTATTTATATTGCAGTGATTCCTGAATCGCTGTGTTCTTCTTTGAATAAGAGGCATGGACACATGTCTCCATGTATATTGTGTCTCTCTGGTCTCTTGCAGCGACATTGGTGTTGGTGTCAGTGTCAAAGAACCCAGCTGTCAGAATAACCAGGCACTGTTGTGCGGAGTGGGAGCCGCTTACTCTGTGCAGCTGTAGTGGCAAATGGAAGAAGCAGAGGCTTTTCCAGCTGGTACTGGGTGACTTTGGCATTTCAGCCGCTTCTTATTGAAGCTTCATGTGAAATCAGAAGCGTAGCTTACCTTGGCGGGGCCCCGTATAAAAATTGTTTGGGGGACCTTTATATGCAGGGCGGAGCTAACGTCATGACATCATGATGTCGTGGGGGGAGCCAACGTCATGACATCATGACGTCGTGGGCGTGGCCAAAAATAAAAATAAATAAATAAATAAATAAAATAGAATAAAATTAAAATAAACAAACAAACACACACACCTCAACCCACCCACCCACCCAAACAACCACAACACAAACCCGTAAATAACTTAAATAATTAAAATAAATAAAGAAATAAAATAAAAATTTAATTAAAATCCACCCACCCACCCAACACACACATAAACCACCCACCCACCCGAAACACAAAACCCTCACTTACCCTCCTGGGGCCGCATGGCAAGGCGCACTGCCCCCGACTGCAGCCTTCTCCTCCTCCTCTTCCGGAGCCGCTTGCCGCTGCTGCTGTCGCCGCCACCACCGCCGGACCCGGGTGGTGGAGCAAGGTGAGGGGAAGGGAAAGGAGCCAAGGCTCTGCCGCCCCTTTTGGAAAGCGCCGCTGGGGGCAACCGGCCCCCGTGGACCCCGCCTTCCTACGCTGCTGGACCGTGGCGCACTCTGCCAGGCGTCCCCAGGCCATGGGGGTTCGGCAGCAGCAGACAGCCCGGGCAGGCCTCAACCTGCCCGTGGGAGCTGGGCGGCCCCAGGGGAGGTGCCCTCCTCTGAGGGCCACCATCGGAGCCGCTCCAAAAAGCTGCGGCTCCAACTCTGAACTTTTATTTTTTTAAATTGGAGCCAAAAATGGCTCCAATAAAGTGCGCATGCGCAGAAACTCAATCTGACGCATGCACAATGCGTCAGATTGAGTTTCTGCGCATGCGCAGTAAATTTTTGCTCCAAAATTTTATTTTATTTTTTTGCCGTTGGGGCCCCCCGTAGCCCGGGGCCCCCGTATAATTGATACGGCTGATACGGCGGTAGCTACGCCTCTGTGTGAAATGGAGGAATTGGACAACCTAGAAAAATAGGGAAGCTAATGACTATGCATCGTGCCCTGCACCCAAAAATAAGATTGATCATTTGTACTTACCATGAGCCAGGGATGGCAAAGGACTCCTACAGGTCTAACAGAACAGGAATAAAAACACAGCTTGAATGACTATACAGTACTAGAAAAGTGAAGATCCTGTGCTTAAGGAATTTAATAAAGGAGGACTTTTGGGAACAGTGAGGAAGAAAGCTGAAAACAGAAAGGAAAGGATTGAAAGTTGAGCAGCAAACTGGAAAAAACAAGCCTTGAAAAACATAGATGGAAAGGCTGACCAAAAGCTGACACAGGGATGGATAAATGCTGGAGTGCTGAAGAAGGAAACTGAAGGATTAATCTTGGCAGCTCAGGATTAGGTTTTGTCAACAGATTGCATGAAGACTAAAATACATTATGTAGCCAACAATCACAAATGCTGATTTTGCAATTTAATCCCAGTGGTCTGGCTCCTCTAACCCTCCAGGATAGCTTCTAATCAGCATGGAAAAGAACAATCCAATCCAGTCTGCAGTACCTTGGCTTCTCCCAACCGCTCATACAGGCCATGAATCACAACCAGGCAAAACAGGCTATTAAACAGAGAACACTAGACATGGAAATGCAAGAAGACCTAGCCAAGCTTCCCACCTTCTTGGCTCCAGAGTCTTGGAGACACATCGTTGCCCTAGCCCCATACCTACTCCAACTTGAGACACCAAGTCATCATAGGGCATTTACGCTAGCCTGTTGCCAGGTCCTCCCTTATGCAGTTTTCAAGGGAAAGTTCCAAAGGACATCAATGACAGAGAGACAATGCTCCTGTGATACTGGAGAAATTGAAACCACAGAACATGTTCTCTGCAGCTGCCCTTTTTATAGAGACGTCTGGAACAAGTTCATATCTCTGCTCCTCTGCAAGTACCCTGGCCAGTCAAACAGCACGTACACCCACTGGCTGCTATCGGATGAAAGACCCACCTTCACCCACAACACTGCCAGATTCTGATAGCAGTGTGTACGATCAGAAGAAAACTCCTGGCAGGTCCTTCAGCTAAATAAACTATAAGCGCTACATCATAGGCTTAGTAATAGTTGTAACATATCAACCTTAAATACAAAATTCACTACTCCTTAACTCTGAGCAGAAATGTTTCTTTTTAAGCACTCCAATTTTAACTTTTATCTCTTGATATATTTTAAGTATCCTCAGTTTAACTTTGCAATGAAAAGGATGAAACAGTAGATCATTTTGATCAGCAGATGCAGCAAAATTTTACAGATTTATTATTTGCAACGCCATGACAGAGTTGAAAAAAAATTCATTGGAAACTGTCAGAAGTTTGGATTCGAATGAAATAAAAAATATTGTGAACATCAGATTTAGAAATGAGAGAGCTAAGATCCTGTGCAACTCTAAAATTCAAACATCTGATTCACAACACACCTGATATAACTGTTGTGGAAAAGAATGAGGCCTGGTTTATTGACATTGCTATACTAGTTAGCGGATACATGAACGGAATACAAACAGCTAGAGAAAAGCACAAAATTCCACTATTTGCAAATTGAAGTGGAGTCTTTAGGGGAACAGAAACCTGTTGTTGAACCCATAATAATCGGAGCCCTTAGAGCAATACCTAGATATTGGTTAGGTCTTGAACTGCTAATTTTATACTTGTCTTTGACTGTGAATCTAATGGTAGAATTTTGATGATAAAGAAGAAGACCATGCTTTATATTTTTCTATGATTGCTACAACTTGTCTTTTCTTTCCCTTGCATTTACCTGCAAATCAAATGTCAATGTATAGAATGCAAATTTGCATACTATGGAAATGTACATAATATGCCAATTGGTATGCCTGGATTTGAAGTGCTGAATGCTGATAGTTATTGTGGAATTATTAGTCTATAGGCATAGAAAGGCTTTATTGTGTTCATTGGGCACTTGTGAAACCCTAGCCTAGGGGCTAATTCAGCTTTCTTCCAGATGGAAGAATGTAGTGGCCTTTTCTGAGCTCTTTAAGTCCATTTGCTGTTAGAATAATGTATTTTGCATGCTCATTTGTCCCTTGCATTCATGAATTCATTTGTACCAGATGTGAATCAATTAATGGGAATTTTTCCAATCCTATTGCCTTTTGTCTCTATTAGCAACCATACAAGTAAGGATGTTTTGGAGGTGCCTATATCATAGCTTTGCAAATCCCTGGTCTGAACAATCTGTCTGAGTCTATCTTTCTAAGAAACTGACTCCAACACCTTGCAATGCATACAGCCCTGTTTTTCATGTGTTGCCATGGCAATGTCAAGGCTTGGCAAAGGGACAGCAGATTTCATAGTGCCACTGGGATTTGCATTTAAAAGAGTCATGTGGTGAGATGTTCCTGAATTGAAGAATGAAGAAAGGATAAGGTTTGTGACATTGTGTTTTTAGCCTTTGTCTTACTTTTGTCATTTCACTCTTTTTAAATGTGAAGCATTGTGACTAGGATTACTCTAATTAGAAACTGATAAAATGTAGCTTGTGGAAAATACAACTATTTGCCTTTTTTTAAAAAAAAAACTTTCCAACCTGTGTTGGTTCCAGTTGTTTTCATCTTCCTCCATGTCTTGGGTCTAAAGGGTTAACCTCTGTTTTTGTTAGATTTTGCCACATGACATCTCCTTCAAGTTAGCTAAAAACCAAAGTTGATGTGAATATTCTGGTCTTAACACGCATTGCTGCAGATTGCTTCTGGTTGGGTAACTCAGCTCACACTCAATCAAAACTCCAAGATATATTAAATATTAATTTGGGCAGGGAGTGACAGGGTGGAGAGCATTTGTTTGTTTGTATGTTATGTTGTGTACTGGCAGTGGGAGTAAGTGGAGGTTGGTCAGAAATATGTGTTATGTTAAGGCCAGAATAGGTGTGCACTCTCCGAGCGGTTCACAAAGTAATTAGCATTTTGCCCCCAACATACTGAATACTTACTTTACTGACCTCAGAAGAATGGAAGGCTGAGCCAACCTGGATCTCCATCAGGACTGAACTCACAACATCAGCAGTTTGGGTTGGAGTACAACAATTCTAACCACTGTGCTACCAGAGTTCACTAAGATGCCCAAACTTTGCCAGGGCCCTCCTTTCGCAGTTTTACCCATTACTTCCCTTTCTAGGCCCATTGTGGCAAGGCAGGGACCCTGGGCCTGAATGGCCAGTATCCCCCCCCCCCCATCCACACCAGAAGAGGTCTTACCTGAAGAGGTGCTGGATTCAGGCTAAAACCTGTCCTTGTGTGAGCCTGGGCCTCCATTCTGATGACTCCTTGCTGTTTCTGCTGTCTGGTGCACCACACTCATTGTTGTCTACCTTGTCCTTCTCAATATCCCAGCTATATTCCACACTTTTCATCAGAAGTTTGAACACACCCTTCTTCCACTGCTGAAGCTCTTGGCAGTTCCCTCACATCTGCTGGCACTGGAACACATGCTGTGCTTTGACTTCTTTTTGGCTTTTCTTCACTTCCAAGGCCTTCCATGCTTGTCTCATCTGACTGCTTGTAGCCAGCTGCTGTGAAGGGTCCTGCCCCTGCCTCCATGCCTTCTTCCTGGGTGCTATCCTGGCAAAACCAGGTTAATACCATACAATGTTAATATGCGTGTCAATATGGAGCCCACAGGTCAGCCAGTCTGTACTCAACCCTTGCTCTACCCATCATTTCTATTTGTTATAGGAGGGGGGAAGGGGTTGAGGAGCACCCTTCAGTTCATTGAGTAATTAATACCTCTTGTCCAGTGTTTTCTACCATCTTTTTACTCCCAGTGATCTTAAGCAGAATTGATGCTATGGGGATGAGATTAAAGTTTGCCCTTCAAAGTCAAAAATTGTTCTGTGAAACATAAGTGTGGAACTGGGATATTCCCCCCCCCCCCAGAGATTGGCAGTAACATATTTCAATGAATTAAGTATTACGTATCGGTCGTCCCATCACAAGGGCCCTCCTTTTAGGGGTCCTGGGCACACTGCCCATTTAGCTGGAGCTTAACCCTTGCCTCACCACTGCTGGGAGAACCAAGGGGATTAAAAAGGAACTCTTACTATGCTCAGGCAGTAAGGCCTTTGAGCTTAGAACAAAACAAGGGAGGCCTCTTCTTAGTAGTGTAGCGTAGGTGTGTGTGTGCTAATCAAAGAACAACAATCTTCAAAGAGAAATAGCTGCTTTATTCTTCAGATTCGTGTAACAAAGTCCATGGAAAAACGTAGATTAAAAGGTCATAAACATAAGATCAGTCCAATAAAAACAGTCCAAGTTCGTTAGGTAATCATAGTGAAAAGAAAAGAGCATAGTCCCACCATAGCCAGGGTCTTAAGCCATTGAGATCCAGGAATGAACGAACGAACTTCTCTGCAAAATGGAGAATCTGCGGTCAGGTGAGTTAGCTTTAGCCAATCAAGTAACAGAGAAAAATATTCTCAAAACAATAGTTGTTTACATGCATTGGAAGACATAACATGAAACTCAGCTAGCTAGAAAGATAACACAGGAACACTGGCCGAAACACGGTTGAAAAACAAGCTGTCCATGAGACAGACAGGGACAAAGGATTTCTATGAGGCCTGGCTGAATAATCTACTGCCTCAAACCTTGGGAAACATGAGGAAATGTGTCATTTCCTGACATTAAGTTATAAATTAATTGGGATGTTTCCCAACATAATTGTCAAAGCCTTCTAAAACAGCCGTATTTGACTTTTGATTTTGTTTGGACAAACATTTCTTCTACAAAGATCCGAACAGTGAGATGTTACATATTCCTAGTGTTGCTATATGGAGTCGAAGCTTGGACATTGATTAAAGCATCAGAAAAGAGGATTGAAGCTTATGAAATGTGGATCTGCCGACAGCTGCTAAGGATATCATGAGTTGACCATGTGACTAACATAGAAGTACTGTGTCAAATGGATAAAGAACAAGAACTCTTTAAGATCATTAAGCAAAGAATGCTTCAATACCTTGGCCATATCATGAGGAATGGCATAAAATATAGACAACTCCAATCCGCTCTGCAAGGGAAGATCCCTGGGAAGAGAGGTCATGGACCATAGACAGATTTCATGGCTGAAGAACCTGAGAGGCTGGTGTGGCATGTCCTCGGAAGAACTGTTCCGAGAAGTTAAGAACAGAAAGACTGTCACCATGATGATAGCCAATATCCTGAATGGATATGAATGACAATGCTTTGTGTTTCTACTGAAGACACTGCAAGTGGAGTGCGTGTGATGAAGAAAAATAAACACTGACTTGAGAAGAGGCAAATAAAAGAAGACTAGAAAGGCCAGACGGAGAACAAGAAAATAACAACTGAACAGTAGCCTTGCGTAGATTTCAGCCCCCTGGGGCTTAAGCCAAATTTTCTGCCCCCTGGTGGACGTGGATGCTGACTCCCACTAGGGTTTCTGGGAGATGTAGTCCAAGAACTCCCATACACCCAAAAAGTGTCACCCAGGGCGAGTCGGGGTGATGCTCCTGCAACAGAAAGCAAAGTGAAAAAAGATCAAAAGAGTGAGAGGAAAGGAGGGATTTTCACAACCCTCTATCCTCCTCACTGGAAAAGTATTTCTGGATATTTGGGGTTTTATTATTCAATAGGAGAAAGTAGGAAGGGCACTTTAACTAGGGTAGATAAAAATGAGTTTTCATATTTTCATGCAGCTGCTTCCTTTTCTCCTAAGTTTAATGTGGGGCAAGCTAGAAAGGGGGAGTAAAGCAACAGATTATTATTGTTGTTGTTGTTTTGCATTTGTAAGGTTTTTAGTGTAATAATATACATTTAAATGCCAATTAAAATGAACATCCATGTTTAAAACTCCCCTTTTCATCATAAATGTAATTCATTTTTTTCAGGCTATTAACTATTAATTTAATTTGTTGCCAATCTCTGACCCACCAACTATTCATGAGCAGAATTGCTGCGGTCCCTGCTCCTAAGTCCCCCCACTCTCTAGTTACTCAAGTAAAAATGGGCCTTTTAAAAAATTCAACTCTTATTGCCCAAAATCTAATAGTCAGTTGCAATTAGAGTGAGGTTTGGTGAATCACCTCCTCTGTAAGTTCCAATGATTCAATGATCCTACTTTAGTTGTGACTTATTTCTGGGTTTCAGCCACTGCCTCCTTACACAGACATGTGCCTGGTTTTCTTCAGTCAAGTTGAAAAGTGTCCCTTCCAGTTCCAACAGAGAGATGGGGAAGAGCAGCAACCAAAATAGCCATCTGTGCAGGAGATGAGCACAGAATCCTAGAGTCAGATAAGACTGGCTTTTGAGTAAAGGCAACCTTTACCTTTATCTTTACCTTACTATCTTTACCTTTTATATTGGCATTACATTCTAAACTTTGAGGATGCTTGCAGATCGTTATGTACTGCCCTGACCATAGTTACGGCAATGGAAGGTTAAGGCCTCCTGACTCAATTTTAAAATAAATTAGAATTTTGGAGTGTCATTCTGTCTAGAACAAGATGAACTCAGCAGTAGCATTTAAGAAAACTAGTTAATGCTGGAGATCTAACCGCTCCCTCCACCTCTGAGTGTAGACCATTTGAACAAATCTACCCATGGTAAATCCCTCCACACAGGTATTGGCCCTTCTTGGGCAACAGCAATGGTGGTGATGGTGACATAGCTCACTCAGTGGCGTAGCGAGGGGGCGGGGGGGGGGCGGATGCCCCGGGCAGCGGCTTTCAGGGGGCGGCAAAATGTCCCCTCCCCACCCTTTTGCTGGCGAGCGCCCCGCGTGTGCTTCGCTGCTTGCAGGCGAGGAGGAGAAAAAGGTTTTTTTTTTAGGCGGACAATTCAAGGAGGGGGCCCGGCTAGCCGTCGGGGGCTCTCCTGGAGGGCGGCCCGCATGCGCGCGCACGCTGCTCGCCTCCGCCCGCCCAGCCACCCACCCAACTTGCCGTGAGACGGGGCGCTCGTCTGGGGTGGGTGGCGCCATGGCGGGGAGCCCCGGGCCTGGTGGCTGGCTGGGCAGGAGGAGGCGAGCAGCGTGCGCGCGCACGCGGGCCGCCCTCCAGGAGAGCCCCCGATGGCCAGCCGGGCGGGGCGGCCCCTCCTTGAATTGTCTGCCTTTAAAAAAAACCCTTTTTCTCCTCCTCGCCTGCAAGCGGCGAAGCGCACGCAGGACGCTCGCCAGCAAAAGGGTGGGGAGGGGACATTATTTGCCGCCCCCTGAAAGCCACTGCCAGCGGCAGGCGGCGCGCGGACTCGAGGCCGAGTGAATGTCGTCGTCCTGCCCCCAAAACTAAAGTCACGAGAATAATTGCCACCGCCAAGTCAGTTCCGAGTGATGGCGGTTCTTCCTCGGCCTGATGAAAGAGGCAAAAGCGGCTTCTCCGGGCAGCCCTTCTTCCCTTGCGCTTCAATCTCCCCCCCCCTTCCCACCGGGATCTCTGAAATGCTCAGTTGATCCTGAGTAATACAATCCCCCCTCGAAACGCTTGCCGAGTTGTGGGGATGCCTGGTTTGTGCCAAACGCCCCCCACGGCCACCCTGCCTAAGCGGTGCTTTCCTCGCCGTAGGGTGAAAGGCTTCCGAGGCTGGCGCTTCCCCACGTGGCAGGCGAGGCCGACCTTCCGTCTCCCTTGTTGCTAAACTATGAAGGCGTGGCGGTAACTGTTTCGCAACTCTCTCTCTCTCCAATCGTTCCCGGCGCAGAGCTGCCTTCGCTCGAGTTGGCGCCTTCGGTATCAAAGTAACACGTGGTGACACTTTCCCAACATTCGGGAAAGTTACTTTTCTAGGACTACTCTCTGGGAGGTTCACAAGATAATTAGCAATTTGCCTCCAACGTGAGGGGTACTCATGAGGAAAGATGGAAGGCTGAATCAACCTTGGAATCTCGTCAGAACTGAACTCACAACCTTTTGGTTGCAGTACAGCAGCCTAACCACTGTGCCACCAGGGAACTTCCCCCCATTGTCCGATCCTCTGCCTTTCATCCGCGGAGAGCCCCTGACGGCCAGCCGGGCGAGCGATCTGCCGGAGGTGCGCTCGTCGGGGTGGGTGGTGGCGGACGGCCCCCGGCGGGCGAGTGGACGGAGGTGTGTGTGGCGCGCACGCAATTGCGCGCGCGCCGCTAGTCAGCAGGGGGGCGCCTTCTGCCTTGGGAGGGGGGAGGGGGCGGCAGCGGCGAGCTGGGGGGGGCGGGGCGGCGAGTTTGCTTTTCGCCCCAGGCGGCTGAAGACTGCGCGACGCCACTGAGCTCACTTCTTGTCTCATGTGCCTAAACTGCCTGCCTCACTGGTCTTGAAGTAAAGTCAACAATGGCAAATACATAGGTTTAATAAAGATGATCTTGGGGCATGAGCATATCTATGCCTATGGAGTGCAGAGGATTTTTCTCTGCAAAAAGAATCAGGGCATTTACAGGATCACCAGCTATATTTAGGGAAAACTCCCAAGAAGGACTAATAGGAGTCTATATAAAAACCTGTCAGCCAGGGCCGTAGCCAGGATTCTAGATGTGGGTGGGCAAATATTTTTTAAAGTTTGGGCAACAATGTCATATATATGCTGGTGATGACTTTTAAAGCCCTATATGGTCCAGGTTGCTTAAGAGACTGCATCACCCCAAGGCCATCCGTCTATCCCACCAGAGCAGACCAGAGAGGCTCCTTGAAAATACCATCTGCTAGAGAGGCCTGTCTCTGTAGCACCAGAAGAAGGGCCTTTTCAGCATCTGCTCCAGCCCTGTGGAACCTCCTGCCAACTGAGCTGTGTCTCCGGACAGAGTTGCTGCCCTTCAGGAAAGAGCTCAAAACCTGGTTGGCAAAGCAGGTGTGGGGAAGCGGTATTGGGGTACCCTCCCCACCAGCTGGCTAATATAGGGAGGATCACTCACTTTTAATTGAATTCTTATTGGGGCCGGAGAGTAGTAGTCTTGTAATGGTTTTAAGGGTTTTTAAGGGTTTTTATAGTTTTTAATGTGGGATTTATGTATTTTATGTTGTTAGTGTTGTACGTCTCCCAGAGTCGCTTGTCGAATAGGTGGCTATATAAATTTGACCAATAAATAAATAAATAAATATAGGCAGCCGGGAGTTTGAGGGTGGGCAAACTGCTAGCTCAGGGTGGGCAATGCCCACCCTGATCACTCCCTGGCTAGTAAAGGTAAATGTCTCCCTTGCTCAAAAGCCAGTCGTATCAGACTCTAGGGGTCAGTGCTCATCTCTGTTTCAAAGCCGAAGAGCCAGTGCTTATCTGATTCTGCAGACATTTCCATGGTCATGTAGCAGGCATGACTAGAGAACGGAGTGCATGGAACACTGTTACCTTCCCACCAAAGTGGTCCCTATTTATCTACTTGCAATTTCTTGCTTTCAAACTGCCAGGTTTGCAGGAACACCCCCTAGTTAGAGCCCTGCTATCAGCCTCAGGGATGGGGGCATCTGGACAGATCTTCTTCCCCTGAAGAGAAATGGAATGAAAGACTTTTCTAAGTCACTGCAGAAAGCAAAAATAAAAGCCTCCCCCCCCCCCCCAATACAAAGCACAGTCATTCCTTTTCCTTGAGCGGGGTGGGGATGACAGCAAATCTGTAATGTGATCTGCAACATGTTTTGAGAAAGTGAAATGGCAACCATTCCGTATCAGCTAAATAGGGCTTAAGAAACTGAATTAAAACAAAAGCAATCTAGTCCATGGTACTTACAACCACAAAATTTCTCAAGACACAAACTGAGAGAAAAGTTTACTCCTCATCTATTGGAGGAAAGGAAGTGTGACCACAAGAGAAGCAAGTTCGCGTATAAGGAGTTACATTTGTAAGGAAAGAGTAAATGAACCATGAATTCTGCTGTTGTTGAAAATTAGATAAATAGTTACTACTGCTACTACCTTTTCAGGAATCACTCCTTTGCGTCACTGGGGGGAGCCATCGGCTTATTCTTTAGATGAACTAACCATTTCTTGAATGTGCCAAGGCTGGGAGCAGTGTAAATGTCAGCAATGTATGAACAACTGAGCCAGATCACACCTAATTTCTACCTAACCCAGCATCCTGTTTTCCAAAGTGGCCAGTTAGATATCTTCAGGAAGCCCAAACATAGATTATGGCTTTGAGGGGCTGTTGGTTGTCTTGTTATTACTGTTGCTACAGGGTCAGGGTTCTTGCAATGGAAGTGTTGAGGCCTCATGATTAGCAGGAATGATTATATCATCTGCCACCTCACTCAGTGTTCCCTATTTCCTCTGAGCTTTCTGCCCCCAATTCTCAGTAGTTGATTGTGGGGCTGGATTTTACTAGCTACCTTTTTTACAATATGCAGTGGAACCTCATACAACAATTGCCCCGTACAGCAATGAAATCGCATAACAATTAGGTTTTTGGGGGAAATGGCATCCTGCATAACAATTTTCTCTATGGAAAAAATCTGTACAACAATTTTTCAATGGGAAAAACCACTTAATGGAAAAAATTGTACAATGCATCCCATAGGGAAAATCTCTACGATGCATGCATCATATAGCAATTGTTTTGTACAACAACAAGCCCTGGGGAACAGATTAAAATAAATTTGAGGTACCACTGTAATACCTTTCCAGTGATGCTGGCTGGATAGCTCAGTGAGTAAGATATCAAATAGAGTGGAACTGGGATTTCATGTTATTTAGAGAAGACACTTCAGTTAATACAGCCTAAAGTATCACTGGCCTCCTCCTCCTCCTCCTTCTTCTTCTTCTCCTTCTCCTTCTCCTTCTCCTCCTCCTCCTCCTCCTTCTTCTTCAGCAGTGGGCTGAGCTGACATCGGGGCGGAGCCAACGTCATGATGTCATGATGTGGGTGGAGCCAAAGTAAAAAATAAAAATACACATTAAAATACAAATTAAAATAAATACATATAAATACATATAAATTAAAATAAATACATATACACATAATAGACATAATACATAAAATAAACATAAAAACAAACTACATAAAACACACACCTCAACCCACCCACCCAGCCCAAACACAAACCCATCATTTACCTTACCCTGGGTCAGGGAGCAGCAGGCAGGTAGGCAGGCACAGCAGTGGCATGGCGGCCTGGTGGCACAGAGGTCTGGCTGGGCCCAGCAGCACAGCACAGCCTAGCCCGGCAGCGCGGCCTGGCCCGGCTTGGCAGTCCACCAGGGAAAGGCCGCTGCTGCTGCTCCTCCTCCAGGCGCTGCCTGCACCCTTTCCGGGCAGCCCAAAATGGCTGCTTAGAAGTGCACATGCGTCAAAACTCCATTTGATGCATGGACACTTCTGTTTTTCAGTGCACATGCATCAAATGGAGTTTTGACGCAAGTGCACTTTCAAGCAACCATTTTGGGCTGCCCAGAAGACAGATTCAGAGGGAGGCCAGAGAGACACCCGAACCGGTCACCCAGGGGTTTACCACCACACACCCTGGCGATCCCCTCCGGATGGCTGGGAGCAGCCCATTACTGGGTAAGCCCCCCGAGGTGGTTCCCCCTAAAATCTACTACCGGTTCTCCGGGACACTGGGAAAAATTAATGCCAGTTCTGGTGAACTGGTGCAAACCTATTGCAACCCATTACTGACCATAGCCCATGGCACTGGCCAGCACAATGGAAATTCAAAGTAAGATAATAAATAGAAGTTAAGGGCAGTTTTTCACTCTAGGCAGCAGTTGTGCATCCTCTTATGTTCACACCGTACCTCTGATGAATACAAGAAACTTAGTGCAGGAAATAACTGATGTAAAAATACATTGTAGGTCTGAAACATGAAAGTATGGCTTTTTGCAGTTTTCTAGTGTATGTGCCAACATATATAATAAGATCCATTTTCTTTTCACACGATTTCCCCCGTAACAGTCACCACTGTACATGAAGCAAACACATGTAAATAACATATTGGTCCTTTGAACAAAAGCCAATAAATATGTGTAAATATGGTGTTGGTTAGTCTTTTAAGAAGCAGCACTACATCCCTCAGTTCATGGAGATACCAAGCGTTTGCTTCCTATGCTTATATCTTCCTGTGTTATCTAGTTCCTTGTGTTCCCCTTCACAGACTTGACATTTCCCAGATTTCACTGCTGGAGAACAGTTAAACACTAATCCACTAGGTCTGCTAGAGTTAAACGAAGCATGTAATAAGTTTCTGCTCCAAAAGGTAATGTGCAGGTCTGTGTTTACTTCACCGGAGTAGCTCAGCTACATTCCCTACCAGTTGACCTTGTTGTGATGTAAGAAATTACATCTTAGCAGCTACCTGAATTTAATTTTGTTTGTAAGCTGAAAACGGGGTGGGGGGAGTTCATTGTTCCTGACTGTTGGTCTTCTGATAAAGAAGGTCGTCTCTGAACACTGTGCCACAGCCAAACCACTGCCATGATGTTTGGCCCTTTGCCTGATTTTTAAGTGGTTTGGAAAGGGGAGATACATCAGCACAGCTGTGTGAACTACTTGTGCCACCTGTTTGTGTTACTACCAGAAAATAGCAGTAGCATAAAAAGACTACAGTTTCAAAGTTAAACAACACAGTTGAAAAATAGGATGACAGTTGAAGTACCACCACCTCCTCCTTCTTCTTCTCCATCTAGACCAGATGTGAAACCTCCAAAATGAAGGCAGCTTTTGGTGAGTTCATTCTGCAGTTCCTTTCATCTGACCTAGTGTGAGAAAGATTAACTGGCAACACAAGGTTGCTGTTACCAGGGTACACCTGATAGTGGCTCAAAAATATCACAATCTTCAAGGAGGCTCTTTCTGTGTACCCCAGTTGAAAATGAAGAAGATATTGTCTACAAAGGTCTGCATAATATTAATTCTAGCAACCAAGAAAGCAACATTGTTAGGTTGTCCCCTCACCTGTTCCATGTCCAGATAAAGGAACACATATTGGTGTCCCACCCTGAACTGTTGCCTTTTGCAGACAATGTCATTCAGTCATTGTTCAGATCTAGGGCTGTATTTGTTTCCAGTTCTCTGTGAAACCTCAAATTTAAGGAAAACATACTTAAAATCATTGAGTCCCAGTTGCTTCAAAGCAGCTTTTTTGAGACTCTGATCAGGGGTTTCTACTTTTTTGAGTGTTCTCCCTTTTATTTTGTCCTTAGCAAATGTTGTAAAAGGAAGCTTTGCAGCTTTGACAGTTGCTACCACTATCAATGTCTGGTATTGGTGAAGCAGCAAATCAGCTACTTCCAATGCTGGTACTGTAATTGGTAACCAGCAGGAAATCTCTTTGTCTCCTCTTTGTGTGTATTGCACAGGCAAAGAAGCAAAGGCTTGAATGCTTTCAGTGTACAGTATCTATTTTCACACAGCATTGTCAATAGATGCTAGGTCTGAAGGGTTAGACTCATTAGCAAATGTGTAATGCCACAATGTTTGTTTTGCATACATCTACTAACCATTTACAACTCAACAGGGTGACACCGCACAGCTAATCTGAATACCAATCAGGGATCTTCTGTTATTACCACTTGTAGAAAACCACACTGATTTGTAAACATATCTGTTATGCTAGCCAACCATTGTATACCTCTGTAACTGAGGAGTATAAATTGATGACATGAAGACTCACTCTTGTGTCTGATAAAGTGGACTTGATCTAGTCATATCCGACTCTAGGGTTCAGTGCTCATCTCTGTTTCAAAGCCGAAGAGCCAGCGCTGTCTGTTTCTGCAGATGTTTTCATGGTCATGTGGCAGGCATGATTAGACACCGGAACGCACGGAACGCTGTTTACCTTCACACCAAAGTGGTCCCTGTTTATCTACTTGCATTTTCTTGCTTTCAAACTGCTCGGTTGGCAGGAGCTGGGACAAAGACGGGAGCTCATTTCGTCCTGCAGTACTCTGGAATCGAATTGCTGACCTCCCACCTTCCAGTCAGTGTCTTAGCCGCTTTAAGTTGCCACAAAGTTTTTGTCTTCTTTTGTTTACTCTCTGATATGCAACATGATTACACAGACTAACATGGCTATCACTTCAAAAAATTCAAAATAATTATTGTGGTGATCAGTTTACTTTTCAAACTTAGCATTTAACTTTTCTTTTACTGTGCTGTGTGAGAATTGACTGTGGTGTGAGTGGCCTAGGTTGCAAATACTGTACTCACTTTGTTTTGTGAGGTGGCCTAGGGCTATGGATGAGAATCACTGACCATACCATACTTCTACAAGTTTGTATGGAAAATTACAGAGAGTCAGAAAATAATAATTGAACTTCTACATTGAATGAAGCATGCCAGAGCTGAGATAATTTAATTCAACATACAATCTCAGAGTGTGAGGCAATAAACACCTCAAAATAATAATAAAGTAATCACCAAAGAGATAGACAAAGGTTGTGCAGTAGTTGTCACGGACAAATCTAGCTACTCTCAAGAAGCTGACAGACAATTATTCAACTCTATATTTTACCAGCCCTTAATTATGGACCCAAATGCCTAATATGAAAGGGAATTTCATAACATTCTGAAAATCATTCCTGGAAATATATCCAGTAATACCTCGGATAACGACTGCATCGAATAACACTAAAATTGGATAACGATGCAAAATTTCTAAAGAAATTTTGCATTGGATAACTATCTGTTAGCGTTATCCGATACAGTCGTTCTTAGCAGCAGGGTGGCTGGAAAGCTGAACGGGGTTCTCTGTTCAGCTTCCCAGCCACCCTGCAGCTGCGGAGGCAGGGGGGCTGGAAAGCTGACGGGGCCCCCCCGTTGGCTTCTTCAGCCACCCCACAGCTGCGGAGGCATGGGCGGGTGGCTAGGGAAGCTGACAGGGAGTCCCCGTCAGCTTCCCCAGCCACCCTGCAGCTGTAATCTCCCTGGAGCAGGCAGGGGGGTCAGAGAGCCCAAAATGGATAAAAAAAAGTCCTTTTTTAAAAAACCATTTTGGGCTCTCTGACCCCCCCCCCCGCCTGCTCCTGGGAGATCAGAGGACCCGATCCAAGCTGTTTCAAAATTTCCTCCACCTCCCTGGAGGCTGCAGCAAGCCAAAACGTCAGGGTTCGAATCCTGACATTTTGGCTTGCTGTAGCCTCCAGAAGGGTGGGGGAACTTCAAAAATAGCACACATCAGGTCTCCCGACCTCCCTGGAGCCGATGTGTGCTATTTTTGAAATTCCCCCACTCTGCTGGAGGCTGCAACAAGCCAAAACATCAGGATTCAAATCCCGACGTTCTGGCTTGCTGCAGCCTCCAGGGAAACAGGGCTTTTTTTTAACGTTGTGCAATCAATGCATCGCACAACATTAAAAACCGGATAACGACGAGACTTGTGGAACCAAGTCTCATCGTTATCTGAGGTACTAGTGTACAACCAAATTCTGACTAACACCACAAGAAACTCAACCAGTTACATTTTACCTGTTACCTAAAATATACAAACCTAGATATCCATTGTTTTAAGTATCAACACTGTCACTATTGGGATATCTGGATATTTCTGTTGGGATATTTAAATACTGTATTGGGATATTTAAATATCACTGTTGGGATATTTTTGGTACTCTGTTGCTTTCTCCATTCTCAAACCATATGCCACCAATGTACATAGAAGAAGCCTCCTTTAAGAATGTGGATACTTTTAACATTTTTGAACCACAATTGGGTGTGCCCTGGGCAATGGCAACCTTCTTTTGCTGGCTAATCTTTCACACACCAGATCAAACCAAAGGAACTGAGGAATGAATCAATGTACTCAGCTATGTAAGAGATACCACAGACTTTCTAAGGAAACTTCAACACCTACACAACCATCTAGATAACACCATCATAGCCACAATGGGTGTGGAAGCTCTCTACACTAACATCCCACACAGAAATGGACTATAAGACATCAGTACCATTGAAAATGAGGAAGAAACCTTATTACAGCTGAATTACAGCTGATTTATTACAGCTGAAGTTGGCTTTTCATGTCTTAGATCCATACTGTAACCCAGTCATCTGTTTCTTTCTTTCGCTTTTTGGTCACAGTCTTTCACTCTTGGCATTTAGTCTTAAAACCAAACTATTGTCGGGTCACTTAACAATGTTCCTTGTGTAGTCTTTTATCCTTTTATAGTTATGATGTGTACCCCAGTTCTTTGAATAGTGGGGTGCAAGGTATAGAAGCACTTGGTTTCCCAAATAATTAGCTTAATTTCCCTTTCAACAAGATCACTGAAATGTTTAAATGTTTTGTAATATTTCTAGACCTACCCCGGAACTCTTAATGAGCTCTCTTACCATAAGCTGATATAAGTTTCTCTCTGTCTCCTTCTATTTATCCAGATTTGCAATAACAGGTTGTTTGGGGAGGGAGGAATTCCCTTTGGGCATTTGTTTAACAGTGGATTAGCCAGTTTTGTCCTACAGATTTGACCAATTCTAATCATTTAAACTTCTCCTGACAATCACAGAATCATGGGACTGGAAGTGATACCCAACTGAAGAAACTAGAGTATTATTCCTCCCCTTCTGGTGCAATGCTAGGCTTCAGAAGAACAAACCAATGTTAGTACCAGTTGTTTCTTGGAAGCAGGAACCTCCCAGATCTACATCAACCATGTCAATGATACCATCTAGCCATCTCATCCTCTGCTGTCCCTTTCTCCTTTTGCATTTGATCTTTCCTAGCATCAGGGCCTTCTCCAGTGAGCTCTCTCTTCTCATTTGGTGGCCAAAGTACCGGTACTTGAGCTTCAGATTCAGTATTTGTCCTTCCAAGGAGCAGTTGATTGATTTTCTTTAGTATTGACTGATTTGATCTCCTTGCGGTCCAGAGAACTCTCAAGAGTCTCCTCCAACACCACACTTCAAAGGCATCTATTCTTCACTTAGCTTTCCTTATGGTCCACAGCTCTCACATCCATACATTACTACTGGGAATACCATTGTTTTAACTATGTGGACATTTGTTGGCAGAGTGATGTCTCTACTTTTTTTATTATGCTGCCCAGGTTTCTCATAGCTTGCCTCCCAAGAATTAAGTGTCTTTTTATTTCATGGCTGCAGTCACCATCTGCAGTGATCTTGGGTCCCAAGAAGGTAAAGTCTGACACTGCTTCCATTTCCTCCCCTTCTATTTTCCAGGGAGTGATGAGGCCAGATGCCATGATCTTGGTTGTTGTTTTTGGTTTTGGTTTTTGACGTTGAGTTTCAGGCCAGCTTTTGCACTCTCCTCTTTCACCCTCATCAAGAGGCTCTTAAGTCTTCTTCACTTTCTGCTATTAGGGTAGTATCATCTACATATCTCAGGTTGTTAATATTTCTCCCACAATCTTAATCCCAGCCTGTGCTTCTTCCAGCCCTGCAATATGCATGATGTACTCTGCATATTAATTAAATAAGTAGGGTGAAAATATACAGCCTTGTCGTACTCCTTTTCCTATTCTAAACCAAACTTGGCCAAACTTGCCAAACTAGGCCAAACTTGCCTATTATTCCAGTTACCTTTTGACTTTCTACATCAGCATTCCAGTCTCCTATGATGATAAAGACCTCACTTTTTGGTGTCAGTTCTGGAAGGTGTTGTAGGTCTTCATAGAACTGGTTGACTACAGCCTCTTCTGCATCAGTGGTCGGTACATAGACTTGGATTACTGTGATGTTGAATGGTTTGCCTTGAATTCAGACTGAGATTATTCTGTCATTTTAAAGATTGTATCCAATTACAGTAATACCCCGTATAACGTGAGTACCGTATAGCGCTAAAACCGCATAACGTTACAAGATTTTCGGAAAAATCTTGTATTGAATAACGCTATTTTAACGTTATCCGATACAGTTGTTCTTAGCAGCAGGGTGGGTGGAAAGCTGAACGGGGTTCTCCGTTCAGCTTCCCAGCCACCCTGCAGCTACGGAGGCAGGGGTGGGGAGGCTGGAAAGCTGAAGGGGGGCTCCCCCATTGGCTTACCCAGCCACCCCACAGCTGCGGAGGCATGGGCGGGTGGCTAGGGAAGCCGACAGGGAGTCCCCGTCAGCTTCCCCAGCCACCCTGCAGCTGTAGATCGGGTCCTCTGATCTCTCTGGAGGTGTTTCTGGGCTTCCCCGACGTCCTGAGCCAGTGCAGCAAGCCAGAATGTCAGAGTTCGAATCCCGACATTCTGGCTTGTTGCACTGGCTCAGGATGTCGGGGAACCCCAGAAACACCTTGGATCGGGTCCCCACACCTCCCTGGACCCAGCGGGGGGGGGGGGTCAGATACCCCAAAATTGGTTTAAAAAACGGACTTTTTTTTACCAATTTTGGGGTTTCTGACCCCCCCCCCCGCCGGGTCCAGGGAGGTGGGCAGACCTGATCCAAGGTGTTTCTGGGCTTCCCCGATGTCCTGAGCCAGTGCAGCAAGCCATAATGTCAGAGTTCGAATCCCGACATTCTGGCTTGCTGCACTGGCTCAGGACGTCGGGGAAGCCCAGAAACACCTTGGATCGGGTCCCCACACCTCCCTGGACCCAGCGGGGGGGGGGGGGTCAGAAACCCCAAAATTGGTAAAAAAAAAAAAAAGACGTTTTTTTAACCAATTTTGGGGGCTCTGACCCCCCCCCCCCCGCCAGGTCCAGGGAGGTGTGGGGACCCGATCCAAGCTGTTTCCAAAGTTCTCCCACCTCCCTGGAGGCTGCAGCAAGGCAAAATGTCAGGATTCGAATCCCGACATTCTGGCTTGCTGCAGCATAAAAGAGGGTGGGGGAAGTTCAAAATTAGCGCGCATCGGGTCTCCCGACCTCCCTAGAGCTGATGCGCACTAATTTTGAACTTCCCCCACCCTCTTTTATGCTGCAGGAAGCGAGAACGTCGGGATTCGAATCCTGACATTTTGCCTTGCTGCACCCTCCAGGGAGGTCGGAGAACTTTGGAAACAGCTTGGAGCGGGTCCCCACACCTCCCTGGACCCGGGGGGGGGGGGTCAGAGCCTCCAAAATTGGTAAAAAAAAGTCCGGTTTTTTTTACCAATTTTGGGGTTTCTGACCCCCCCCCCCGCCGGGTCCAGGGAGGTGTGGGGACCCGATCCAAGGTGTTTCTGGGCTTCCCCGACGTCCTGAGCCAGTGCAGCAAGCCAGAATGTCGGGATTCAAACTCTGACATTCTGGCTTGCTGCACTGGCTCAGGACGTCGGGGAAGCCCAGAAACACCTTGGATCAGGTCTGCCCACCTCCCTGGACCCGGCGGGGGGGTCAGAAACCCCAAAATTGGTAAAAAAAACCAACAGACTTTTTAAAACCAATTTTGGGGTCTCTGACCCCCCCGCCGGGTCCAGGGAGGTGGGGAAACCCGCTCCAAGCTGTTTCCAAAGTTCCCCCACCTCCCTGGAGGCAGCAGCAAGCCAAAATGTCAGGATTCAAATCCCGACGTTCTGGCTTGCTGCAGCCTCCAGGGAAACAGGGCTTTTTTTAACATTGTGTGATCAATGTATCGCACAACGTTAAAAACCGGATAACGACGGGACTTGTGGAACCAAGTCATAACGTTATTCGGGGTACTAGTGTACTGCTTTCCTCACTCTTTTATTGACTATAAGGGCCACTCTATTTTTTCTAAGGGAGTCTTGCCCACAGTAGTAGATATAATGGTCCCCTAAGTTAAATTCATCCATCCCTGTCCACTTTAGTCCACTGATTCCCAAAATATAAATGCTCATTCTTTCCATTTCATTTTTACCACATCAATCTTGCCTTGATTCATAGAGCTTACATTCCAGGTTCCTATGCAATATTGTTCCTTACAACATGGGACTTTCCTTTCACCTTTCCTTTATCTCAAGCTTTATGGGTTTTAGTAATTATTTTTGGAAGGAACTTGCAAACTGTTCAAACAATCATTGCCCATTTTTAAAATTCAGCTACATATCCCACCAATTTAGGATGGACGTACACAAAGATACAGACACACAGAAAAGTTGTAAACCAAAGAGCACATTTTGTTTAAAAATTGAAAGGACTACCTGAGGCCAATTCAAAATTGTGTATATTTTGGGTTTGCTCATGGTGAGCTGTCACATTGGACATCCTTGTCTTGGTGAATTTTCAATTTTATTGCCTGTTGTTGACCTACAGATGCCTATATAAAGATTCAGCTCAGGGAAAATGTTTTATGACTGAGCTTGAAAATAGTAGATGAAGCATATAATACAGTGTGACAGACTTGCATCCAAGCATTGCCAACAAGTCATCCTGCAACGGGGGAGGGAGGGGCAGAACCTCTTTCATCATCATTCAAGTCTCACATGCTTGTCCCCCACCATTTAGAAAGGCAATGGTAGTTCTTTCACAGGGCCTTCATCATTATGATAATGAAGTTCTGCTTTTGAAATGCCAGGCAGCCAGAAATGACATTTTTTGTTGACAAAATTGGTCTTGTCATATTACGTTTCCGCATGCCACACTCTGACAACACCAGTTTATCATTAAGAAAAAGAAGGGTGAGGGAAGCTTACTCTGAATTCTTTACTTGATATGTCATGGAGGAACATATTTTCTCATCTACATCATTCTTCTTCTTCTTCTTCTTCTTCTTCTTCTTCTTCTTCTTCTTCTTCTTCTTCTTCTTCTTCTTCTTCTTCTTCTTCTTCTTCTTCTTCTTCTTCTTCTTCTTCTTCTTCTTCTTCTTCTTCTTCTTCTTCTTCTTCTTCTTCTTCTTCTTCTTCTTCTTCTTCTTCTTCTTCTTCTTCTTCTTCTTCTTCTTCTTCTTCTTCTTCTTCTTCTTCTTCTTCTTCTGCCTGTTTCTCTTCCTCATCTGCCGCCACCATCGCCATCGCCACCACCGCCACCGCCACTGCCTATAGTATGGTTCTTGCTCAGCAGAAGTGACTTTTAGTTTCAGGTTCTGTTGTTACAGTTTGTACATGAGAAAGTTCATAACTTTCTGTAAACATGTGGCCGGCATGACTAAAAACTGGAGTGCACGGAAAACACTGTTTACCTTCCCACCAAAGTGGTATCTATTTATCCACTTTCAATTTCTTGCTTTTGAACTGCTAGGTTGGCAGGAGCTGGGATAGAGACAGCGCTCACTCCGTCATGCAGCACTCGGGTCTCAAACTCTTGACCTGCCAACTTTCCAGTCAGCAAGTTCAGTGTCTTAAGCACTAAGCCACCACAGTCCTAAGTATGTGTAGGCTAGCCATTGGTTATTCAAAGAAGGAAAATCAATCTGTTTCATGAACTCCTTTCTGCAGTTTTTGGACATGGAGACAATAACTGATAAATATTAGTGGGTATTTGTTGACAACAATTTATTCTACTGGATGGAGGAAAAGAAATACTTTCGCTAGTCTGGGGAACCAAGGCCAGTCTGATGAATTTTAACTACTGCCTTTGAAGAGAATCCCCAGAGAGTCTCTTTTGTCTTGTTAATATCCTGTGGAAAATAAAGCCAAGAAATTGCTTGCATTCCATGCAAAGGAGCTAAAGCATATGAGCCTAGCCTCCTCCTCCTCCTCCCCTAAAGCATTTTAATCCATATGGAATCTTCCTTTAGTTATTTGTGCAACTTTGAGCTCCTTTTCAACGTTTTGCTAAAATTAAACCAGTAGCTAAACAAATACCTGTTTCCTTTGTTTTATTTCCGTGCCAGACGGGCTCTGTGTGATACCCACCTTCTTTGTTTGTGCACTTCTTAACTCAGGAGTTCTCAACCTTTTTCAGCCAGGGGCCAGGTTACGCTCCCTCAGACAGCTCCGGGGGCCAGATGGACATTTTGCCCTTCCTCCACCACATGGCACTCCAGGGTATGGTGGAGACTGGGCCCCCCACATAAAATGGCGCCATGGGCTGCATCCAGCCTGCAGGCCACAGGTTGAGAATCACTGTCTTAACTTAAAGCAAAGATATTTATCTTGCCTTGAAATGCTGTGAATGTGTTTTATTGCCAGAGGAGTAATGAACAATCAAGTTAGACATCCTGCTTCTATTAGGGAAGTCACTCCTAGCAGCCAGCATCACCTATCACACAGTTCTTTTCCTATTTACAATTGTCCTCTAAACTTTCAGGCAACTTTCATGTGTTACGTTTCTGATAAGATGATTCATAACTGGACTGATAATCTGAGCAATAAGAGGGAAATATTATTACTTTAAACTATCACTAGGTGATCATCAGCAGGATCAACTTCAAACTACTTAACTAGGGATCAGATTCATCCATTTTACTTATATATATATTTTGCTACATTTATATCCCACCCAATAAGGTTAAGGTGCTATTGCTATATCCTTGTTAAATAGAAAAATCTTTGTTATATGTAATAATGTTCTAATTGTGGGGTATCTACTATGTCCATTTCTGCCCCTATGCTCTATCAAGTTCTTCTTTGTGGTTTCTGTGAATCCACATGAATGGGTTTACCTCCCACAAAGAAAGAGAACAGTTACAGGTAAGCAACCTGTCATTATAGAGCCCTGGTGGTGCAGGGGTTAAACTGCTGTACTGCAATTAAAAGGTTATGAGTTCAATTCTGACAAGAGATCAAGGTTGACTTAGCCTCCCATCTGTCCAATCTTGGTAAAACGAGACCCCAGCATGACAGGGACAAAATGCTAATTAACTTGTGAACTGCCTAGAGCAGTGTGGTGGTGAGCCTATGGCACGCGTGTCAGAGGTGTCACTTGGAGCCATCTCTGTGGGCACCCGTGCAGTCACCCCAGCACAGAGTCCACCCTGCCCCTCTGTCCAGAAGCCCAATGGGAGCACTTCCTCCCTCCTCCAGCACAGAGTTCACCCTGCCCATCCACCCAGCAGCCCAATGAGAGAGTTTCTTCCCTTCTTCCCCCAGCACAGAGTTTACCCCGCCCTTCTGCCCAACAACCCAGTGGGAGCATTGCCTTCCTCCCCTATTGCTGTGTTGTCACTTCAGGATAAATAAGTGGGTTTGGGGCTACAGTTTGGGCACTCAGTCTCTAAAAAGTTCACCATCACTGGCCTAGAGAGTGTACTGAGTGTTATGGGGTGGTATAGAAGTGTGATTGCTTTGCTTTGATATATGGCTGTTCTCCTTCTCCTTACTTCATCCATACAATGATCCAATGGGGAAGTCGAGATTGGCTCAAAGTTACTCAATGAATTCCATGGAGAAGTGGGGATTTAAACCCAAAGTTCCTGAGTCCTAGTCCAGCACTCAAATTAATGCACTTCACAGGCTGTGTTCTGTCTATGCCATGATCTCAATCAGAGATCTTTATATCACCAAATTCTTTAAAACTGGAAATGTCAGGATTTGAATCTGGGGCCTCCTGCATGCAGAACAAGTGTTCTATCCTGAGCTACATCCATTGCCCAAAATACCTACTTTAAGAACCTTAGTTTTCATTGCTTACCATGTGCTGAACTAACAGATCTCACACTGGCACACAGTCCATAATTGTACCATTACAAGGCACCATAGCTGAAGGTGTGTGTGTGTGTGGGGGGGGGGAGCTACATAAATCCATCTTTGTCAGAACAACAGAAAGTCACAAAGTTGTGATAGGCTTAGGTTAAGGTAAATGTCACCCTTGCTCTAAATCCAGTGATATCCTACTCTAGGGTTCAGTGCTGATCCCTGTTTATAGCCAAAGAGCCAGTGCTGTCTGTGTCTGCAGACATTTCTATGGACATGTGGTAGGCATGACTAAACACCAGAGTGCATGGGATGCTGTTTATCTTCCCACTGAAGTGGTACCTATTTATCTACTTGCAATTTCTTGCTTTCTGACTCCTAGGACAGCAGGAGGTGGGACAGAGACAAGACCTCACACTGTCATGCAGCACTCAGGTCTTGAACTGCTAACCTGCTGACTTTAAAAGCTCAGCATCTTAACCACTGTGCCACCACAGTCCCAGTGATTAGGCTTACAAAGGATAATTCTAGAAACTCTTGCAGACTAATTAATTTAGCTTGCACAAAATGCGAAAGATTTCTGATTGCAACAAAGTGTGATTCTTCAGAGCAGGAACAAACACCTCACTCTCCTTTCTGGAAATATACAGACCACTTTTTTTGGTTCTGTTTGGGCACTAATCAGAAAACATAGGGTTAGACCATTAGAGTATCCCCCGATGCCAATGATTCATGATCATGTTTTAGGTGGTAGATAAAAAAAATGTATCTTTTTTTCTTCCCAACAATCCTCAAATATTCTGGGATCCAGCCCTAAGATGAAGTGTTTACCCACTCTTTTCCCACGGCATTGTAACCTTGGTGCAAAAAAAAAAAATCACTTTTCCTCATTTGCCCCGAGTATCTTTGCCAGAAAGAGGCATCTCAGGGCAATTTCAACAGTCAGTTTTCTTGGAAGTCCTCTGGAGGAAAGTTAGACAGTCATTACACCACTGCCAGGAATATTGCCAGATACTTAATTGCCAGAGTCATAGTGTCTAGAGCTGCTAAATTATTTTCCAATTATTAAAAATGAGATTTATTGGGCTAGGAACTTCTTCTTGCAGTTCCATTGCTGTTTACTGTCAGGTTCAGTTGTCGCATTATCAGAGGAGACGAATAGCACCATGCTAGGTTCTGGAAGACATATAGACACTTTAACTAGCCAGACTGCCAGCCAAAAAAAAAAGAATGAGGGATATAGAAATCAAGTAAGTGAATCTTAACAAAGTAGGAAGAGAGAATGGGAAGTTGTATGTTTTGTTGTTGTTCAGTTGCACAGTTGATTCCGACCCTTTGCGACCCTATGGACCATTGTCCTCCAGGCACCTCTGTCCTCCATCATCTTCTTCAGCCCGCCCGTCCCCTGTCATGTTGGGGACTTATTTTACCAGCCTTGGAAGGATGGAAGGATGGGGGGCTGAGTCATGTATGTAGCATGGATCATTCATGGGTTTGTTTGCCTAATTCTGGACAGAAAGAAGCCTTCCTTTGGAACGAGATATTGAGCAATAAAGTGAGGTACTGATAAAGGAAAGACACTGAAGAATCATAACTGGAGACAGAAAAATAAATACAGAAGTCAGTTAACATGAGGTAGCAACTATGCTGGAGGTTGTTTACTTGGAGATTTTTCTGCCTCTGGACCATGGGTATCCAACCTATGACCCGTAGGGTGGACCTGGCCCATGGCACCATTTCATGTGGTCTGCCACCATTACACCTGGAAGTGAAAGCGGGTGTTTTTCCAACAGCTGTAAAACATGCCCATGCATGCATAAAGGTGGCTAGGTCATCTGTAAATGCACCTGCAGCTGTCGTAAATACAGAAGCGGTCACATTTACTTCTCCTTCTGAGGTGTGTGATCTGGCCTGCTCAGCTGTCCATGGTGGGGGGGGGGACACACGGTCAGGGCCACAGTAAAAAGGTTGGGAGCCCCTGCTTGTGACCTGTGTTCTCAGTCAGCTGGCCAGTCTTTTTCTGAGCTCACATAATTCCATGGAAGTGTTTGGAAGAGCATGGGAAGCTTTTAAGGTTGAGCATAATGGCAAAATCCCACCCTACAAACCAACAGAAGTGCAAGAAGACACTTCTAAGCATTTTGTGAGTCAAACAAAAACAGAAAATGTTCTTTGAACAGAATGTTTTTTTATTTTCTAAGGCCTGGCAAAGGCATGTGGCGTTAGCAAAGCACAATGGAGCAAAAATCTTTCTTTCATTGGTTCACTGTTTCTTCTGGTCACCCTGACAAACTACGGTTGAAGCCATCTTTGAGTTATCTCATGAAAAATATACAGTGGTACCTCACTTAAAGAGCATAATGCGTTCCACGAGATTGCTCTTTAAGTGAAACACCATTGTAAGTGACCAGTTGTGACTTCTGGTGGTGGTGGTGGGGATTGTGAACTCCAATTTAATTGTTAAGTTGTTTGGTTGTTTTTAGTTGTTAAACGAGGCGACCATTCAGAGAAAATTCTGCTCTTTAAGCAAGTTAGACTCTAAGCAAGCCACTCTTTATGCGAGGTTTTACTGTATACACAAATGGTAATCTTTCAGTCAAACCTGTGTTTGCACTCCCCTTCCCCTATCATATCAGATTTGTCTCACAACTAAGTCACTGTAGCAGGTTTACAGGATGCATAGTCAAGGTAAAGGTTACCCTTGCTCAAAAGCCAGTCATACCCGACTCTAGGGCTCAGTGCTCATCTCTGTTTCATAGCTGAAGAGCCAGTGTTGTCTACATTTGCAGACATTTCTGTGGTCATGTGGCAGGCATGACTAGACACCAGAGCACACAGAACGCTATTTACCCTCGCACCAAAGTGGTCCCTATTTATCTACTTGCAATTTCTTGCTTTTGAATGGCTAGGTTGGCAGGAGCTGGGACAAAGACGGGAGCTCATTCCGTCCCGCAATATTCAGGTATTGAACTGCTGACCTGCCACCTTCCAGTCAGCCTCTTAGCTGCTTGAGCCACTGCAGTCCCTACAAGATGTATAGGTGCCAAGAAACCCACCACCCATCCTGGCTTTTCAATGCCTGTCTTACCTGCTGATGTTCCTTTATCCTGAGGTCAGAGGAATCCTTAAAGTACACTCACTCAGGTTAAAGTCATTGGCAGCCAGCCGAGAGTGTTTTTTCCTTTTGTAAAATCATGCTTCCAAAATCCAACACCTCTTGTACTTCATCAAAAGAAAAACTGTTAAATAACCAATATTTATCTTAGTAGATTGTAGCCTGACTGGTCAAGGACTAGCATTAGAACAACATTTCCCTTTACCTATTCCAATTCCAAAAATCAGAATGGATTTTATCTCCTATCATGGGGTACACAGAAAGAGCCTCCTCAAAGACTGTGGTATTTCTGAACCACAATTGGGGTGTACCCTGTTAATGCCAAACTTGTGTTTGCTGGGTAATCTTTCTCACACTAGGTCAGGCGAAAGGAACTGCAGAATGAATTCACCCAAAGGTGCCTTCATTTTGGCAGTTTCACATTTGGCCTAGACATGGAAGAAGAAGAAAAATCTACACTTACGTAAACCCCTTACATTCTTAGGAAAATGGAAACACTTTACTGTATTGCTTCTACAGAGCAGCAAATCTGGACCTTACAGGGGACAGACATATAACTCTCTTCCAGATGTCCACTTGGCAGAGAGTTAAATGTCTGTCCCCTGTAAGGTGAGATATGTTTTATCAATTAGTCTTTCACATTTCCTCTGAGCATTAACAGAGTGCATTTTCACCTGACCAACATGTTAATCCTTTGATTTCTTGGCTGTCAGGACTTGCGCTGCTGCTCTAAGTCCTGCAGGACTGGGACCTTAGCCTGCTGCAGCTGCTAAACCTCACCTGAGAGCCCTGGGGACATTTCCAGACCTTCATAGGTACCACCTGGTAAATTTGGGTGGAAGAATAACTCTCCACCTCCCACAAGCACAAGCTGCCTCAGTAATGAAGGTCAGCAGACTTGTAGTTGTTTGGTTTCTAGATTGCTTGCCTTGTTCTTGTTTTTAAGCTGTTGAAGATATCTGCCTTGCCCCTAACGATCTTCTGCCTTGTTCCTGCTCATGAAGACTCTTTGCCCTGTTCCTGTGAATGGTTGTTTTGCCTTGCCTGGATTCTTTTTTCCAGCTCCTGAAGAGTCTCTGTTGTTTCTGGTCACCTAACCTCTGGCTTGTTTGGACTATATTTTTGTCGCCTGGACTAATTCTGCATCTCTAGATTCATTTGGACTTGAACTCTGGACTAAGATATGGTTATTGTTTGGCCTATTATCTGGTTGTTCTGGGACTTGGCAGTTGTGTTGTCTGCCAACCACACACACACACTGGCCCCTGGGACTTGATAATCTGTAACATCTTCCTTATCAATTGTCTTCTAACTAAAGGTAGATCAAGCAAACCTGGGCAAATGAAGTTGTTTAGCACACAATTGTTTTTACATCATTATCATTTGGTTGGGTACACAATTAACTGTACTTGAGATGCACAGCATAAAGCGCATTGTGCTCTCTATTGTGTGATAGGGAAGACAACTATCTGCTCTGTATGCTATGCTGATTTTAAAGACGTTGCTTCATACACAGTCTGGGATTTTGTTCCACTTTGAAGCTCCCCAACTGAATTGAACCATGTTAAAATGAGGAGTTCTTTGTTAGAAAGGAAGTTACAGGAACAGGTAAGCAGCTTATGAGAGTGCTGATACTGCATTTGACCAGTCAGCTTTTCTAGAGTAAAGGACACAACCATGTCATCTTCTAAGTAGGCTATAATGGAGCACAGTGATCTCCTTTTAAGAAGGACAGAGGCTGAGATCAGGTGATAATGTTGTTAAATGACAGAATCCATAACAAAGATTGAAAAAGAAAGTCCAACAGGAGGAAGTATGGGGAGTGGGGATAGAGGAATGATTCCAACCCAAAGTGCGATCCCTTCTGTTTTGAATGCTGATATTATTGTGCTTCAAAGGATTTTTTTTCATTGGACACATTGAAATTCCAGGTAAGGTTTGTGGATTTAGTCATTCCATCAGGATAGAGAACACACATTTTATTGCTTGTTCTTATTCTCAAAAAGAGGAAGTGCATTCTTTTTGGGTGGCGTCTATGTTTGAAGATGGCTTTATCGTAGCAACCAGGGCAGAAAATGTGTTTTTAGTAAGACTGTTATAGCTTGTGTTCAGTGCGACTCTGTGGCATCTACACTGCCTTTGGAATTTTTCTTTGAAGATTAAAGTTGTACAATGGAACTGTAAATAAGATTGGTTTCATTTTTGAAACTACAAAGACGTAACGGGGATTAATTTTTCTTTCTCTTGTTCATTCATTCATCAAAAACACAATCAAGTATCAAAGTATGACATTAGTAAATGTTTAGCCACTAAAACAGTTTTGCTGACAGAGCAACATATTATTAGGTAGTGACAATGCATTGAGAAGAAATACTTCTTTAAAAAGCCATATATGATATGTGACAATCTTGTAAAAGGATCAGAAGAACAGTCTTGGCAGGTCATTCAGCTAAATGAACTATTATCATAGGAATAAAAGTAGTTGTGGCAATGACAACGACAACGATGACTGCAACGATGATAAATGATGATAAATGATTTTAAATACTGGTTTTATTGCTCCTTTAACTGAGCAGCTATGCTTCTTTTAAAATATATTTTAAGCACCCTAATCTTCATTTCTGCTTTTTGCTGTACTATGCTGGTCTCAGACCATGATAAAGATTTGATTTCAGATACTTTGCGAGCATGGAAGGGTGGAGTTGACCTTTCAAATGGAGGCAAACAATCTGCTCGCTAAAACTACAGAGAAGAAGTGTTGAAATGAATGGTTTCTGTCAAACAGTGATCTGTCGAAGAACCTGAAGAAGATTGTTTACCAAGTGTTCCCATAACAGGTGCAGCCACAAGCATACCAGCAATGGGTGGCACAGGTCTAATGGGTGTTTGTAACACACCACTCCCTGTGATTGAAGAAACACACTGATGAAAGGCAACACCAGTGCCCACTATATCACTCCTCTGATGCCAAGAGAGCCTAGTTCAGTGGTGGCTAACTTTGACACCTCCAGGTGTTCTTGGACTTCAATTCCCAGTAGCCCAAGTCAGCACTCCTGCTGATCAGGGCTCCTTTGAACTGAAGTTCAAGAATACCTGGAGTGCCAAGGTTAGCCATCAAGGATCTAGTTACTCCACTCATTCAACCATTCCCAGGTCTTGACAACCAGAAGTCTACTCCAATGTTGACCAGCAGGGTCCTATAGCTGTCCCAACTTCTGGAAGTTGAGAGGTAGGTGTTTCAACAAAAGCTGCCACCGTTTGCACCCCAGCGAGGGACATCAGCAAGCCATGTGGGTGCTTTGTAGGGGCCTTGGAGTTCCTGTGTTCAGTGAATTCAGAGCCAGAAGATGGATGGTGTTTGCAACACATAAGACAGATCCTGAACAGGATGGAAAGGAAGACTCAGATTTCTTCTGTGAGATACGGAATGGAAAATAAATGGGTGGCAAGAAAGAGTACATTTTGCAAGATGGTCCAAAGTACTCTTGGCTCCATTGCTATAGTTGATCTGAGTAATGGGGTTCACTGTTCTCCCCTGGGATCTCCCAATGACAGAAGTCAAGTCACTCCCTATTTGCATCCCCTTCACATTGTTGTTGTTCAGTCGCACAGTCGATTCCAACCCTTTGCGACTCCATGTTTTCTTTGTTTATTCTCTCATATGCTTAAAACACAAACTAATATGGCTACTATTTAAAATAATAATAATATTTCTGTTTCCTTTAACATATTATTGTTTTCTATCCTTTCATCTATATATATTAACAGTTTTAAGGTTTTTATATGGAAGCTTCCACTTCCTAATTCTGGGCTCTACCTGCCCAGAGAAGGATAAGACTAACGTCCTCTGGCCAGGAGGAGGAATGGAGTTCAGCTGTTTGTGCTGTGTTGTTTTTTCTTATTGTAAGCCGCCCTGAGTCGCCACAGCGAGTGGGCGGCGATATAAATCTAAATAAATAAATAATAAATAAATAATATTGGCATATTTCAATTTAATGACACAGTTTGATCAATACAGTGGAACCTCATACAGCAATCACCCTGTATAGCAATGAAATCACATAAAAATTAGGGGGGGTTGGGGGGGGAAATGGTGACCCATGTAACAATTTTCCCTGTGGAAAAAATTGTACAACAATTTTTCAATGGGAAAAACCACTTAGCAAAATAAATTATTGTACAATGCATCCCATAGGGAAAATCGCTATACGATGCATGTATCGTATAGCAATTATTTCATACAACAATGAGCCCCATGGAATGGATTAAAATCATTGTATGAGGTACTGCTGTATTATAGAAAAAGTGTGGAGAGGAATTGATAGATTATTTTTTGATCTGCTTTATTCTTTTGTAAGCAATGTATATGTTTGTCAACAACATGACCATGACGGTTGGTACAATAGGATTTTGGGCAGCTCAGACCCATCATTGCCTTCAGGATTCTTCCTCTCCTGGTGCCTGTGAAACTCTGCCTCCCATAAGCCTTGCAGAGGTGGTTCATAGCTGTTGACCTCTGGTGAGGTGGACAGATCCAGTAGGTTAGAAGAAGCCCCACTGACATTGCTCACTGTCAGTATTAAGTTTAAGAAGCCAACTTTCAGTTTGGAAGAAAAGTGATGTTGTTTTAAACAATCTACAGAAGAAAAACACCAAATTCTTCTAACTGAGCATTCCTGGAGTGCTCCTTGAAGTCAAAATGCAGAGGATTTAAACAGGAGGCATCCATGGGGGCTACAGGATCATTGGTTCAATCAAAGCAAAATGGGAGGCGGCAGCAGTGGTGGGCTCAAAAAATGTTTACTACCTCACTGTGGGCATGGTATGATGAGCGTGGCCAGGGGAAAGCCCTGCATTGCACCTGAATTAGGACTACTTTATTTCAAAACTTGAATGGGTGGGGTCAGCCAGAATTTCTGCTACCAGTTCTGATGAACTGGTGTGAACCTGCTGATGCCCACCACTGGGAGGAGGTTGTCATCCATGAACTGCACTCAGCTGCACTGAGGGACCTCATGTAAAATAAGGGCCTTCCGGAATGGAATCTGCTTTATTCAACTGACTGGTATGCTGGGTATTAATGCTGTCTCTTAAAGGAACAAAGCTTTACATCTAAAGGAAGATCAACATCTGCATCTATCTATCCATAACCTCTAACTCTTCTCCTTCTTATACTTACTTTTATATAAGTACATTGAATAGTGATTTGCAGTAAAACCCACATTTCAACAATTCCTTAATATGTTGAGACAACCAGTTCCTTTTTAAAATTCCTTTATTTCTGCATCATGACATACTTTTCATATCTCTTTTGCATATCTCAAAAGATATAAAATCTTTGGAAAATGGTGAAGCAAAACATGTGAAGAATTTAATAAGGACAATCGTTGGTGGAATCTGGTTTTCTTGACAATGTGAATTCCCTTTGGGAGATGTAATAACTAGTTCAGTAAGATAAAGGTTTTATCTCTCATGCATTAGTCTCACATAACATTAGTGTTAGTAGTACTTGTGTTTCTAATGGTTTTGTGTACATAGAACCACTGTGTTTTTGTGAACTGTATGAAATATAATTTCCCAGCCTCACACCCCAACACCCATTCTACCAGCCAGTCTTTCAACAGTGCTTTGAAAAGGGAGTCCCAGTGGCGTAGCGTGGGTTTCAGCCACCCGGGGCGTAGGCCAAATTTGCCATCATGGATGGACTTCCCCGAAGTGACTTCTCCACACCATATCCTAATTTGCCGGTTTTATTAGACAATATTGAACTTTATTCTTTACATGAAAGAATTAATTCTCGCTGAATATTCATCGTGAACAATTCGAGTACAAAATAAAACACGGGTAATTACCACAAGGGAACTGATTAGTACAGACGGTGTTGCCAGTCGCTAGAGCAAGCAAGATGACTACACTCATTTAAAGAAAGGGGATTCCCCGGTTCCATTACAGATTAAATAATAAAAAGTTCTGTGCTCATTTTAATCGGTCCAAATTGTAGGCACGACAAAAATATGAAATGAAATGGTTCAAATTTTTAGTTCAGATTACAAGATATTATTATTTATTGTGAAATTTTGCCACCCTCCAAAAGTGCCACCCGGGGCGGGCTGCCCCCACCGTCCCCGCTACGCTATGCCACGCCACTGCGGAGTCCAATTGTGTTTGGACAATTTGGGCAAACTGAGGCCATTTTCTAATCAAGCAGAACAAAAGAGAGAGTGTTGGTAATGTGCCATAGTATTCTCTGTATTCCACAGACCATCCATTAGTTTCAGAAAACTGTAGAGTCAGTGAGCTACCGTGCACCTTTCAGGAAAATGTGAGAGTCATTCAGTGATAGGAAATTTATTTATGTGCAGAAAGTACCAGAGTCAAAGCTTAGCTTAGAAACTCTAGTTAAAACTTTATTTGCTAGGAAGTTGAAGGAAAAATTTCCATCAGAGCCAGTGCTCAGCTAGCTGGATCATTCAACATGTCCTGTTTCTTACCTTCATCTAGGAAGGCCCAGCAGACTTTTGGAGTAGATCTTTGATTTCCAACATGGGGCATATGCCCCCGAAGGGCTCAACTTTTCAGGGGTCAATTTGAGTATGAGTTATTAACAGTTAATTTTTTGCATCTCTTATGGTTCTAGAGGCCTCATATACAGTATATAAATACAGTTGTACCTCGCTTAAAGAGCATAATGTGTTCCACAGGATTGCTCTTTAAGCGAGTTTGCTCTTTAAGCGAAACACCATTGTAAATGACCAATTGTGGGGGGGATTGCGAATCCCAATTTATTTGTTAAGTGAGTTTTTGGTTGGTTTTATTCATTAAGTGAAGCGAACATTCAGAGAAAATTCTGCTCTTTAAGCCTCCAGCCAGTTGTCTCTCCTGCTTTGCCCCAGGGAGGCAGCAGAAGGTGCGGGCTGGTTGGGTGGCCAAGAGCAGCACCTGGTTCAACTCCACATATCCAGCAAGAGAGGAGGCAATAGCCACAGAGCGCCCGGAGCAAAGGTGGATTCCACCAAGCCAGAGGAGGAGGTGGTGGGGTGGGTGCTGCCACCTCAGCACTTCCTGGCACGCCCACTGCCTTGGGATTGGACAGAGTCCCTTTCAAACTGAGATCTTCCATCTGCCCCTTTGCCCTGAAACACCTTTCAATTGGTGCATTAAGGCACCAATCGACTATTGGCACACCCTTGACATAAGCTGTTACCATGCAGCTTTTGCCTTAGTACACCAATGGAGAGGTGCTTTGGGTCAAGGGGGTGGGCTGAAGAGCCGAGTTTGAAAGGTGTCACTTGCCTTCATTTAAAAAAAAAAAACAACCACCTGTCCACCTCTTGGGGGCGCTAGTCACTGGGACGTAGTGGGACTTATCCTGGTGTTCCAAATGGCCACCACAGACTTTCATATACTGTATCTCCTTCAAAATTCTTTTAACATCCAATTTTTAGATTCAATGTTATTTAGTTGGGCACAATACAAACTGTGGTGTACCATGAAGTTTATGTTTCTTTGATGCAGAACAGAGTTTTGAGTTTTAAAGTTTGCCTCGTCTTTAACTATTGACCAGACCAGAGCAAGTTGTTGGGAAAGGGTGGGGGGCAGGGAAAAGCCACGATACCATTCTATTAGATAGTCAAAGTTGTCATGGTAACTACTGCATAATTAAAAGCTCCTTCTCTGCTCTTGCATGCTTCAATTGTGCTGCTGATGGACTGCATTATTTGAGCTTGTAAAGCAAAGGGCAACAATTTCTTCTTTGCAAAAATAAGTAGCATCAGCACTCATGTGTACCTGTGGGACAAAGAGTGGGTTGCAACACCTTCAGCAAAACTGAAGCAATTTTCTTTTAAAATAACAAATAAAAGAAAAATGAGTCTGGAATGCTTTGATACCTGCTCTGTGCACTAATTCTAGAAGATCTTGGCATCTCTGGCAACTATCTTCTACAAGTGAAGATAACAGAGTAATCCTAAGGGAAGGAATGTGAAGGTGGAATGTTAACATCCAGGGACTTTGTCTTGACAAATATCAAAATATGACAAAGTCTGTTCTTCTTCTTCCGTGTCTAGGCCAGACGTGGAACTGCCAAAACAAAGGTACCTTTTGGCAAGTTCATACACTTCTTTTTGCCTGACATAGTGTGTGAATGATTAGCTGGCAACATAAGGTTGGCATTACCAGGGTATGCCCAATTGTGGTTAAAAAATACCACACTCTTCAAGGAGGTTCTTTCTGTGTATATAGTATCAGAACATTAAAAACATCATATGTCCATCACAAAAATATTTCTTGCTCTTGCCAGCAGAGTCTCATGTCTTATTCAGCATGGGATAAATAGTTTTAGTTCTATTTATATCCAAAAGGAAGAGAAAACATTATCTGGTTCTCTTTTCCATTTTGAGTTTGTATTTTGTATGCTTGCCTACATTTGCCTAATAAAATTTGAAAAAAGAACTATTCTTTTCAGACATTCATCATCTAATCATGGAATTATAAGGTTTACTCAAGTAAAGCACAACTCAGTAGATGCAAATTAATTCATGGAATCTTTTAATTATTTCCAGCCATGTGTGGACACGAGCTAAGGAGATTTTCTCTAGAGGTCAACTATACAAAGGGTATTGTTATGTTCAGCCCGCTGTCCTGGATGCTTCCAAATTGATCCAGTGGATCATGTAGGGGAGATTTAGCTTCTTGCTTCTCCTAGACACCTTTACTGGATATCTGGATGAGGAGGTGTACTAAGAATCAAGATTTCCCATTGTGTCTCCTGGGAGAAGAGCCATTCTGTGTAACCTTGGACAAGCTGCACATTTCCAGGTTGCCCCTCAAAGAAGGGACTGTTATACTACTCCTGAAACCAGTGGTGGGCAGCAAAAATTTTTTTGCTACCACACTGTGGGCGGAGCCGACCTTGTGGGTGGAGCCAACATCATGACATCATGATGTCATGGGTGGAGCCAATGATGTGGGCAGAGCCAAAGTAATAAAAATAAAATAAAAATACAGTACACATAAAAATAGAAAAACACATAAAATACAAATTAAATAGACATTAAATAGAAATAAAAAACATAAAAATACAAATTATACATTAAATAGAAATAAAAAAACATGAAAATACAATTTAAAATATACATTAAATAGAAATAAAAGCACACTACACAAAACACAGTGTTTTAAAACACTCACCCACCCACCCACCCCAAACACAAACTCTAGTCAGTTACCCTGGCTGGGGTCGGGGAGCAGCAGGCAGATGGCAACAGCAGCGGTGCAGCAGACCGGCGGCGTGGCCTAGCCCGGCCTGGCCTGGCCCAGCCCGGCGGTACAGCCTGGCCCGGCCTGGCCCAGTGGTGCATCGAGGGAAGGCCGCCGCTCCTCCAAAGCCAGCCACTGCGCCCTTCCTTGCAGCCCAAAATGGCTGCTCGTAAGTGTGCATGCATCAAAATACCATTTGATGCATGCATGCCTCCAGTATTCAGCTCTCATGCGTCAAATGGTGTTTTGACGTGTGCGCATTTACGATCAGCCATTTTGGGCTGCAAGGAAGGGCGGCTGGAGAGGCGACCAAAGCAGTCACACACACACCCCAAAGTAAACATCCGGGGTGGTCTTCCCGGAGGATCCCCCCCTCCGGGAGACCACCCAGGATTTTTACTACCAGTTCGGTAGAACCGGTACGAACCAGCTGCTGCCCACCACTGCCTGAAACCCTCAGAAAATGGTGACATATGTTGTAATTATCTCAATGGCACACATACATTGATCAGAAGAATAAAAATCTCAGAGCAGTGCAGAATTGCTGTATGATTGGTTCAATGCCCCTACCTGCAAGCCTAGGCAGAGACTGGGTGATTTGATCAACTGGGCTGTAGATGAAGGAATGAACAGCACCCCAACCAGGGACCACCTGTGGATAAGTTACTTCATCTTGCCCCTCCCTCCCCACCCTTACAACTCCAGTTTTCCCAGCATTCATTTGTGTGAAAACTGGCATACACTTCAAGGCAGTTAACTTTTCTGATCTCATCTCCTCATGGTAACCTCAATCAGACAGTCAGAATTCTTCAGATCTGGCAATTCTTCCCAGCCTCCCCTATTTTTCGGAAGGCCCTGCCTCTAACTGGCTAGATTCTTTGCATACCAGTTCTATTATCTGCCTGAGGACTGCCATTCATCACAGTCTTTACACAGTCTTTCTGAAGCTAGATGAACATTCAGAGCAAACAGTTAAGAAATGAACAGTTAAGAACCACTGAAGCTTATAGCTGAGGCAGCCTCTTGAAAGAAAGAAAGAAAGAAAGAAAGAAAAAGAAGCTACATAGTGTTTGTGCAAAATCAAAATAGGACGGTGGGTAATCCTTTATTATTCCACTAAAGTACATATAATAAAAAAAAGTAAGCTGTGATTCAAGTCCTGCAGGCCTCATTGTGTTGGAATTTGCAGAACTGGGATGGGGGAGAAAAACTGAGTCTCAAATTCATCCCAGCAAAGTTCCATAGTCTATTTTTTAAGTGATACAGTATTTGTTTTAATACCTTCAATTGTTTTTTCTTCTTCTTAATCTGGGTATTTCCCTTTGCCTAACAGTGACAGGAAGGCATTGTAGCCAGAACAAAAATTGGTTTGGGGAAAACAAACAAACATCACCCTATGTAGGAAAGACAGAAATGTTTTAGCTTGTTTTGTTTTTTTATCACTCAAGAATTACAAGCTTCTCTTATCACTTTTCTCCAGAAGGCCACATAAATTGGAAATGAAAGCACTGGCTTATGAGCAGCTTGCCATATAACTGTATATACTCGACTATCAGCTGTCTCGAATATAAGTCGAGGTACTTAATTTGGATGTCTAAAACTAAGGAAATAGATTGTCCCAAGTATACGTCGGGGTGGAAAATGCAGCAGCTGCTAGTGAGTTTCAATAATTAAAATACATGAAAATATTGTAAAATTAATTAATTTAGACATTTGTGTGGGTATGTTTTTGAGTTTTTACAGTAGTGTTAGTGCTTTCCCCCCTATATGTTTCAATTTGCGCCGCTGCAGTTTTGGGACCCTCGGGATTGTTGACCTGAGTATAAGTTGAGTCCCCTTTTTGGATCTCATTTTGGAGGCTAAAAAACTAGACTTATACTCGAGTATATACAGTATTAGTTAACCCTTTTACAAGACCCCCTAGAGAGGTGTGCATAGTCTCCATGTCATCATTTTGACAATCATGGAAAGTGGGTTACCGGTAGTCTGAGAGGTAGTGACTGCCAAGGCAATTCAGTGGACTTTGAAAATGAAGCTGGATTTGAAGATGCATCTTGATCAAAGGCTAACATGCAGTACATTGTTCTTTATTTATTAGTCACAAGCAGTCTGCAACACAGTGTTACAGATCACATCAGCACTCAAGCCATGATCTTGCTCAGGATTCTAGCCACAACTGAGTAACAAATTTGTAGCACGAGTCCTTAAGGGAAGGACTTGTAATTGCTGTGATTGTCTAACTGTGATGTGAGCCAGCCTGAGTTGGGTTTCCTGAGTGGGCGGCATACAAGGGCATAAATTAAATTAAATTAAATTAAATTAAATTAAATTAAATTAAATTAAATTAAATTAAATTAAATTAAATTAAATTAAATTAAATTAAATTAAATTGAAATGCACAAGAATACAAAAAAACCTTCTGTGGCTTGAGTGCTCTCAACTATAGACAGAACACATGGGCTCACTAATATAGGGTTGCAAAGTCCTTTCACCAGTGGTGGGGTCAAAAAAAGTTTTACTCGGTTGCACCGAGTAGGGCGGCATATAAATTGAATAAATAAATAAATAAATATAATACTATCATACTGTGGACATGCTATGGTGGGTGTAGCCAGGGGGAAACCCCTGCATTGCACCCGCATTAGGACTACTGTACTTTATTTCAAAACTTGGATGAGTGGTGCCAGCCAGAATATCTACTACCAGTTCTAGCGAACTGGTGTGAACCTGCTGATGCCCACCATTAGCTTTCACCTCCTGCAGCACTGCTCCAGATGTTAAGGATATCGGTCATATGTGCCTTCCCTAACAGGCCATTCCATCCTTGGTGCCATTTTCTCTCCCTCTTTCCCAGCAGATACATTCTATGGCTAGAAAGACACTTGTTTAGAAAATGGCCTCAATTTGCCCAAATTGTCCAAACACAATTGGATTCTCCAGTGGCGTGGCGTAGCGTAGCAGGGGCGGTGGAGGCGGCCCGCCCCGGGTGGCACTTTTGGGGGGGCGGCAAAATTTCACAATAAATAATAATAATATCTTGTAATCTGAACTAAAAATTTGAACCATCTTATTTCATATTTTTGTCATACCTACAATCCGGACCAATTAAAATGAGGCCAGAACTTTTTATTATTTAATCTGTCATGGAACCAGGGAATCCCCTTTCTTTAAATGAGTGTAGTCATCTCGCTTTTTACTCTTTGGAATTGCAGGGGAGGCAGGGTGCCTTCTTTGATTTCTTTTTAATTTTCAAGTTTCTACTGCAAACATTTGGCCCCCTTTGAACACCCTGGCACCTCCCTCCTTGTCATGGCTTACCTTCACTCTGTTTTTGTTTGCTCACCGACCCTTCAGAGAGTATGTCAAGACAAGACACAGAGATTCATTGTTGGAGCTCTTTGGGCACAACCAAAGTTAAGGCATCTACATTTGTTTTCATATTGAACACTCCACCACCAGCACCCTCTTTTAAGCCATGAGACTCTTTTTTTGGGGGGGGATACCACCAGGGCGTCCATTTAGGAGGAGGGAAGTGCTCCCAATGATCTCACTGTGTAGCCTGGTGTTTCCCAACCTTTATTTTGGACATCAATTCCCAGAAGCCTAAGTAAATTCCCCAAAGCACTGATCAGCCAATGTAATGACAGGCTTCTGGGAATTGTACACACATACCCCAGATGGGGTTTGGAGCCCATGTTGGGAACCACTGGTGTTTTTAAAAATATTTTCCTCAATGATGCAGCGCAATTTTGGATATAAAATAGCGTGTATATTATGCTAGACAGAGGCATTGTTAAATAAACTGACAACATCGACAAAAGGAAGCTGCCATGTTGTCCTCTGCTGCTGCTGCCGCCACCACCTTACTCTTGAGCAAACCAGGTAAACGTTGCTCATGGGGGGGGCAGGAATACGATGAGCAGGAGCGGTCTCCTGGCTCCCATTATATGTCTGGCAGGAAGACTAGACTGACTTCCTACACAAAAATGCTTTCAGGGAAAACACATCTCCACCCCTGCCCTCACACTCCTTGCTGCTAGAAAAAAACTCCAAGAGGAAGGAGGCACAAGCATAAGCTCCCTGTTCTTTCCTTCAGAAAGCAAAACAAATCTTGTTTTAAGCACATGAAAAGGTTTTCTGTGAAGAATCCCACCAAAGGACCTGAGGAAGGATAGAAGGGGGGGGACACACCTCCAAATGCCTCTACAGAAAAGCAGAGACACAGTTGGGTAGAGGAGTGTCAACAATTAAATGGGGAAACATGGTGCAGCGATCGGAAGACATTTGTGGACTCTTGGCACAGGAAAAGAAATATCTACATTGTGAGCAATAAATTCACTCCAGTGGTTCTCAGCAAGAGATAAAATTGATTGAAGTAAGGATAAGAAACATTTCCGTGTGATTCAAATTTCCCATTCTGAACCTGCTCGGAGTTACCTGCTAGGAGGAGTGACTGTTATGCATATAATATATGCCAAATGTCTGGTTCATTTATTCCAGGTTTGAGAAGCTTGTGGCCTCCAGGGATTGCTGGCCTGTAACAGTCATAAGCTGTGGGCATCACCAGTTTTCTCCCAATCAAACCCTGGACTGCCAAAATGAAGCCACTTTCTTGGCTTTGTTATTGACCAAACTTAAGTCTTCACCAGTTCATATTTCTAGTCATAAACAGCAGGTCAGTAAATTAGTAGTAAGGGATGACAGAAGCTGATGTTCAGCAATCTTTAAATGGCCATGAGTCCTATCACCACCACCACTTTTTTTCATGCCTAGGATGGAATTGAGAATTTGCCCTTAGAAAGCAATAGAGAAGACCAAGATTTCACAAAGCTAGAATTGTTCCCACCTCCAACTAAAAGACAGCAACAAAAGCATCATTTCCTATCTTCAGGGTTCAGTTTGAAGGCAGGTCCCTTCTCAGGACAATGAGATACTGTACCTGTGCTTTCCATCAGCTGCGGAGATGATAAAATCTTACGATGTCTAGTTGAACCACCAGAATGCAAGGAAAATAACCAAAACATGGGAAAGGGGGTGACTTCATCTGTTCCTCTCAGGAAAGGCAGCATAGACAAAGGAATAATGTCTGTATTCTTACTTTCTCCTATACCTGCTGATTTAGATTACAGTATATCAAATTGCTAATCCAGCAAGTCTTGGATTCAGTTAACTGAAGGAAAAAAATAATATTGCATTATGCACTGGCCCATGTAAAGCTAGAAGGTGAGGCAAGGGAATGCTGCATCCTGTTAGTTAATTGGTTAGTTAGTTACAGTCAAACCTCGTATAAAGAGCGCCACGCTTAAAGAGTAACTCACTTAAAGAGCAGAATTTTCTCTGAATGTTCACTTCGCTTAACAAATAAAACCAACCAAAAACTCACTAAACAAATAAATCGGGGTTCACAATCCCCCCCCCCTTGGTCATTTACAATGGTGTTTCGCTTAAAGACCAAACCCGCTTAAAGAGCAATCCTGTGGAATGCATTGTGCTCTTTAAGCGAGGTACAACTGTAGTTGTATTTCCATACCACCCATTCAGAGGTATCCCACACTGGGAGGTGAACAGATAACAGATAACAACAAAACCCGAAATCAACCCTGACTGCTCCTGAGAAGGTAAAATAGTAAAGATGAAGCTGAAGTACTTTGAACATCAAATGAGAAGAGAGGATTCACTTGAGAAAACCTTGATGCTGGGAAAGGTGGAGGGCAAAAGAAGAAGGTGGAGGCCAAAAATGAGATGGCTAGATGGTATTGTAGATGCAATGGGCGCTGGGTGGGTTGAAGTGGATGGTGGAGGACAGAAGTGCCTGGTGGGCAATGGTCCATAGGGTCGCAAAGGGTCGGAATCAACTGTGCGACTGAACAACAACAACCACAGCAGATCAAAACAAACAAACAACAAATGCGTCACAAACTAATCCTGTTAAGAAATGGATGATGAAGTAGGAAATCTTCCTGCCTTCTGTAAAGTGAGCTCAAGAGATTTCAGATATCATGCGTGCATCTGTAATATAGATTTTAAAAAACATAGTTGCTCTTACTTTATTTGGATTAATCCTTTTGTACTAGAGGATGCAGAGTCAAAACTTGTTTGGGAACAAAGAATAGAAAGATTCTTTGAAAATGCTTTAAATGCTGTGGAGGATTATAATTGTAGAGAAAGGGGTTTGGCCATGCCCTATTGTTCTGTATGCTTTCTCTGCTATGGGATTATTGAAGGAGCAAATTGTCTTTATTTGACCTGCGCTCACTTACCCCAAGAAAGGCTTATCTTTGCCTGTTTTCATGCTTCCTGTCTTCTGTTTTCTAAAGCAACATTGGCTCTTTTCCTTGAGTTTTGTCATAAGTCTGTGATTCTTATCAATGATATTTTCTCTATGTCACAATTGTAAAAATGAAATGTATGCGTGAGTCAAACCATGTGAATCAGAGCAGTAAACTGATGTTGTGGGTTGCATGCTAATAGTGTGACCAAGCATGTGACCAGGAATACAATCAGCATTTCATTAATTAGCAGCAATTCACTGCTGCTCAACCACATAAAACACTAGTTGGATTCTTGCTGCTCCTCCCACCCCTTTTATTTGTTCTTCCTATTGCTGCAGATGGTATCAGATCCCAGTACCTAAGGAAGGGCCTCTCCTCTGCTTATATGGTTCTGTGTACAATGCATCTAATCACAAAATCTTCCTTTAGTCTAGGCGTGCCCAAACCTTTCGGGCCATGGGCTGATCACATGGTTCAGGGAGGCAGTCAGTAAGGCCGGGTGCGGCCCCCGAGGCCAATTCATCTGCCCACAAAGCCCTCATCACTCCTGGAAGCGGAAGTAAAATGCGCCCATATGGGCACGTTTTACTTCCGCTTCCAGGAGCAATGAGGGCTTCACGGGCCAGATGAATTGGCCTGAGGAGCCGCATACAGCCCCCGGGCTATAGTTTGCACACCCTTGCTTTAGTCCAAGGGTGGCCAAAGTTTTCACACCACTGGCCAGACCCACCCCTAACACACAGTTGCATGGGCCGGAGGCATGGCTCTTTCCCCCACTTCAGGTGCTTCTGTTCTTGGAGGTGGCAGGCGCAATCACAGCATTTTTAGCTGCTTTTGCAGACTCCACCACTTCCCATTGCGGCAGGGGGAGGGGGAGCATTTTTTTAAAAATTTGGCCACGTTATTGGCACTCCCAGTGGTGGCAGGGAGCTTCTGGTGGTGTCTAGATCCCCACCATGGGCCAGATTAGGCCCATGGGCCATAGCTTGGGAACCCCTGCTTTAGTAATTCCACTTTATTATCTGTCTCCAGCATGACAGCAACCAACACAATCAAAGGCAAGGCAACATTTTAATGGAGACAAAGGAAAATGGATTGCCAGGCAGAGCATTTTTGTTCTTTCCTGTTTTCCTTAAAAATGCTATACTCTGCCCTCCTGATCAGCAGGAGAAATAATTACCCATCAGTGGAATTGCAAATTAGAAATCTTTATAATGTTTATTTACAATTGCAAATGTGGCTGGGAAGCACATCTTTCACTTTCATATGGCTAAATTAGACTCAAGAGCTTTTCACTGGCTTATTTTTCAGTTTTAGCAACCATTATGTCATTGTTCTTTTCATCTGTGATCAATTCCCCCTCCCTCCCCCCAGCTGCATGGAAAGCAGCCAAGTTGAACTGAAGAAGATTTAAAATCAACAGAGCCCAAGGTCTCCCTATCCCAACTGCACAATGCTGGATCTTCCCCATAAAGGATGGGGAGATGTGAGGGTTGTGGGGAGGACATATTCAGCCTCTTGCAAGGATTGGGCCAATGCGATGGTCACACATTCTAAATACAAGGTGGCTGTATTGATTGCTCTTCACAATGTTTGCTATTATGACTTTAGGTAAGGTAAAGGTTGCCCTTGCTTGAAAGCCAGTCATATCTGACTCTAGGGTTCGGTGCTCATCTCTGTTTATAGCCAAAGAGCCACCGCTCTCTGCGTCTGCAGATGTTTCCATGGACATGTGGCAGGTATGCCTCAACACTGGAATACATGAAACATTGTTTACGGTTTACCCTCCCACTGAAGTGGTCCCTATTTATCTACTTGCAGTTTCTTGCTTTCGAACTGCTAGTTTGGCAGGAGCTGGGACAAAGACGGGAGCTCATTCCGTCCTACAGTACTCAGGAATCGAACTGCTGACCTCCCACCTTCCAGTCAAGGTCTTAGCCACTTTAAGTTGCCACAAAGTTTTTGTCTTCTTACGTTTACTCTCTGATATGCAGCATGCTCTGAACTCTGTGCTGGGGGAGGGAGGAAGCACTCTCATTGGGCTGCTGGGCAGATGGGTAGAGCAAACTCTGTGCTGGAGTGACTGCATGGGTGCCCACGGAGAGGGCTCCGAGTGCCACTTCTGGCACGTGTGCCATAGGTTCGCCATCACTGGTTTAGCAGCATGTGATTTGCTGATGCAGCAGTAATTAAAAATGACTGCGTCTTGTAAATTCTCTTGCTGCTGACCTTACTTTATGGAGTGGCAGAGCTGCTTTTTACCAATTAAGTGCCTAGAACAGTAATGGTGAACCTTGGCACTCCAAGTGTTCTTGGACTTCAGTTCCCAGAAGCCCAAGTCAGCGCTCCTGCTGATCAGGGCTTCTGGGAGTTGAAGTTCAAGAACACCTGGAGTGCCAAGGTTCACCATCACTGACACCATCACTAGAACCTGAGGTGAATTTCTCACCTTTCCTTATATTTCTTCTTTCTCTCTTTCGGAGTTATCCCAGATTTCTTAATAGCAGGTTCTGAAGCAAGAGGGAGAACTGTCTGTAGCCTGAAGAGGCCACATGTTCATCAAAGAGGAAAATGGCATTTGTATGAGAGTTTGGGTCCCATTGCCCAGTGCATTAACTGTCTCTAGTTACTGCCTCTCATGCATTTTATTTGCCCCCTAGAACAGGAGTTCTCAGCCTTTTTAAGCAGGGGGTCGGGCCATGCTTCCTCAGACAGCTTCAGGTGCTGGATATCCATTTTGCCCTTCCTCCACCACATGGCATTTCCTGGTGTGGTGGAGGTGGTGGTGAGCCACATGAAATAGTGTCATGGGCCACATCTGGCCCACAGGCCACAAGTTGAGAATCCCTGCCCTAGAGCATTCAACCAAACATGCAAGACCGAGCTACTTTCTCACAGCTCTAGGACATTTCTTTTGGGAGGAAATCATTAAGCCACAGTTTTGACTAGTTTATGCGTGTGCCAGATGCATATATATACCCTTATACAAGGAGGTGTGTGTAAACTGAAAGCAGCTTCATCTAGTAGACACAACAGTTGATTGAGCACTAAGTCACTTAGCAAATTGAACAAATAAAGCAGACTGGGAGGAGGAAGGGGGAGAATAATGGTAGAGAAAGATATGAGATACTATGGGAGAAATATACTTAATTTGACCTTCTGCTGTGTGTGGACACTTGGAATGTGCCTTCCTGAGGTATTTAAATACTGTACACCCGGTCAGAATGACAATAGCAATTTCAGCCAGTGAAGTGCCAGACTACAGTGTAGATAACTGTGTCAGTCCTGGGACACCCTCCCCTATCTAGTCATTCCCTGAACTAAGTTTCAGCAACTCAGTGCCAACAGACCATGAAACTGACCTTTACTTTCTGCTGTTAGAAATGTCATGATTAAGCCACCTGCCAGGGAAGGATTCTTTCTACAAGACTGCATTTCCATAAGAATTCCAACCATTTCAATTTAAGGCTTCCAATTTGGCTTTAACTGGGTTTTTTCATTAGTGAAACAGTTCAAACCAATCTCTTCTTTGCTGACAGTAAGACTGCTTTCTTGTTCCATGCATTTTTGTTCCAGGTTCAAGTAGTTAAGATACTGAACTTGACAACTAGAAGACCGGCAGGTCAGCAGTTTGAGCCCCAAGTACTGCATGACCGAATGAGCTCCCATCTTTGTCCCCAGCTCCTGCCAGCCTAGCAGTTTGAAAGCAAAAAATTGCAAGTAGATAAATAGGTACCACTCCAGTCTCAAGGCATGCCCGTTACGTGTTCACAGAAACATCTGCAGACACAGGCAGCACTGGCTCTTTGTCTGTAAACAGAAATCAGCACTGAACTCTAAAGTCGAATACGACTGAATTTTGAGCAAGGGTGACCTTACCTAATAAAAAGAGTTGTGTTTCTCACCCAAGGTAATGGATAAATCCACATAAAAGTCCAAACCAGGTTGCGTCGAAGGAAGTGGCTGGTAAACGATACCTTGATGATGACATGTTAGGAAATTCCATCTGCCCATGGCAGCATTCAGGAAGAATGGGCATAATCTCTGACCCAGTTTTTGGACTATTTATTTCCCCCTCTAGCTGCAAGTTTTATACCATCCATGCCTTCTGGTACCATTCAAAAGCTTGCCTTGGTGTAATTTTTAAAGCAATCCAATAAAATATCACCCAAACTAGTCCATTTTTAGTTGAAAGTGGGATGAGTGCTTTGGTAGGAAACCCCTTTGTTATCTTGGAGCTTCTAAAGCAGGGGTGTCCAAACTACGGCCTGTGGGCCGGATCCATATGGGCGTGTTTTACTTCTGCTTCTGGGAGCAATGAGAGCTTCATGGGCCAGATGAATTGCCATTGGGGGCAGGATCTAGCCATTGGGCCATAGTGACCAGCCCCTTGAACCATGTGACCACTCCACGGCCCAAAAAGTTTGGGCACCCTTGTTCTAAAGTGAACAAAAATAACAGGGCAATGCCTCCCCTCGTTTTAAAACAGAGCTTTGAAAAGTTATTTGCTCCACTGCAATCCCCAGAAAGGGTAGACTTTGACAATACAGTAATACCCCGGATAACGTGAGTACCGTATAGCGTGAAAACCACATAACGTTACAAGATTTTCAGAAAAATCTTGTATCGAATAACGCAATTTTTAGCGTTATCCGATACAGTCGTTCTTAGCAGCAGGGGGGCTGGAAAGCTGAACGGGGTTTTCCGTTCAGCTTCCCAGCCACCCTGCAGCTACGGAGGCAGGGGTGGGGAGGCTGGAAAGCTGACGGGGGGCTCCCCTGTCGGCTTCCCCAGCCACCCCCACAGCTGCGGAGGCAAGGGCAGGTGGCTAGGGAAGCCGACAGGGAGTCCCCGTCAGCTTCCCCAGCCACCCTGCAGCTGTAGATCGGGTCCTCTGATCTCTCTGGAGCAGGCAGGGGACACGATCCAAGCTGTTTCTGGGCTTCCCCGACGTCCTCAGCCAGTTTGAATCCCGACATTCTGGCTTGCTGCACTGGCTGAGGACGTCGGGGAAGCCCAGAAACAGCTTGGATCGGGTCTCCACACCTCCCTGGACCCGGGGGGGGGGGTTCAGAGATCCCAAAATTGGTTTAAAAAACGGACATTTTTTTTTTACCAATTTTGGGGTCTCTGATCCCCCCCCCCGCAGGGTCCAGGGAGGTGTGGAGACCCGATCCAAGCTGTTTCTGGGCTTCCCCGACGTCCTCAGCCAGTGCAGCAAGCCAGAATGTCAGTCCCCAAAGCTGTCTGAGGGAGTGTGACCCGGCCTGCAGCTTTAAAAGATTAAGAACTCCTGCTCTAGATGGTCTCTTTTTATCGCAGGCAGTCAGAGCAGAGGCGTAGCTACCGCCGTATCAGCCGTATCAATTATACGGGGCCCCCGGGCTACGGGGGCCCCCAACGGCAAAAAATAAAATTAAAAATAAAAAAGACCAAAAATTTACTGCGCATGCGCAGAAACTCAATCTGATGCATTGCGCATGTGTCAGATTGAGTTTCTGAGCATGCGCACTTTATTGGAGCCATTTTTGGCTCCAATTTTTAAAAACAAGCCGGAGTCGGAGAGTCGGAGTCGGAGCTGCAGCTTTTAAGCAGCGAGGCAGCCCCGACTCCGAGGCCCTCCCCCCGGTCGCCGCGGGGGCTCCCTGCCTGCGCCAGCCCGGGCGGCGCTCTCCACGGTCGCTGCTGGGGTGGGAGTCCACCAGCTGCAGGGCCAGCTCGCGGGCGCGCCCCGTCCCCCGGCAGGCGGCAGGTCACCTGGAGCGCGCCTGGAGCTGACCTACCGCGCGCGCCTGGAGCTCCCCTGCCGCGCGCGCCTGGAGCTCCCCTGCCGCGCGTGCCTGGAGCTCACCTGCCACCTGCGTGCGGGATGGGGCGCGCGAGCTGGTCCTGCAGCTGGTGGACTCCCACCCCAGCAGCGACCGTGGAGAGCGCTGCCCGGGCTGGCGCAGCCTGCCAGGGAGCCCCCGCGGCAACCGGGGGGAGGGCCTTGGGGCTGCTTCGCTTCGCCCGCTCGCCTTCCACAACTGCCCCTTGCCTTCGCCGTGCGCGGCGAGGGAGCGATCGGCAGCAGCAGCGGCAGTGACAGCAGAGGCGGAGGAAGAAGAGGCCCCAGGATTAAGGTAAGTGAGGTTTTGTGTTTCAGGTGGGTGGGTGGGTTGAGGTGTGTGTGGTTTTTTTTTTTTTTACATTTTAATTCTATTTTATTTATTTTATTTTTATTTATTTTATTTTTATTTATTTTATTTTTATTTTTGGCCCTGCCCACGACGTCATGACGTCATGACGTTGGCTCCCCCCATGACGTCATGATGTCATGACGTTAGCTCCGCCCCACATCTAAAGGGCCCCCAAACAATTTTTATACGGGGCCCCGGCAAGGTAAGCTACGCTTCTGAGTCAGAGAAATTATTTTGCTATGTATCCATTTATTTTAAATCTCTGTTCTCTTCTAAAAATATCTCTGATAGCAACAGTGAATAAATGATTTTGATAGATGTTTGAGTATAATTGATAACCGTATTTTTTCTTTTCCCCCATTGGTGACAAACGCTGAAAGGTAAACTGAAGTAGGCCAGGGAGAATGAACGGTTTCCTCCTAAAATACTGTGCTGTACAACTGAACATTGAATCTCTAAGGTTCAAAATAAATTTAAAAAGTAGATATAAAGTACAAGCAAGATGTGAATCGTGATTTTCTTTCAATAGCGATATGGCTCCAAAGTCTTAGATAAGGTGTTAAAATTTCATTAGGAATCTGTCAAACCTGTCATGTTTTTTTTTTTACTAGAAGGGATTGTGCTTACAAGGAAAGGATAATGCTATGAAACCCAATATTAACAGGTTTTTAATTCTTTTTTTTTAAACTAGAGATTTACTAGTCATCCGCTTTGGGACTCAAACAGTACAGTTATTGTTAATCTTACACTGTTCAAATGACTGCATTTCCTATTTCCTTGCCACAAGCAAGCACAGTTCTTATTTCCTCTGAGAACTAATTACTCAAATCTTCATGTCGCTAATACTTTGAGCATGTAATAAACTTATGAAAATAAAAATAAAATAAAGTAAGGGAAATCCCAAGACAGCTTAAGCACTAACTAGCTCAGGTTTTAGAAGCAAAATCCTATTTTCCCTCTGCCTCATGCTTATAAAAGTTCACGCCACAACAAGCTAATTTGTCTTTAAGATGGCAGGGAAATGTCAGCACAGTTGTGTACACTCAATAAGTTCTTCAGGCATCAGGACAATTCTAGTCAGCCTCCCCTCCCCTTCCCCCGACCCCTGGCACAATGTATGATGTATACATCTCTGCAGTCCATTATGTATGTTTGTTGTACTGCAGTCTCTTATTTCCTACTTTCTCAGGGTGGCCAGAAATGAAGCGATAAGGACTTCTTTAAGTGGTTCCCAACAAGGGGTACACAGCCCACTAGTGGACTTCAATTCCCAGAAGCCTCAGTCAGTACATTCGCTGATCAGTGCTTTGGGAAAATAACTTAGACTTCTGGGAATTGAAGTCCAAAAACCACTTGGGAAACACTTTGGAAGAAGGGCTTCCACTAAGGATAAGCTGTATTGCATCTTTCATCGCTGCAAAGGCTCAGAGGTTGAAACAATCTTAAGGCCCTTGTAGTGATCTTTCCATGACCTAAAACAACCAGTTTTCTATTGTCTCACTCAGAATATCTACACTATCACAAGGTCTACATGCCCACATAAATACTGAGTGGTGTCAGAAACCACTTTGGACAGACCTATAGTTGCCACAGGGAACTGCAGTGGCTTAGTGGTTAAAATGTTGAACTTGACGGCTGGAAGGTCAGCAAATCAGCATTTCGAGACCCAAGTACTGCACAACCGAGTGAGCTCCTGGCTCTGTCCCAGCTCCTGCCAACCTAGCAGTCCGAAAGCAAGAAATTGCAAGTAGATAAATAGGTATCACTTCAGTGAAAAGGTAACAGTGTTCCCTGCACTCCAGTGTCTAATCATGCCTGCCACATTTCCACGGAAATGTCTGCAAATGCAGACAGCACTGGCTATAACCTGAGATAAGCACCGTACCCTAGAGTAGGATACAACTGGCTTTCAAGCAAGAATGACCTTTATAATTGCCACTGAAGCCACTCTTCCATGTGAAGTCTTGGTGTAAACCAAGGTGGCAAAAATGAGGCTTGCTATCCCAGGAATATTTTTGAAGTCTCATCTTCTACTTCCCTAGAGTTTCTCCTATATTTTTTTAAAAACTTGCAGACCTGGCTCCTCATTTCCATCTAGAAACTTTATGTTGTCCCATCCCAGTTTACACCAAGACTCCAGGCATGGTTGGTTTTTCATTAGAGCTCCTGGGTGGGGGCAAGGTCCTCTCAATCCCCTCCCACTATAATAATGAAACAAAGCCAGAATTACTAATTGGGGCACATTCTTATTGCACATCTTTTTAAATGGTGAAAAAAAATCCATTTCTGGTCTTCTTGTGGCCTGCCGTCACAGAGGAGAGTTGGCCTTCATGGCCCCTTAGGTTGTCTTACCTCTTATGTTAAATGTTAAAATCCTCCCATTTCCCACCCAAAGGAGACTTCAGAAGTACTAGTCAGTTCAGCCTGGCTAGTGGAAAAAAGGGGTTAAAATGGATTAGACAATACACCAAAACAATTCTTTTAGGCACCTTCTTGGATTGAAAAAAAAAGTGCACTAAAATCAATGAGAAAATGCTTAATTGACATCCAAAAACCAAAGGTTGGGAAACACTGCTGTAGATCTACATAGAAGAAGGGATGGAGTCCCACCATCAACTCCTCTCCCTACTCAGAGGAGAGGCATGGAAACCAACATGGCTTTTCCTCAGTGGTGTAGTGCGGGTTTCAGCAACTCAGGGTGCAGGCCAAACTCACTGCCACCCCATCTAGGCTCATTGCCACCCCATCTAGGCTTACTCCCCCCCCCCCAGTGGGACCTAGTTAACCCCTTGCTGCCCATGCCAAGGCCCCCAGGGGCTGGACCCAGGCGGGGAGAGCTGGAACATTTTGTTGCCCCCTGGAAAGTGCCACCAGGGGTGCCCCCCACCCACCCCACACACACACTATGCCACTGGCCCTTCCAAGGACCAAGCCTGCCCTAGGGCTCTCCACTGGTTGAGTTCCTTGGAAGCTGGAACATTTTGCCACCCCCTGGAAAGTGCTGCCCAGGGCTGGAGGCGCCTGCCCCACACTATGCCACTGCTTTTCCTTTATAAGCAACCACATCTTTCACTTTTCACTCAAGTAGTGGGGGTAAAATGCTAATGATGTGGAGGGGGTGGGGGGGGCACCTCTGGTGGCACTTTCCACTGTGAGGGTGGGTGGGGCACAAAACAGACATTTTTTCAGCCTGGCATGTGGGGGCACCAGGTCTCTTCCTCTGGCACAGTGGGGGTTACCACCATGCCACGGCACAAAGTATGGCCTCAAGTAGTGGGGAATCTTGGGTTATCCCACTGATTAAGGCAACTTTTCTTAGATGCTAAAGTTAACAGAACTGATTCCCTAATAAAGACACTTATGACTACAATTCAACAGCAATTTAGCTTAGAAACCACTATAATTTTAAGACAGAAAGATCCCATATAAAGAGCTCAGTCAAATTTAGTTTAATTATAGGGATAGCACTGTTCTGAAACTTGAAGTGGAGTACAAAGAAGTTGCCAATACTTGTGGTGGAAAAGTTAGGAAGGTTAAAGCTCAACATGAACTCAGACTTGCAAGAGAGGCTGAACATAACATAAAAGTCTCCCCCCGCCCCAAGGAAAAGAAAAACAAGGACATTGGGAGAGGACCAAGATGGTGGCAGTGGATTAATCTCATTTAGACACACCTGTTTCTCTATTTTAATTCTTATCTTAATTGCTGCCACAGCTGCCATGGTTCACTTTTAATCTAGCTACTCCTATTTTACTTGATAAAAACAACAAGCAGCAAAAAAAATCAGGTTAGTTTATACTCTGAGGCCAATTGCAATCTGCAAACATTGTGGTGGTGGTGGTGGTGACAGTAAAAATAAGGTCAAGTGCACATTGTCAAGCTAAAGCTACAAAGCAGCTATGGATCAATGATCTGATATCTATGAAAGAACTGGTAAGACATTCTTCTGCCTTAATATCTTCAAATATAATCTAGACTCCCCATCCAAACACAGAAATCCTTATAACTATGAACCAGTCCTTTTCTGCTTCTGACGAAGCCCCACAGGAACTGGGGACCTTTAAACCCTAACCTAGTCTGTCAAAATTCTGAAGAGAAGCTCTTCCACAATACAGAGCGTAATTTGAACAGCTCTTAAGATCCTCTCTTGGAGCTCATATCAAACCACTCTTTTCTTACTGCAAAAACTGTTAAGAACAGCTTTCAACAGCTTATCCACACCACCAATGAAACAGAGGCACTAAGACCAGCATTTGATGCTTTTGACAAGATCTAAATTTCTCCACTTTTTCTGGCTGACCAAAGAAACCATGATAAGAGTAATGTAACACCCTCACATCAGAATACTCTAATATCACATCGCATTCAAAAAAAAAAAAAGGGGGGGAGGTAATTAGGAAAGGGGAGGGGAGCCTGGGGGAGCTGCAGTCAGATTAAGAACTGACCAAATTATGCTATATATAGTTCAAACAATTAGGCCAGACAGATATGACCTAGACAACATTCCTTGGGAATACACAGTGGAGGTGTGGAACAGATTTAATGGCTTGGACCAGATAGACAGAGAGCCAGAAGAATTATGGACAGAGATGCGGGACATCATGCAGGAGGCAGCAAGGAGAACCATACCAAAAGAGAAGAAGCGCAAGAAAGCTAAGTGGTTGTCCGATGAGGCTCTTAAAATAGCAGAGGACAGAAGGAATGCAAAATGCATTGGAGAAAGGAAAAAATACAGTCATTTGAATACAGATTTTCAAAGAAAAGCAAGGAGAGATAAGGAAACCTACCTGAATGAACAGTGCAAAGAAATAGAAGAAAACAATATCAGGGGTAGGACTAGAGATCTTTTCAAAAAAATTGGGGAACTCAAGGGAACATTTAAAGCAAAAATGACCATGATAAAGGATAAAGATGGCAAGGAGTTAGCAGATGCAGAAGAAATTAAGAAAAGATGGAAAGAGTACACAGAGGAACTCTACAAAAAGGACCTCAACACCCCTGATAATCACAGTGATGAGAACATTGAACATGAGCCAGACATTCTAGAGAGTGAAGTCAGAAAGGCCCTAAAAAACACTGCAAACAACAAGGCCAGTGGAGTTGATGGGATCCAAGTTGAACTGTTCAAAGCCCTACAAGATGATGGAATCAAATTATTGCATTCTATATGCCAGCAGATTTGGAAAACACAACAATGGCCACAGGATTGGAAAAGATCTGTATACGTTCCACTTCCCAAAAAGGGTAATGCCAAAGAATGTTCAAATTATCGAACAATTGCGCTCATCCCTCATGCTAGCAAGGTGATGCTCAAGATAATACAGGATAGACTGCAACAGTATGTGGAGAGAGAATTACCAGAAGTGCAGGCGGGTTTCAGAAGAGGCAGGGGGACTAGAGACCACATCGCCAACATAAGATGGATCATGGAAAAAACAAAGGAATACCAGAAACAAGTCTACTTCTGTTTCATTGATTACACTAAGGCTTTTGACTGTGTCGACCACAACAAAATGTGGCAAGTAATTAAAGAGATGGGAATTCCGGAACACCTTATAGGCCTCATGAGAAATCTGTACATGAATCAACAGGCAACAGTTAGGACAGAAAATGGAATGACTGAGTGGTTTGGAATAGGAAAAGGAGTAAGACAAGGCTGCATTTTGTCACCCTGCTTGTTCAACTTATACACAGAACACATAATGCGCAATGCAGAAATGGAGGAATCACAATTTGGGATCAAAATTGCTGGGAGAAACATCAACAACTTGAGATATGCAGATGATACCACCCTAATGGCGGAAAGTGAGGAGGACCTAAAGAAGCTCCTGATTAGGTTAAAAGAAGAGAGTGAAAAAGCTGGCTTGAGACTAAATATCAAGAAAACCAAGATCATGGCAACAGGCCCTATCAGTCCCTGGAAAATAGATGGGGAAGTAGTAGAGGCAGTTACAGACTTTACTTTCCTAGGATCAAAGCTCACTGCAGATGGTGATTGCAGCCATGAAATAAAAAGGCGACTGATTCTCGGGAGGCAAGCGATGAGAAACCTGGGGAGCATAGTGAAAAGTAGAGACATTAAATTGCAAACAAAGATTCGCATAGTCAGGGCAATGGTATTCCCTGTGGCAATGTATGGTTGTGAGAGCTGGACCATTAGGAAAGCGGAGCGCAGAAAAATAGACGCCTTTGAGATGTGGTGTTGGAGGAGAGTTTTGAGAGTACCCTGGACAGCGAGGAGAACAAATAGGTCAATCTTAGAAGAAATCAAACCTGACTGCTCCTTAGAAGGTCAAATAGTAAAGATGAAGCTAAGGTACTTTGGACATCAAATGAGAAGAGAGGACTCACTTGAGAAAGCCTTGATGCTGGGAAGGGTGGAGGGCAAAAGAAGAAGGGGACGGCCCAAGATGAGATGGCTGGATGGTATTGTGGAGATAATGGGCACAGAGCTGAGCGAGTTGAGGGGGATGGTGGAGGACAGGAGTGCCTGGAGGACAGTGGTCCATGGGGTCGCAGAGGGTCGGAATCGACTGTGCGACTGAACAACAAAGTTCAAAATTGTTTCAAGTGTGGAAGCCAGATAAATAAGAAAACTATCTGTTCCTCACTGAGCCAGCTATTACAACCCAACATAAATGCCATTGACTTTGATATGATGGGAAACTGCATGACAATTCTTCTGTCTTTTGGCCACACAACAATCCTGATGGTATTGAAAAAATTGAAAGTTTATGTCCTCCTTTGGAATACGAGCAACTAGAGTGTTCTATCCAAGCCTTGTAAAAGAAACCAAAGTCACTCCTCCACCCTCTGACCTTGAGCTTTCTGCTTCTTCCTTTACTAATTCCAAATCAGCTCCTGTGTCAATATGTGCTGACAAATGAGCTGCACAGCATACCAGCAAGTCTGCCTTTAGTCCAAGTTCTAGCAGCCTCAGACTCAAATCATTTCGTTAACCCTTAGAATAGTGGTTCCCAACCTTTTTTTGGTCATGCCCCACCTAAGCATCTCTAAAATCCTGATGCCCCCCTGTGACATATAATGCTTATTGTTCAAAAAGTGAATGCCTATTCACATGGAGGAAGCCTAAAAGCCTATTAATTTGGTCTAAACAAGCTTCCAGTTGTCCTCCCCCTAAAAAAAAAACACAAATTGCTCATCTGTGGGGAACCATGGTCTTAGAGGAAGATATCATGGGAGATCACACACATTGTCTCAACATTGTAAAGCCTTCAGAAGTCTATTAAAAACATATGGGCAGATATATAAATGTGAATTATAAATAAATAAATATGTTCTGTGATTAAGACTCTTCAGCCCATTCCTTCAGAGGACTGTAAAGCCACATCAACACCAATTAAAGAGCAGAACCTGCCTCCAGATCATGCTGCATAAAAAGCCAAATGCCAAAATTAGTTCAGGACAACACAACTCTCCTACCCCTGTCTGAAAATTGCACCTCAATGAAAGTTCCTGCCCATTTGCTGGCTACCTTTAAAACCTTTTACTCTGAAAGGTGCACCATGACTTTTTAGCCTATCTACACAGGGGATTTTGGAGCAAGATTTGTGTCTCATTCTGAAGGAAAGAGTGAGGCACTTAAGTTACAGTTCTGTTTATTCCTGTAGTTAAGAGGAACATAACCTCAGAATACTCCAATGCCACATTCAACCAAAGAAAAGGAGTAACTAGGAAAGAGGGGGGAAATATGTGGGAGTGCTGCAATTCCTGTAAAATAGATCTGTAAAATAGAACCAATTTTAATTTATATACAGAGGCAACATTTGGAGAGAATGTCTTGGAATTCCATACCATACAAGGCATATATGGAAAGAGGAGAAGGACAAAGACCACGAGGCAGACCCAGATGCAAGTGGGGAGATAACATCAAAGACACATGTTGTCTGATTTCTGAAGGTCTATTTTTTAAACATTCATATTTTCATGAACAGAGAAGAACACCTTTCTCACTCTGGCAAGTCCGCCTAGCAGAAAGGCTTTTGCTTTGAGCCAATAGAGGATAAAAGGCAAACTTCCCTATTGTTGTTAATGGCCAATTAATTCATCCATATGTAAAGGAACCCAATGCCTCTATCTGGTTAAAGACATTTCAATAGAGTTAATTGTGAAGCTAATTGTGGATTCAAATACAACTCAATGCTGCTTTTGGTGAAAGGCCATTGGGGATACAGTATGTTGCTTTTGGTGGATTTTCCGTAGGACATACATAGAGAGCACTACAATAATCAATAAGTGAGATTAACAGTGAGATAACTAATGTTGTGAGGAACTGCCTGTCTAAGTAGGAACATAACTGGGCAATTTGGTACAGTTGGAAAAAAGCAGCTTTGTTCACCCCTGCTATTTAAGCTTCAAGGGTCAAATGATACCTAATATGACCCCTAAATTGTGTACCTGGTCCCTAGGGGAGAGAGCAATCCCATCCATCCTAGGGGCCAGATCATCTAGTCAGACTGATGGACCCTCCAACACCAGAACCTCCATCTTGTCAGAGTTTAGTCTCAGCTTGTTAGCTTTGATCCATTCCATTACTGAGGCACCAGACAGCATCCACTGCAGAAGATGATTGCAGAAGGAAGATGTTTGTGTATCCCTTACAATCAACTTTTTTGCCCCGTCAATCTACCATATGGAACATGTCCTGTCATGCTGCCCTTGTTTCCCCAATCTTGAAACATTTTCAAGGTAGACACAATAAATTTTCCATCCTTTTTCTCCTCTCTGATTTCTCAAATGAAACCATAGCTAAGGTTGCATAATTCTATGTAGTGACTGGTACAATGAGAAAACCACTGATTAAATTCTTGCAATAACTAGGTTAGGAGCTCATACTTAATTATAATCTGAATTTGTCTGCTTTGTTTTGATTACAAATATTATATGCTTAGTTATTTTATTTCCATCTCACATATCTAACATGACTGACCTATGGCTGTAATAGTAATAGTAATAGTAATAGTAATAGTAATAGTAATAGTAATAGTAATAGTAATAGTAATAGTAATAGTAATAGTAATAGTAATAGTAATACAGTAAAACCTCAGATAACACTAAAACCTGGCTCCACAAGTCTTGGTGTTATACGATTTTTAGTGTTATCCGATGCATGTTAAAATCCTATGGGATCCATAGAGATACATTGTAACCACACAGGCTTTAGCGGTTGTTATCTGATGCATCCCATAGGATCTTAATGTTATCCGATGCAATTCTTCCCCCCAGATTGCTTAATGTTATGCGATTTTAGTGTTATTCGATACTAATGTTATCTGAGGTATTACTATAGTAACGTTGAAAGAGAAAGTAGAACTACTGAGTACCTACTTTGCCTCTGTCTTCTCCAAGAAGGAGGGTAGTGCCCAAGCTGGGGCAAACAATACAAGAGGGTGCTGCTGCCCAAGACAAGTCCGGTGGTGGCAGCTGGCTCTTTTAAGTGGGTTCAAGTCTCTAGGACCTGCTGACCTGGATCTTAGGTATCAAAGCAACTTGCAGATGTAATAGCAGAGTCTCTGTCTATATCTAAGAACTTTTGAGGAACAAGTGAAGTCCCTAAAAACTGAATGACAGCAAGTGTTATCTCTATCTTCAAAACTGAATGACAGCAAGTGTTATCTCTATCTTCAAAAAGAGGAAGGCAGAGGATCCAGGCAACTATTAACTGTTCACTTTGATACTGATACCAGGAAAAATGCTAAAGCAGACCATTAAACAGTTAGTCTGTGAGCACTTTCAAAAGAACAGTATGATAATTTTTAAGCCCCAGCATTAGCTTCTCAAAGACAAATTATTTCAGACTAATTTATCTGGCCTCTCTCCCTCCCTCTTTCTCTCTCCCTCCAGTGTCACAAGCTTAGTTGATAAAGAGAATACTGTAGAAGATGCAGTATATCTTAGTTTCAGCAAGTCTTTTGGCAAGGTCTCTCATAATATTCTTGTGGTCAGGCTGGTAAAATGTGGGTTAGATGCTGCTGCTTTTAATTGCATTTGTTTCTGGTTGATAAAGAGTACTTTCCAGTGTGTAACAGAAGGGACCTGCCTCTCTGGTAGCCCCCTACATTCTTGGATTGCACTTCTTGGCTGGATAACCCGAGAACAGATTTGTGTAGAAAAGGTAGCATTAGGCCAAGTAACCACTCCAAGTTTCTTCAAGAAATATATTGAAAGCATTTTAAAATACAGGATACAGTCCATCAAAAGCTCAGCAAGCATTTCAAAGCAGAAATAAACCATTAAGGGTTCCAGGGAAAGCACTCCCCCCCCCCTTCCACAAGTGTCACATTTTGCAGAATTGCCATTTTGAAAGTACTAAAGCACATTTAAGTGGGTATGAAGAAAACAGAAAAAATACTGTTTTAAAATGGGGCGTTTTCTGTTACACAGTGGTTCTTCAACATCATGGGGACAAGTGACTGGAGGGATGCCACAGAATTCTGTCTTAGACCCCGTGTTGTTCAGTATTTCCATAAATGGCTTGGGTTCAAAAAGGAGGCTTGTTAAATTTGTAGATGATACTAACCTGGAAGGGTGACTAATACTTCAGAAGACAGAATCAGGATTCAGGAGGACCTTAAAAGAGTGGAGAAATGAGCCAAAATGAGCTTCAACAGGGAAGCATGTAAAATTCTACATTTAGGCAGAAAAACACTCCAAGTGCATAAAATATGTTCAGATGGAAGACTGTTCACTAAACTGAAGTACGTGTGAAAAGGATCTAGTACACAACAAGCCAGTTTTAGAACACAGCATGAGTAAACAGTGTGATGAAAAGCAAAACCACCCTACATAGTATATGGCAGCACCAATCGTTTTAGAGTATTCAAATAATGGGAAGCAGTAGTGCCTCTCTATTTTGCATTGGACAGACTTCACCTGGAATTTGCTGTACTGTTCTGGGCACCACAGCATAGGAAGGATATTGAAAAGCTGGAATGTGTCCACAGCAAGGTGACTATGATGATAAATGGTCTGGAAACCAAGTCTTATGAGGAACAGTTGAGGGAACCAAGTATGTTTAGCCTAAGGGAAAGAAATCTGAAAACCAGCATGAAAGCTGTTGGTTTTTTTTTTTTTAATGTTGAAGGGTTATCACATGGAAGATGGAACAAGCTTGTTTTGTCCAGCTTCAGAGGGTAAAACTGAAATGAATGGTTCCAAATTAAAAGAGAAGTGGTTTTTGAAGATATATTTCAAGATAAGTGAAAAATTGTAGAGTGTTTTATCAGAACCATTCCCTTCAGTTAATTTCCAGGGCCAGGTGGAGCTATGAGTCCAGGTCTTCTGAGCCCTTCATTTGATCTACTTTTCCACACTGAGGGTAAGCAAACTGTTCTTGGAGTTAACAGAAGAAAAGGAGGAAGCACATTATGATGATCATGCAGTTTAATCTTTTACTCTTGAGAAAGAAGTGTATTAATTACCCTTTTATGCAAATGTTTTGTATAGATTTAGGCACCATGCACCATTTAAGATCTGGTTGAAAATGTTAAAATTTAAGAATGCACAGCTGAACATAAGCAAATTGGCTCAGAAATCTTTTTCTATGCTCACTGAATTATTAATCATGTTTTCTGCTGAGATTCTCCCAGTTGCCTACACTGACAGTGAAGTGGTTTACCTGTTAGTTGTATTTAAAATATTTAGATCTCAGACTTCTGGCTTAATATAGCTGCACCAGAACTTAGAAGAGGAGTTGCTGTTGCTGTTGCTGTTGCTGTTGCTGTTGTTCTTGTTCTTGTTCTTGTTCTTGTTCTTGTTCTTGTTCTTGTTCTTGTTCTTGTTGTGTGTTTAAAGTAATTTCTGTCTCATGGCAAACTTCATGGGATTTGCAAAGTACATGAGATTTTTAAGCAGTGACTTTATCATTTCCATGGCCAAGGCGGGATTTGAGTACATATCTCCTGAATCCTAGTCTGTCACGCAAAATTCATTGCTGACACTGGAGGCCAGATTGCTGTTTGGCCAGAGCGTACAAGGATGGGAGATTTATTCCACTTCTACCTGAGCCATCATCAGGAGATCTGACCAGTCTCAAGATTAGAGGGACTGAAAAGATCAAAGCAAAAGATTCTTTCAAAACTATAGCCTTGCTGTAGAGTTTTTCTTCCCTAACTCTCCCACACAAGTCTGACCAGGTTATCCTGCTATGGTAATAGAATAGACCATACTGCCAGTGACTCAACTCCGAGCATCAGGCAGTGGTTAACTACCCTGACAACCCTGAGGACTAATGGCTTGAGTGCTGAAATCCACAGGAAAGGGTGATGGTCCCCAAGTGGATTAAATCCCACTTGAATCCATCTTGACGGAGGGGCAGCAGCTTCATCAATACTAGCTTGGTGATGGGGAGGACTTTGCGTGCCAAAAGGGCCCAGAACCAGAAAATGACTCACAGAGCTGAATCAGTGGTATGGGTGCAGGGCCGGATTTTCCTATAGGCTAACTAGGCTTCAGCCTAGGGTCTCAAGATCAAGAGGGGCCTATATTCAAATAAGTGTTCTCGACCTTTTTTTTTATTTATTATCCGTGCCATGTTTTTTATAAAGGTTAGTACCAATCACAACATGTTTCATTTAACATATTGATATATATCACATTAATGATGTATTTTATTATCTCTCATGTAATTTACAAATTTAAAAATGGGAGGTGAAAGGGCCACATAAGTGGAATAGCCTAGGGCCTCTTTTCATGTAAATCCAGCCCTGTATGGGTGTCATGCTGCAATGTAGAAGGCAGATAAAAGACCACAACAGGACAGTCTTCATGGCTGATTGCTATGATGATCTCCAACATTTCAAATCAGATTCGGCACAAGAAGAAGAAGTCTCTCGCATATTCCTAGGGTTGGCTCCCATCATAACTTCCTACCAAACCAACTTATGGCTATGTTTCTCCTTCTTTGCTTCCTCTTTTACCCCACTGGGTGTTGAGGGAATTGCTATGTTTGCCCTGAGATATCAATGTACCACATACACTCGAAGATAAGGCTTCCCTAACACTGGTAATGTGCGTGAGGGGTCCCAAAGGTAAATTGTATACATAGATACCCCTTCTTTTATACCTTCAGCTAAAACACTGTCTTGTCTTCTTTGGTTCTATACTCTTCACTCGAAGGATGTCCAAACCCAACAACAGCCATCTGGACTGGACTAATTGGTGCTTCATCCTTACAGGTGGCCATTATCAGCCAAAAACACAAGAAAGGGGAACTGTGACCTGCCTCATTCCTTCTTTATTTAGTCAGGTACTTTGCACCCATCATGAGACTTAACAGGTGTAAGCCCACTTTATCAGCCAAGACCGCAGATGTGCTCAAAGCCATCCTACCTCCTCTGTCTTCTCCTGCCAGAAATACAGCGACTACACTATCAAACTATGTAGGAAATTTTCCAGGATTGAGAGAGCCATAGTTTTTGCTCCACTGCTTTAAAAAAAAAATGAATGCCTTTGTATCTGTTCAGGAGCTGTGATTGCTTGAGTTGATGTAAAGGCATTTGTAGCTGCTGCATTTCTAGCCATTCTAGACTGCAATTTGAATACAGTACTTACTTTACACACTCTCTCTCTCTCTCTCTCTCCCTCTCTCCCTCCCTCCCTCCCTCCCTCTCTCTCTCTCTCTCTCTCTCTCTCTCTCACACACACACACACACACACACACACACACACACACACGAGATCTGCCCAGTTTTTATAACTAACCTTTTATTTGAAAAGGAGGAGCTATTGGCATAGTTTCATGGAAAGAATCCAGCTCAGATAATTATATGGTGCCAATCTGAAATTCCCTGTGCAATTCAGCATTGGTCTGGAAAGGAAATATTGCCATAACGTTGAAAGGTGACATTATGAGTTGCTGGATGATCTTTACTTGCTTGAAAAGGCATTCTTCTGAACAAAGTTATTTTATTTTTCCAAAATTTCTTATCCACATTATTGGGCTGTTAAGTCAGGGAATAACTTTTGAATATTTTATGCCTCTCACCTGAATTATTAAGTGTTTATGTGTCTAACTTTAAGACAGTGTGGATTTCTTCATCATAGCCAGGAAAAAAGAGCCTGGGTTGTTCTGACCCAGCTTGAGTAAGATCCCTCCAGTTTGTTCTTGACAATATTCTAACCCTTTTATACTCGCATGAGATCCCTGCTCCTTCCTGTTACCTCTACTTTCCTGGGAAGTATTTTCTCATTGTGAGACTGTTGAGACATTGGGAAAGTTGCTTGTGGTTTGATGCTCATGGCAGGCAGAGCTTGATCCAGAAGTATGTCTGTTTGTGCATAAAAAGTCAAGCTGAGCAGAGAAACATAAGCCAGGATAATTTCATAATACATCTGATCAGTCTACATCTGAGAAAAAAAATGACAGCTTGTTTTATTCCTCTGTTTTCTTCAGTTTGCCCTCACTTCCCCCTATATTTTCCCTCCCCCCCAAATAAATAAATAAATCAGATGTTAGTATTTCACTTCTGGGGCATTTCTATTGTATCATTAGGAATGTGTGGGAAACAGGTTTGCTTTGGTTTGATTGTTGCCATCCTTAAAAACTGACAGCAAAGGATAACAGCCCATTTCATGAACATATTACTGAAAAACCAATGTGTGTAGCAAAATGTCATTATTTGCTTACGCACATTGGCAACGTTCATTACAGTACTGTTATATGTGGTTCCCCTCTATCCATATTAATCTGAGAACATCTCTATAAAATAGGTTTGGCTGAGAAGCACTGACTAATCCAAGGACATCAAGCAAACTTTATGACTGAGCAGGGATTTGAAGTTGCATCTCTCTGTTCCAAATCCATCATTCACACTGTTATACTCTGTACTGATTTCCTCAGATCAATGATTACTGTATAAATATACTGGCCAATATCCTGTTGCATAGTTCTGCTGGCATAACAGGAATGACAGCAGCAATAGATTACTATTAGTTAAACTGCTCCTGCTCCTGTTTGGGAGGGCTTTAATCCAGAGTACCCAAGATCTGCTCAGTTGTATTCTTGGCAAAAACTAGCACAGTAACAAGAGGGTAACATAACAGCATTTTGCTGAGGAGGAGAGCTGCCTGGGAAAGTGAATCAACTTTCATTGGGAAGAATATAGGAACAGTCATTTCACCAATGGAAGTATGTAGTTAGAAGTCAGGGCTCTGTCTCTTTGTCATAAGGTACCTGAAGAGATGAAACGATTCCAAAGAACATGATATTAAATATGGGCTTGGTTTATGGGGATATGAAACAAAGATCTGTCATCTAACCGGAATATTTGCAATAAGGTAAGCTGCTATTCTAAACAGTTGTCTGCTTCACACATCCATGTATGGTAATGCATTGTTGAAATGTAAACTGCTGTGAGAAAGAATGCTTGAGATTCAAATGTTATACAACATGACCCCAAAGCCTGCCCTTGGCAGAGACATTCCTGAATATCCCATGAAATGCAGTCTTCCTGTATATATTTTACAGTACAATCACTGAGGGGAAAAAATAGATTAAGCCAGTTTAGAATGGGAGCAGGGAAACAGCCATGATTCCTTTGAAAACCTTGAACAGGGGTGCTGGTCATGAGGTAAAGGGGGTTGGTTTTATTTCTACTTTTTGGAGTGATGAGGGCTTTGCAGGCTGGATGAATTGGTGTCAGGGGCCGGATCCAGCCACCCAGGCCACAGTTTGAGCACCCCTGACCTAGAGTGTGTGATTTGTGATCAGCAAAATGGATGGGAGACTCCTGAAAGGGAATTGACAGCTAAAGATTATTTCCAGAAGAGTACTGTAATGACAGAGTGGTTTGGAATAGGAAAAGGAGTAAGACAAGGCTGCATTTTGTCACCCTGCTTATTCAACTTATACACAGAGCACATAATGCGCAATGCACGGATGGAGGAATCACAATTTGGGATCAAAACTGCTGGGAGAAATATCAACAACTTGAGATATGCAGATGATACCAGCCTAATGTCAGAAAGTGAAGAGGACTTAAAGAAGCTCCTGATTAGGTTGAAAGAAGAAAGTGCAAAAGCTGGCTTGAGACTCAATATCAAGAAAACCAAGATCATGGCAACAGGCCCTATCAGTCCCTGGAAAATAGATGGGGAAGAAGTAGAAGCAGTGACAGATTTTACTTTCCTAGGATCAAAGCTCACTGCAGATGGTGATTGCAGCCATGAAATAAAAAGGCGACTGATTCTTGGGAAGCAAGCGATGAGAAACCTGGGGAGCATAGTGAAAAGTAGAGACATCACATTGCAAACAAAAATTCGTATAGTCAAAGCAATGGTATTCCCGGTGGCAATGTATTGTTGTGAGAGCTGGACCATTAGGAAAGCTGAGCGCAAAGGAATAGATGCCTTTGAGATGTGGTGTTGGAGGAGAGTTTTGAGAGTCCCCTGGACAGCGAGGAGAACAAATAGGTCAATCTTAGAAGAAATCAACCCTGACTACTCCCTTGAAGGTCAAATAGTAAAGATGAAGCTAAAGTACTTTGGACATCAAATGAGAAGAGAGGATTCACTTGAGAAAGCCTTAATGCTGGGAAAGATCGAGGACAAAAGAAAAAGGGGGCAGCCAAAAATGAAATGGCTAGATGGTATTGTAGACACAATGGGCACAGAGCTGAGCGAGTTGAGGAGGATGGTGGAGGACAGGAGTGCCTGGCGGACAGTGGACCATAGGGTCGCAAAGGGTCGGAATCGACTGTGCGACTGAACAACAACAAAACTGTAATGAGGATCCATCTGTTGGGGTTTCTGTGTATCACTTATGGACTTCCCATCCCTAATACATCTGCTGAGCTGGTTAGGCCCCTTGGCTCAAAGAGACAAGAAGAAGCAGGCAGGTAGGATAACCATTTACACCAGGGGTTCCCAGCCTTTTGCACCATGGATTGGTTTCATGCTAAACAATTTTTCCACGGATTGGCAAGTGGTGGTGGTGGGATTGGACTGTGCCAAGTGCACAGGTGGGAGTGGAGCCCTGCCATAGTTAAGCAATGTGGAGGAGGGGCCCGCCTCCCTGCCTATCTGCTGTGTCTGAAGCCCGTGCTCTCGCTCTGTTTGCCAGGCAGACCTGGCAGAGCATGTTGAGGGCAGATGACTGCCATTGGGGCTCCCAGCACCACCCAGTTCAGGACAGCCTGTGGCCCGGTACCAGTCTGTGGCCCAGTGGTTAGGAACCCCTGCTTTACACCATTTGAGCATCTTACTTCTGCATATTCCACCACTCAATAAAACTTCTGTGATCTATTAAATGTTGTCAGAAGAAATTAATCATGCCAATATAAGTTTGAAAAGTGTGGGAGAAAGACCTTGGGCAACCCATTTCACCAGAGACTTGAGATAAAATTTGAAGATAGACCCCATTGTTTCAGCAAATGTTAAAGAAAATACAGTCAAACATATGCTCAGTGGTATTTGACCTCAATAGGACATTTTCCTATTTTAAAAGAAATTCTACAGCTCTTTATCGAACAGGATGTAATCCTGTGGGATTGTACTCACATATGTGGTGCCAATGTGTAAAGATCAGACAGTTTTGGTTATTGATGCATAAAGGTTGAAATCCAATCAAAAATTACAACTGAAGCAAGCCTATTGAATAAACAGAACAATTGATTTGCTGCATCTCCACTCATTCAATTGGATTGCTATAGGTATAACTGACTACTGGATTTCAGCCAAAGAATAGAAAGTGTAACCAAACAATGATTTTAATTAAATCACTCATTAGCCGTGTTAACTTTATTTCTTACAGAGAATGTGACAATTTTATTTCAAGATCTTGTAACATTTCTATTTATAGCAGTGTGTCAAGAAATAGCAAAGTGCTGGGAAGATGGTACAATTTTTTTGCGGAAACATCACATAAATGAGTGTGAATTTTTTTTTTATTGAGAAGATTAACAGAAGTGGTATTTATTATTTAAATGTATATAAAATATTCATACCCTACCTTTCTTCTCAAGAGGACCCAAGTAAGGCAGGCAAATAATAATGCTGATTTTAATTATTATATCTCAGTTTTGGCTTCCTTTTCTTTCTTAGGTCAGTCATATGGAAATAATATGATGAACCATCTAAGTATACATGAAAATATTTGGAATAATATGTTGGGGATTGCCAGATCTTGCGTGTAAACCCTATGTATAGTCAATCTGAAAATGTAGTTTTAATAGATATCTACCATGTTACCTCTCAGTTTTCTTTTTACCAACCTAAACACATCCAGATCCCTCAAACATTCCTCATTTCATATCTGGAATGTCATTTCCAGATATTTTAGCAACTAGGTTGCCTTCCTTTGGATACAGTCCAGCTAGTGCATATGCTTTTGAAACTGGGATACCCAGAACTGTACACAGTACTATAGAAGAAGTCTAACCAAAGCAGAAAATGAAGGATGCAATTACAACCTTTGATCTGGACACTGTATTTCTCTTGAATAAGCCTGCAAAAGCTTAGTTTTCTCCCTGCTATGTCTGCCCTACTGCTGCTGCTCCTACTGCTGTTGTGATACCAACACTGTTGAGTTGACTCATGTGTTTAGTTTGTCATCTACCATGACTGCCATATCCTTTCTACACATATTGAGTGGAGTTTCTCCAGCAATAATCCTTTCAACACAGAATAATTTCTGACATATTATTATTATTATTATTATTATTATTATTATTATTATTATTATTATTATTATTATTATTATTATTATTATTATTATTATTATTATTATTATTATTATTATTATTATTATTATTATTATTATTATTATTATTATTATTAATCAAATCCACTACAGCTTCCTAGAAATTCTGCCCAGCACCTTACTATCTATACCAGTGGTTCCCAACAAGGGGTACACAGCCCACAGGTGGACTTCAATTCCCAGAAGCCTAAGTCAGTACATTGGCTGATCAGTGCTTTGGGGAAATGACTTAGGCTTCTGGGAATTGAAGTCCAAAAAACAACATTTGGGAAACACTGATCTATACCTATGGTGCTGTGTGTAGTTTTACCACTATTATTTTTGGTATGCCTCCCTTAAGGTTCATGCTTGTGACAACTAGTTTCCATATCTCCCAGTTTTTCAAGAACCCTCTCCTTTGCATTTGTGCCTTGACTCACTCAGTCATTTATCTGCCTTCCTAAACTTCCTCTCTGTCTCTTTTCATGATGTTCTGTGCTATTGCATCTGATCTACCGAAACTCAGCCTGAGAAACCTGAAACCATCCAGTAGTGCTCCAGGGCAGCAGTCTAATCAGGACAGTGCATCAAATTTATGTATACATAATAAATTTCAACCTTCCTCCTGAAATGTGTCTGGGAGAAGCTTAAACATGTTTTTGATAGAGACTTCAGGGCAAGGATAGGCAGAGCCAACCTTACTGTGTGCCACTGTACCCTCAAGGCAGAAGATTTTGGATTCTTAAGAAAGATGGAATAAGAACCAAGAATACTTGACTTATGGGGCCTAATATTTTGAAACAAAAGAGGACTGCATGTGAAGAAAAACATTTTGCCTTAACTAAAGGTAAAGGTACTAAGAAGTTGATGCAATGGGCACAAAGCTGGGCGGGCTGAGCAGCTTGGTAGAGGATAAAGATTAGTGGTGGGCAACAAAAATTATTGCTACCACACTGTGGGTGGAGCCTATGTCATGAGGAGAGCCTACGTCATGGGCGGAGTCTACGTCATGGGCAATCTAGTCATGCCTGCCATATGGCCATGTATACATCTGCAAACACAGGCAGCACTGGCTCTTTGGTTGTAAATGGAGATTGGCACTGGACCCTAGAGTCAGATATGACTGGCTTTTGATCAAGGGAGACCTTGAACCACTTGCAGGAACAAAACCTGATGTTGAATTTGAATACCAATAAGCGATCTTCTATTAATAGAGAAAGGTTGCCCTTGCTTGAAAGCCAGTCGTTACCAAGTCTAAGGTTCAGTGCTCATCTCTGTTTATAACCTTTACTCAGTGGACTTGATCCACAAAAAGCTCACATTAAAATACAGCAGTTAGTCTTTAAGGTGCCACAATGCTTTTGTCTTTTTGCTTTGTTTACTCTCTGATATGCTTGCACAGAATAAAACTTTTAAAATGGTAGCTGTGTTAGTCTGGGCAGGGCAGGGAGGTGGGTGTGGCCACCCAATTTTGCTACACACACACCCTGCCCAAAGGCCACCCAATTTTGCCACACCCTGCCCAAAGGCCACTCAATTGTGTGAACCTGTTCCTGCCCACCACTGAGAGGGGTGCCTGGCGTGCCGTGGTCCACGGGGTCGTGAAGGATCGGAATCGACTGTGTGACTGAACAACAACAACAAACTAAGAAGTTAACTGAGCATCACCCTTTGCCAGTTCATTTGCCAAAGTATAGGTTTTCATAGTAATACAAGACAGTACATGATCAATGTCATCCTGAAACCTAGATAACATTAACTTCTTTACTATCAAATATTTTGGAATATAAAGGAAGACTCAAAAAAGTTTAGAATGCAAAGACACAAACGCAACACAGCAAGAGCGTAGTTTGTGCCATAGTCTGTAGCACCAACTCATATGCAATGTCTGCTGGATTACCTGCTGTCTCTTTGTCTCCTGAACTTACTGTATTTGCAGGTGTATAAGACATAGTGGAGTATAAGATGCACCTATTATTACCAAAATAACCCACTATAGGCCACTATATACAGTATATACACTCCAATTTCCCAATGTATTTTAAGTGAGAGAAATGGGTCTTATACGCCAGCAAATATGGTATATAGTGGCCCTTCAACACAAAAATGCACTTCGTTAAAAATTTAAGGTGTTCTTAATTGGGTGACCATACCTAGCTCTTTATCCTTCATGTTGTTCCAGATTGCATTGATATGTATTACTTTTCAGCATAGAAGAAAATTTGGTATTTGAAGTAAGCACTCTTCAAGGGGCACAATGTTGGAAACCTCATACAAGAATATTACCTGGAATGCTGGTGGTTTGCAGCAAGGCTGACCTTTGGCTGACATCCTATGTTTAGGATGGGAAAATCATTATCTTTGCTTGTATGTGAATCAATGTCAGAACACTCTAACTGTGCTAGTACTGTATGTATTTTGTGGCTGTAATGCCAAGAAGTTACCAAAATATCATTATTTGTTATGCCCAATTGCAACACAATCCTTTGTTTGATAAAAATCAGATAAAAAATAGAAACAGATTTATATAATAATAATAATAATAATTTTAAAAACATTAAATACAATACATTAGGTATAATTAATCATAAAAGTACAGGTTTAAAAAATAATCATTATACAGTTTTATGATACCATTTCACATTGACAAATTAAAGCTGCCGCAAAGAAACTTCCTTAGGATTTCTTGAACACAACTGACTTGCTGCCAACTATTCAACATATGTTTTGATTCTGCATCCAGTTCAAAGAGTATCATATAATACTGGGTCCTTTGTGTCCTTTCTTTTACATGATTTTGATTTGTTAATAATGATTCATGTTCATTTGCTTTTCTTGTGAACAGTTTGTATGAGTTTGATTAATGTAGAGTAAAAATGTCCTCAGCTTCTCTCAACAAAGGAAACATCTGTGAGATGTGTAGGAAGGATATGACATGAATTGTGCACTGCTTCAATTCCTTCACTTACAGATGCATAGGAAAACTTCTTTGTGAATATTGCCCTCTATTAGTGGGACAGGTGCAATTTCAGCCCAAGCATGCCATCATAGTCTTGGCTGGTCTTGAGTAAGGAGCTTCTTGCAGCCCTTCTATAGCCTCAATTGAAATGTAGAGGTGGGTTATTTCAATGAAGACATTGAAATTCTTAAAGATTCTGTGTAAACCTTGGTTTTGTCATCAAGCCAAGTGGAGACTGTAGCTAAGAAGTCAAAAGAAGACCATGACCCAGAAAGGCAGCAATGATGGGATTAGAAAAGAAAACCAAAATGTGTTTTCCCATAGGAATGCATTGAAAACCAATTAATCTGTTCCGGGGGGGAAATTCTGTAAACCGAGCCACTATTTTCTATGGAATCCCTTTCGTTATGCTATGTTTATGTTAACCAAGCCAATTGTTAAACAAGGTTCCACTGTATGTGTCACTGGAGACCAAGATCAAGATCATTCATACTTTTGTATCCCCAATAAACATGTACAGATGAGAAAGCTGCTGGGGGGGGGGGGGCGGAATTCATCTGAAATATGTTGCTTGAAAAGAGCTTTGCTGCCAGGAAGACAAACAAAAGAGTCCTAGAGCAAATCAAGCCCGAACTATCTCTGGAGGTAAAGATGACAAAATTGAGGCTGTCATGCTTCAGGCAGATCATGAGAAGGCAAGGCTCTCTAGAAAAGGCAGTAATGCTGAGAAAGGTTAAAGGCAGCAGGAAAAGAGGTAGATGGGATACAAGATAGATTGATTCCCTCAAGAAAGTGAGATGCTTGAGTTTGCAAGAGTTGAACAGGAATGGTGAGTACAGGACATTTGTGAGATTGTTTATTCATAGGGTCACCAAAAGTCAGAGGCAAACTTGACAGCTTGTGATAACAACAGAGCTGGATGAATGCTGTTTCATTCTCTCCCATTTCTATGTTTTTGTTTTTAAAAAGTCAAGTTCTTTTCATCAGATTTATAAGGACATTTTGGAATGTTCATAACAAAGAGAAACCCAATACAATTACTGCACTGTATTGAATATATGTCCACATTCATTAGATGAGTTGCTGAATCATGTTTTCCCTGTCTGCCTTGCTGCGGTTAAAAATGAGGAATGCAGCAATAGCAATAGCAATTACACTTATATACCACCCCATAGCACTTAGTACACTCTCTGGGCAGTTCACAAGTTAATTAGCATTTTGCTCCCAAATTCTGGGTACTCATTTTGCTGACCTCGGAAGGATGGAAGGCTGAGTCAACCTCGCATCCCATCAGGATCAAACTCGGAGTGTTTGGGCTGCAGTACAGCAATTTAACCACTGTACCACCAGTGCTCTTAATTAGTGAAGAAACAAAACATCAGCCTCAATTCTGCACCTGAAATGTGTGAGTAGATGAATCCAGACTTTCAAGAGCTAAGCACATGAAGTTGTTTTGGTTAGGCTGGCACATTGGCTGGTTTCCCCCCCCCCCCACATTATTTTTATTTTTAAATCTCATGTACATTCTGATGACATTATGAACAAATTTTGAATGTTGTTGTGTTGTGTGTTTCTGGGTTTGTGTTGTTGTGGGTTTTATTTTATTTTTTACTAAAAATCTTGCACATCAGGGACAAGGCTAGTAACAATGGCTCAGACCTGAGAACTTGAGACATGAAAGGATGCTGGATGAGAGAAGAAAATGCCTTGGCCTAAGGACCCACCCATTCTCTCAATGGAAAGGGGATCTTTTGGTTTAGAATTGACCTGGTGCTTCTGTGTGTATCAACATAAGAGGCTCCATCTTGGGGGGAAAGAGGGTTGTTGGGATCTCAAGAGAACACCGAACAAGATGTGGAGGGGAAAGGCATTAAACCCACATCCTGCTTCCTTCTTTCAACCGTCCAGACTGCATACTTGGGGAGAGATACTGTGTGAAGGCAAGCAGTTCTTCATATACACATCCTGACCTGAGTGACCCTTTGGTTATTAAAATAATACTTCTGTGACTCTTCCCTTTCAATATCATATGAGTGGTTTTAACAAGTGGATCCACTGCCACTAGGTTGACTCTCAACCTGGAAGATGTTTGAAGGATTGAGCAACGTATAATTAATCTCCAAGGTCTGGATTTTACTGTGCCAATCAGCTTAGCAGGGCTCATATTGCATTCAGGTAAAGCTAACATTCCGCCAGCAGTAGCGACTTGTTCAAAGTAAGAGCTACTCTTACCATCCTGATTAATTTCTATTAGTGATATGCCTAACTTTAACAAAGAGCACGTTTGTTGTTAAACTTCATTTGTTCAGTTCCTGATGGTGCCTTCGTAGTGCATGTGCTTCTTCCATATGCACTTGGGAACTATAATGTTATATAAACTATAATAAAACTATAATACACATGGGAAATGTTTGTTGAAATAGGCTTTCCACCACCACTGAACCCTGCCTTTTTGGTGATTGTGTTTTTAAAAATAATCTTCATTCTCAAAGGGATATAATACTTCAGCAATATGCCTACAATAAACAACAGGCCACGTAATGATTTAGCAATGAAAGGGATTTCTTGTTGTAGCTTTGTTTCATCTAATTGGATACACTGTATTGCCTGGCGAAGGAGAGGGTTTAAGAGAGATACAGTACAACCTTCTAGGCTGCAACTAGATCTCTCTCTCTCTCTCTCTCTTTCTCATTGTAGACGCAATGGGCACAGAGCTGGGCGGGTTGAGGATGATGATGGAGGACAGGGGTGCCTGGAGGGCAGGGGTCCATGGGGTCACAAAGGGTCAGAATCGACTGTGCGACTGAACAACAAAAGGTTCTTCTTCCATTTAACTCTGGATATGGTCCTAACATAGCAGAACACTTTTATGCCTCACTGGCTTTGCACAGAAGATCTGAACACCTAACTTGCCATTGAGATAAGTGAAAATTACATGTGTTTCCTTTTGGCAGGAACTATGCCATATGACCTTTCTTCTTTGCGTCAAGGCCTAACATTAAATGCCATGATCACTGGATAACTCCCAAGGGCCTCTGCTCCTGCCAGGGACCTGCTGACAACTGCCACCTGGGCCTGCTCTTTCTCTTCAGCTTGTCTGCTCTCTTCAGCTTGTCTGCTCACATGCCTGTTGCTATTGCTCAGACCATGACATTCATTCATTCATTCATTCACTCACTCACTCACTCACTCACTCACTCACTCATTCATATCCTGCCCATCTGGGATATTCTCCTAATCTGGGCATGGTACAACAAATTAAAATATTTTTTTAAAACAAGTAACATATAAAATTAAACATAAACGATAACCAAATAGGATAAATTATGCCCCGAAACAATGACAACACTGTGCTGCCAACCCAGACTGGTCGGGTAAGAATGGGCTTTAGGTCCTTCTTAAGATCTCAGAGACAAAATAAGCATTCAATGGGTAGTAGCAAAGTTTTATTCCAGACAATTATCTAAGCTAAAAACAAAAACAAAAAACAACACCATAGCATCTTAGAGACAGAGAGAGCATATCAGAAAATAAAAGGTAAAATCAGAAAGCAAGTAAGTTTGTTGATATTTACCTATCCTGGTTTGGGTTCCCTCTGTCCCTTCTTCTCGTGGTACTTGGGAAACTCAGGCTAGGTAGCAAGGGACAAGCTTCTGGTCAATGAGAGAGTTCTGAAAAACTGGGCTTAAGGCTACTCAGCAGTTCAAGATTCAAGAGTCAGTTCCCGTTGTCAGACTTAACAGTTTGAAAGCAAGAAATTGCAAGTACAGTTGTACCTCGCTTAAAGAGCATAATGCGTTCCACAGGATTGCTCTTTAAGCAAGTTTGCTCTTTAAGCAAAATGCCATTGTAAATTACCAATTGTGGGTGGGATTGCGAACCCTGATTTATTTGTTAAGCAAGTTTTTGGTTGGCTTTATTTGTTAAGCGAAGCGAACATTCAGAGAAAATTCTGCTCTTTAAGTGAGTTACTCTTTAAGTGAGACGCTCTTTATGTGAGGTTTGACTGTAGATAAATAGGTACCACTTCAGCGCTAAAGTTAACAGCGTTCTGTGTGTGCTGGTGTTTAAGCATGCCTGCCCCATGACCATAGAAACACCTGCAGACTGAGACAGAACTGGCTCTTTGGCTGTAAATGGAGATGAGCACCAAACCCTAGAGTCAGATACAACTGGCTTTTGAGCAAGGGTGACCTTTACCTTATAAACATTTTATTCTATTTGTTCAAAAGTAAGACACTTTACCATCTTCAGTTCTGCCACCTCTTTGCATTGTCTATTTTTAAAGAAAAAGGAGATGCACCGACCAATCTGGCTGGCTTGTTTTTGGTTGCACCCAGTTGCTTGGGCCTGGCATTGCCTTCCCTTCTCATCCCACCAGACAGACACTTCTGATGCAGCTCTGTAGTCAGATCTGAACTTTCTGCGTTCTTAACATGGGTTCTTAACAGAATCATTTTTAATAATTGAGGATTTAGAGGGAAAGGATCAGTGACCTTTTCTCCGCCACCCATGGTGAGATTTGACCAGCCTCAGCTCAGACAAGAGGGCATTCCTCCCCTAAGCAAGATCCAGGAGAGAAAGTCGCATGTCTGACCAAAAAAACAACAACATTGTCAGCTGCACCTCACTGGACTCACAACTAAAACAATGCTCTTTCCTTTGCATCCCCTGTGACAATGGTCTCCGAGAAAGCCCACACAATGAGCTTTTTCTAGCCACCCTGCTTGGGAACTGGGCTACCAGAGACCTGCAATAGGGGCTTTCCTAGGGGTGAAGCCTCTTTCCTTTTCTGACCAGCTCCACTGGGGAATGGTGCCCACCCCCTACAGAATTCTCCTCCCTTCTGCTATGAGCCACACAGCTCTCTGCTGAAGCAGCAGAGGACAACTCAAGGGCAAAGGAATTTTTTTGCATCCTGATTGTCATACAGTATATGATTTTTGTAAATTTTTGAAGTTACCAAATCTGTTGTGCTGTGGACTCTACTAGAATGGACTTTAAAAATAACCTCAACAATTTTAAATATTTACTATTTTATATCAGTTTGGAAGTCCAGATGTGCAGAAAAGCAATTATCAAATACTTAAACAACTCTAACTGCAGTTAGCATGTGATAATTACAGTAACATCTTCCTTTAGAGAATAATTTTGCACTCATTATCAGAGGTTCAAGGAACCTATGGTGGTGAGCTAAATTCCCCTCCTGCTTGAATCACATGTCCCAGGTGGTTCAACCACAAATACTAGACATAAATACTTCTGTTTCTACTGAAAATAGGATGAGACCAGAATAAAAGTCTCACTCTGTCATGCCTTTCCTTTGTAACCTTTTTGTTGGAAAAAAACTGAGGGAAAATCACCCATGGTTCTGCTTCCACCTTCTTTACCGTATTGGGGCAGGGATGGAGGAGAAGACACACCTACCAGCAAACATGCAACTCTCACAAAGCTGCTTGCTATTTTGCTGGCTAGCTAGGGGAAAGTATGAGAATGTCTTTCTTCCATGAATGACCACAGAACTTGAACCAGCCAATTAAAACTGTATAGGAAAAAAATCATCAGTATTAATGTCAAATATCAATGGTTTGCATTATGTAGATTTGACACATCAGTAACTGTATCCCTCTCATTCTAAATCCTAGAAATGATTTCACAATGGCCAAACCATAAATATATTCAATATTGGTTTCAGGCCAGATTAAGGGGACTGAGACTGCTTTGGTCATCATGATGGATGCCCCACACTGGCAACTGGATGGGGAGAGTGTCTCCCTGTTATAGTTCTGCTGCACCTCTTGGCAGCTTTCAGTATCACCTATGGTTTCCTTCTTTGGAATGGGCCCCAGAGGTCCTGATCTACAGTGGTGGAAAGTGCTTGTGAAATGTCCAAAAACAGAACATTTTGCACATAATGTAGTAGAGTTGTATTTGCTAACCTAGAGCAAGGATTCAGAAACATTTTGGGTCTTGGAAGTTCAGCTAAATTCAGACAAGGGCTTCAGAGGCTGCGTGCCAGCAGGGAGTGGGATCAACAGCTGACACATGCACATGCACACATGCACGTATGCGTACATATGCATACATACACACACAGAGTTTCACTTGGCTTTCACTATCATGGATCATGAATGGCAGGTGGCACTTTACTTGTTGAGCCAGGATCTGATTTTCAAAGCAGCCTGATGTCAGAGATAAAGTGCAAGCTTTTGGCTTTCGCTTTTCCCCCTCTGCTTTTTGTAGACACAACATGTAGGCTTCATGATTAGAATGGAATGTGGATTAGCTAAATGTGATTGGCTAGAGTGCCACACATGGAAAGTTGGAGGTGAGAGCTGGAGTCTGGAATAAAAAGGAAGATTTGGAAGGGGGGGGGAGAGATTCTTTCTCTTTCACCTTCTGGATGCAAAGAAGCCTCACCTTTGACGTGGATGTGAGTAAAGATTAGCAGGCCTAGGCCTGAAGCAAGCAAGTGTTGTTATTTTTAAGTGAAATGACTACTAGTTTGCAAAGTCTGACACCTATGCTACAACCATATATAACCCTATACTTAAGAAAGCTTTAATAAAACCATTAAAATATAGAACCTTTGTCTATTGATTGGGAATAAAGAGTTGTGCTGGATCCAAGTCATTAAGGGCCTCATGCTACCACAAGTAAACCATAAGGTAACCCTGAACTCAAGTCCATAAGCCAGGTGGAGTATAGGGGAATTCATGGTGTAATTGCCCCACTTGGTAGATACAGGTTAAAGAGGCTGAAGGGTCTGGTGCAGTGATGGGATGTAACAGGTTCTCACCAGCTCGCCAGAACCGGTAGTAACTTTTCCCAGTGTCCCGGAGAACCGGTAGCAGCTTTTGTGGGGAACCACCTTCGGGGCTTACCTTTTCACTAGTTCCTCTACTGGGTGGGTGTATTTTAATGTATGTATGTATTTATTTAATTAATTAATTTATGGGTTCGTGTTATGGGTGGGTGGGTGGGTTGAGGTGGGTGTGTCTGTGCTTATTTTTATTTTATTATTATTTTGTATTTTTTAATTTTTTTCTTTGGCCCCACCCACAACATAATGACATCATGATGTTAGCTCTGCCCACACTGATGACGTCACGGTGGGGTAGTAATTTTTTTGACATCCCACCACTGGTGTGGTGTGACCAGGAAGAAGGGGGGGGGGATCCAGCTCTACCAAGGCACAGTAGCTGAGATCTCTTTCCTTACACCTGATAGTTGACTGCAGGCTGGGGAGCACCCGAGCGAGCAGTCTGTGCCCCTAATACCCCTTCCATGGGTATAATCAATATGGAACAAAACTGAAGGTCTTTTAGCACATTAAGGACTATCAGATTTATTTTAATGTGAGCTCTTGGTAATTACTTCCTCAGAAACACAGAATGAACAATTTAGCCATACATTTATATAAACAGTGAGTATTGTGAAGGTGTGGATTAATTTATTTGTTCAGATTTATATTGCTGTCCACTCACTGAGATGACTCAGGGCGGCTTACAGTCAAAACAGCAACAGTACAGGATCCATGGTGTAATATTAATTGATGTACTGTACTACTAAATCAATGCTGACTTAAAGCAAACCTTTGCAAGGTTATTCTAAGGTAGTGATGGCAAACCTTGGCACTCCAGGTGTCCTTGGACTTCAATTACCAGAAGCCCAAGTCAGCACTCCTGATGACCAGGGCTTCTGGGAACTGAAGTTCAAGAACATCTGGAGTCCAAGGTTTGTCATCACTGTTCTAAGGTATATAAAGGTGGCTCACCAGGTCTCCTTTCTGGGGATATCTCACAGCTGCACAGTCTGTCTCTTCTCCTAAGAAGCACAGTGGGGATTTGAGCTCCTTACCCTGGCACCACACCCAGTGTTCATCTTCCTCATCTGGAAAAGTTTAGGAAGAAGTGACAAGAGTAAAGAATACTCCTCATGACTGTGGGTTCTGGCTCTCTTGTAAGGGGACTTTACCCTGAGGCCTCTTGGTCCCTCAGTGGACCAAATTCAGCTCCAAGGTCAGAGGCTTCCTCATTTAGAAAATGCTTATCTTGTCCTTCAAATGCATGTTCCTCCAAGCATCTTAAAAGCAGATTATAATGAAACGCATGCACAAATCCCAAGTAAGCAAAAGCCAGCAGTCCTTCATCCCCGGCTAATAGTGTGTGCTTCTCTTCAGCTCTGTAGACCCAAGGCAGCTGCCACTGCTCATCCTTATGACTAGCAGGAGCAGAATAAATTACTTTTGTGGGGCGGGGGATAAATCTGTATCATATACACAAGGCACAGTGCAGAGAACTGAAAACCTTCAGGCATCTCAGAAAACAAAAGAAAACAAAATAAAGTAAAATAAAAATTAAAAACACAGTAGCACTTTAAAGACTAACTGCTATATTTTCACTGTTAGCTTTTGTGGATCAAGTCCACTTAATCAAACCTTCATCAGAAAGTTTCATCAGAAAACTTTCAGTGACTTTCAACTGCACCCTTCATAATAGACACCTTGCTTATATCCATAGAGAGAGAGACAGAGATGTCCTCAAATTCTACCCAAGTAGGTGTGATCTGCAATCCTCACTCACCATTTTTACAGAGTATAGATTTTACCATTGCATACAAGAATGGAAGCATATGCCTCAATCCCATGGAGATTGTGTGAGGAGGGGGCAGTTTGGGTGAGTTTGCCAATCCATTTGAACTGTTTAATCTCTACATGTTCCTTCCCACACATGCCTGGGGTTCTAGTGTGGAAACCAAAAAAGAGGCTCTGTGGTAGCACCACCACCACCACCACCACTACTACTACTGAATAATGGTGATCATCATGGTGATCAGCCATGAAGACTGTCCTGAGAATATAATGCAGTGGCCTTTCCTCTGCCTTCTATATCCCAGCATGACACCCATACCACTGATCGAGTTCTGCGAGTCACTTTCTAGTCCTGATCCCTTTTTGGCACGCAAAGTCCTCATTGGCCCCAGGCCAGTACTGATGAAGCTGCTGCAGGAGTACTTTTTATTCCTCATGGCCAGGGCCATCGGGCTTAGCCCAAAGTAAATTTGTGCTTTCTCCTGTGCCAAGAATGTACAAACTATTGCTTCCCAGAGACTGTACAGGATGCTGGCCTGAGGCCACAGTGCTTGTGTTGTACATATAGGCATGTGTGTACACACACTGGCACTCATGAGATCAATCACTTTTTTCTTTCACTTTTAGTTGTAGTGGGACAGGAGGAATTGCCTTGGGATCACTTACAAAGAGACTGGAGAGCCTTTGTTTAAATTAAAATAGTGGGGGTTATGTAGCAGCTGCAGTGGATCCCTGTAGGGTTAGAGTAAAGACTTTGATGGCATCAGGTTGTGCTGCCTTGAGCCATGCAAGGATAAACGGGGGAGAATTTCTAGAGAAAATTGGACAATCATCTGTCAGATCTGCTTTGGAGTCCTGCACTGAGACAGGGGCTGGGATTTATGGCTTCAAAGCGACCCCTTTCCAACTCTTCTTCTGTGGTTCTATGAAAACCAGGTGCAGGTTGTGTCTTGTTCAAGGCACTGGTGAAACTCTTTTGCATATGGCCTTTGACTAGTCATGCCTGCCACATGACCACCGAAACGTCTGCAGAAGCAGACAGCGCTGGCTCTTTGGCTACGAAACAGAGATGAGCACTGATTCCTAGAGTCAGATACGACTGCCTTTCGAGCACGGGTGACCTTTACCTTTACTTACAAGGGACTGAGGGGGGGGAGGAGAGGGCCTCCCCTCTCACTCACCCTCTTCCATATTTCCATGCAGGCGAACACACCACGTCTCTCCCCAAGGAATGTCCACACAACCCGGAAGCTCCCTCGGGGGTAGAAGCCCGGGGTTCTCCGCTGCTCCGGGTTTTGTGCTTGCGAGATAGGAGCTGTTTGGTGGGGTGGCCTGAACAGTCAAGGCGGGAGACCTCCGAAGGGGCAGCTCCTCCGCCAGCACTAACGCCGGGTGGCCCGACTCCGGGCTCCCCACAACCACAACATGGAACTTGGCATGGCGAACGCAGGGTCCAGACGCGCGGATGATACAACGCATTTCCTGGACGTGAGACGACGGGGCTCCACCTGACCCTCTCCCAACCTTGGGAGTTTAGGCTCGTAAAACTGGCTTGTCTCGAAAAGCGAGGGAGGAAGAAAGAAAGAGAGGACAAAAACCAAACAAAAAAAAGTTGTGGCACTTTAAAGACTAACTGCTGTATTTTATTGTTAGCTGCGGTGGATCAAGTCCACTTCATCAGCCATAAGAGTCATGTGAAGTCTCACTCTTATGGCTGACGAACTGGACTTGATCCACGAAAGCGCACATTAAAACACACCAGTTAGTCTTTAAGGGGCCACAACGTGTGTTTTGTCTTTTGGTTTTGTTGATTCTCTGATAGGCTTGAAACACAGAGAGACTTCTCAAATGAGGCCTTTTTTTCCCCTTTCTGTTTTTGTAATGCTTTTGATATTGTGATAGTGATACTTTTGATACTGTGATTTGTGATGGTGATAATGTGTTGAAATGCTTTTGAATTATGATAATTGTAACTGTAAATGTAGATTTTGGATCTCTGTTAGCCGCCCGGAGTCGCTTACAAGTCTAATTAATAATAATAATAATAATAATAATAATAATAATAATAATAATAATAATAATAATAATAATAATAATAATAATAATAAGTCATCATCACGGCTGCCCTTTCAAAAATTTCAAAGAGAGAGATTACTTATACTGGAGCCCATTTTCCTTCTACACTGAGATAAATCCTTTAAAAATGCCTGACAATTAAAAAAAAACCCCTCTCTCTTCTCTCTCACTCACCCAGTTTCGAAAGAACTGTGAATTATGGAACTTTGGCACAGGCGTTCCTTCCGCGGGGGGCGCATCGCACCGCCTTCCCCCCACCTCATCCCACCCCACCCCACCCGGGGAGGCTGGCGGGTCTCTCGGAAGCTCCATCGACCTCCCCCCCTCCGGTTCCCTTCCAGTCGCTTTTCCAGTTGGGAAGTGGAGGAGGAAGAGGATGCTGCCAGCAGCCCTGAGCCAAAAGCAGGCGGAGCGGGGTCTGGCTCCCTGGCAGGCTCTCCCAGTGGGCGGGCAGCCCCCTCCTCGCAGTCCCTCCCCGCCCTCCGGGGTGTAGCCTCTCCGACGGCCCCTCCCCCGTTTCCCCTCCGAGTCCAGTGACATCAGCGAGGAGGTCCCTGCTCGGACGCTGAGTGGACGCCGCCTCCCTCGCCCCTCTCCGTGGGCGGCGGTGCGGTGTGTGTGTGTGTGGGGGGGTGATGGGGAAGAGCCGGAGAGAGGAGCTGCTGCGGGGAGTTTCCCCCTTTGGGCGGCTGCCTTCTCCCGCCCGCCGTTCTCGTCTCCGTTTCGCTGCTGCTGCTGGCCGAGCCAGAGGAGAACGGAGGTAAGTCAGCCAGCCCGGGATCCCTACCCGGGGCGCGGAGAGGTTGCTCGGGAAGGTGGCGCCTGCCCGGATCCCACCCACCCACAGGCTGGGAGAAGTCGGTGGCTCCGGAGGCGGGAACGGAGAGGCGCCTCGGTGGCTTGTAGCGCGCGTTGTCGAGCCCCGCGGGCTCCCCGGGGCGGGTGGCCGGCCCAGAGCAGGCCGTCCGTCCCGGAGGAAGGGAAGTCGGCGAGGGCAGAAGGCGCGCCGCCTCCTCGCCCCTCTTGCGGCCCCGGCGAGGGGGCGAAGCGGCGGGGGCCGTGAGGGGAAAGCCGAGCAGAGGAGGGAGGCACGAGGCGGATGGGGCTGAGCCGCGGACGGGAGGACAGCCCGGCCCCGGGGGAGGAAGGCGGCGGCACCATCGAAGCCCGAGAAGCCAGAACGACGCCCCCTGAACGACGCGGGGCAGCGTGACGTGGCTGCTTTGGGTCGGTTCTCCCGGGAGGTGCGTGTGTGTGTGTGTGTTTGGGGTTCCTGCCCAACGTGAACCCCGAAGGTCCGGCCGGCTTGGCTTCCAGTAAGGAAAGTAACTCGAGTCTGTCGGCGCCTGTTTCGCGCCTTTGGCGTGGCCGCCGCCGCCGCCGCCGCGCCTTTTGCCTCTGGAAAAGGGGGCTGGGAGGCAGGACCGAGTCTCCGGAGCCAGACCGGCCCCCGGGGTGGGAGGCGCGGCTCTTCAGGTGTCGCTCGGACTTCAAACGTGTGTGTTTTGCAGCTCGGTTGCCGCGTATCTGTGGGTTAAAATGGAGCCCCTGCTGCCCTTCCCTCAGGCCGCGGTCCCACTCGGTGCGTGGCAGCTAAGCCCCTTTGAAAGTCGTCGGGCTGGTCTCCTCCCGAGTAACCGTGCCCCAAATGGGGCTGCGGTGGCTCAGTGGGTAAGAAGCTCGCCTTGTTAGCTGGGAGGCCGGCAAGTCGGCGGGTTCGAGACCCGGCTACTGCATGACGGAGTGAGCGCTCGTCCTCTGTCCCCGCAGCTCCTGTCATCCTAGGCGGGGATCGAAAGCAAGAAGTTGCAAGTGGATAAACGAGGACCAATTCGCATGCCATAGCCAGGATTCTAGATGTGGGCGGGCGAATATTTACCCCCTGGCCACGGCCCTGGTGAGCAAATGTTTTACACACACACACACACACACACACACACTGTAAACTGTATGTATATATAAGCAGCTGGGAGTTTGAGGGTGGGCAAACCGCTAACTGGGGTGGACAAAGCCCACCCTGGAGGGAACCTCATTCAGTGGTCCCCTGAGCTGAGTTTCTCCAGGAAAAATCTTTTCAACCCAGAATAATTTCTGAAATGAAATTATTATTCTTACTCTGCCCAAGACTGCAGGTGGGGCACCCTTTTGAAAGAAAACTAGGCTAATGGCCCTCCGCACTTTTCCATCATTACATCTTGCTTTTTTTTTAAAAAGTGTATTTAAAACAAAAGCTTGGCCAGTTTTTCTTTGACCTCCTTTTGGGAATTTCACAAAAAAAAAAGGTGATGTTACATACCTTCCCATGCAAGCCCTCTGCCATAGTTAAGCACCATTGCCTTTGAGGGAAGGTCATTGTCCATAAGGGACTGAGTGGCTCAAGTGGCTAAGAGGCTGATTGGGAGGTCAGCAGTTTGATACCCGAATACTGCAGGATGGAAGGAGCTCCCGTCTTTGTCCCAGCTCCTGCCAACTTAGCAGTTCAAAAGCAAGAAATTGCAAGTAGATCAATAGGCACCACAGCATTGCATGCGCTCTGGTGTCTAGTCATGCCTGCCACATGACCATGGAAACGTCTGCAGAAGCAGACAGTGCTTGATCTTCGGATATAAACAGAGATGAGCACTGAACTCTAGAGTCGGATACGACTGGCTTTGGATCAAGGGAAACCTTTACCTTTACTATCCATGTTAGTCTGTGTTTCAAGCCTATCAGAGAGAACTGACCCCTAAAGTTGGATACGACTGCTTTTGGGCAAGGGTGTCCTTTAACTTTACAATGTAGCAGGGCACTGGGAATTGTTCCCAGGTCTTCTCCATGTGGAATACTGTGTTCTCGGCTCAAACTATTAGCGGTAATTTTGGTAAGGTAAAAAAAAATATTTCTTTAAAAATGTTTCCATGCACTTAAGGCAACAGGGAGCAAAGTATGGAATTGAGGAGGTTCTCCCATCAGCCTTCACCCAGCATAGCCTATGGTGGGAGATGTTTTCATTTGTGGACCAGCTGACTTGTGATGGCCTAAGGGTGCCCCCCACTGCTGTGTCATAACTACATTCATTTGACTGCAAACTGGAGAGAGAAATTCAGAGACCAGGTGAACAGTGACCCTTCTCAAGTTGCATAAATTAAAGCTATTGGAGTGTGTGGAAAGGCACACCTTTAAAAAATTTTAATGTAAAGATATTAATATAAAATGTTTAAGCACTAGGTGCAGTGATGGGATGTCAAAAATTCTACTACCACGCCATGACGTCACGGACGTCATGGGCGTGGCCAATGTCATGACGTCATGACGTCATGGGCGGAGCCAACGTCATGACGTTGTGGGCAAGGCGAAAAATAAAAAATAAATAAATAAACATGCACACAGACCCGTATATAACTTAAAGAAATAAAATAAAGAAATAAATAAAATAAAATTTAAATTAAAGTACAACCACCCACCGAAAACACAAATAAATCACCCACCCACCCTAAATATAAAAGCCTCACTTACCTTCCTTGGCACTGACGAACCTTCATGTGGCCCGGGGCCACCCGGCAAGGCACGCTGCCCCTGACTGCCACGGCCGCCACAGCCGCCTGCAGCCCCTGCCTGGCCACCGAACTCCCACGGGCACGTTGGTGCCTGCCCGCGCCGTCCGCCCACGCTGCGCCGTCCTAGGGACTTGGGCCGGACAAACCCCCATGCCCTGGGTAAGCGCGGCGGGGCTCGCCACCGCCGCATCATCTTCCGCCGGCCGCCGGCAGCTTCCTCGGGCATGGGGGTTTCTCGGGCCCAAGTCCCTAGGACGGCGCGGGCGGGCGGCGCGGCGCAGGCGGACGGCGCGGGCGGCGCGGCCTAGGCGGACGGCACGGGCGGCGCGGCGCAGGCGGACGGCGCGGCCAGGCACCAACGTCCCCGTGGGAGCTCGGTGGCCGGCTAGGGGAGGTGCCCTTCTCTTAGGGCTGCCGCCGCTGCTGCCGGAGCCACTCTAAAAAGAGGCGGCTCCAGCTTCGGAAGATTTTTTTTTTTTAAATTGGATCCATTTGGCTCCAATTGACTGCGCATGTCCAGAAACTCAATTTGACGCATGCGCAATGCGTCAGATTGAGTTTCTGCGCATGCGCAGTCAATTGGAGCCATTTTATCTCTGATTTTAATTTTTTTTTTCCTTTCGGTCAGGCGTCCGGAACCGGACGCCCCAAAAGTGGACTTCCCCTCACGGAGAACCCTCCGGGATTCATCTTACCGGTTCCAGAGATCCGTCTGGAACCGGTGACATCCCATCACTGACTAGGTGGCTTAGTAGTTAAAAGGCTGAACTTTATGACTAGAAGGTTGGCAGTTCGAGATCCTCCCACCCAGCTCCTACCAACCTAGCAGTTCCTAAGCAAAAAAACTGCAAGTAGATATATAGAGACCACTTCAGTGGGAAGGTAAACAGTGTTTCGTGCACTCCATTGTCTAGTCATGCCTGCCATATGTCCACGGAAAAGTCTGCAGAAGCAGACAGCGCTGGCTCTTTGGCTATAAACAGATGAGCACTGACCTCCAGAATTGGACGGGGTCCTGTCTCAACAATAAGTCCCCATAAGTAAGATGCTCTGTCTCCCTCCTCACATTTGGTGTAATTGTCTGATGAAGTGGATTTGTGAGTTACAATGACACTTTTTAGGGTTTTGTAGGTAGAGAATATACAGAAGTAGTTCCTTTCTTCTGCGGGTGCTCTATGGCTGTGCAGCTTGCTATAATTAGACAGGCTGGTTCTTCTTTCAGGTGGCACAATGGGGAATTGAACTCCCAGTCCCTGGCTCTGCAGCCATATCCCTAAACCACTCAGCCATTTAGCCAGCTGCTTTTTGTACCACGTGGGAAGCCACATAGAGAGCCTCCATGGATAAAAGAGGCTCTGCTCTCCAGGGAGTTGGAAGCAATGAAGGGGTTTGGGGGTGTGTGCTTCCCCTCCTCACATGTTTATTTCTAATACATTTATAATGCCTGGATAGGGCTTTATTTAGTGTGTTTTGGTATTGTAGAATAAATAAATCCTTTGTTTACTCATTTTAGTCCCTTTAGTTGGTAAGGCCTGAGGAAACAAATACAGTGTATATGATATTGAGAATTCCCCCATAAATGTCTTCGGTTAGCTTCTGTATGCTCTGCTGCTGGCAACACAACTGTGTCAGCAATCCTTAACGCCTTTACTAGAGAGTAAACCCCATATAGACTGTCCTGAGTCTTACGAATAAGTCACCAAATATTATCTACATTTTATAGGAGCTCTCTGTTAATATTTCTAGGTGCAGTTTAACAAGCTTCTTGATTTCCGGAATGGAAATTTTCTTTTCCTTTGGATAGATATAATACAACTTGAATCCTTGGATAAAATGCCTTGCCAGGAATTTTCAAAGAGAGTCCTGTGTAGGCTGAGAGTTTAGACTTAGTAGTAGTTGTAGTTGTCAAGTTACCTATGATTTGTAGAGACCCCCCTCAAGGTTTTCTTGCTATAGGGTGCTGAAAGTGGCTTGCCATTCCCCCTTCTAGAGAGTGCTCTGGGACTGTGGCACTTCCCCCAGGTCTTACAGGAGACACAGGGAATCAAACTCCTGACCTCTACCTGTTGCCTAATTCACTGAGCTACTTGCCTTGTAGATTTTTCTTTAATCATGCTACAAAAATTGGCCCCATCAGAACTTACACAGAACTCCCTGGAACTGTTGTCAGAGGTAGTTGAAATGTTGTGGCGGAGCTTGATAGAAATACTGTATATACTCGAGTATAAGTCTAGTTTTTTAGCTCCCAAAAGAAGGACCAAAAAGGAGACTAGACTTATACTCGGGTCAACGACCCCGAGGGTCCCAAAATGAAGTGGTGCAAATTCAAACATGCATTTAAAAAACTAACATGACCATAAAAACACAAAAACATACCTACACAAATGTCTAAATTAATTAATTTTACCGTATTTTCATTTATTTTAATTATTGAAACTCACTAGCAGCTGCTGCATTTCCCACCCCCAATTTACACTCGGGTCAACCTATTTCCCTAGTTTTAGAGGTCCAAATTAGGTACCTTGACTTATATTTGGGATGACTTAAATAGTCGAGTATATATGGTACATAAACCAAAAGGCCCATGTTTATTAATATTGTAAATTCTTGACTTATGGAAGATTGTCACTTAGCTACTGTGTGGTTGTAATTAAGATTATCTTATTTTGTTGGGCAATGTATGGTATCTGTGACTGTAAAAATGCAGTATTTGAAAGTGTTGGAAATCTGTGACAAAAGAAAGCCTTAGAAATCCTGTTATTATTTATAAAGAAATGGTGTGGAGATGGGAATAATAAAATTTGTCAGGGAGGTTAATACTGATGAGCTGCAATTTCCTTAGTCCTGTGTTTTATATCCAGTAGGGATGAGGCTTATTTGAGATGGTGGGGAGAATGAACAGGAGAAGCAAAATACTATACCTAATGGGGAGAAGAGCTAGATAAAGTTTCTGTGCATGCACGGACACCTCTTATAGGTCTTTGCCTCAGGATACACTTCTCCCATGAATGTACATTTAAAAAAAAAATTAGGCTCTGTTGCTTTTATAAGTACAGTACAGTAATGTGTAGTCTTGTTCTGTGTTACAGAACTCAAACACAAAACGTTGACTTAGTGTTAAGTAGCATTCGGTTTTTCTGTAATAATAATTTCATGTCAGAATTTATCTTGGGTTGAAATGATTTTTGCAGGAGAAATTCCCCTCAGGGAACACCCAAATGAGGCTCTTTTAATGTCCCTAAAAGCTGGGACAGAGATAGGTGCTCAATCCATCATGCAGTACCCGGGTCTTGAACTGCCGATTAGCCAGCCTTCCAGCTAACAAGGCGAGCTTCTTAACCACTGAAGCACTGCAGTCCCTTCATTTTTTTCTGTCTTTGTACAAGGTTCACATTTTCATGTGTGGAATAGATTTTGAAAGCTAGGTAGGTATTGTCTTAAGTATCATGTTTATTTTGCAGGATTACTAAGTATCTTGAGAAAGAACTTGAAAGTTTTACTAGATCAGTGAAAGAAAGATGAAACACAGTGGCTGAAATTGTGTTGCTGAGCCTTACATGTGCAATGGTGATGATATCATCAGCCATGGCAAATCCTTTGTGATCAAAAGCTTCCTATGGTGATTTCAGGGTACATTTGATGATGGAGCATAGCGTACAAGTTGTATGAAATCCAAAATCATCTTTAATCAGTGGTGATATGATGATGATGATGATGATGCCATCATCCCCCGTTGTATACATTAGTGTTTAAGACGCTGAACTGGAGCCTGGAAGGTTGGGTTTCGATACCCGAGAGCTGCACAATGGGGGACATGAAAGGGGCCTCATTTGGGTGTCCCCTAAAAATCTTTTCAACCCAGAGTAATCTCTGACATGAAATTATTATAGCACACAGTAAGTGGTTGGATTTTGCTGTGGGACCCGGTTGGCTTTCTCTCTAGCTGATAATGCAGTGTAACAGTAATGGTAATTTCCTTTTTTGGTATGAAAATGATCCAAATACAGTATGGTGCCTTCCTGAAATAACCTTGAAGAACAAACAGATTTTCTGCTTCTCTGAATTAGAAACATTGGCCAATACAGAAGTTGGCAGATAAGATGTTTCTTTGATTCTTCTTAGTCTACAAAGTGGTCTTTGGTAACTGGATAGAAAATTAAAGCAATTTACCACAGTACCTTTTATTTCTTGTATTTATTTCTTGATGAACATTTAACTGAACTTACAAAGTTTAACATTTTAATGAGTCTAAAAGGCAAGGGAAGCCTGCAAGTGATCAATTTATTTTTATTTTATTTATTATTTACACTTATATCCTGCCCCTCTAGGGAAAAAATCAACCCTACTCAGGCCAGCTAACATCATAAAAACCAGTCATATAACGATCAAATGTTAAAAATTACACACAATAAAACATCTCTGATGGTCTCTGCTTTATGGCTTTTTAACTTAGTCTGAGCCAGGGCTTGTCCAGGTTAGCAATAAAGGTAGTTTTTCTGAGAAACCATTAATGGACTTAACGGCTCCTCAGACTTACTGATTAGTGAACTGCGTAATTCTTCCGTAAACTGAAAGTTTATTTAGTGAAATAGAGCTGTAAATTGATAGTTTTAGTCTGAAATTGTGCATTTGCTGATTGTGTTGGTTGAGAAATAATCATGTTTGCAGTCTGAGTGGGTGAAGTTTGAGGAGACAGCAAGAGAAGTCAAATAGTGGATTTGCAAAGATGCTGCACGCCTCATTTGGAAGTCTGGAATGACTGCTGCTTTCTGACAAGTCATAGTGACATTCCTTCCTCCTGGCAAATGTTTTCATATCAGTGGTAGCTTTGTTTACTCCACAATAATGACAGTTCCTTAGGGAGGTTTTGTATTCTCCTTCCCTCCACATCAGTCTACCACCTGATACTGTTGCCATTGTTATTTGGGATATGGTTGTACAAGTGTTTCATACACCTCACGGATAATGGAGGATGATTAACTGCATCTTATATTATCCATCATGATGATGATGAATCATAGCTAGCTACTTTTCTGCCCCATACTCTGACACTATTGTGTCAATATCTAAAATAACACACAAACACAAGGGAAATTTTCACTTTTGCATGGTACAAGTAGGAAAACTTTTTTTTCACAGGCCGGTCCTGCCCCTCACACACAGCTGCAGGGGCCGGAGGTGGGCTGCTCCCACTGCTGACAATTTTGACAGCGGCGATCACTCTTTATCCCGGCTGCTCCGAGCAGCCTCTAGCTTGGTCCCATCCCCTCTCTAGCCTTTGCCAAAGCCGATCGCCGCGTCAGGGAAATTTTCAGAGCCTCCTCTGTTTCAAAATCCACAATGCTGGAAGGGTAAACCTGGCGCGTTGTGGTGACGTCATCCTGGGTGTGCCAGGGGGCTCTCCTAGCGCTGTGGATTTTGAAACAAAGGAGGCTCCGAAAATTTCCCCGACACAGTGATCGGCTTTGGCAAAGGCTAGAGAGGGGATGGGACTGCGCCAGAGGCTACTTGGAGCAGCCGGGACAAAGGCCGATCACTACCGACATCAGGTGGTAGGGGTGGGTGGAGTGGCGGTCTGCGGTGAGCCTGGGTACTCACTGTGGGCCGCGTTAATGATATGCACGGGCCATAGTTTGGGTGCCCCTGCCCTAAAACATATATGTTAGATGAGTGCAGCTGTTGAAATCAACTTGCAAAAATAAATATAGTGACCAGTTTGACAGATGAATGTTGATAAAATAAAGCCAAGGAGCATGTTTTCATTTTACAAGTTAACAATTTTCAACTGGTTCCAATCTAATTTTCTCTGAATTATTAGTGCATTTTCAAGCTACAGGGATCTGGGTCTTTGTAACAGTCAAGACATTTGTGAAGTTACCTTATCTATGCAAAACTAATCCTTTCTGATGCAAACTGTTTTATTTCATCCTTACTTTGCAGCCCAAGACTTATTTATCTTTATGTTTTCTACATTTCTGACAATTTGAAGCAGTTATAATATGCAAGTACTGTACTGTACTGTATTGTTTAAAATCAATTTTTTCTGACCCTACTTCCACAGGATGCATTTAATCAGAAGTGAGGAACTGGAAGAAGAACTTAAGCTTTGTTCACACACTCCCACCTTCAGTGTGACTCTGTTTATGCTTCTTGCACTCTCTCATATTGTTAACTGTGAAGAACTGAGAAGCTGAAGTTCAGGTTGACAATATTCTGTGCTGAGTCACACAAACACAGGGGCTGAAATCCAGTTGTAAGTCACAACTAGTATAAGCCCACTAAGTCAGTGTGGAATTTATGGAGGAACTGATTCTTAAATCACTGCTGACTGAGTGGGCCTAGTTCCAACATATTACTGAATTGTATCCATTATGTTGTCGTGGACAGTGAACATGTAGGCCGTTATGCCCTTAACTAACTCAGTTGAAAGAGAAGCTTGCAATAATTCTAAACTTTAAGATGCCTTCAGCATTTTGAGCAGTGTCAGCCATGTATCCAGTCATGAGATCTGCTGACGTAAATGATAGCTTGAAGTTAAAGCCCCAGATTCCAAAGGTAGCTTCAGAAGACCAGTCCCCAATCCAACTCCAGGTTATTTACCTGAAACTGAAGAAACTGGGAATTTAGTAAAGATGCAAACTGGAGTTTAAGATGGCAGTACTGAAGTCTAGGGAGAGAAGAGCTCTCTTGTTACTCTACCTATTCTTAGAAATTCCCTTTTTAAAAAAATTAGTGGTCATGCCAGTGCTGCATCAGAAGTAGGCAAAATGTGCCCCTCCAAGCATTCCTGGCTCCTGTTAGCTGTGCCCAGGATAGCCTTGGGTGAAGGATGATGGGAGTTGCAGTTCAGTGATGTATGAAGACCTATGCTTTGTGGTGACGTCATTCTGGGTGTGCCAGGGAGCTCAGTGGTGCCCAAACTAAGGCCGGGGAGCTGTGTGTGGCCCTCGATGCCAATTCATCCGGCCTGCGAAGCCCTCATTGCTCCTGGAAGCGGAAGTAAAATGGTAGTGTCCAGCTCCCTGAACCACATGATCGGCCCACGGCCCAAAAAGTTTAGGCACCCCTGCTTTATGTTCGCTGTTCTGCATGATAGCTAAAACAATGTTTGCATCTTCAAAAGCAAATGGAAAGTTATATTGGCAGATACATTATGATGTCAACTTCAGAATAAACCTGAATGTTCCTCTCAAATACAGTACAGTCAAACCTCGCATAAAGAGCGCTTTGCTTAAAGAGAAACTCGCTTAAAGAGCAGATTTTTTTCCAAATGTTCACTTCACTTAACAAATAAAACCAACCAAAAACTCACTTAACAAATAAATCAGGGTTCACAATCCCCCGCCAGAAGTCACAACTGGTCACTTACAATGGTGTTTCACTTAAAGAGCAAACTTGCTTAAAGAGCAATCCTGTGGAACACATTATGCTCTTTAAGCGAGGTACAACTGTACTAGAGACTTCTACAGACTTTCTACTGTTTATAATATGGAGATTCTCAAGGCCATATTTATTAGATGTCATTTTCATGAAAATTCCTACCACACCACAACTTTGGTGCCTACTAGGGTTGTGATATTTGTGCTTTGTTTTGTTTTTGGGACTGTGGTGGACAAGGCATTGCATTCTAGGAGGAAGCTGCCACAATTTATTGACATGCATAGAGATGTGAAGGCTTAGGAAAAAAGATAGAAAAATTGGGTCCCCCCCCCCCCCGGGGTTTTTCCCCTGAAGTCATTTTTGTTTTGCACGCGCGCGCACACACACACACACTGAAACAATTGGAAAAAAGAAAATTGATTATAAAATGTTATACATTTTTCAAATCATTTTTAAAAACTATGTATGGTATAACTCAGAAAATGAATCTGATTACGGTACATTTCATGCCTATTCATTGAATCTTAGTCCCTTCCACACACTTTCCACCCTCAATTGGTTTTATGGGAATGGGTGCTTTATGTCTATTTGATACTGTGGAGAAGAAATAGAAATAATTTTCTTTGTTACTAATGTTGATTGTTTCTTCCGATTTTCAAAAAATTATAAAATTTCCATCCAACTCCAACCTCCCCAACCAATTTTTCCATTGGCTTCAAAATTTCTGGAAATTTTACATCTTTAATATTGCATAATCTAGTTAGCAGAGTTGCCCTTTACTGGAATACTGTCCCTTCTTCTATAAGTAGAAAGAGAAATACTGGTTTTCAACATGCTGGCAGCTGGGTATGTGTTTGTGACAGCAACTGGATATTCATTGAGAAGTTTGCAAAAAAACGGATCTTGACTTGGTCACCAAATGATGATTAAAAGATGGTTAAGCTTAGCATGTCATTCATTCCACATGTGGTATATTGACCTTTGTGGGAAATGACATCTGACTAAATTTAAGAGGTCGTTGGAATCAACATGAATTTCTTGGAAATAGTGACAAGTAATTCAGTCTGCAAATATTCTAAGACTGAAAGTGAGTGAGAAGAGTGCAAAGTTGCAATCGTGATTTAACAAGCACTAACATTAGTCAAAAGCTGCACTAAGATTTAAGGAGCAAGTACGTTCTGTATTTTTCTTCCTGCCCTGTGAGTGTGCCTTTTGTTGGATGGCCACAAAACAAGCGAGCTGCATATTTTTTTCAAAAAATGCAGTAAAAGGAAAGGTGGTTTGGCAAAGCATCAGGCCATTCTTTTCATGTTTTGTCACAAGCCTCTTGGGGACTATTCTTAGTCTTCTGTTACGTAACACTCATACCCCATGCCATTCTTTTGTGATGAAAGGAAAACATTCTTACACAGTCATATCCTGAGGACTTAAATACTTTTGCAGGACACTGCAAAGCAAACAACCTATCTGGGTAAGTTACTGGTTTTTAGGATATACAGTACAGTACTATGAAGTTTCTGGGTGAGAACTGAAAGACTATGGAGGACACAATAAATAAACATGTCCAAGACTGTTCTCCCCAAACAACAGCTTTTAAAGATTTGGGTTTATGCAAATTTCCCTTTTTGATCCTCTTTCATCAGTTTGGCTTGTTACTTCCAAGATGTATTTTCTGTTCATAGCTAGGATTTTATGTCTTTTAAGTGGCAGAGAATGAGATGGCTAGATGGCATTGTTGACATAATGGGCACAAAGCTGGGCGAGTTGAGGAGGATAAGCGTGGGATGGTCCATGGGGTCTTGTAGGGTCCACATCACATATGCGACTGAACAACAACAACAACAAACTGATGTCCCCCTGGAAAGAGATTGATTGTATTTGAACAGAAGAGATATCAAAATGGGATTGTCTATGCCTGGCATGACACCAGGACAATCACAAGTGGATTTGCTATATCTGAGAGTGGGCTGGGGTGTTATTGACAGGATATTTTGGAGGTCAATAATGAATAGAGTCCCTGTGAGTCAGAAGTGACTTGACCATACAGGACAAGAGAGAGATATTTTGCCATAGTCACCATGTTTGTTCTGTGCGCCATTGCCGGATTTCTTTGACTGATCATACAGATGCAGTTGCAGAGATTGATTATTGGTCCCCATGGTGGTTATTATCATTTGTAGTAAAAAAATAATATGAGGTAGAGTTTGGGTATTCTTTGATCCCACTGGTAATATTAGCTTTTAGGGCAATTTTTAATGAAGTCCCTTCATGGGGGTGAGGAAAGTAGCATTTTAATTGTGCAAGTGATGGTAATAACGATTATAGTGGTGTTAGTACTAGTATTATAGAGATTAGGTAGGACCTTGGCTTCATTTCCAATTCTGTAAAAAATATAGCAACTAAATTAGCACAGGTAGGAGTGAGTTTATCTGTAAGCTTTTCACAGTGGTTTTTCTTGTGATTCTCCCTAATAGTTGACTTTTGAAACAGATTTTTTGAATGGCCAAAAAAAAAAAGCCCAAACCCAAAAACCCTCTACTGATCAACCACCATAAGTGGTACCTTCCTGGTATCATTACCACAAATTATTCCACACCATAGTCTCTTATCTGCATTTTTTCTTTTTCTGTCATCAGTGTTCTAGATAGTAATCTTGCAATTTCTTTGTTCTCAGACTTTGAGAGGGTGGTGACCTCTCTGGGAAAATCTCCCAGAGGTATCAGAAAACCTGGATTTCTAAGTCTGGGATTAACTGTTCTTCAGTCCTGCAGAAGGTTTTGGCATGAATAGCAAGATGACATACAATACTGTGACTGTTGAGATAATGAAAAAATACCTCTGTTGTTGAAAGGAATGATGATCACAAATTATGACCACAATTTTTATTAGGTGAATTGCTTCAGAAGACTTTGCAACTTCTGAGCATTTATGATAGGAGGCATGATTTTCACCTTTTGTTGTTGTTCAGTCGCACAGTCGATTCCGACCCTCTGCGACCCCATGGACCACTGTCCGCCAGGCACTCCTGTCCTCCACCATCCCCCTCAACTCACTCAGCTCTGCGCCCACTGCCTCCACAATACCATCTAGCTATCTCATCTTTGGCCGTCCCCTTCTTCTCTTGCCCTCGACCCTTCCAAGCATCAAAGCTTTCTCAAGTGAATCCTCTCTTCTCATTTGATGTCCAAAGTACTTTAGCCTCATCTTTATTATTTGACCTTCTAAGGAACAGTCAGGGATGATTTCTTCTAAGATTGACCTATTTGTTCTCCACGCTGTCCATGGGACTCTCAAAACTCTCCTCCAACACCACATCTCAAAGGCGTCTATTCTTCTGCATTCAGCTTTCCTAATGGTCCAACTCTCGCAACCATACATTGCCACAGGGAATACCATTGCTTTGACTATGCGAATTTTTGTTTTCAATGTGATGTCTCTACTTTTCACTATGCTCCCCAGGTTTCTCATTGCTTGCCTCCCAAGAATCAGTCGCCTTTTTATTTCATGGCTGCAATCACCATCTGCAGTGAGCTTAGATCCTAAGAAAGTAAAATCTGTCACTGCTTCTACTTCTTCCCCATCTATTTTCCATGGACTGATAGGGCCTGTTGCCATTATCTTGGTTTTCTTGATATTGAGTCTCAAGCCAGCTTTTTCACTTTCTTCTTTCAACCTAATTAGGAGCTTCTTTAGGTCCTCCTCACTTTCTGCCATTAGGGTGGTATCATCTGCATATCTCAAATTGTTGATGTTTCTTCCAGCAATTTTGATCCCAAATTGTGATTCCTCCATTCCTGCATTGCGCATTATGTGCTCTGTGTATAAATTGAATAAGCAGGGTGACAAAATGCAGCCTTGTCTTACTCCTTTTCCTATTCCAAACCACTCCGTCATTCCATTTTCTGTCCTAACTGTAGCTTCTTGATTCATGTACAGATTTCTCATGAGGCATATAAGGTGTTCTGGTATTCCCATCTCCTTAATTATTTCCACCTAGTGAGATAATAAAAATTAATGTTGTGGAATCAAGTTCTTGTTCAAAAGTTCCCTAATTTTCATTTCTCACAGAACATGTTGCATGTGTCAAGTTGCTTTTTTACCTCGTCCTTGTGCAGTGACAGGCGATGTGTGGATCTTGTTTTGCAGCAGGAGTTTTACCTCAACCCCTATTGGATAGATCAGGGTTCTCAACCTATGGCCCAGAGGCTGGATGTGGACCGCAACACAATTTCAGGTGGCCCCGAACTGCCTCCCCCATGTGTGGCAGGCAGGGCAAAATGGCTGTCCAGATGTTGAAGCTTTCTAAGGGAGCGTGACCCAGCCCTCGTCTTGAAAAGGTTGAGAACCCCTGTGATAGATCATTGACAGGTTCCTTAAAACTCAAGTGCAAGACTTCAGCCTCTATGAACAATTGTATCCACAAGTAAAATCCAGGAAAGGTTGTTCTCACGTTTAAATACAGTGTTATGTATTTGCTTATTATCAATCACTATAATGAGCATAATTCTACTAGGATAATGTAGTTCTGGCCAGGTTGCGGAGAATGGCAGGAGACAGAGGAGTCTGGTGTGCAGTAGTTCATGGAGTTGCAAAGGGCCGGACTCAACTGTGTGACTGAACAACAACAAAAACATTGGACCACACCATAGGTGGTCCAAAATTCAAGCCATTTTCATGTATGATGACACCCTTGGTTCAATTTATGGTGTGTGTGATCATTGGTATTGAACTAAATTGTACCAGAAAAGCCATTTTTCCATTTTTTCCTTCAGTCCGTCCTTCCGGAGGAGGAGGAGGAAGAGGAGGGGACAAGAGGGGATATAGAAGGTTGTTTTTTTTTTTGTTATGTTTTGTTTTAGAATCTAGCCCTGTGTCATTTGGGAGATAAGACAATTCTGTTGCATGTCAATAAGTCCTCCAAAATTCAATTTTCTTCAGTGCTGTTTTTTGTTGACATGTAGGCAATTTTTGTCACACCTACTAACAGATGCTTTGATTTTTTTTTAAATCCAGTTTTCTCCACTCCTTGTGGAGGGGGAGATTTGAGAAAACAAGTGAATGTGGAAGCTGAGATGAGAGAAATGACTCAATATGGTCACTTTGAGGTATAGTGTGGTTTCCTGCCCCAGCATTACCCAATCCTTGTGTATAGATGCGATTTCAGATGCAAAAATCAGGCTGCATTTTTAAGCAATCCTGTTCAGCCTGATCCAGCCCAAGATAGCTTCACTGTCTAGTCACACCCTGAATTGCTTTGCCTTAATATTTTTCAGGAATTAGCGCTATATTTAGCATTCCCTCACACAGTTGTAGATACTGTAAACAGTTATTTCGTAAAGCCCTAGACCAGTGGTTCCCAATATGGGCCCGATGCCCCACAGTGAGACTTAAATTCCCAGAAGCCTAAGTCAGTACATTGGCTGATCAGGGCTTTGGAGAATTGACTTAGGCTTCTGGGAATTGAAGTCCCAAAACCAAAGGTTAGAAAACACTGCCCTAGACTGTCATTTATGTACTCTCTCTCTCTCTCTCTCTCTCTCTTGTACTCCTTTCATCCAGGCAAGTCTTTTTAGGATTAATATTTTCTAGTAGAATAAAACAAGTTCGATATCTTTGTCTTATTGGTTTTTGTTGCAGAATCTGAAACTATACAATAAACTTATTTCCTGGCTTTATGTCTTGTTTCCCTGCTACTCTCTGAATGGCTCTCTCCCTTGGATTGAGAATGGGAGAATCCTACTTTCTGCAGGATTTATCTTTGTTCCCAATTGTGCAGAGCACAAATCTCTAGTGAATTATTTTATGGGGAGAATCTGTATGCTACAGTTACTTGCGTAGTCTCTTACACTGTGGTATAAGAGCAAAAACATTTCAGCAGATTGTTCCAGTCGACAGACAACAGTAAATCTAATCTCAAATTAAGCCTGCATATTAAATGACAGTGATAAGCATTATAGGATGCACATGTCAGCTCATACACATAAAATAAATCAAAGCTATGTTATGTTAGTTTGTGTAGGTGAAGTCTTTATGTTGTTAGCAATTAGCATATCTTCTTCAGGTGCCATATCTGTTCCGAATATTGGCTATCATCATGGCGATAGTCTTCCTGTTCTTAACTCCTCAGAACAGTTCTTCCAAGAACAGGCCACACCAGTCTCTCAGCTTCTTCAGCTGTGAAGTCCGTCTACATCAAGGGCCTCTCTTCCCAGGGATCTTTCCTTTCCAGTGAGTTGGATTATTCTATACTTTATGTTGTTCCTCACGATGTGGCCAAGGTATTGGCATGTAGAGGAAGAAAATATGAATTAAATCTTTCAGTTAGCCTAAACAACTACTACTGTAAACAAAATCTTGTTTTGAGGTGCCCATAAAGAGCTTATTAGTGTAGTAAGCTTTTGTTTTTACCAGCTCTTTCATTGATATTCAACCAATGTTATTGTGTGCCTTGCTCATCAGGACACTGACACTGCAACTTTGCATTGTACAAAGCTCTCATTCATTGGTCAGCAATCATTACACTCATACAATAGCACATTGTGCATGGGACCAACTAGCTGCATCGTTTAGTAGGATATGATTGCATAAGCAGTGTTTCGTAAAAAACACAAAATAGTACGTAGATGATGTTGTATGCTTGGTATCCTCAGTTTGACACGCAGATAGCATAACATTCATGGGCATAGAAGGCTCTCACTGTTGTCACTGCATCTGAATAGTTGGGCAATGGATTTTGGAGATTCTAAGGAGCATTGAAGTTGACCTTTCCCAATGTAGATGGGAGGATATGGATAAGAAAGGGGACACTGAAGGAGAGGTGAGAGGGACCATCAGGGGAAGAGGAGATGCAGAGCACAGGGAAGGGACTGGGCATGGAGCAACTAGGAGAGTTTGTGTGTGTGTGTGGGGGGGAGAGAGATGATGTGTCCAATCAAGCCTCAGGGATCATGCACAACATATCCTCTTGAATATGCCATACTTTCTACATGGGAGGCCTCACTCAAACCATCATCAGACGGCAAATAACATAAAACTATTGTCAAAGCACCACTGGCAGAGGTGACAAAAATTTCTTGTCTGTTTAAAAAAAACACTGAAGAAGAGGAATAGACCCCACATTTTCTCTTCTGCCACGCTTCAACACCATGTAATGCCTCTAACTGTATAGTTCTATACCTTTGGAAAGTAACCTTTTTGTACTATACATTCTGGAATCCGGGATCCAATATGGCCACAGTGATCCTGGCTAGGGATTCTAGAATGTTTGGTCTAAAAAAAGTATTATCTGTTTCTTTGTATTAGTTTCCTTTCCTTTTGAGCTTTTAATTATATTAATTTGCTTTAGTATTGATATTAAATATTAATATCAATATCTCTACATTGGGCCATGTCAACGTGATATGGTCCAAAACCTGCTGGTGTAAAAGATACACTATGTAAACCATCTCTGGCACTGAAAATAATTAATTTAAACTTCGGGGGAAGACTTTGAGAGACTCAAGATATGAAGGGGAAGCCTTTAATAGTTAAAAAAAATAAAGTGGCCACCAAATTAACTGGTGGTGGTTCTGATCCTGGCAACAGTTGCATGTCAATTAGGGCAGCTATACAAATTGAATAAACAAACAAATTGAATAAAAAAACAAATAAATAAATAAATAGTGATCCAGCAGTGATTTTGATTGCTGAAGGTTCTCCCCATCCCTTCCTATCCCATCGCCTCAAAGGCTTCTTCATGCCAAATGTGAGTTTTAGGGAGCCTCAGAACTTTATGGGGGGCATGAGAAGCTTATAATTAGTTTAACTGGTTTATGCTGGTATAATTTTACACAACAGAATTTTACCAAATACCTACATTAGTATTTAAGGTACTATAAGATTTTGGTATGTGTCTGGGTGTGAACCTCTAAACTTTAGCTCTTTTTGAGTGTTTTGAATGTTTAATGACAAAAATTAGCTTTCTCATGCCTTTGAAATGTTTCATTTAACTTCCTGTTAGGTTCCATTTTTTCTTGCATAACTCCATCTAGGTCAACAGTGTTCCAGTCATGAAAAAAAAAATCTCACAGTTTGACATCAGACTGTGAATTGTTGCTTTTGAGGTGTTGCTTTGCAGGGTGCGATAACACCTTCTAAGTCACTTTGCTCTAATGTCATTGCAAAAGTTTAAGCTTCTATTTTTCTTACTTTCCCCCTGTCATTTCTGCTTGGATCTGTTTAACCCAGCTAAACTGGTTCATTTCTTGGTTATGTATATGTATACACCTTGTGCAATGCTGCTAGTTTAGATTATTTGCTGCTAGGTGAGACAGGTGAAAGAAATGCTGCCAGGCTATGGAATGAATTTAACAGACAGATGCTCATTTTTCAATTTATTTCTGTGTAATAAAATGCCTGCTTCTTTTTAATTATATTCAGCTGTGATTCCGTTTCAAAGGAAGGGTTAATGTAGCTCAATTTTTGAAGACTTCCTTGATAAAGTGTCTCAATGATATTTTAGAATAAGTAAAGGCATTCTTTTGGTCTGGTGATGACACAGGTATTATCACTATGTCAACATAGCCTAGGAGTAAATATTTTCTTGCCTAATCCTTGACCTTTGAAATCTGTTTAAAAAGTCACCTGCTTTAGAGACTTAACTCATTTTAAACATTTCTTCTAAAGAGATCTGTTCTCCTAAAATGATAAGCAGAAACAATATGATAAAGAAATGTGGTGACATTACACTTAAGACAGGGGTTCGCAACCTGCAGCCTGTGAGCCTGACTCAGCCAATGGCACCATTTCATGTGGCCTGTCGCCCCCACTCCCGCCACTGCTGAAAGAGCCAAAACATGCTGCCAGAAGTGGCAAAGACAGCCATAAATGCGCCGTAAATGCACCTGCGGCTGTTGTAAACGCCTTTGCAACAGCTGTGGACACATTTTACGGCAGTGTTTACGGCAGGGGGAACCATGTGTCTGACCCACTCAGCTGTCTGAGCGGGTGTGATTCGGCCCACAGCTGGAAAAGGTTGAGAACCCCTGTCTTAAGATATAAGTTCAGAAAAAAGGTTGAAATTCCTGTTTGCTTAGCAATTCATGAAGCTGTCCATTTTCTACTTTAAATGGATCATTCATTAGCATGACGTCTGCACAGTGGTGGGATAGATTAATCGTTTTAAATGCATTCCTTCCTTCCGCTGTTCATCTTAAGTCTGTGACTATATGTAAATGTGATTTAAGTCTTGTGCTAATACACTTTGCTTTCTTATCCAGTCTGATTAAGATGTCTTGAGAACTCAAACTCTTGTTTGCTGTTCTATGTCATTTTATTTGATCCCAATTAAATTTAGCATTGGATTTCTAGGTTTTTCTAATGTGTCAATTGGCCACTTAATCAGGACCATTAGAAGTATGTTCTAGCATAGAAAATGTTGGGCTCTCCAGGCATTTTACATGTCAGATCTTATACTTCCTCACTAGGTCAGATTTATGGGACATAAAATCTAAAACATCTGAACGACAAAGAATCCTAATTACTGCTCCTTCTCAAGCGGGGGGGGGGCACAAATGGAATACTGTACTACAATTCTCATTCGTGGGCCCTGTTTCTTCAATATTTTCATAAATGAGTTGGATGGGGGAGTACTTATCAAATTTGCAGATGACACAAAACTGAGTGGAATAGCTAATACCTTGGAAGACAGGAGCAGAATTCAGAAAGATCTTGATAGGCTTGAACACTGGGTTGAAACCAACAAAATGAAATTTAACAGGGATAAGTGCAAAGTTTTACACCTAGCCCCCCTGTATTCAGCAATAATTAGACCACATCTAGAGTACTGTGTGCAATTCTGGGTACCTTCTCTATACATGCTTGGAGCATGTATAGAGAAGGACAACAAAGATGATTAGAGGACTGGAAACCAAGCCATATGAGGAAATACTGAAGGAACTAGGCATGTTTAGTCTGAGGAAAAAGATATTAAGAGCCATGATAGCACTCTTCAGATACCTGAAAGAGGAGGGGCAGGATCTGTTCTGTATCATCCCAGAGTACAGGTTGCATAATAATGGGCTCAAACTTAAGGAACCAAGTTATAAGCTACTTTTATAGGTTACTTAAGAGATCACATTACCCCAAGGACATTCGCCTGTCCCACCAGAGCAGACCGGAGGGGCTCCCTAATGGTACCAACTAGAAGGAGGGACTTTTTGGTATCTGCTCCAGCCCTGCAAAACCTCCTGCCGACTAAACTATGCCTCCAGTCAGAGTTATTGGCCTTTAGAAAAGGCCTTAAAGCTTGGCTGGCCCATCGGGTGTGGGGTGTTGCCTGTGGGGCACTCCCCCCCCTTGCTGGTTCATATGACTGGCTGTCTGGGTTCTAGTTTTAACCTTGGTGGATGTTGGAGGGTATTTTAATGGCTTTTTAAGGTTTTTATGATTTTAATTGCTATCGGGATATTTTTATATTTCAGTGTTTTTATTGGTTGATGGTAAGCCGCCCAGAGTCACTTCGGCAAGCAGGCGGTGATCTAGAAATTGAACAACAACAACAACAACAACAACAACAACAACAACAACAACAACAACAACAACAACAACAACAACAACAACAACAACAACAACAACAACAACAACAACAACAACGTGTCAGAAATTATTCTGGGTTGAAAGAATTTTTGCAGGGAAAACTCCACTCAGGGAATGCCCAAATGAGGCTCCTTTCATGTCCCCAAGGGCTGGAGCAGAGAAGGGTGCTCAATTCATCATACAGGACCCGGGTCTCGAACTGTTGACTTGCTGGCCTTCCAGCTAAGAAGACGAGCTTCTTAACCACTGAGCCACCACAGCCATCTGGTAAATCCAGTTAAGTACTAGTCTGAAAACTGGACTGGACCAAGCTAATTTAGAAGGCCATTATGACTTTACAGAGTGTTGAGAGAGAGACAATCCAGTACTGATTTGAGTGAGCTCAGTCAAAAATGTGTTTATAGCTACTATAGCGAAGGCTGCTCCAGCCTAAATTCTTAAAAACCCCTCCCCCCCCTTTTTTTTAAAAAAAAATGTGTTGGGTCTGCCTTCCAACTTAGTGATAAAAGTGATTATTGCTCTTTGTACTCCTGGTTTGTAGTATCGCTGCTGTCCATGAAAAATGCAGATCATGTGGCTATTCTCCACAAATTCAGCCTTCAAAGGCTGTGATGGATTAATTCTGACACACAGGAGTTGGGTTGACTTATAGGGTGTGCCTGTTTTGTTAGCTACACTAGCTAAATCCTCCATTCTTAGGGAACTGCATGGTCCCTCTAGTAAAGATATTGCTTCTCCTTACTGCTATCACAGATGCTGCTGCTTATTCCCTTAAGTGAGTAGCAAGGGTAATGGGGTTCAGCAGCCACCTGTCTCTCCCAACTGTTCTTGCCTTCTGAGTTGCTCTGGGGACTGTATCTGCTGGGTTGAATCCTTTTGCTGACTGGCAAATAATCAGTGGGGGATGATTTTCCTTGTAAGAGCTTGGCAGGTACGTGTGGACAGAGGCAATGGCAGAGGCTGCCACAGGTGTACTGGGGTGAGTTGCCCAAATCTGTCCCTTTTATCCTCTGTAACTCTAATCTGTTTTTAGATATTTTACTGTTATAGTCCTTCCCTACCCTTATTAAGTATTCACATTGCCACCATGGAATGAATCCAGACTGAGGAAGGAATTTTCTTTGCCCACAGAGCCAATTATTTTAGGATGTAAGCATTCAGCCTCTTCTTAATGTAAGTTATCTCACAGCTCATTTTCATTGCTTCTGTTGTAAATATTCTGTCTCATCATTGCTGAATACTAGTTTCCAGGTACTGTATTTTTCAGTTAATTATGCTAAAGTTGCCTTGATGTTGCCAGCTAATCCTTCAATCAAGAAAGGATAGGATTAAGGTATGTGTAGTTTAATTGCATAATGGATTTCAAACTCAAATTTGAAATTTGGATGGTTGGTGCCAATTTCCTTTTAAATATTCTCTGCACCATGTATACATGCACAAAGAGATCAAAATATGCCTTTATTTTCCCAAGAAAGAGTAAAAACAGCTGAAGAGGAAGAGCAGTGAAGGAAAGGAAGCTGCAGCTTTGTCTTCCTCTACTCAAGTGTCACTTCAAATTGCAGCCCCATCAGCTGCATTTTAATGGAAATAAAAATAATAATTGGGAAATAGGAAACGGTAGCTCCGCCACTCTGGCTGAAGTTTGCCATGTTACATTAACATTAGGAAATACCTCCTGTACGAAGGCTAATCCATTCCTATTGCCCATCCATCAGAATTAGTGCTGCTGCTAATTGGAGTAATCCTTATTTCATTTGTTAGAGTTTTGGCTCAAATTTCTCTGGGAAAGTGGCTTTGACAGCTTTTTGTAGCAAAACCAGCTTCCCCTGCTGTTGAAGCAGGAAGTCAGTTGAGCCACAGTAAATAAATGGGGAGTCAGTTAGCTCCCCCCCCCCAAAAAAAAGTTAATCCCCTCCTTTTCCTTCTGTTCTTCTGGTGTTTCAACAACAGAAATCTCTTCAAAGTATGTGAATTAGGAAGTTTTCCTGCAATTTCCTTGTGTTATACCATTTTCTTGGGTGAGGTGCAGTGACTCAACACTGATCGTCAGGTGGTGGTTAACTAACCTAACAACCCTGAGGACTAACCACATTGTGTGCCGAAGTCCACAGGGAAGGGCGATGGTCCCCGGGTGGGTTAAATCCAGTGATGGGATGTCAAAAATTCTACTACCACGCCATGACGTCATGGACGTCATGGGCGTGGCCAATGTCATGACGTCACGACGTCATGGGTGGAGCCAACGTCATGACATCATGACGTTGTGGGCAAGGCCAAAAATAAAATAAAAATAAAAAAAATAAACACGCACACAGACCCGTAAATAACTTAAAGAAATAAAATAAATAAATAAATAAAATAAAAATTAAATAAAAGTACAACCACCCACCCAAAACACAAATAAATCACCCACCCACCCTAAATATAAAAGCCTCACTTACCTTCCTTGGCGCCGACGAACCTCCATGTGGCCCAGGGCCACCCGGCAAGACACGCTCCCCCCGACTGCGGCTGTTTCCTCCTACGAAGGCCGCGGCCGGCCCTGCAGCCGCCGGCCACGGCCGCCACAGCCGCCTGCAGCCTCTGGCCAGCCACCGAGCTCCCACGGGCACGTTGGTGTCTGCGCGGGCCATCCGCCACCGCCGCGCCCTCCTAGGGACTGGAGCCCGACAAACCCCCATGCCCTGGGTAAGCCCGGCGGGGCTCGCCACCGCCGCATCCTCCTCCGCCGGGCGCCTGCATCTTCCTCGGGGCGGTGCCTTTTCGGCACGGCTCTGGCGGCGGCCACGGGCGGCCAGGGCCTGCGGGGAGCAGTGGGTATGGTGGCGGCTGCTGTCCCCATGCCGCACCGCCTCCAGCTTCCTCCTCCGCCTCCAGCTTCCTCCTCCGCCAGGCGCCGCAGCCGGGCTAAAAAGGGACCGGCCCAAGGAGGAGGCCACAGGGATGCAGGCAGGTCTGGCGGTGGCGGCGTGGGGCGGCAGCTGCAGGCACCTAGTCCACAGGCACCCGGCGGAGGAGGAGGCAGCAGCGGTGCGCCGCGCATCCCCAGGGCATGGGACTTGTTGGCAGCGGACAGCCCAGGCAGCCCTCAACGTGCCGCGGGGGAGGTGCCCTCCTCAGAGGGCTGGTGCTGCCGCCGCCGCCGCCGTCCTGAAAGCAGTAAAACAATTTTTTTAAAATTGGAGCTAAAATGGCTTCAATTGACTGCGCATGCGCAGAAACTCAATCTGACACATGCGCAATGCGTCAGATTGAGTTTCTGCACATGCGCAGTCAATTGGAGCCATTTTAGCTCCGATTAAAAAAAATTTTTTCTTTCGGTGAGGCATCCGGAACCGGACGCCTCAAAAGTGGACTCCCCTCCCAGAGAACCCTCCGGAATTGGTCCTACCGGTTCCAGGGAACCGTCTGGAACCGGGGACATCCCATCACTGGTTAAATCCCACTTGAATATGGAGGAATGGAGAGCAACAGCTTCATCAATACTGGCCTGAGGCCGATGGGGACTTTGCGTTCAAAAGGGTTCAGTAACATAAAGTGATTCATGGAACTATATCAGTACTATGGGTGTCACCCTGCAATGTGGAAGGCAAATGAAAGACCATTGCAATATATTATTCCGAGGACAACCTTAATGGATAGGAAGTATTCAGAATTGGATACTGCACAAGAAGAAGAAGCAAAGAAAAACAATTCAAATACATCCTAGCTAATTGTCTGATTATATACTGTCTTTTAACCAATATGCGGTGGACAGAGAAGCCGAAAGAATGAGCTGCTCACAGGTAGTTACCACTGTGTATTCATAACTGATCAGAGAGAAGTTATGGGGCTGATGATAATCATACCAGATTCTGTCTACAGTGCTGCTCTTTGCCTTGGAGCAAACTGGCAGCAGAGAATCCCATTGTCGCAAAAGAGAGGGAAAATGTGATACATTTCCATTTTTGGATTATGAACACCAGGCAAGGTCACCCCACTGAGCTGCCACTTCAGTGAAATGGCAGGTGTGGACCCTCCATGACGAAGTAGACGATCTTAGCATCCTGCCAGTTTCCATTTAGCTATACATGTAATTTGATTTACTGGAGATAATTGGCAGAGAAGATGTCTGATTATTTACTTAAATATTTTTAATCTGCCCTGCCTGTCATCCTGTGTTTTCAGAGTGATATGAGAAAGGCATAAAAATAAAGATATATAGCAGACCCCCACATAACGAAAAAAACCTCTGTTCCACAGAGTTCTTCACTATGCAGTTTTTTCATTATGCAGTTCCCTATGGGAGATGCCCTGCATAACAAAAAAATGTTCATTAACACAGGTTCCCATTAAGCGGGTACCCCCTGGTTACCAAAAACCCTGCATAACAATTTTTCCCCATTATGCAGGGTATTGCCATTGCATAACGAACGCTTCATTGTGCGAGTTTTTTGCTATACAATGCATTCATTATGCGAGGTACCACTGCACTACAAACAGGGTTCTGTGCACGGAAATGTCTGCAGACATAGGCAGCACTGGCTCTTTGGCTATAAACAGAGATGAGCACTGAACCCTAGAGTCAGATATGACTGGCTTTCGAGCAAGGGCAACCTTTACCTTTACAATATAATTGAATTATACAATAACATACCACACAAAAGTTAGTACTCTACGATGTATTATACCAAAAAATTACTTCTATATGTAGCCCCTCCCCCCCAACCCCTCTCAAAACCCCCCACAATGAATCATCCTAACCAGGACCTGGGACTTGTTGAAGTTATTTCTTCCAAAACAGAAGCTTTCCAATTTGAGCAAATAATTTCAGTCTTCTTTTTGAAACAAATGTTAATTCTGAGATTTGGCTTTCGCTATTGGTTTGTTGTTGTGATCTGCCATCAAAGAACTGAGTTGTAACAACATGCCTGTAAGTTTCACTCCTTGTCTGAAGAAGTGGACTTGATCCACGAAAGCAAACAATAAAAATATAGCAGTTAGTCTTTAAAGTGCTACAGTGGGTTTTTTTTGTTTTGTTTTCTGATAACCCTGATAGGGCTATTTTCAAGATAAGTGAAGTATTTACAAGTAGTTCTGCCAGTTCCACCACCCAGTGATTATCCATGGCAGAGCCAGGGAATGAAATCTAAGTCTTCTGAATCCTAGTCTATTACCCAATCACATACTGGATACCTTTGCTGCTGCTGCTGCTACTACTACAACAATCAAGTTGATTCTGAATTATGGTGATCCTTTCCAGGGTTTTCTGGGTATGAAGCACTCAGAAGTAGTTTATCCATTCCCTTCTTCTGGGGGACTCCACAGGATTGTCCTCTAGCCACACACGCTGGCTCTTCTCCTGGGAAGGGGCAGGATTAAGCTCCCAATATCCTGTTCCACAGTCAGATGCCTAAACCTGCTCACATTCCTTTATTACTCTGGGAAGCATATGTATATGTACCATGATAACTCTAAGCTACTTAGTAATTCAGTTGCTCACAGACTCTTTAGAACTCGGTAAAGATGTCTTGGGGTAGGATTGGGACATCTATGTAAGAGTTTGTATTGTTCTGATATTCTTATGAAATTCAAGCAAGTGGAGAATATGTGGGGTTAAATCCAGTGTTGTGTGCTATTGGATTGATGCTAACTAAAAATAGAAATAGCACAATCATTAAAAAAAGACTAGTAAGAGTTAACATGAAACATTTCAAAAGCAATTCCATGTATCTGTTGCCATCTTTGCTTATAAGAGTACAGTGGTACCTCCCTTAAAGAGCATAATATGTTCCACAGGATTGCTCTTTAAGTGAAACACCATTGTAAGTGACCAATTGTGAATTCTGGTGGGGGAGGGGGGTCATCAGTTTGATTCAGACCGGAAGGTGGGAGGTCATCAGTTTGATTCCCGAATACTGCAGGACGGAATGAGCTCCCATCTTTGTCCCAGCTCCTGCCAACCTAACAGTTTGAAAGCAAGAAATTGCAAGTAGATAAATAGGGACCACTTCGGTGGGAAAGTAAACAGTGTTCTGTGTGTCTAGTCATGCCTGCCACATGACCACGGAAACATCTGCAGAACCAGAAGGTGCTGGCTCTTTGGCTTTGAAACAGAGATGAGCACTGAACCCTAGAGTCGGATACAACTGGCTTTCGAGCAAGTGAAACCTTTCAGAACAGCAAAAGGTTTTTTGAATGATACTTTGAGTTTGTGTCCAATCCCTTATTTTAATAATTTTAAATACATTTATTACTTAACTAACAAAGCAGCTGAGTTCTCACTGTGATGTTAAGGAGAGACACAGGCAGAATCAGTAAACGTGTTTAAGTACTGTACAAGAAATGCATTCCTGATGGCTGTATCTCTTGTTAGAAATTTTTCAGTAGCAGTTACTCAGATATAGAAACAATCACCATTTTTAATGACTGTAGGTAACAAGGAGCTAGGAGGAGAGACATTTATGGAGGGTGGTAAAGCAGACAGCCTTAAATACTACCCAAGTGCTACCAACAGCTGAAGATTACGGATCTTGCTGTACTTTCTTTTCTTTTTTCCAGAAAAGAAGCAGTTTATTGGTTGGCCTATACTGTACCTGAATGAAATGTAAGCAACAGTCTGAAACAAATTGCTGGAAAGTCTGATTCACTAGTGTAAAGTGCAAGTGTATTCTTGTGTGTCTTTCAATGTACCCAGAGTAAATGGTCCCATTGTGTGGATGTGTTGAAAGGAATATCATTTTATATCAGGGTCCCCTTTAAGAAAGTATTTGCACTTACAGTATAATTCATATTTCCCATATCTCAGGATTAAGAGATATCCTTATTTAATTAGTTTAATGGAGTTTTGCCCATGACAATATATATTAAGTGAAACATCCATTTTCCTATTCTTCAGTGTATGGTGCTAAAAACACCATATATAAATACATCATACAAAACAAAATAAAGTGCAGTAAACTCTGTCACTAGCTAAAACTACCTTTATATATAAAAAACACAAATAATTATATCCTAGATTGCTGCTGTTGAAGTTTAAAATAAGGCAACATGGTACTTGCAGCTCAGAAACAGACTTCTGGATACCCGAAATTTCCACTGTATGTATTGACTTATAATGTGACAGATTTGTTTTCATTTGCTTGCTTTCTTGCAATCTTTCAATTGTGGATTTAAGTGAACAGATATGGAAGGGATCCTACAAACGTACTTGGAAAGATGTTGGAGAGGCTGACACCAAGGGCTGATTTCCTCCCCTGTCCTGACTTGCCCCATCTCCGGAGCCCGATAAAGCTGCAGTTTGAAGAGAGTACAGTACTGGAAGGACAGAGAGACTAATTACCTTCTCACTTATTGTCTGTAAGACAGACTACGTGACATAATTTTTAAATGAATGTGGGAACCTGTGCCTCCCAAAGGGAGAGATGAGGAGGGATTTAGAGAGGACACCCAGGTGAGAGCTGGGAGAAGGACAAGATGTGGCTGCTGGCCAAAGAATGTAGACTTAAGCATGGAAAAACTTTCCATGGGCAGCTGCCTCCATGGGCAGTGGGGTTCTGATTGGCTATAGTTCTAACATAGAGCATCTCAGCTCTATGTTAGACTTTAAGCTCTCTCCTGTTTGATTTAAATTGATAGGCTGCATTAGCTTATTTGTATTCGGTTCAATATGCTGTTGACATTTTATTAGGCAGTTATCTGTTGATGTAATGTGTGTGTTTTCGTATCAGAGATTACTCTGGGTTGAAAGGGTTTTTTTTTTTGCAGGGGAGGCCCGAATGAGGCTCCTTTCATGTCTCCTATCATGCAGCTCTCGGGGAATCGAACACCCCCCTCCCCCAACATTTTGGTCTCCAAGCACAGTGTTTTTATCCACTGAGCCATTAGGGAGTTGGTACGACTGCTTGTGATTATATGGTATTTAGATTATTATGTTTATGGTTTTGATACATTGTGAGATGCTCTGGGCATTTTTCATGGATAAGTGGATTATGGCAAACTGTATTGGGGTCACATGGCATAGAGACATATGCATGCCCCCAAACCTATTTCACAAGTTACAGTGTCAGCACAGTGGAACCTACTTCAAATGTACCAACATCAACACTTGCAGCACTCTGTTACCATGTTGTAGTTCTTTCTGCTTTCCAGGTTCTTTTTGAAAGGTTCTGCGTGTGGAAGGAAGAATTGTCTCTTTTTTTAATACAATATGTGGTTTTTATATGTTGCAGACCTGCATCAGTGATACAGAGTAGGTTCCAATGTTCAATTTGGCCATTTGAGAACCGCCCTGAGCGGTACTCACATCAAAAGGTCAGGTATAAATGTGAATGAATATACTAACAGTATTGCTAATCAGTTTTCTATTTTGATCTTCTTCCATGGAATTCAAGCTGTTATACATCCTTACAACAACCCAGAGAACTAAGCTTAATTCCTGCATTTAACAAGGGATTGGACTTGATGGCCTTACAGGCCCTTTCCAACTCCTATGATTCTATATTGGCTGTCTCCTGGGTCTCTCTTCTCAGTCTAAAGGTCATTAAGCAACTCATTTTGGAGAAGGGATTTAAAACTTTTATCAAAATGCAGAGGATTTTTTGCAAGACAATCTTAATGGGTCTTTTTCCTGTAACTGTTCAGTGAGTTTATGTTGCAAAGCTTTTGGTGAAGGAAGCAAGCTTCCAGGTGGCTTACATGGTATAAAATTAAACATCAGTTTTGTTTAAGTACCACTAATCATCCTTTAGATTTTTATAACTTTTATTTTTTTTAAGTACCACTACTGATCCTTTAGATTTTTAGAACTTTTCGTTAGAACTTTTCATATACAGGTACTCCCTAACCTTCAGTAAAATGAGAAGTCATTCTTGATGTGAATGTAGTGATAAATAGGTCATCTGAATCCTCCCATTTTTTAGAAGTTACCAAAATTATTTATTGTAAAAAACAACAACAAACAGTTGTTTTCTTAGAGTGAAAACCTTTTGAGCAGAGACAATTACCCCCATGTAATCATACAATATATAGTGGTGCCTCACTTAAAGAACATAATGTGTTCCATGGGATTGCTCTTTAAGCGAGTTTGCTCTTTAAGCGAAACACCAATGGGGGGGGGGGATTGCAAACCCCGTTTTATTTGTTAAGCGAGTTTTTGGTTGGTTTTATTTGTTAAGCGAAGCAAACATTCAGAGAAAATGCTGCTCTTTAAATGAGTTACTCTTTAAGCGAAATGCTCTTTATGCGAGGTTTGACTGTACTTTGAAAATATTTTAAAGAAAAACTATGATCTAATTACGTTTTTGTTTCTTTTCAGCTATTACTTGTTTATAAAAATTTGATTGACACTGTAATCACACTAGCAACTAGAATCTCTGAAGATAAATGGAACAAAAGTCGTCCTAATACATCTAGAGAAGATGACTCATTAGGATATCAAGGAAGGGTTCAGATCTCAAGATGGCAGCTCAGCGGATTCGTGCAGCAAATGCCAGTGGCCTCCCACGGTGCAAGTCTGAGGGAACACTGATTGAGCTGAGTGAAGAGTTTTCAGAAACCAGCTTCAGTTCTGTCAAAGGTGAGCCTTTTCTGTTTATGTTGGAGCACCACCAGAATTCAACCATAATACAGAACAGTACAGAAATCACAATAAACAAAGGTTGGCATTCTTCAAAATTATGTACACCACAGTACAGAAATCACAATAAACAAAGGTCAACAATCAAAATTACAGATTGTGATTGTGGCTTTGACTTATTTTAGAGTTGCTTGAATCTTTAAACAGATACAGTGGTACCTCACTTAAAGAGCATAATGAGTTCCACGAGATTGCTCTTGAAGTGGAACACTTGGAAACAGCGCAGTTGCTGCCATGTGTAAGTGACTGATTATGACTTATGTTTTAAGTACCATTGTGGAGACGAATTAGAATAATACAGCAACCACCACCACCCCTTATTATACATAGAATCATATAGCTGGAAGGGATCCAAAGGGCGTTGAGTTCAGCCTCATTGACACACATTGTCACTTAAGTCACCATCTTAAGCCACATCAGGAAGCATTCTGATAAGTTTTCCTTTCCTTTTACTCAAACAGTACACTCCAATAAGAACTGCGCATCTGCCAGATTTGCATGCTTCTTGTTGTTGTTATGTGCTATTGAGCCACTTCTAGCTAATGGCAACCCTAAAGGATTATTAGATTTACATCTCCTTTTTACATAGATATTCAAGGAGTGATCTACCGTTGTCCCTTCCCATTGAGTTTCCAATGGCTGAGTGAGGATTTGAAACCAGATGCCCTGTGTTCGACATGTGTCTGCTAGGCTAGCTCTTGTGTGGCATGATTTTGAAGCTGCTAGATTAAAAAAAAGGCTGGAAATGTTCCTGTAAATCATTTGGTGGGGGTGTAGCTGAGCAGCAGCTTTCTGGAGGCAATGTTGGGAAAGCTGTATCAGTCTGTTTAGCATGGCATTGCAGCAAATGGTATCTTCGGCATGTCATTACTAAAGCATTCCGTACTGTTCCTATATTTGCTACATGAGTCTGCTTTGGCATTCAGTCAGTAGATACAGGGTTGACAAAGATGGTTACTGAAAATAAACTTAGCTTGCCTATGAGCTTTAGGAGGCAAATGTGTACTAGCCTGATACTCTGTTATGTTTTGCTTTTACACACAACAACTAGGAAGAGAAGAGAATTGATCTGACACCAAGTGTGAAGTATTCTTCTTTGGCTCTTTGGGCATATGCCCCATTTCTGTCTGAAGGAGTTTTTCAGCACCTCACCTTCAAAATAAAAAAAAATGCTCCTGTAATCAAACCTACAAAAATTGATCCAACATTTAGTCCCTAAAACTGCAGCTACATTTGTCTAGCTCACACATGGAGACACAAACAGACAAATGTATCCCGTGCCTCCTTTCCCTTATATATCAGCTCTTTTCTTGTTGTCTCTGTCATTTTTTCTTTCTTTCATGCTCTATGGCCATCTGTTTTTGAAAAGTTCCCCTTTACTTCAAAAAACCCATTTGCCACTGAAGGGAGAAGAATAACAACCCTTCCATCCCCCAGGTGCATCCTTCCATCAGACTCCAAGACAGAGTATTTAAGGAGCTATATTTTTTTAAAGAAAAACTTTCTGCCAGTGGAATTTCATACACACAATACCACAGTAAAAATAAGGCCCACATCATTCCTGTAATTGAATAATTTATAGATACTTTGTATTACAGTAAAACCTCATATAACACTAAAACCTGGTTCCACAAGTCTTGGTGTTATATGATTTTTAGTGTTATCTGATGCATGTTAAAATCCTATGGGATCCATAGAGATACATTGTAACGACACAGGCTTTCGCGGTTGTTATCTGAAGCATCCCATAGGATCTTAATGTTATCTGATGCAATTCTTCCCCTCAGATTCCTTAATGTTATGCGATTTTAGTGTTATTCGATACTAATGTTATATGAGGTATTACTTGTATTGTTCATCAATATGCAGTCCCTTCTAGTAGAAAAAAATTGAATTTATGCCAGTAGTGGAAAACTCCAGCCACCATTACCTCCAATGATGCTGAAATTGCCATTGTGGCTGGGGCAAAAATGGATTCCTTCCCCTATTTGTGTTTTAAGACAAGCTGTGGGTAAAAAGAGCTCTCCCGGAAATTCTTCAAGAACACTGTTCCACTGGAAGCAAAGCACCCAGGCTTTTATGTGCTTTGTTTACAAGAATAATAGCATTTTCAGAAGCCTCTGAAGAGTGCTGTTAGCTAGAAAACAATATGTGTGTCTGTGGGCATTGCCTGTCTTATTTCGAATTAAAAATCGTTTTTTTGCTGTGATAGCAAATTCAGTGAGTGTCAAAAATAACAGCATACATATGGATTCTGGGCTGTGTATTACCAATTTTTGATATTAAGCCATGAAAATCTCCCCTCAGAATGTCTTGGCCTTTCAAAATAGATATATTTGTAGTGGTTTCAGCTTTTCGCCTAGCCAGCTCCTGGATGAAATGGGGTCAGGGGAGCAGCTGTTTGGCACATAAGCTTGAAGATGAAGTTTAAGATGTAAGACGCAAGCTGACAGGAAAAACAAATTGTTCATTTGGAATCTATTTTTAGAGGAGCTCTCTATTATATGATCTCCTGCCAGCCTAGTAGTTCGAAAACAAGAAATTGCAAGTAGATAAATAGGGACCACTTTGGTGGAAAGGTAAACAGCCTTCCGTGCACTCCGGTGTTGAGGCATGCCTGCCACATGTCCACGGAAACGTCTGCAGACACAGACAATGCTGGCTCTTTGGCTATAAACAGAGATGAGCACTGAACCCTAGAGTTGGATATGACTGGCTTTTGAGCAAGGGAACCTTTACCTGTACCTATCTATGATAGCTGGCTGAGTAACTCAGTGGTTTCGGTATTTGGCTGTGGAGCCAGAGGTTAGGGGTTCAATTCCCCACTGTATCCCAGAAGGGCATTGACCAAGCTGCACAGTCCCGGGATGCCACCAGAAGCCAGGAATGGCAAACCACTTCTACGTATTCTCCACCTAGAATAACCTGAAAAGTGTTGACATAACTTAATGGCACATTTGTTGTCATTGTCACCATCATAATCGTAGAATAACTGAAAGGAAGGGGACCTATGAGGCCATCGACTCCAACCCAATGTTCAATGGAAGAATCTGCTTTGATTTGAATTTGGGCATTGAGCATGGATAGGTTTGAACTCACTAGCTGCAGAGGCCCCTTCCAACTCAGGTAGTCGATTATTATGATTACCGTATATGCCGGTGTACAAGACGACTGGGTGTATAAGATGACCCCCAACATTTCCACTCAAAATATAGAGCTTGTTATATACTCGCTGTATAAGACTACCCCCTCTTCCGCACACCTTCCACACACCAAATAAAACGTAAAAGAACATCAGATTTGATTTCAACATATTAATTTATATTCAAATGCAGAATATGCATTGACATGCAAAAAGCTGTCACAAGACTGTATGTTATCAAACATGTACAGTAAATATAAAACAGTGCAAGTGCAAAGTGGTACTTATTTATCTACCATTTATACATGAATATAAGCTGACCCGAATATAACCCAAGGTACCTAATTTTGACCTTGAAATCCAGGAAAATAGATTGACCTGAGTATAAGCCAAGAGTGGGAAATGTAGCAACTGCTAGTGAGTTTCAGTAATTAAAATACAGTAATATTAATTATGTTATTGTTTTTTTCAGAACTGTACTTGCACCACCCACCAGTGGTGGCACTGCAGGTAAAGTGGGTGGGCAGGTCAATTGCACTGAGGCAGGAAGTGTTGCTCTAGCCCCCTAGCCTCTTGCTTCCCCTGCAAGCATGGCTTTTTCCTCCATTTTGGGCAGAGCAGAGATAAGGGCAGAAGGTACCAGTAAAATAAATGAAACCCTTTCTTTTTCCCCACCAGTTTGAAAGGGAGACACAATTGTAGTGTAGAGCTTCTTTCTTCATCTGGATGGTATGTAGAATGAGGTGGGCGAGCATCAGGAGGCCACGCTGGGCAGCTATGTCTATCCCAACTGAAGTGCACCCAGAATAAGACGACACCCCCCCCACTTGGAGGCATGTTTTTCAGGGTGAAAAAGTCATCTTATACACCAGCAAATACGGTATATGATACCATGGCTTCCAAAAAGATGAATGAAATAGGTTCTATATACAGTGGTATCTCGCTTAAAGAGCATAATACGTTCCACAGGGTTGCTCTTTAAGCGAGTTTGCTCTTTAAGCGAAACACCATTGTAAGTGACCAATTGTGGGGGGGATTGTGAATCCCGATTTATTTGTTGAGTTTTTGGTTGGTTTTATTTGTTAAGCGAAGCGAACATTCAGAGAAATTTGTGCTCTTTAAGCGAGTTACTCTTTAAGCGAGGCACTCTATATGCGAGGTTTGACTGTACAGTAAATATAGTCATACCTCACATAACGAATTTAATTCGTTCTGCAAGGTTGCTCGCTATGCAAAATATTTGCTATGCGAGTCTGACTTGCATAACGAATTTTCCGCTATGCAAGTTGGACTTTTCCCTATGGAAAAACTTGCATAATGAGCGCTTCTATGGGGAAAACTCGCATAACAAAAAAAATTCGCTATGCGAGTTTTCCCCATAGAAATGCTCGTTATGCGAGTTTTTCCATAGGGAAAAGTCTGACTCGCATAGCGAAAAATTCGTTATGTGAGTCAGACTGCTTAGCGAAAAAACTTGTTCGTTCTGTGATGTTTGACTGTATAAACCTAAACTCTTACTAGAAACTAAAATGGCTAAACTGAGACTGGTAAGCTTTGGACATATCATGAGAACAAAAGATTTCCGTAAAAGAAAGTGGGCCAAGAGAAAATCTAACGTGAAGTGGATTGCTCAGTAAAGGAAACCAGGACCTTAAGCATGCAAGGGCTGAGCAGGCTGTTAATCATATCGACTTTCAGAAGTAATGAATTCATAGGGTTGCCTTGATGGCACATAATGACAAGAACAGTTGCTATACAATGCGATATGTGAGGAAGACTTAACATGAAGTTAATTGACTTAGCAAAAGCAGCTGTGGCTTTTAGTTTGCAAGACCTGAGAAAGACTGTAAATAAAAGAATTTTTTTAGATCAGTTTTCAAAAGTTCACCATAATTCAGAAACAGCTTGATGGTCTATAATAACAGCACAGTATTGATGTGGAGAGATTCTTGCCTTAAAGAAGAGGGTTGTACTAGATCACTTCTTTGTGTCTTTGGGGCCTTAGAATAATGTGCTGTCTCCTTTAATATGCTCAGATGGTGATTATCTAGTAACCTGATTTATGTGCATTAAGAACCCTAAGCTGCTTAGTCTTAGATTACTATCTTCATTTCTTCTCACCCATTTGCATCAACTGTGCTTCAGTTTTCCTGCTCTGTACAAACTTTGTATCCATAAGTGTGATTTTTTCTTTCTTGAGATGTTCCTCAGGCATTTGGATTCTTATCATGTGGTGGTGCTCTGAAAATTCTTCTTTATCTAGTAAACACTTTATTTGAATGTTCTTTGCAAGATTAAATCCCATTTAATATTCAGCAATGTGTAATCCCACAATTAATGAATTCCTTGAATCTATTACTCTCTGTGAGTCATCAGAATCAAGCAGTCTATCCAATGAGAGTGAGAAAGTGAGATAATGTGTATATAAAACTATATGTGATACAGGTTTTTTAATTTCTTAATGTATCATATAGATTATCATTCATTTCTTGGATAAAATGTCCTCTAAATTACATTTAAGATGCTCAAGTCTTCTCAGTAGGTAAAGGTTTCCCTTGCTCGAAACCCAGTCTTATCTGTCTCTAGGGTTCAGTGGTCATCTCTGTTTCAAAGCCGAAGAGCCAGTGCTGTCTGCTTCTGCAGACGTTTCCATGGTCATGTGGCAGGCATGACTAGACACCAGAGCGCATGGAACGCTCTTACCTTCCCACCGAAGTGGTCCCTATTTATCTACAGTACTTGCAATTTCTTGCTTTCAAACTGCTAGGTTGGCAGGAGCTGGGACAAAGACAGGAGCTCATTCCGTCCTGCAGTACTCGAGAATCAAATTGCTGACCTCCTGCCTTCCAGTCATTGTCTTAGCCACTTGAGTAGGATATTTACCTACTAACTAAGTTTAAGTAAAGGGGAATATGAAAGAATACAAGAAAAGCACCACAACCACCCCACTATTATACAGCTCATTGTTCAGATATGACTCTTAATAATCTGGAGTCAGATTGCTAAATTAATAAACCAGAGGTTGCAACTATTTGACCAGTATAATTAAGCTGAATCAATTCATAAACAAAACCATCTCCAGTAATCCCATATTTCCTCTCATCTCCTGTGATTTGTCAAAACTATATGTAGCATGGCATCTTTTTGTAGTTCTGTAGATTAATGTGTGAATAAGCTCCTCACCAGATCTGGAGCTAATATAGACCACTAAAGAACTGTTTTCCCTTTATCTCTGTCTACTTAAAAGTAAGTCTGTTGCTTACTCCCAGATGATGGGATTACAACTTTAGTTGCACGTAATAAGGCATTGAGTAGAAGTAATCTCTTACAGCTGAAACAAGCAAGTTGGAACCTCCAGATGTTTTGAACTACAACTCACTTAAACCCAAGCCAGCATTGTTAGTAGTCAGTCTGCAATTAAAATCCAGTCTGGAAAAAAAGCTGAAGATTGTAGGTTTTACATGACTGTGTATGAAGAGATGTGCTTGATGTCTTGCATACAATGATTCTTGGTATGAGGCAGCCAAATTTCCATGGTCAGAGCAATCAGTGTGATTTTGCAATATAATTGTTTCATTCTGCAATTGTTCATTTTCAATCTGGTTTTTGCTTTGCAGTGCCTTCTCCCAGTGCCTTGATGGTAGACAATCCTGCATCATTTGGAAATGCAAAGGAAGTTGTAGCAATAAAAGACTATTGTCCAAACAACTTCACCACCTTGAAGTTCTCCAAGGGTGATCATCTTTATGTCTTAGATACCTCAGGAGGTGAGTGGTGGTATGCCCACAACACCACAGAGATGGGCTATATTCCATCCTCCTATGTCCAGCCTGTAAACTATCGGAACTCTTCATTAACAGACAGTGGCATGATAGACAATCTGCTTGAAAGCTCTGATGAAGGAGCCAAAGAGCTTGATCTTCTTGGTGACTGGAAAGATGTGAAGTGGAGTTTAGCCAAAAATAATCCTTTCCTGAATAACACACAGACTAACCCTTTTCTGAATGGGAACCTACAAATAATGCCTGACAGAGACAAGGATTGTTCTCGCCCTACAACAGTGGATTTGTTGCTTTTTGACACGGGAGTGCCTACATTTACAGGGTCAAGTTCTACAACAAATAGTAGTGTAGGTAACCAACTTGATGAAGTTCCATCAGTGAATAGGTTTGATTATGAACAGCAGAGCCGACGGGACAATCCTTTCTTCAGAAGCAAACGCTCTTACAGTTTGTCAGAGCTCTCTGTGCTTCAGGCAAAGTCAGAAAATCCAGCATCTTCTGGCTTCTTCTCTGGCTTGAAATCTCCTACCCCAGAGCAATTCCAGAGCAAGGAGGATTTCAGAGCTGCCTGGCTGAACCATCGAAAACTAGCAAGGTCATGCCATGATCTGGATCTGTTGGGACAGAACCCTGGTTGGGGTCAGACACAACCTGTGGAGACTAACATAGTTTGTAAGCTGGATAGTTCAGGAGGATCAGTTCAGCTACCAGATACAAATATTAATATCCGTGTTCCAGAAGGACATGTAGCTGCCGGCGAAACACAACAGATTTCAATGAAAGCTCTATTGGATCCACCTCTGGAGCTCAATAGTGACAAATACAGCACCATAAGCCCGGTGCTGGAAATTAAGCTGAGTAACATGGAAGTCAGAACTTCCATCATACTAGAGATGAAGATTTCAGCTGAAGTTAAGAATGACATTGTGAGCAAGGGTTTAGTAGGAATACAGTGCCTGCGGAGTGATATGAAGGAAGGCCCATATGCACTAGTGCCACTGAGGCACTGCTATGGAGACACAATTCAGGTTGAGCTGGAGAACCTGGAGCCTTGTATGTATATCGCAGCTGTAGCCCAAGGTCAGAATATTGTCTATCCTTACACTGTTTGGGATTATATCAGTAAGAAAATCACAGTTGGTGTCTATGGCCCAAAGCACATACATCCTTCATTTAAAACGGTAGTGGCCATTTTTGGACATGAGTGTGCCCCCAAGACCCTGCTAGTGAATGAGGTCACACGCCAGGTGCACTGCATAGCTCCTGTGGCACTGCAGTTGTGGGGTAAGCACCAGTTTGCCTTGATGAGGCCACAAGACCTAAAGCTTTGTATGTTTTCAAATATGACTAATTACGAGGTGAAAGACAGTGAACAAGCAAAAATGGTGAGAGGCTTCCAAATGAAGCTGGGCAAAGTCAGCCGCCTCATTTTCCCTATCATCTCACACGACCCTAATGAATTGTCTGACTTCACGCTGAGGATACAGGTCAAGGATGAGAAGGATGCCATACTCACTCAGTTTTGTGTTCAGACACCACAGCCACCTCCCAAAAGTGCCATTAGGACCACTGGACAGCGCAGATTTTTAAAGAAAAATGAGGTTGGGAAGATCATCTTGTCTCCTCTTGCAACTACCAGCAAATATCCAGTCTTCCAGGATCGGCCGGTGGGAAATTTAAAGTATGGCAAACTGCTGAAAACTGTGGTGCGGCAAAACAAGAACCACTATCTCTTGGAGTACAAGAAGGGAGACGCTATTGCTTTGCTGAGTGAGGAGAAGATCAAGTTGAAAGGCCAGCTTTGGACAAAGGAGTGGTACATTGGTTACTATCAGGGTAAAATTGGTCTTGTCCACACCAAAAACGTTTTAGTTATTGGGAAAGCCAAGCCAAATAATTTCTCGGGACCTGAGCTGACCACTAGCATGTTGTTGGAGCAAATTTTGAGACCTTGTAAATTTCTCACCTATATCTATGCCTCAGTAAGGACTTTGCTCATGGAAAACATTAGCAGCTGGCGTGCATTTGCAGATGCTCTTGGGTATGGCAACTTGCCCCTTGTTTTTTTCTGCCGAGCAGAACTGGACAGTGATCCAGAATGTGTGGCTTCTGTGCTGGAGAAATTGAAGGAAGACTGTAATACTTCAGACAATAAGGATAGGAAGTCCTTCCAGAAGGAACTGATGTCGGTAAGTATTCTAATCATTTAGGGAATTTATTCTTAATCCTAGAATGGTTTTCATCTCTTTTACATTTATTGTTTTACTCAGCTGAACAGTCTGTTAACAAAGGAGCTACAGCTGAATGCTACTACTTGCTTTAAGGGGAGTTCCACTGGAAACCTACCCTTTGCTGTAACCATATGTTTATATTGTTGCCACGTGCCATAAAGTTGTCCACAGCTTATACCGTAGCGACCTTATGAATGAAAGATCTCTGAAATCGCATGTCCTCAAAAGCCCTGCTCAACTCTTGCAAATTCAAGGCTGTGTCTTCCTTTACAGAGTGAATCTATCTCTTATGTGGTCTTTGTATTCAGCCTTTCCCACTATTATCATTCCCCCAGGGCTGTTGCCAGGATTCTAGGTTGGTGGTGTTGGTAAATGCTAGGTTTGCTCTAAAACCTACCTGTTCATCTTGCTGGTAGTCGAGGTTATAATGTGTTTATTTTATGTGCTTGTGATATCCAGATATTCAGAAATCGGGGTTTTTAAGATACAGAATGACTTCAACATCTTCATGTAGAAAAAATCTTGTTATCAGGGAGATTAAAAATGTGTTATCATTGGTGTTTGGTGGTAAATTCCTTAGAGCAGTCCCCTTATGGACTGTTAGAAGAATGTGGACAACTGTGTGGGTTCATATTGACAGGTTAGTTCTGGTAGTTTTCACTTGGCTCTTCAGTGGATATTTTGGAAACCATCATTTGATGGCTCTTGTTTGCCCTTTGTAGAGCAAGTTGTAACAAAGTATTTTGCATTACAACAGGGATAGCTTAGTTTATTGTTGCTGGGGAATTCAATTCCCCCTTGCTCCTAGCTACTGTGAGAATGCAGCCATGCTTAGAGAGGTCAGGAAGGGAACCATAGGGTGGTGGGAATAATGCAGTCAACTTTACTGTTCAGAAGGGCCAGTGCTTCTGCCTGTAAGGGAGGGGCAGGGGACACCTCCCTGAAGTTTTGAGTGGAGTCCCTTCATCCTTGTCCACAAGCCACCCCCAACTCCAACACTGCAAGTTCTGGCTCCATGACAAGCTTCTTAAGCTGTTTTAGGCTGCAGATCAAATCTTGGAAGTAATTAGCTCTAAATGCAAGGGGACAATTTAGGAGTAAACATCATTAGTCATGTTCTTTCCATTGAATGAAACGCAAATAGAAATGTCTAGGTGGCTTAGAGATACTGTGTAAGGTTAAATCTGTACAAACAGAAACAGGGAAATAAAGTCATAAGATGACATTCCCTGCAAGCATTCACAAAGGTACACCAAGAGATGAAATCAAGATAAACCTGCAAGAAATACTAAATTTGGCCATAGTTGTATGTCAGTTTTCCTACCCATAAGTGTGTGTTTAGTAAACTCACAGGTAAAGTTCATCTTGTGGTTATTTCACCTTAAGCCAATAGCTTATAAAAAATGTTGTTTCAGGGTGAAAAATGGGGCTGCAGTTGACAAAACAGAAAGCCATGACCAGAATCACCAAGTCGAGTGGTAACCATGGGAGTGGATTTGATTCAATGGCACCCACCCCCACCCCCCAATGCCCATTGTATGCTTGGTTTTCCAGCAGCGCTGGGCCTATCTGCTGCATTGTACACGTGACAACAGACAAATAAGATACAATGATGAATAATTAAATAATAATAATAAACAAAGATAGTCATGTGATCCTTACAAAATAAAATGCCAGAAAAAGTTGGTACCTTTATTAGATCATTAAAAATATCTGTGAGAATCCCAAAGGTAGGATTTGCCAGGCATTGTTTCCTAATTATGCTTAGACCTTGGTTTCCTGTGATCATGAAATAGGAGAGATATCGAATCCAGCCTGCTGTTTTTCCATCAGCTCACATCTAAGAAACAAAGCCTGGCACAATATCTTGCCATGAACTTATGAGACTCTAATTTTCCTGCACTATCCACAAGAAATTGGTACGTGCTTGAAGAAGTGATCTTGAATCACAAAAGTTTGTGTAATGTTTGATATATTTGGTGACCTTTCTTCTTCATGAATAATAATCATAATTTTAAAAGTAGGCTTTTTCTTTGAGTCAAAATGACCATTTGAGATTTTTTTTAAAAAATCTAAAACAGTTGGATGATGATTTAATAAATTTCTTTCTGTGGAAAGTTTCTATGGAAAGTGTAGAAAATTGGATTTGATTAGGGCAGCATTCTGGGTGCCCTACTTATAGCTGCTATCAAACTTTCCTGACAAAAATATCATTTCTTTCTGGAAGCTAAAAAGTAAAGAAAGCAAACATACAGTACATATAGTGTCCCTATAGTAAGCCTATAGTGCTGGGGGCAGGGTCACGCTTCTTCAGACAGCTCGGGGGTGGGGGGGGGTGGACAGCCATTTTGCCTTTCCTCTACCACATGTCACTTCCTGGTGTGGTGGAGGCGGTGGGGGTCTACATGAAATCGTGCCGCAGGCTGCAGGTTGATAATCCCTGCTATAGTGCCTGAAACAGTAACACAATAAAGTGCAGTTATTTAAAGTACAGAATTTATGTTAATGATTTTGGTTTGGGCAGGAGTTCCACCTCAGAAGGCATCCCTTTCCTTCCTGTTGTTTCATATTGCAATTCGGTTTGGAAGGGCTCCAGGTAAAATGACAGGTAACAGTGTATGGTACTGTAGGACAGTGATGGCAAACCTTGGCACTCCAGGTGTTCTTGGACTTCAACTACCAGGAGCCCAAGTCCTGCTGGTCAGGGCTTCTGGGAATTGAAGTTCAAGAACATCTGGAGCGCCAAGGTTCACCATCACTGCTGTAGGATAAGAACCTTGATGTGGGTGGATTGGGGACTTTCTTACATTCCTCCCCCCACCTTCACCTGACAGAACCACAGGACTTTGTAGCCCTGAAGACTGTCATAGGAGGTGTTCAGATCAGTCTTCAGATAGGAAGATTCCATAGAGGGAATAAAATGCATCAGCTAGCAAAAATGTGCCCTTCCCCTGCAACCCCTCCAGGCGTAAGATCACTGCCTCCCGATCCACCCCAGAATGTATTTTTCCCCAAATGCTTGCAAGTTCTTTGCAGAAGTATGCACTGCTCCAAGAGAAACAAATGGAGTTGGTGATGGGCCCCTTTCAATTCAGTTGTTATTCAATGGCTTCATTGTCCGTTCCATAATCAGGAATGATGCTATGCATTGTCATAATTTCCCCTCCCCCATGCTTCTTCCCTTGGTCTTTCTGGCCAATATCTGGATAGGGAGAATAGAGTGCCTAGGCACCAGGTCATACTCTTATATTGCCCAATTGATTCAACAAGTTTACTGTTGTAATCATAGATCATTACAATTTAAAACTACAATGTTAAAATTAATGCAAAACTTACAAATAAAATGGTAGAATCAGAAGTACAAAATTTTAATAGTAGTTACAACTCTAATGCAATTACCAAATACTATAACAAAGTGACTGTGGTGATCAAGTGGTTAAGACACTGAACACGCTGACTGGAAGGTCAGAGTTCTATTCGTGGGCAGTGCATGATGGAGTGAGCACCCCTCGATGTCCCAATTCTTGCCAACCTAACAGTTCAAAAGCAAGAAAATGCAGGTAGATAAATAGGGACCACTTTGGTGGGAAGGTAAATTTGGTGGGAAGATGTTGTGGCATACCTGCCACATATCCATAGAAATATCTGCTGATGTAGACAGCACTTGATCTTCGGCTATAAACAGAGATGAGCACTGAACCCTAGAGTCGGATATGACTGGCTTTCGAGCAAGGGCAACCTTTACTATAGCAAAGCCTGATACCACTGTTTGGCTAAATGTCATATAAATAAATAAATCTTGTGTCCGAAATTACTCTGGATTGAAAGGATTTTTGCTGGAGAAACTTCGCTCAGGGAATGCCCAAAATCTGTCGTGCAGCACTCAGGTATCAAACCCCGACCTTTCAGTCTCCAAGCTCAGTCTCTTAACGACTAAGCCACCACAGTGCTGCTAATGTCATATAAGATGTTGCCTTACAAACAGTCTGAGCCTCTATGCATTGCCAGACAGAACCTTGTGTGGGGGTTGATGTTAATGATGACTAGCGGATGAGTTGTAGAGTGAGAGAAAATCCTTCTAGCGCACTTTGCTATCCTTCTGGTTCAACACAAGAGGCATTTTTGTGTGGCATCACAGTTAACAATGAATGAGATGAGAATTAGAAGTTTCTTTTTTTTCTAATTCTGGATTTGGAATTAGCAATACAAGGGGAAAGAGTGTAGGCTGAGATTTGTAGCAGCAGGTATGCTGCCAGATGTTTTGATCTGAGACAGATATTTGGTAAGGACAAAACAGACTAAGTGATGAGGTACCACATCTGAGGAAAAAGTGGTAAATGGAAAGATTAAACATGGTTGTTAACAAATGGGTTTTTAAACATTGAGTTGCGTCCACTCAGCTGTGCAAGTGAACACTGAAAGGTTTGAAATCTGATTGTCCCTTTTAAGATGGGAAGGTATTGTATTGTATTTATTGGATTTCTATACCGCCCTACTTGGTACAACCAACTCAGGGCGGTGTACAACATAATATACAGTCATCCAATAAATTCCGACAATAAAACAAAAATAACATACAGTATAAAATATCACAATATAATAGCAAAATAATAATAGTAGCAGAAATACAGTCCAGCATTGCAAAAATAGTCAAGTGTCATAAATATAAATCATCAAAAGTCACAAATACAGATATCATCAACATCACAAATATAACATTTGCCCACTGACAGCTGTTCTTAGTCAGCCTCTGAGCCATGGTAGAAGACGCCCAGAGGAAATGCAGGAGCGTCCTCTCCCTGCCACGGTCACAAGTTTCTTTTACCTCCGGGCCGCGATGGAAAGGGTCCCGGAGAAAGGGCGGGGACGGCGCCTCACCTCCCGCAGCTGCGGCCGTTTCCTCCATCCCAGGCCAAGGTGGAAGGGGCCTGGGGAGCGCGGGAGCGTCCTTCCCCGCCACCGCCGCGGTTCTTATATCGGCCTCCGGGCCGCGATGGAAAGGGTCCCGGAGGAAGGGCAGGGACGGCGCCTCACCTCCCGCAGCTGCGGCCGTTTCCTCCATCCCAGGCCAAGGTGGAAGGGGCCTGGGGAGCGCGGGAGCGTCCTTCCCCGCCACCGCCGCGGTTCTTATATCGGCCTCCGGGCCGCGATGGAAAGGGTCCCGGAGGAAGGGCGGGGACGGCGCCTCACCTCCCGCAGCTGCGGCCGTTTCCTCCATCCCAGGCCAAGGTGGAAGGGGCCTGGGGAGCGCGGGAGGGTCCTTCCCCGCCACCGCCGCGGTTCTTATATCGGCCTCCGGGCCGCGATGGAAAGGGTCCCGGAGGAAGGGCGGGGACGGCGCCTCACCTCCCGCAGCTGCGGCCGTTTCCTCCATCCCAGGCCAAGGTGGCCTGCAGTCAATGGAATTCCAGCACCAGATGGCCATGTTGCTATATTTCTTAGTGTACAGGTATCTATCAGATATCTGAGATCAGGTTCTTTCAGCACTTACTTAATGGTACCATTGTCAATCCAGTTGTGGCAGAAAATACAACTATAAGCACCACACACAAACTCACTCAGAAGCATTACTGCATTCATTTTTACTACATTTGAGGAAAAACACCATATTCCCATTATGGAACTCATCCTGCCATCCTCTGACATAGGCCTGGTTCAACTCTCCGGAGGATTCCTCAGCAGCCTCAAGAGAGAGTACAGGACCAGGACAAGGAGGGCCATTTTCACTGGTACCAAGCACTCTGGGTTTCATCCTGAAGGAAAAGGAAAAGATGTGGACGCATGGAGAGTAATTTGTAAGCAAGCAAAACAAGGGCCATGTACAATGTTCTTTCTGATTGTGGAACAGGTCTGTAATGGCAATCAGTCTTCCTGTCACCTCTCTAGAGTTTGTGGAACTTGTTCTGACATGAGGTAGCTTTAACTCTGTAAGCTTTCAACGCTCTGCATAATTCTTAGCATTCCTTTAGCACTCTAGAGCAGGAATTCTCAACCCTTTTAAGCTGGAAGCCTGGTTGTGCTCCCTCAGACAGCTTTGGGGGCCGGATGGCCATTTTACTCTTCCTCCACCACATTACACTTCCTGGTGTGGTTGAGGTCACATGAAATGGTGCCATGGGCTGCATTTTGCCTGCGGGCCGCAGGTTAACAATCCCTGCTCTAGAACTCTTTGTACACATCTTGTTTTTGGTTGTAATAACTATGTTCCAAACTGGGTTGGGCGTGTTGAGTGGAAGGGAGGCATATGTTTCTTTATGTCTTCCACATACATTTGTGGCAAAGGTGAGATATGAGCTAGAGCAGTGGTTCCTTACCGTTGTTTTTTTTTTTTTGGCCATGCCCCATCTAAGTATCTCTAAAATCCTGATATCCACCCACTGTGACATATAATTCTTATTATTCAAAAAAGTGAACTCCTATTCACATGGAGGAAGCCTAAAAGGCCATTCACTGTTAATAACTCATTTTCAAATTGGCCCCCTTTTTTAAAAAAGCAAATTGTCCCACATTGGGAACCACAGAACTAGCCCCATGGCGCCTCTCATGCAGGAATTAAAGACAGGCTTGGAATATGTAAAGGAATTTATGTTTGTGCAAATTCAGAAGAGTTGCTGCATTTTTTAAAACCTTCATGTGTGTTTTAAAGTAGACACAACCAACAATAAATGTATATTTAATCAAATGTGTGGGAATGAAAATTTGCTCTTTTCTAGCAGTTCGAAAGCAAGAAATTGCAAGTAGATAAATAGGGACCACTTTGATGGGAAGGTAACAGCGTTCCATGCGCTCCGGTGTCTAGTCATGCCTGCCACATGACCATGGAAACACCTGCAGAAGCAGACAGCGCTGGCTCTTTGGCTTAGAAACAGAGATGAGCACTGACCCCTAGAGTCGGATATGACTGGCTTTCGAGCAAGGGAAACCTTTACCTTTACTTTAGTATATTTTATCTTTTGCTCCTTTACTCTTCCTCCACCACATTACACTTCCTGGTGTGGTGGAAGTCACATGAAATGGTGCCATGGGCTGCATCTCGCCTGCGGGCCGCAGGTTGACTGTCAGTTGTTATTGATACAGTGCCTGGTGGTTTTGCATAAAGCAGATTTCTTCATTTAATAAATATAGGGGAAGGGTCCTGTTGATGCAGAGTCATAGAGTGCTGTAAAGAACAGTATAAAAGCAGGCAGGCCAGTGAAGTGACAACCAGACAGATGACAACAGAAAAACATGACGTGTTGAAGAGATTCAACACTTATAGTGTGTTGAAGAGATTCATCTGTATTTGACCATATGTGTTTTGCTCAAATGCAAACATTATACCTAGGGGAGCCAGGTAAGGAGCTAAAATGGTTATTGTTAAATTTACCATTCAGCAGGCCAATAGTAATTGGTTCAAGAACAGGGGTGCCCAAACATTTCAGGCTGCGGGCCAGTCACATGGTTCAGGGATGCTCAAATTACGGCCCGTTGGCTAGATCCAGCCCCTGATGCCAATTCATCCAGCCCACACCACTCTCGTCGCTCCCAGAAGCGGAAATAAAACGTGTCCGTACGGGCACATTTTACTTTTGCATCTGGAAGCAATGAGGGTGGTGTGGGCCAGATGAATTGGTGTCAGGGGCTTGATCCGGCCCACAGGCTGTAGTTTGGGCACCCCTGTTCAAAAGCACATCTGCTATTGTATAATTTGTGATGCTGTTCTGTTCGGTGAAGTCCTTTTGAACAGGATTCTGAGATTTGTGAAATGTTCAATGAGTGTTTTGCTATTCTTGCTCTTCAGTGGAGCTACAGAATGAACTCATCTAAAGGTGCCTTCATTTTGGCAGTTTCATGTCCGGCGTAGACATGGAAGAAGAAGTGGGGATTTGAAACCAGGCTTGAAGTCCCAACAAGTTCTGACAATTTACTAAAGGCCAGACACTGGGGCTTCTCTACTCCATGATGCCCACCATAATATGATGTGGAATCCAGCACTGAACCATGCATGCCCTTCTCCCCACCCTTAGGTTATGGCCTTTCCATTTAAAATGAGTGGACCAGCCAGGCCCTTCTGCCATTAGCAACAGCAAGATAACAGTGACTGTATTTTGTCAGAATGATTTCTACAACTCCAGAAAGTTAGGATGTTTTTGAGTATGTTTCTTGTTGGCTCTCATATTAAAAAGGAAGGGCTCAGCCAAGCTGCAACTGCTACTATTTCTTTCCGTCTCTGTTAAAAAAAAATTCTTTCAGAGGAGCATGGTCAGCAAGTAATCTTTAACAGGGGCCACGTTTTTTTATGGCACAAAGGGCTCCAGGACCCTAGTTAAGCAATCCAGATTGTTTTACTAAACAGAACTCATTTGCTCCCACTACCAGGAATTGCCACTCAGCAATAAATCATTAACGAGATTGATAATCCTGCTGTGAAACATTTTACCTGTTGTTTTTTGCTCTTTGGGGTGCTGTTAAAGATGTAAACTTTAGCGTTTCTGTTGATTTAAACCCTAATCAGGTATTAGCGTATCCCATAAAATCAGTCTGACCAGGTTATCCTGCTGTGGTAATAGAGTAGACCATACTGCCAGCGACTCAACACATAGTGTCAGGTAGTGGTTAACTAACTTGACAGCCTTGAGGACTAACAACCTTGGGTGCTAAAGTCCACGTGGAAGGGTGATGGTTCCCAAGTGGATTAAATCCCACTTGAATCCATCTTGATGAAAGGCAGCAGCTTCATCGAGACTGGCCTGGGGCTGAGGGCTTTGTGTGCAAAAAGGGCTCAGGACCGGAAAGTGACTCACGGAGCTGGATCAGTAGTATGGGGGTCATGCTGCCATGCAGAACGCAGATGAAAGGCCACTGCATTATATTCTGAGGACAGTCATAATAATAAAATCAGTGTGCTTAGAAGGAAAAACCTATCCCTGTCCCCTTTCTGTTTTGACTTGGCTGTTTGTGACCTTCCACTGAGTCTAAAGGGGAGAAGTTCCTGTTTGGGTGTACAGTCAGTCTCCAGTAAGTGAGTAGGCAAGTTCTCTTCAGACTGGTGATCATGCAAACAAACCCGTGACCAGGTGCTGCGCATTTTCCCTCTGAAGTGTGCTAAGAAACCAAGGTTCTAGTGTGTGAGCACAGCTTTAGTCAACAAGCACTAGCAATATGAGCTATTTTAACTGCCGCTTGAGCTGCTTGGGTGGGAAAGGACTGCTAAGAGATCCCTAGTATGAGAAGATGGTATTCCCATCTGTCATCTGTGTTATACTGTGTACATCTGCTTTGGCTCGCACATTGATTTGAATCAACTTCGCAGTGGTAAATTAATTACATTTTCAAAACTGATACAATATTGAGTTCTCATAATAAATATGGGTTATGGAATTGTGGAATAAAGATACAGTAAAACACCAGATAACGCTAAAACTTGGTTTCACAAGTCTTGGTGTTATCCAATTTTTAGTGTTATCCGATTAATGTTAAAATCCTATGGGATGGATCGGATAACATTAAAGCTCCACAGAGATAGATTGTAACCTCACAGGCTTTAACGGTTGTTATCCGATCCATCCCATAGGACCTTAACGTTATTCGATCCAATTCTCCTCCCCAGATTACTTAACGTTATGCGATTTTAGCATTATCTGATCCAATCGTTATCAGGTGTTTTACTGTATTCTCACTTATTTTTCTTTAAACTTTCTATAATTTAAACCAGTGTTTTTCCAGTGGTTTAAAATAACCTGCAACTTCTTACCAAGTAAGAACCACATTGACATAAAAAGGCATTTTAAATATGGGAAACACATTAAAATACATTATTTTTACATTTAATGTGGCTGCTTTGCCACACGACCTGTCTCATAAAATGGCGGTGTCTCTCTAAGGAGCACACACACCACACTCTTTCCTTCTCAGGGCAGCATAACTACAGCGACATCCCAGCAAACACTTTTGTGACACCCTTGGGGGTTGTGGCTGGGAATCTATGATATGAGTCAGTGATGGGAAACCTTGGCACTCCAGCTGTTCTTGGACTTCAATTACAAGAAGCCTAAGTCAGCATTCCTGCTGATCTGGGTTTCTGAGAATTGAAGTACAAGAACATCTGAAGTGCCCAGGTTCACCATCACTGATCTAAATAGATATCATGATTTCTTTTTAGTGTTCAGTGTCAAAAATGTAAGAAGACTCAAGACATGTATTTTTCTGTGAAATATGGAAGTTTATAGCCAACCAAACTTTAGGCTGATCTTAACTTCTAAAAAATTGAGAATGAGAGAAAAAGCCAGTCAAATTAATTCACTTTACTATTCTCTTTTGTTGAAGACATAAATATATACCTACAAGTACTCTTGGCTAGAGAGAGAATTTAATTTGACTATTTATCGTAGCAGTTTGTGGTGCATGGTCTCATAATTGAAGAATAGATTCAAAGTTCCTTTTTTGGTTACAAGAACTAGACATTGGTTTCACGGCAATTGATTTATGGAAGCAGTCAGACGTAAATATAATAACAGTGGTATTTCTGCAATTTCATCTGCTTCCAGCTTTAACCTGATTTTTATAAAATGCACTGATTCTGTAAGGTGACTGCCTATGACTGACTAGGTGTGGCTTATATTCCCCCCGCCCCTAGGCCTTACTGAAAATGGACTGCCAAGGCTTGGTCGTGAGGCTGATTCAAGATTTTGTGCTTCTGACTACAGCTGTGGAAGTGGCCCAGCGCTGGAGAGAACTTGCTGAAAAATTAGCCAAGGTATCCAAGCAGCAAATGGATGCCTACGAAGCCCCTCATCGGGACAAGAATGGCATTGTAGATAGTGAGGTAAGAAAACATCGGTATACTATATTCTGGACTCGCCGGATGACTGACTCAGCACAATAGACTAGAAAAGCAGCTTGGTGTTATGTTCCTATCCCTTTTTGATATTGAATAATACCAAAGCCTAGAGTGAGGTATACAGGAATTTTGTTCCATGGTCACCATGGCCAAAAGAGCAACTATGCAGAAATAAATCCATCCATCTGTAATTCTCATTCCTCTTCCAGAATCTTGCAGAAGTTTCATTTATCATATAAAGCATTGTGATATACCAGATGTGATCATAATGGAGGACCATATGCTAATTATTCACTAACTAAACCTATTTAACATGTTTTTCTTTAGCTGAAGTAGTTTATATGTTTTGGAAATTTTGTTATTTGACATCCAGGGAGCTATTGTCACTATCCCTAAAAGAAGAATGATGTGGGTGAAAGATCCATGTCACGTAGAAAGAAGCACTGTAAGGAAGTAATGTACTCTCTTAATATATGGATTAAACCTCTGTTTGCTGTATTGAAAACCTAATTTGGCAGCAGAATTTCTTGGACTCCGGATGATGTGTTTGATGTTCTACATATTTTCCAGATCCATTTGATTTGTGATTTAGGTTTTATACAAAATGATACACTGAAAACTAATATGCCTGTACTTATTGTGGTGTTTTTTTATGGGTTCATTATGTTGCTTGTTTTTTGTGAAAATAACATTCAACTATGACTCTGAGGGCTGTGTCCACTCTGCTTGAAGCTCATAGTCATTTGATAGGTGGATAACAGGAGGTCACTATATAGTCAAGATAGGTTTCTATGATGTACTAGGCCAGTGGTGGCAAACCTATAGCACACATACCAGAGGTGGCACTCAGAGCCCTCTCTGTGGGCACGCATGTTGTCACCCCAGCACATTCACCCCATCCCTTTGCCCAGCGGCTGAATGGGAGCACTTCCCCAGTCAGAGATTGCCCTGCTCCTCTGTCCAGCAGCCCGATGGAAGCACTTCCTCCCTTCCCCCCCCCCCAGCACGGAATTTGCCCTGCCCTTCTGCAGCATGGATGGTAACCTGTTGAGTTTGGGCACTCAGTCTCTAAAAGGTTCACCATCGCTACTAGGTGGGAAAAGGCAATTAAAACCAAATTTAATCAGAGCTGTCCACTAGAAGCTACTATCCACAATGTAACGTTGGCAAGGGAAGATTGTGTTTCCAGGGGACCTATTTCATGAGTGTAAGATTGACAGTGGCATTTACAGCACCCCTGCCAGTTTGACTGCCTGTTATGTGTGCTCTAATAGGGGGGCCATTGTTATTCAATTTCAGGTATCTGCAGAAGATTTTTGGATGTATCCCCTGCAGATACAGGGGTTGACCTGTAATGATTCTAGAAATTGCTGGGTTTTAGCACAAACTGTGCCCACCTAAGAAAAAGCAAAACCAGATATTAGCTCTTAGGTTTTCCAAGTGTCAAGGTAAAACAAACATGCTTATTCAAATACCAGCATTTTTTTGTTTCTCCACACACATCTTCCAATTCTAAGGAAAACTAGATAAAAGGATTAAGATCAACAACATGATTCAAGGTGCTAGGATGGAATGAGATATGCTTTAGTATTTTTTTTAAACAAAAGGGGGGTCTTCCTATTGTCCCCCAACTCTGACATCAGAAATGGCAAGGAGAAACAAAGTGTTTGCACTCCTAACCCCTTGAAGTCTTACCAGGTTATCATGCTGTGGTAATAGAGTAGACCAGGAGTTCTCAACCTTTTAAAGCCGGGGGCTGGGTCATGCTCCCTCAGACAGCTTCAGGGGTCAGGTGGCCATTTTATTTATTTATTTAATCATATTTATATGCCACCCTCCTCACATCCTCTGTCAAACGCCCTTCCTCCACCACATGGCACTTCCTGGTGTGGTGGAGGTGGTGGTGGGGGCACATGAAATGGTGCCGTGGGCTGCAGGTTGAGAATCCCTGGAATAGACCATTCTGCTAGTGACTCAACTAACTAACCTGACCACTCTGAGGACTAATTAGCCTTAGATGCCAAAGTCCACAGGGAAGGGTGTTAGGCTCCAAATGAATTAAACCCAACTTGAATCCATCTTGATGGAGGGCAGCAGCTTCATCAATACTAGCCATGAGGACTTTGTGTACCAAAAGGGCTCAGGACCAGAAAGTGACTCACGGACCTGGATCAGTGGTAGGGGGGTCATGCTGCGACGCGGAAGGCAAATGAAAGGCCAAATACTGCAGTATATTCTCAAGACAGTCTTCATGGCTGATCACCATGATAATTACCAATATTTGAATTTGGATATGGCACTTGAAGAAGAACCCCTCACTTTTCTGTCTAAGGTTCATGGGGCTACATTTTATCCGCTTCGGGCAGCTCAATACACCAGAAATTGAGAAAATCCCGTATTACATTTACTTGTATCAGGGAAGATAGTTTGGGTACTACCTCCTGGCCTGATCTAGTTAGATTCTAGGACAAATCAGACAGGACCATATAACGGTTGATGTGATCTGTTATGGTGTTGTCTATCACGAGAATACTGTGCACACAAGGTGCTGTATGAATTCAAACTGTGGACATTCCTTAATACCATTTTCTTGCTCTTTCACAGGCGATGTGGAAACCAGCATATGACTTTATGCTAACATGGAGCAATCAGATGGGAGACAGTTACCGTGATGTTACCCAAGAACTTCACCTTGGACTTGATAAGATGAAGAATCCTATCACAAAACACTGGAAGCATCTTACGGGAACCCTAATATTAGTAAACACTTTGGATATACTTCGGGCAGCTGCATTTTGTCCACAAGAAGAACATGGTGATTTTGCCATCTGACACGGAGAAGTGGCTCCAGCAAAAAATGGTTGCAGTCTGTTTTTATCATTTTAGGCTGAAGGTGTGAAAGAAGCTAGAGTTTTGGGGCAGTGATTCCTAATCTCGGACTGCAAGAGACTCATACTTGTTACCCCCTGTACACACATTTTGCAGAAGGTACCCAGGACAATACTCTTTTGTATGATCTGTAATTAACAGCTTTTCTTAATATATAAAATTCAAAAATGAACTTTTTAAAGGCATTTGCAAATATTAGACTTGAAAATTTAGATCACTTTGGGGAGGAGTTATTTTGTGGTAACACAAAATAAACATTTTGCCCCCTTTTAAATTCATCACGTTGAACCATTGATATTGTATTAAAATGTAGCACAGTTCTATCGTGTGATTCTGTTCAGAGAACAGCTTGCCAGCTCTACTGCCTCCTCTGATCCTATCAGTGCTCACCAGGATTTACTTTCATGTACGTGGTTTTGGAAGGAAGAAAATGCACAGTTTCTCTAACTTATTTTACTTTTGTAATCCAAAACCTAGCACAATATGTAGACCAGGGGTGTCCAGACCTTTCAGGCTGTGGGCTGGTCACGTGGTTCAAGGGGGCGGTTCAAGGATGCAGCCCCTGGGCCATAGTTTGGGCACCCTGATGTAGACTCTGTGTGTGTGTGTGTGTGTGTGTGTGTGTGTGTGTGTGTGTGTGTGTGTGTGTGTGAGAGAGAGAGAGAGAGAGAGAGAGAGAGAGAGAGAGAGAGAATATAGAAGCAATTCCAAGTTAAAGGACGGCCTCATCCTCTTTTACATTTTAGGGACATTCAACATCTGCGAATGTCATTTGTGGTCAAAATTAACATTTCACTGCACTTAATGTTTCATCCTATGTTAGTATTCTCTAGCCATTTTAGTGAAAGGTGCCACTACATTACATGGATTTGTTTCAAAATTTGAAAGTGGTTACAGCATTGGTGGTTCCCAGTCGGTGCCATTGTTAAGATTATGTTTTAGACTTGGTTTTTACTGAGGTAGTAAGACTTCACTTGAGCTGTAAATTACTCATAGGCTGAAATCCAGTAGTAAGTTATAACCAGAGGAGGCTCGCTAAATTCACTGGGATTTGGTCAGTCAACACCCATGTAAGTTCCTTTGGTTCAGTGAGCCTACCCGAGGTGCAACTGAGTACTGGATTTCAGTCATGTAGTATCAGACGATTAAATGTTCATTTTCCATTTTAGAATGCATACTCTGCACTTAGAAAACTAGCTCATCAAGGAGAAACCCTGACTAGAATCCTCATCACTCCCATCTAGAGGGGCTTCAGTTTGGGGGCAAGGAATTACATAGAAGCATTTATCATATGAGAGCACATGTACCGGGTGAGTTTTGTGAATCACACCTCTTCAGTGAGGGCTAGGCCTACCTCTCTGATTAGGATCCCAGGTTAATTAATCAGAACTTTATGGCATGTCAGTATTGCAGCCTTGTTTGGGGTGGGGAGGGGGCGTGTATATGTTTTGTTGGGTCATAGAGCTTCACCCTATATGTTGTGTGACAGGACTGCAGTCATGAGAAGCAGAAGTTAAAATTGCATCATCTTTGGAAGTTTCACGTTCTAGATAAAGCTATTTAAAAATAAGTCTAATTGTACTTCTTTCAAATGAAAGTTTTATCAAGTCCTTTCAGTCTACCTCTTAAGTCAAAGATATTTCATGTGGGCAAAGTTTTTCTTTAGGGGAAAGGGGAAGTGTTTGCTTTTTGCACAATATATTTTTTCATATTAAAACGTGTTTATTAAATCTTGCAAATAATAAGATGCTCTTCAAATATTGTATGCTAAGGATTTCATTTTTCAGTCAAGATTAATAGATAGGTATGAAACATTTCGCAATGTGGCCACAAAAATTAACTTTTAAAACCTGTTTTTCCACTTATCTGTGTAATTTTTTTTAAAAAACCAACAAACCGACAGATTCCAGTTTTGTTCTTTGGAACAAGGTAACCTTTCAAGAAATGTGTGTTGTGTAGCATAACTTTCCTATCTGCTGTTCCAGAGTTCCTACTGTTTGTAAGGGATGTGGCTGTTATTTCTTTACTTTTTTAAATCCTCTCCCTTTAAGCACTCTTTCTCTCCCCCACTTTGTCAGCTTTGCCCAGTTAAAAGCAGCTTCCAATGTATGCAAGTTTTTTCTGCACAGATTTGAATTTATTGGGTTAGTAGTATTTTATTCACATGCTCGTGGATGGATCAGTTATTTTAGCAAAAGTATGGCTATCCTCTCCCTCACAAATTTGGAATCATGGGTAAGATGTTTGACAGCAGGGAAGAATCACTCTTGTGTTTTGTGTCCCAGGCAAGAGACTAGGTTAGAGAGCCAGTGCTATAACAATATCAGAAGGGTTGGATTCCGGATATGGTGTTTTCTCCTTCACATAATAAGCAGAAAATATGCCCGAGGATGGTTGGTTGATGTCTCTATATCTATATATGGGGAGGTACATGAATATGGATATTCTCATTGTGCGGTGGGCACACACTGAGCTGATCACACCACAACAGCAAGTACTCTGTGCAAGGGGGCCTTGTTTTGTACCTGGATATGTTGCTGGTGATGCTCCACCTGCTGGCACTCGTGAGCTTGTTTACAGGGAATACTAAATTTAGTTCCAGAACTATTTGACAACACTATTTGTATTGTAATGGCCACCAGTAGAGCCAAAGCAACAAGATTCAGATTTACAAACAGGATGTTAGAGTGGGACATTGAAGGCGCTTGTGTCTTCTGAAACCAGATTAGATATTCTGTAGCAGATTTCAAGGGAAGCAGGTTGGTTGGCCCTTGTTCTTTACCACTGTTGTAAAACTACCTCAAGTGTTGCATGCCTTTTTTTTTTTACCAAGAGCCCTAGTGGCACAGTGGTTAAATTGCTGTACTGCAGCCAAAATTGCTCACGTGAGTTCGATCCTGATAGGAATCAAAGTTGAATCAGCCTTCCATCCTTCCTAGGTTGCTAAATGAGTACCCAGCGTGTGGAGGGCAAAAATGCTAATTACCGTGTGAACTGCCCAGAGAGTGCACTAAACGCTATGGGCCAGAATATAAGTGTAATTGCTATTTATTTAAAACATATAGGCTCCCCTGGATAATTACTACATTACCATCATAGAGAATGGTTGAATCACAATAACAGATTTCTCACATTTAGTTAATTCCATTGCACACACTCTCCACCTCCCCATTCTGTTTTGACTAAAATATTAGCCCTGAGCACACAGAATGGTTTGCAAGTTCAGCCAAATGCCTTTCACTCAAGGTAGGTCCTTACAAGGTAAGCCGGCTTTGGATTTTACATTAATACACTGTTCACGTACTTTGTACATTTTTTAAAATGAAGAAGACTTGTCAAAACTATACAATAAAAGCAGCTATATGAACAAACCTTTGTTGTAGTCATACTCATTTTGTGGAAGATTGACTGAGACTAGTTTTTCTGTTTGTTTCTGGAACTTTGAAAGGAAGACCCACTTGAGTGTTTTTCTTGATTCATTGTATCAGACAAGAGTTTTGTGTGTGTTTTCTGTTCCCGTAAAAGCTATTCTTTGTAATGTTTTTATTTCACTAGAGTCAATTTATTCCATTTTACTATAGTACACTAGTACCCCGAATAACGTTATGACTTGGTTCCACAAGTCCCGTCGTTATCCGGTTTTTAACGTTGTACGATACATTGAACACACAATGTTAAAAAAAGCCCTGTTTCCCTGGAGGCTGCAGGAAGCGAGAACGTCGGGATTTGAATCCTGACATTTTGGCTTGCTGCTGCCTCCAGGGAGGTGGAAACAGCTTGGAGCGGGTTTCCCCACCTCCCTGGACCCGGCCGGGGGGGGGGGGTCAGAGACCCCAAAATTGGTAAAAAAAAGTCCGTTTTTTTTTTACCAATTTTGGGGTTTCTGACCCCCCCCCCGCCGGGTTCAGGGAGGTGGGCAGACCTGATCCAAGGTGTTTCTGGGCTTCCCCGACGTCCTGAGCCAGTGCAGCAAGCCAGAATGTCAGAGTTCGAATCCCGACATTCTGGCTTGCTGCACTGGCTCAGGACGTCGGGGAAGCCCAGAAACACCTTGGATCGGGTCCCCACACCTCCCTGGACCCAGCGGGGGGGGGTCAGACACCCCAAAATTGGTAAAAAAAAAAAGGACTTTTTTTTACCAATTTTGGGGTCTCTGACCCCCCCGCTGGGTCCAGGGAGGTGTGGGGACCTGCTCCAAGCTGTTTCCAAAGTTCTCCCACCTCCCTGGAGGCTGCAGCAAGGCAAAATGTCAGGATTCGAATCCCGACGTTCTCGCTTCCTGCAGCATAAAAGAGGGTGGGGGAAGTTCAAAATTAGCGCGCATCAGCTCTAGGGAGGTCGGGAGACACACACACACACACACACCTCTTTCTCTCCCCCCCACACACACCTCTTTCTCTCCCCCCCCCACACACCTCTTTCTCCCTCTTCCAGAAGAAACTGCTTGTAATCCTGAACTTCCCCCACCCTCTTATGCTGCAGCAAGCCAGAACGTCGGGATTCGAATCCTGACATTTTGCCTTGCTGCAGCCTCCAGGGAGGTGGGAGAACTTTGGAAACAGCTTGGAGCGGGTCCCCACACCTCCCTGGACCCGGCGGGGGGGTCAGAGCCCCCCAAATTGGTTAAAAAAAGTCTGTTTTTTTTACCAATTTTGGGGTTTCTGACCCCCCCGCTGGGTCCAGGGAGGTGTGGGGACCCGATCCAAGGTGTTTCTGGGCTTCCCCGACGTCCTGAGCCAGTGCAGCAAGCCAGAATGTCGGGATTCGAACTCTGACATTCTGGCTTGCTACACTGGCTCAGGACGTCGGGGAAGCTCAGAAAACGTCCGTTTTTTTACCAATTTTGGGGTGTCTGACCCCCCCGCTGGGTCCAGGGAGGTGTGGGGACCCGATCCAAGGTGTTTCTGGGCTTCCCCGACGTCCTGAGCCAGTGCAGCAAGCCAGAATGTTGGGATTCAAACTCTGACATTCTGGCTTGCTGCACTGGCTCAGGACGTCGGGGAAGCCCAGAAACACCTCCAGAGAGATCAGAGGACCCGATCTACAGCTGCAGGGTGGCTGGGGAAGCTGACGGGGACTCCCTGTCGGCTTCCCTAGCCACCCGCCCATGCCTCCGCAGCTGTGGGGTGGCTGGGTAAGCCGATGGGGGAGCCCCCCGTCAGCTTTCCAGCCTCCCCACCCCTGCCTCCATAGCTGCAGCGTGGCTGGGAAGCTGAACGGAGAAACCCGTTCAGCTTTCCACCCACCCTGCTGCTAAGAACCACTGTATCGGATAACGTTAAAAATCACGTTATTCGATACAAGATTTTTCCGAAAATCTTGTAACGTTATGCGGTTTTAACGCTATATGATACTCGCGTTATACGGGGTATTACTGTATCTGCTTTCCTCTTTTACGTAGTGTTTAAGGTAGTTGTCAACATAGTTCTAAAGATACTGTAGTGAAATGGGAAAACTGGTCCTCATAAGGCAGTGATGGTGAACCTATGGCACGTGTGCCAGGGGTGGCACTCGGAGCCATCTCCGTGGGCACCAATGTTGTCGCCCCAGCACAGAGTTTGTTCCGTTCTTCTGCCCAGCAGCCCAATGGGAGCGCTTCCTCCCTCCCCCAGCACAGTGTTCATCCCGCCCCTGTGTCCAGCAGCCCAATGAGAGCGTTTCCTCCCCCCAGCACAGAGTTCGCTCCACTTCTCTGCCCAGCAGCCCAATGGGAGCATTTCCTCTCTCCCCTGTTACTGTGTTGGCACTTTGTGATAAATAAGTGGGTTTGGGGTTGCAGTTTGGGCACTTGGTCCCTAAAAGGTTTGCCACCATTGTCTTAAGGCCTTGTGTTTTGTTTCTTTTCTTGAGAAAAGTAGACCATCCTGGAATCCTGCTTGTGCAGCTGCAGCATAATATCATCAGCATTACGTGGCATAACATACGGAACAGCATATCAGCCAATATGCATTAACTTCAAAATGTGGATTTATGCTAAAACTTCAATCACCAGTATACCTAATTGTTATGAAAGAAGTCACATTGAAGCCCCCTAAGTAAAGTAGACCATCCATCTGCCATCACCAGTAACAGTCCCAGTTCTTGTGGATAAGTTTTTTATTGGTGTAATATCAATTTCCTAAGTGTTATGGTTTGAATGGCTAATTTGTACACCTTTGGCTGTAATTACGGAATCCATGTAACAGTACTAAAAATTAGAGATGGATCTTTTAAAAATGAATTTTGGGAAGCTTTGCTGTCTGGTAAATCCAAGCTGTTCCTTTTGGAATACTGATTCTCTGGAATCCACAATACTATTGTCGAATCTGCAAAGTGAAGGGGAATAAGTCACACTGCTGCCAAGCTGTTGTTCAAAAATAAAGAACTATCGATTAGAAAAGTATTAAGAACAATAACTAAAAAGATAGAAGCTGATACAGAAGCCTGATGAGAATATGTCTTGAAAAATCCCTGAACAGTGGGATCCAGATGGCCTCATAGAATTTAAAGCAGGAGCAAGGTACCTTTGAAGAAACGGACAACATTCTGCACCCATGCTTTTTGAAATCAAGAATTCACCCAGGATAACATTAGAAATTTGCCACCCCTGTATTTTTTTCCTTCCTTGTCCATTATTTTCTAAGCTTCAAAAGAACAAAGAGGACGATCTGGTCCTTACACAATACAAATGCTAGAGATGATTCTTGACATTTTGGTGGAGCAAATTTTGTAAGTTAACATCTCACAATATGTAGGACATATAACTTGGAGATAAAAGTTCAGTAGATAGCAAAAGGGGAAGTGTTAGCCTTCCAGCCGAAGACTATTGTTTAAAATTTACTGCTTAGTGAAAAGGGATGAAACCCAGCATGAACAGTCCTGGCCAAGAAGTACAACAGACTTCAGTTATTTAGATTTTGTAGGATTTAGGAGTCTATCTGGAGCTCTCCTAGCTTACCTCCAGCTAATACCTTAGATACCTTGGAATTGTTATTCAGCAAGGAGTCTGTAGACATTGGCACAAAAACATTCTGCATATGCAAATAGATCTGGTAAATCAAATCCATCTGCATGCTTTTTTTAGCTATTTGGATATAACATCACCCGCTGGCTAGGTAGACCATGATATGTGCCCTCTGCTTTCACCTTGCCCAAGGGACCCAATGGAGGACACTTTGGTGAGTCTTAGTCCCAGACTAACATCATTAATAAGTGATGGGCAACATTGCCTAGTTAGACCACTCAAGCCCCTACACGTCGACAAGGCTCTCACCTAGCTAATATTCCAAATAATAAAGCAAGTTCAAGCTGTGGTATGCCTGTTGATAATTGTTGTTTATTGTTATGATTTAATTCACTATGTCTACAATAGTTCCAGTCAGAAAACTGGAATACAGAAAAAACAAAAATATACCGGCTCATTTACTGGGCTGCCATGAAAGGAGCTTCATTTGGGCGTTCCCTGAGTGGAATTTCATCCCAAAAAATCCTTTCAAGCCAGAATAATTTCTGACATGAAATTACTATTATTACCATGAAAATGATAAGTGCCTCACTGCTTACCTTTCTAACAGCTGACTAAGGGTATAGTGATGTAGGAAATGAGACTGAAACACACTGATTTAATTGATACAGATCTATTCATTCATTCATGATTGCTCAATAGCCAATCAAGACCTTATACATATGCAAAAATTAAAACCATTCATAGAAAGTAATGGTTGACAGATGGAGATCTGTCAGGTGATCTCACAGCTCAGCATCAGAAAGGGAAATATTGCATGTCTCACTAAAAAGTCTCCTAACTTATATTCATTTCCTAAATAAAGGCTGCTGTCGGTTGAAAGGAGGAGTATTCTAAAGATTTTTTTATCAGGGTTAAAACAGCCTCTTTCCCCTCTTGATTATGGCAAATATCTACACACCATGCATGGAAATTAATGATCCATGCCCTCAAGACACCTGCGGTTTTGATTCAGGCACTAAGCTGTCATCTAAGACTGTCCATCTATGAGTGCATCTTGATTATTAAAAGTCCTACATTTGCTTTAGCTTTGTCAAGTTCCAAGTTGGTTCAAAGTTTGAAGAGTACACGACACACAGCTGAAGATAGAATTATTGTGCTGGGAAAGGTTATTTTATACCAACCACCAGGGATCATATATTTTGCAGCAATTCCTGAGTCCATGTATTCATTAAATGCTGAAGTTATTGCCCAGGTTTAATGACTGGATGCTAATACCATTGACTAACCTCAAGTAGATTAGACCCACTGAATCAAAAGAGCTTTTAAATTAATTGATTACCTGCCATCAAGTCAATTCTGTCCTTTGGTGACTGTTTTCAAAGTCAACTAGGTACCGAGTACTCAAAGGTTGCTCTTTTAGTGGTAATCTGGGGCTGTACTACTTACCCAAGGCAAGGTAGGCTGGTTTTTCTCCTATAGCAATAATAATTACACTTAGATATGGCTTACTGTACACTGGGCAGTTCATGCAGTAATTAGCATTTTGCCCCCAACACATTGGGTACTCATTTTACTGGCCTAGGAAGGTTGGAAGGCTGAGTAGATAAGGCACTGTGAGAAGTGAACTTCCAAGCTCTGCTTCCGCAGCTAGGAACTCCTACTCAATAAGGTTTAGTAAATCAATATGCATGGAAGTCCCTTTGACTTAGTGTGGGGCAAACAACTAGGTTCAGCTTTGTGGGTGGAGCAAAATTAAGGTTGAATGTTTCTGCAAAGAAACCAAATATTTGTCCTGAACTTCTGAGGCCAAAGGAATGTAGCAAACCAGGGCAAATAAGGGAATTGTCTAGAAACTATCAACGTTGACTGATAAGGAGCCTGAATGGGATTTTGAATAGAGGTAAACAAGCTTAACTTGCCTACATCATCTGCGTTCTCTTATCCTCATTATCTGGGGAGGTTGTTGGGGTTAATATGGTGTGTGAGCATTTCATAGTCAAGACTTTGATCTCTAGAATACTGCAGTTTCTACCAGAAATGTGGGTTTAGGCTTGTCATGTATTGTAGGCTCCATCCATCATTTAAAATGTCAACAACATAAAGAGCTGTGCCATATTATTATTATTATTATTATTATTATTATTATTATTATTATTATTATTATTAGTAGTAGTAGTAGTAGTAGTAGTAGTAGTAGTAGTAGTAGTAGTAGTAGTAGTAGTAGTAGTAGTAGTAGTACCCCGCCCAGCTAGGAGGTTTTCCTACTTTGGGCAGCTAACAAGATGAACTCACATATTAAAAACATATTAGAAACACATATTAAACATACAAAAATCCTATTGGTGGTGGAGAGAAACCAAATAGGAAACCCAGCACTGAGCCATTGTTGACACTTTCTCAAAGGCCTCTTTAAAAAGAAACAATTTGAACTGCTTTCTGAATGTAGGCAGGGATGGGGCCTGGCACCATTCAACTGGGAGGGAGTTCCATAAAATTGGTGCTGCCACCAAGAAGGCTCTTTCCAAGGTCATGGCCTTCCTTGCCAATTTCGGGGTTGGCTCTTGAAGTGTAGTTGCACAACTTTAATCTCTCCCTGAAAACTTAGTGCAGAGAAGTAAGGTTGGCTACCAGGCTTTCAAGAGTTTGCTGCTAAATCATTGATGCTCTGAAAACAGACAACTTTCTCATTGGATTCTCCTCGAATGTTACAATGTGGCGGGCAGTTGGCTCAAGCAGTAGCTGGTGCTGAAGAGAGAAGATAATATTTTCCTGCATAGTGTTTGGCAGATGTTCAGCCCCAGTCACCATGGTAATAATGATGATAGCCAACAATTTGGAAGACATCAGGGCCAGAGAAGGTAGAGGTCATTTCTCCAAGAAAAAAATGCTATCCTATTCCCCTTCAGGAGGCCCACACATGGCCTGCATGACAAAGGCCTTCCACTCCATTTCTGGGATCTCCAGTTTAAAAAACAATGAACAGGTAGTAGATGCTGGAGGAGACGTCAACCTGCAACTCACAGCCATGCAGAACAGAAAATAGTGAACAAAACAGAGCGATGGTATAAGGCAAGCCATACCATTATGATTCTTGTTTTATTATCCTCATCAATATTCATTTGGAAACAATTCTGTTTCTTCCTACTGTGTTGCAATAGTAGCTTTTTATCCAGATTATGCATTAAGACAAATCCAAATTGTAATGCTGCTTTTAGAATAACCTATAGTGGATTTTGTATGTGTGTGTGTGAGAGAGAGAGAGAGATCCATGCCAACAAAAGCTTTATTATAAACGACAGGGCTCAAAATTATGGTGAATGTACAGTGTGCCAAAATAATTACAGGGGTGTAGAACAAATAGCTATGAAAATGAAAGTGCCTTTTAAATTGAAGCATATTTTCAGCATTTTGTAATGTTCTAATGATTCTAGAGATGTGTTCTGTATTTTTAATTACCTTTTCTATAATTTTACAGTGATTTTAGTATTTTAAATCATAATTTTTGTGAAGTTTTTCTGCTCCTATATTGTTTTCATGTTTTTATACATTTGCCTGCAACTTAACTTCAGTATTCATATTTTTAAGCACTTGTGCCTACAGTTCTTTCACAACTTTAGAGTTTTCTGTGCTTATAGAAGCATTAGAAAGAAATAAAGCTCGTAGAGATAGGCAAGCTGATGTTGGTTGGAGCTACTGAAGCATTGAAAAGACTTTTATCTTGATACCCAGGTTTGTTTTGATATGAATGCAAATGGTTGTCTGATTTCATTCTTAACTCTCTGCTCTGATAAATATTGACTGTGACATTCATAGGCTTTTGATTTTTCCCGTCAAGAACTATATAATGTATTTTGTAGGATTCCTGCGACAATGATTATGATCAGAAATCAGAACTTAACACATTCACCAGAAATATGCAACAAAACATGAATGCCATGAAATGTAGCATTGCCAGCAAAGCCATTCCAGAGATTTGTTGACAGCATCCAAATGATTTTTTTAATAGTAGCCGTGTTAGTCTGTGGTTCAGGCATATCACAAAACAAAACAAAATAAACAAAACAAAATAAAAAACACTGTAGCACTTTAAAGACTAACTGCTATATTTTTATTGTTAGCTTTCGTGGATCAAGTCCACTTCTTCAAACAAAGAGTGAAACTTACAGGCATGGTTTTTATATACGAAAGGAAATTACACCAAAATGACACAAATCCACAAAATGCAGTACACATCAAGATGGTACTGGAGTTCATTGAGGTAAAAGGTAAAGGTCACCCTTGCTTGAAAGCCAGTCGTATCCAACTCCAGGGTTCAGTGCTCATCTCTGTTTATAGCCAAAGAGCCAGCGCTGTCTGCATTTTGCAGCAAGGTCTTTAATGGGTGCTAATGTACTTCTCTTCTGGTTTGATGCACTGCACTGCAGTGGCTCAAGTGGTTAAGACACTTACTGAAAGGTGGCAGGTCAGCAATTCGATACCCGAGTACTGCACGATGGAGTGAGCTCCCGTCTCTGTCCAAGCTCCTGCCAACGTAGCAGTTCGAAAGCAAGATAAATAGGAACCACTTCAGTGCGAAGATAAACAGTGTTCCGTGCATCCCTGCCACATGTCCACAGAGACGTCTGCAGATGCAGACAGCACTGGCTCTTCGGCTTACCTTGGAAAGCCAGATTTTTAAAGTTTCACTTTGATTCTGTTGAGGTCTGTTTCCTTGCATGGGTCCAAGGAAAACTGTAGAAAGGCTCAGTTGTGGAGACGCATGAAGGTCCATGATCAAGCTCCCATTCAGACATGGAACTCACTCACTCTCAGCCTGGCCTACCTCACCGGTCTGTTCTAAGGAAGGAATCCATGGATGTTGCCTAAGGTCCCAGGAAAAGCGGGATAAACTATATAAATGTAAACCATGTTAACTTGCATCCAGAGAGGGAGACTTCTGCTGGAATTTGTGCTGAGTCCAAATATTTGCATGAAGAAATGAACACAACTACAGTATAGTACTATTCAACAATTGTATTTCACTCCCATGGCTTGTGCTTTTAAACATATGTGACCCTCTTGACATAACAGAAATTCATCCTCCAGCTCGTTAATTATTGCCAGTTCCTGCTTACAGAAAGGAACAGATGGCAGGTAATTAATTAGCCATTCATTCTCCTAACTAGAAAGAGGTCCAGGAATGGGTAGTTTGATGGCTCCTATTTGTGGGAAGATTTCCCTATTGATCCAGAAAATTTCAAAGCAATGCCTTCCGGTTGTTAATATTAATGGTTAAATTGTGCTTCCAGAACAAGGAGTTTGCCTTTCATTAACAACAGAAATAGTATCTTTTTTCTATTTCTATAATAATTTTCTAACCTTCAGACAGTATTAGGCATAGAAACAGTTATCTCTTACCAAACGAAAGAGCTGAAAAACTCAGATGATGGAGATGTACTCTGAAATACTGTATGTAAAAGCACCTGTATTATTGCGCTATTAATTTAGGAACTACAGTACCTGTTGTTATTCAGTCACATAGTCGAGTCGGTCGGTCAGACAGCACATATTCACCACAATTTAATTAAGCTGAGCATACTTAGCTCTTGTTGATTTCAGGGGAAGAATTAACAGATCCTAATCCCCCCTCCCCCATTTGAAATCAGTAGATGTAGAAAAAAGGTTAATTGAACTCAAGGTGTATCATAACTGCCATAATTAATACTAGCTGAAATCCCATTGCTTAGCTGAATAATATGCAGCTAGAGTTGGCTCATTTGAATCAATAGAATTTACCAGAGAAGTTCCACTAAATCCCCATTGATTCAATGGGCCTACTCTAACAACTTATTTTACTAAATAACAAAATTTCAACCATTGGGTTTAATGGTAACCTAAAATTACTGGGATGGCAGTTTGAACATAAAAAGTTAAATTATCCATGGCAGAGATATATTGGTTATTTGTCTACAGATAATTGCCTGTATAGGGTTGTCACATGTCCTAGTTTTCCATGATTTTCCCAGATTCAAGCTGTCCCGGCCAGTTCAAGAAAAAACATGTAATAGTCCCAGATTTTTAAATTTTAACAAAGGAAGCAAGATCACCCTTCCTCAAGGGATTTTTGGAAAGAGTTAATTCACTGCCTCCCTGCCTTTCTTTCAATTATCCTACATGAAAGTGGTGAAGGCAAAACAGGACTCTAAGAAGCCTGCTGGGGAGGGGAGACACTTGCAAGTTTGGGGGACAAGGAGTCGTCCTCAGCCCTTTTCCTCGAAAGCTGGGAGGGAGCAAGAAATACCCATATCTAAGAAGCCAAACCTCTACCATACACTGGGACGGAGGATTCCTTCTTCATGTGACCACAAAAGGTTAATTGCATAGGGTCGGTATTCCTAGAGAGGAAGGGAACTGAGTGGACAGAAAGTGAAGAGTCCTCCATCACAAAGGTCCTTCTCCAAAATAAGTCTCTTTCTGTCTCCTGCTTTTCTCCTTCCAGAGGTAAACAGAGGTTCCATGGATTACACTGCCATTCTGGGTCTCTTTTTAGAATTTTCTTCCAAGGGATTCTCATGTGGGGTTTGAGGGTAGTCTATTTCAGGGGGGGGGGGTGAAGGGAAGGGGGGTTTCTTCAGGGGGAGCAAAGGTGGTTTCAAGAGTGGCCCAAGAAATTTTATTCAAAATAATAAAAATAAAAACAGAACCACCAAGAATAGTCTTTTGCAAGAAGAATCACACGGGGGTAAACCTCTTGAATACCATTTATTTTAAATTGATGAAGGCTGTCCACCCTGGATGGGAATTCTGTGGGGTCTTAGAGTGTCTGACACATGTGCAGTTTGAAGAATGCAACGTGGCTGTCCCAGTTTGGCAGGAGAGAATTATGGCAACCCTATGCCTGTAGCACTGTTTGCTGTCAGGTATGACTGGAAGGTTGGGAGGCCAGCAGTTTGAGACCCGAGTGCTACACAATGGAGTGAGCTCCCATTTCTGTCCCAGCTCCTGCCAACCTAGCAGTTTGAAAGCAAGAAATTACAAGTAGATAAATAGGTACCATTTCAGTGGGAAGGTAAACAGTGTTCTGCATGCTCCAGTGTCTAGTCATGCCTGCCACATGTTCATGGAAACGTCTGCAGGCTCAGACAGCATTGGCTCTTTGGCTGTAAATGGAGATGAGCATTGAACCCTAAAGTCGGACATGAGTGGCTTGTGAGCAAGGGTGGTCTTTACCTATCATGCTATCATAAGAACTTTTACACTCAAGACATAGTCTCATTGCAATGGTATTGTTATGTTCCTCACCAGCAAATGGGCTTAGAATCATAGAAGAACTGATTTGGAAGGGTCCTATGATGATGCCATGGAGCCCCACCCCATGCTCAGTGCAGGACTCCAGATCAAAGCAGATCTGACAAATTATTCTCTAATTTTCTCTTGGATTCCTCTGGCATTGGAGGGCTCACCACCTTCCATGGGTTCCATTGTCGTACAGCATTTTATGGTGATAACCATATTCCTTGCAGCAGCCATAAATGTGAATACAGATTTGCATTATATAAAACCACTGAATGAATTGATGGGTAATTTTTGATCCTCCATCCTGCCAAAGTCCAATATTATCGATGGGACCTGGGACAGCACCCTAGAATCTGCAACACTGTTTGTAGTTGCTATTGTGGTGGTTTTTGGTGCTCTGCTCTGCTTTGCTTTGACTCCCCCCCCCCTCTCAGTTTGTGGAAATACAGTTGTACCCCGCTTAAAGTGCATAATGCGTTCCACAAGATTGCTCTTGAAGTGAGTTTGCTCTTTAAGCGAAACATCATTGTAAATGACCAATTGTGGGGGGGGGGGGAGGGGAAGCTAACTCCAATTTATTTGTTAAGCGAGTTTTTGGTTGGTTTTATTTGTTAAGCGAAGCAGACATTCAGAGAAAATTCTGCTATTTAAGTGAGTGACTCTTTAAGCGAGGCGCTCCTTATGCCAGGTTTGACTGTACAATGAACTGTAACTTAGCCTAATGTGTTTAGCCTGGTAATAACACAGTGTCATGAAAGAGCCTCCTTGAAGATTGTGGTATTTTTAACTACAGTCGGGCGTACCCTGGTAACAGCAACCTTGTGTTGCCGGTTAATCTTTATCACACTACGTCAAGTGAAAGGAGCTGCAAAATGGACTCACCAAAACAGTGCCTTATTTTGGTAGTTTCACATCTGGCTGAGACATGGAGGAAGAAGTGCCATGTTATCATGCCACAAAGTGAATGTATTCATGGTGGATGAAGTTAACTAATTAAAAAGGCTGTAGGGGAGAAGAAAGTAGGAAGCAAAACACCCAACCTTTCAGAAGCAACATACAATTGTTCATGCTTTTTGGGGGAAAGCCAGCAGAGTTACTGTTCTTAAACAAAGCACATTACCATATCATTTCTGTCTTTGTTCTTCTTGTCAGGCAATTACTTTTTAATCTGTTTAAAAGAACAAAAGATGCCCAAAAGAGATAAGGTAAGGCAATTTCCAGTAGAGATGCATGTGAAATGAAGCAGTGGTAAGGTGTGGTGGGAGAAGAAGGAGCCACACATACTTTCTTTTCTTTTCTTTTCTTTTCTTTTCTTTTCTTTTCTTTTCTTTTCTTTTCTTTTCTTTTCTTTTCTTTTCTCTTCTTTTCTTTCCTTCCTTCTTTCATTTTTGTTTGTTAATGATCAGGCAGCAGAAGGTGGGGCAGCCTAGTCCTGTGGGACAATTAAAGTTGAGGGGAGGAGTCTCTCCTGCTGTTTATACCCACCCAAGGAGTTTTGTTTAAAGATTGGTTTTCTTCTCCATCCATCAATTGTTCCTTGGAAGCAGAAGGGTGGGGGCATCTTCTGAGAGGACTCCACCTCACAGACCAGTGATGGTGAACCTTGGCACTCCAGGTGTTCTGGAACTTAAGTTCCCATAAGCCCTCATCATCAGGAGTGCTGACTTGGGCTTCTGGGAATTGAAGTCCAAGAACACCTGGAGTGCCAAGGTTCACCATCACTGTCATAGACCTTGGCGGTAATTAGGCAAAGTTGTAGGACAAACAAGCTGAGAGGATTGCAAGAGTGCACTGCCTAATGCTTCTCTTGCGGTCTTTAGAATTAAATTAGCCTGGAAATTGTATCCCATATGCAATTGGTCTTTACTGATAGGTAATTACACATTCCCTGTAGTTTTGCTCTGAAGTCCGACTCCGCATATACATACTCAATTTCCAGTAAACTGAGTGAGCCAAGAAAGGTTGCTAGGCAGCAGAACCTCCCGCTTCACCAGTGTGTGTCAAGTGCTTAAGTCTTGGGGAGTGGTGGGTTGTCAAAATTTTCGCTACCACACCGTGATGTCATCACAGTGTGGGCAGAGCCAAAGAATGAATGAATAAATAAATAAATAAATAAATAAAATTACACACACACACCTCAACACACACACACACACACACCACAAACCCATAAAATAAATAAACAAATAAATAAATAAATAAAAATTACATAAAAATACACCCACCCACCCCAAACACAAATCAACCTACCCACCCACCCCAACCTCAAATCAATCCACCCACCCACCCACCCCAAACACAAACCCTGGGTCACTTACCTTGGGTCAATTCGTCGAGGAACAGCAGAGGCGGCGGCACGGTGGCAAACCACGGCGGCAGCAAACCGCCGCAACGGCACAGTGGCCTGGTGGCACAGCCCGACCTGGCTAGGAAAGGTCGCCACCACCACCACCGCTTCTTCAGGTACTGCCTGCACCCTTCCTTTCCCAGCAGCCATTTTGGCTACTGGAAACTGCGCATGCATCATATGGACGTTTGACACATGCGCAGTTAGCAGGAGCCATTTTGGCTCCAATTTTGAAAAACAAATTTGCCAGTGAGGGATCCGAAGTGGACACCTAAAAATCAACACAATAATCCTGGGTGGTTACTAACTCCCCCCCGGAGAACCACCCGGGGTTGTTGCTACCGGTTCGGGTAAACTGGTGTGAACCGGAAACAACCCACCACTGGTCTTGGGGATGTCCAATGGCAATGAGGAGAAGGAAGAAGCCACCCCAGGCCATTCCTGCCTCTCTTCCATCCCACTCTGCCCCTGTCTTCCTTCTGTCCACCCCAGGAAACAGACTTCATCTTCCACAGGCTTTCTTTTCACTGCCATTCATTTTTATCTTTGAATGAGGAAGCTGGAAGGCATTGCATATAACAAATAAGACCATCCATGGATTTTGGCTTTCCCTTCCTTTGCCAGTCAATCCATACAAATTCACACTCTAGCATTGAGCCAATATATATATTCACTCTGGACTGTGGTGGCCAAATTATGCCTCAGAAATGTCCCTTCCACTATTGTCACCAGTCCTGTCACTGCTACAAAGAAAAAGGTGTTGATCAATTTTAATTTAATTTAATTTTCGAATTTATATGCCACCCAAACAAGAGAAGGGTAGCTTACATAATCATTGAACAGTGGGCACATGATGGGCACAAGGAATGAGAACTGTGTTTTCCACCAGGATTGCTCCACTAGCTATTGTGCCAGCAACACAAAATTATTCCAGGAAACTCTCTCTCTCTTTCAGCTACTTCTTTTGCTTTTTTAAAAAAATCTGATTTATAGGCTGCTTCATTCATTTTTCATCTTGTGATAGGTAAAGGCTGCCCTTGCTCAAAAGCCAGTCGTATCCGACTCTAGGGTTCAGTGTTCATCTCTGTTTATAGCCGAAGAGCCGGAGCTGCCTGCGTTTGCAGACGTTTCCGTGGATATGTTCATCTAGTAATAAAGATGTGCTTATTTTTCACAGTTGTGTTGTGAAGTTTGTATAACAATAGTTTGACAAAAGTGTTTGCTTCTTTATTTTATCCAATGTGTATTTTTTTAGGTGACTTATTTTCTCAAAGAAAATATGTAAAAAAGAATGACATGAGGATTTTAGTCTGCCTGGAATCCCAGAATTCATTTTTCTGAATCTTAGACTTTTAAGAGCTACCTCTACTTACTCAGTAGAGAAGAAGAGAATGTTTTGGATTTGCACATGACCAAAGGAATACACAGTTGTTCGGTGGCACCCGTCTCATGTTCTGGTATTGACTCCAGCAAGATTGGTTTAAAGACCAGATGGGAGGCTAGTCTTCCTGACTCTTAATCCAAATCAAGGAAGTACGATCCCAGCAGATTCCTGACTGACTCTCCTGGTAAAAAAAAAAAATGAACTGGTTTTCCACACTGGCCTCCCAACACAAGCTAGTCATAAAGCTTAAAGCCATACAGCAATCTTTGATGTGCAAAGAGATCTGACCAATCTTTCCATTTCTACAGGACCCAATGGGGAACTCAATGTTGCTATCCCTCTGTGAGGCACTATGACCTATGCTGGCAAGACCTACATCACCGTTCTTAATGCCCTTCAGTTTCAGAAGAATGCCAGAAATGTTCTTAGTCCTGAGGAAAGGTTACAGACACATATGTACTTTTCTTTGATGTAAAATGAAGAATATTGCTGAGCTGCTCAAGATTACTTCTCTGCCCTGCAGTTTGCAACATGCTTTTTCCAAATTGCTTACTCATTGCTTTCCCTGAAGCATGGCTGTAGGGTTGGATATGGCATGCTTTTCAACCACTTGGCAGATGTACACTGCTCCTTCTTAGTGTAACCCCTAACACACTAGAACTGGAGAGATTCTTGCCTGTGTAAAGATAAACAGTGCTACAAAGAGAGAGAAACCAACATTTACAGCAGTCTGCTTTAGGTGAGAGAAAACACTCAGTGACCTAGAGAAAGAAAAAGAAAGGGGTCTTTTAATACCACTGTTGGTATTAAACAACACAAATGTCAGCTGTGTGAGAGGGTGAGTGTGAAACAAAATGTGAGTTTCAGTTTTTAATGCAAAGAGTTTGTTGTTGTTCACTCGCATAGTTGAGTCTGACTCTTTGTGACCTCATGGACCATCACACACCAGGCACCCCTATCCTCCACCATCCTCCTCAACCTGCCCAGCTCAGTGCCTATTGCGTCAACAATACCACCCAGCCATTTCATTCTCTGCTGCCCCCTTCTTCTTTTGCCCTCAACCTTTCCCAACATCAAGGCTTTCTCAAGTGAATCCTCTCTTCTCATTAGCTTCATCTTCAATATTTGACCTTCCAAAGGGCAGTCGGGGTCGATTTCTTTTAAGATTGACCTACCAGTATTTGTTCTCTTTGCTGTCTAGTGTTCTCTCAAAACTCTCCTCCAACACCACACTTCAGAGGCATCTATTCTTCCCCAGGTTGCTCATAGCCTGCCTCCCAAAAATTAGTTGCCTTTTTATTTCATGTCTGTGATCACCATCTTCCCCATCTATTTTCCAAGGAATGATAGGGCCTGTTGCCATTATCTTGTTGTTTCTTTAATGTTGAGTCTCAAGCCAGCTTTTTCACTCTCTTCTTTCAACCTAAGCAAGAGCTTCTTTAGGTCTTCTTCATTTTCTGCCATTAGGGTAGTGTCATCTGCATATCTCAAATTGTTGATGTTTCTCCCAGCAATTTTAATTCCATCTTGTGATTCATCAAGTCCTGTATTGTGTATTACTGTATGTGCTCAGCGTATATGTTAAATAAGCAGGGTGACAAAATGCAGCCTTGTCTTACTCCCTTTCCTATTCCAAACCACTTTGTGATTCCATATCCCAATGATGGTGAACCTTGGCACTCCAACTGTTCTTGGACTTCAATTCCCAGAAGCCCAGGTTCCTAGTAAACCCATTTGTGTGGATTCACCTGGACTTGGGCTTCTGGGAAGTGAAGTCCAAGAACAGCTGGAACACCAAGGTTCACCACCATGGCCATATCCTGTCCTAACTGTTGCTTCTTATTTATTTATTTAATCAAATTTCTATTGCCGCCCAACTTGGCAACGACTCTGGATGGCTAACAACAATTAAAAATATTATGAAAACTAACTAAAAACCCTTAAAAACCCCATTAAAAAGTCAAAATAATTTTCTTGACTCATGTACAGATTTCTCATGAGAATTATAAAGTGTTCTGGTGTTCCCATTTCTTTTATTACTTGTCACATTTTATTGTGATTCATACAGTCAAAGTCCTTGGTGTAGTCAATGAAACAGAAGTAGGCTTCCTTCTGGTATTCCTTTGCTTTCTCCATGATCCAAAGTATTTTGGCAATTTGGTCTCTAAAGTACTTGTAAATAAAATGCCAGTGGGGATTTGTTCCCAGTTTATGCTGTGTAAATCTAGGAGATTGTTTGAGCTCAGTTTGCAATGAACATGTGCAGGAGATGTCTTCTTCATGTTCCTTGTTCTCAAATTTTGAGGATTTCAAATGGCTCCCAAGGCTGTAGGGGTCCTTTGCAGATTAAATCTGAGAATTTCACCAAAGGTACAGATATTTTAAATGAAAAGAAGAAGCCCCAATATGACTGTCTGTCCTCTCTGTCTCTCTCTCTTATTCATTGCATTTTACTTCTGATAATGTGTGCTTTAGAGATGCTGGTTGTACAAATGCTATAGGTCACTGGAACACTCAGAACGGTTTTGTTGCCATAAATATATTTCTGGTCTTTTGTTTTTCTTCAGATCTTTCTAAAGATGTGACATCAGGAGCTTTGTTGCCTTGGCAATAGCCATTGCTGTTCCATTGCCAGCTCCATTTTAGTTGTTTATCCTTGTCTGACCTGTTACTAAGAAACACAATGTTGATTAGGAGATTTAGGAGGGATGAGTGAAATGAGAAATCAACAGCAGGTATTGCTTTTCTAGAATCTGAAATACTCCTGGCAAAATGAGGAGGCTTCCCTCTTTCTACCTGTAGCCAAAAGTGATGTACTGTGACTCCAGTATAAATATAACTTATAACATCACTGATAGCATCAGTTGGATGCAAGGGGGGGAGTGGAATAATGTACCTCCTTTTCTGTTGGCAATACACACTCAGCATTGAGTCACTGGGTGTACAGTCTACTTCATTACCATAGCTGGATGCCCGGCCAGGCATCTGTAATGTAACTTCTAAAGGCACAGCTCCTCTTTTCAGACAATGAGATGCCTGGAACCAAAAATGACAAATACCGAAAGGGAGAAGAAGGCAAGCCCCAAGATACATAGGACAAAACTGAAAAGCTGCAACACTCAGTATTATACTTGCAGGCCAAACCTGGGGCTCTTGAAAACTGCAGCAACAAACCTAACCTGTGCTTTCACAATTTTGATAAGGGCAAAGAAATTAATTTTGCAATCTAGAGCATTTCTTGACTGTTTCTGGGTTTGCTGATATATTTTTAGTCACTTATGGATGGGGGAAGAGCTACGTCTTGTTTATCCTGATCAATATTTTAAGCAGGAGGTAACTGCAGTGTTGTCAATGTCAAGGGTTCTCATTTGCAAGTTGCAATAGCATTAATCTTTCATCATATTCTTTTATCACCAGTTGAAATGAAACAGTGCTCCCAAAGAAGTAGCATTGATGTCTGGATATTTAAACCGTGTAGAGATTATCGAGGTTGACAAGCCTGCTCCCATCCATGCTCTGTGGCATACCTTTGGATATTGGCATCAATATTTTGGCAGAGTACCCCAGGTTTTGCTATTTAAACCATCAAGATCCTTATACTTCCAATCCATGCTTCCTAAATAATTTGTTAATATTGGAATTTCCCCGGTACTGATAGCAGTAATCTTTTTTCTTTTGCATCAAGTTCTGTTCTGGACACCATCTTCATTCTGTCAAAGAACTTATTCCTGAAGAATAATTTAAGTTCCTTGTAGGTTATATTGAATTTTATTTTTTCCACCAGAAGATGTGGAGCCAGTCCATTTAGAGGCGATACAATTTTATGTCTCCTCCAATGCTTATACATCCGTGCCATTTGTCTCACACAGGTCCATAGGTGAGAGTAAAGGTATCCAACTCTGGGGTTCAGTACTCATCTCCATTTATAGCCATAGAGCCAGTGCTGTCTGCGTCTGCAGACGTTTCCACAGGGCCATAGCCAGGATTCTAGATGTGGATTGGCAAATATTTTTTCAGGATGGGCAACAAAGCCTCTTTTCAATGCATTGCCATGGGAAAATGTGCTTTGCCAGGGTGGGCAAAGTGCTAACTCAGGGTGGGTCGAGCCCACCCTGGCCACCCCCTGGCTACGGCCCTGCATTTTCGTGCTCCCGAGGCAGGTATGACTGGACACCAGAATACATAGAATGCTATTTACCTTCCCACTGAAGTAGTACCTATTTATCTACTTGCAATTTCTTGCTTTCAAACTTCTAGGCTGGCAGGAGCTGGGACAGTGTCAGGCGCTCACTCCAGTGTGCAGTACTTGGGTCTCAAACTGCTGGCCTCTAGTCATCAAGTTCAGCATCTTAACCACTACGCCACACAGTCCCTACAGGGAACTGTAAAAATCACACTCAGGTTGGAGCCAGGGGGTCTACTGGCACAAGATTACTGATTTGCTATACAGTCAAACCTCGCATAAAGACCGCCTCGCTTAAAGAGTAACTCACTTAAAGAGCAGAATTGTCTCTGAATGTTCGCTTCACTTAACAAATAAAACCAACCAAAAACTCGCTTAACAAATAAATCGGGGTTCGAAATCCCCCCCCCCATGGGTCACTTACAATGGTGTTTTGCTTAAGCAGCAAACTCACTTAAAAAGCAATCCTGTGGAACGTATTATGCTTTTTAAGCGAGGTAGAACTGTATATAAATGGTAGGTTTACAAAACAGGTGGAGGCTGGAAGGGTTGAATACCAAGAAAACGTTCTATAATGTTACACTGCCATCTCCTGGAAATTCTGAATATTATAGAACTGTTCTTTAGTGATGAACATGTTGATTGGAGACACTGTTTTATTCATGATGGATTTTTACATAGTTGTACTTGTCATATAGCAAGGAATCTGTGTTCTGTTCAAGGGCAGAGATAGATTTGTGTAACAGCTGGATTCCATATCAAATATTGTTTTGCATCTCCTTTGAGACTAATCCCAAGGGCAGTATAAATCATCAAAGTGCATGGCAGACCCAAATTCCAGTATGCTTAGTCTCTTCGTATATTACCTTCCTAAAGCTTTCTAAAGCTAAGTGAAGCCTCCAGAACATCCATATCAGCCACTTCAAAGCTATAGGATATTGCCTTTTAAAAATAAACAAATCTGTAGATAAATGTGCACTTTACCACCACACCAATTTCAGTGTACTGTAAAACCTCGCATAAAGAGTGCCTCGCTTAGAGACTAACTCGCTTAAAGAACAGAATATTCTCTGAATGGTCACCTTGCTTAACAAATAAAACCAACCAAAAACCCGCTTAACAAATAAATCGGGTTTCACAATTCCCCCGACCAGAAGTCACAATTGTTCACTTACAATGGTGTTTCGCTTAAAGAGCAAACTTGCTTAAAGAGCAATCCTGTGGTACGCATTATGTTCTTTAAGTGAGGTACAACTGTATATATGTTTAGTCTACCCTACGCCTACAATCTCTGAATTTCTTTCCCTTTCCTCCTCTTTTTCTTTCTTCTTCTTTTGAATTTGCAATTCAACAAAATTAATAAAGGGTCTGTCACGCCGCCACCCGCCACCCCCACCCCCCCTGATAAGGCTATTGCATTGGACACTACTCTGTAATCTCTGATTTGTCACAATAAAGATATTGTTCTAATATGGATTTTGAATAGTTCTCCTTATTGGTAACATGACTATTGGTGGTGGTGGTGGTGGTGGTTTTGCAACAGGTGTGAACATAGGTATAAAGGTGTGAACACCTACATGGTCTGTGTGTGTGTGAGAGAGAGAGAGAGAGAGAGGCAAGGTTGTTGCCTTGTTAGTGGTACCCACTTGAGAACAGAACAGGGATGCTTGCAATCAATTTGGAGTTGTTGTTGTTTTTAAAAAGCACATTTTGGACTGCGTCTCCCAGCCAACATGACAGTCGCAGGATTTTGGAAATTGTAAGTCAAAAAAATAACTTTTTCCAGTTCTACTTGCAATGCACCTATCACCTGTTTGTGTCCATTTTGTGTATGTAATTTTGTAGAAGCAGGAGGCAGATGACGGGAGTAGGGTTTATTCATGTACTATGGTCTACTCTGCACACCATCAATTATGTCATCTGGACATGCCCAGAAGCAATCCCAAAGGACAGCTATATATGGTGATACAAATCAAAAGCAAGACAAAATAATGAGATAGGAATGACTATAAAAACCCATATGTCCTGTTGACAGAACAAAATATCCTGTGTATCTGCAATTAGAGCTAATACTGTGTTGTAGTTGATGGAATAAATATCAAAAGAAACAGTGAGGCACAAACAGTGGTCAATTATCTCTCCATTTGTCTGTCCTTTTGTCGTTCTCAAGAGCATACCAGAAATAGTCTCTAGTTCCCTGCGCCCACACCAATGGCCGGGGAAGAAAAAGCCAGGGCAGGTTAAGGCCTTCGCCGCCCCTCCCCCTGAGCCCACACCAACAGCCAGGGAAGAAGCCAACATATTGTATTGTATTGTATTGTAATGAAATGTATTGTTTGTAAGCCGGCCTGAGTTGCTACAGCGAGTAGGCGGCAATATACATCTGAACTAATAAATAAATAAATAAATAATGATCTGTTCCCATACTTCACCTTAAAAATTCTTGTGAAAGGGCAAAGACTTGACTAAACAAGGCATCATTTGAAACTTGGGATTGTTAAAAGAATGGCACACAACCCAGAAGATTCCTCTAAAATGTCTTAAAATGCCATTTAAAAGTACCTTTTCAGAATGACTAGAAAACACTGCTCATCACACCAAAAAAGTAACTCATAACTATTCACTACATTGTTTCTGAAATGTAGTTTAGTCACATTCATATTCTAACCCCCAAGTACCTGTACAGGTAACAATGCTAAATGTAACTTTTCATTCCAGAGTCCTAGCATTGTAATCATATTGAGATAGACACAGCTATGGAATCTCTTTCTACTTTACTTGTCAACAAGGGATGGAGATGCAGGACCACAGTAGCCACTCCCACCTCTTTCCTCCACTTTGTATTTTCATACATCTAAATAGGCAATATGTTCAACAGCGATAACTGAATTATTGCAGCCCATTCAGTGTGCTTCAGAAATAGCTATTTCTAGACCACAAATTCTATATTGTAGCTATGAATGATCTGTCCCCTACTTCTTGATCTGAAGAAATAAGAATCAGAATTCAATGTATTACTCAAAATTTATTTACAGATCAGTTACAATGATCAATTATAAACATTCATTGTTCTGCCTATGGGTACACAGCAATGGCACACAATATTTTAGTATTTTAAAAAATATCATTTTGAAAGGAGTTAGAATAAAATTAAGAGACTGTTGTGTCTGAATAATAATCACAAGTGGTGCTTTATTTTTTTTTATTTTTTTTGGCATGGTTAAGATGTAGCTACCATAGTCAAAAGTTGATGTGGTCTGATTGTGATTCCTTTGATAGTTGCAAGCTTGCTCTACGGGTCAAATATTATGCCTCACAAAATAATTTAGAAGTGTCCAGATCTTTAAATGGCATTAACTTAACATGTGTTTTGCTGAGACAACTGTGTGGAATGTTGACACAATCATTTGGATATGGCTGGAATAAGATTCCAAGAACATAGATTTGGTCATATCCTTTAAATACCCATGCATTAAATCAGGGTTGGCAAACCTACAGCCTGCAGGCCAGGCCTGGCCCAAGGTACCATTTCATGTTGCCCGTTGCCCCTAAATGCTCATCCCAGCCTTGCCATAGTGAGTGGGTGGGATTAGGATGGGGCAGGAGTATCCCTCTGTCCAGAGGAAAGAAACTCTGTCAGAAGGTCAGTACTTTTATCCAAGAGACACATCCAGCATACTGGCATTACATTATCTGTTCTCATTAGTGGAAAAGAGCCGAAAGAAGACCTTCTGCAGCTCAGGAGGATAATTTTGGGTCTGCTAGATCAGAATTTCCTTCATGCCCACAGCATAAACCCAAACTGTGCTCCAAGTCTGGTGGAGTAATTTTCTCCTTCCTGCATTGGTTTTGAGAAATAAACATCTATGGGGTTAGAAGGTGGGCAAGAGATACTGTTCCATGTCATTTCAATTCCTAGAAGCCCTGATCAGCAGGAGTGCTGACTTGGGCTTCTGGTAATTAAGGTCCAAGAACACCTAGAGTACCAAGGTTCACCATCACGACCCTATAGGTTCAATGATAATTTTGATACTCTTTTGCTGTTCAGTCGCACAGTCAATTCCGACCCTTTGGCATCCACAATACCATCTAGCCATCTCATTTTTAGTCGCCCCCTTTGTCTTTTGCCCTCCACCTTTCCCAGCATCAAGGCCTTCTCAAGTGAATCCTCTCTTCTCATTTGATGTCCAAAGTACTTTAGCTTCATCTTTATTATTTGACCTTCTAAGGAGCAGTCAGGTTTGATTTCTTCTAAGACTGACCTATTTGCTCTCCTTGCTGTCCAGGGGACTCTCAAAACTCTCCTCCAACACCACATCTCAAAGGCATCTATTTTTCTGCGCTCAGCTTTCCTAATGATCCAGTTCTCATAACCATCCATTGCCACCGGCAATACCATTGCTTTGACTATACGAATCTTTGTTTTCAATGTGATGTCTCTGCTTTTCACTATGTTCCCCAGGTTTCTCATTGTTTGCCTCCCAAGAATCAGTTGCCTTTTTATTTCATGGCTGCAATCCCAAACTGCAGTGATCTTGGATCCTAGGAAAGTAAAATCTGTCACTGCTTCTACTTCTCCCCCATCTATTCTCCAGGAGATGATAGGGCCTGTTGCCATGATCTTGGTTTTCTTGATATTGAGTCTCAAGCCAACTTTTGCACTCTCTTCTTTCAACGTAAGTAACAGCTTCTTTAGGTTCTCCTCACTTTCTGCCATTAAGGTAGTGTCATCTGCATATCTCAAGTTTCTCCCAGTAATTTTGATCCCAAATTGTGATTCCTCCATCCCTGCATTGCACATTATGTGCTCTGTGTATAAGTTGAATAAGCAGGGTGATAAAATGCAGCCTTGTCTTACTCCTTTTCCTATTCCAAACCACTCCGTCATTCCGTATTCTTTCTACACATGCTATAACATCCCATATTCAGGTCAGCATTATACTATTATTCCTATTATTATGTCAACATCTGTCTAATACGTGAGAGGGGTTCTGAAAAGTACTCCTTATAGGTACTGTATCAATAAACTGCAATATTGGTACAGTTCAGAGTAACCCCTCCCCCCCCCATGGGAGGGGGGAAAGGGGAGGGGGCTACAACAAGAATGATCCTTCCTAATACAAAGGAAAAAATTGAAGGCTATTATTGTACCTTTAATGTTTGTAACCAAAAATACACAATTATCTTGTGCACAAATTATCCTCAATCTTTACATAGTTTCCTCATTTAAGACTATTAAATAAACATCACCAAAGAAATGCATTGCTCTAATGGGAAAGAAGAGAGTTATCTCTGATTCAAATATTTTTTAAAAAAGCATTTGTCCTTGGAATCAAATCACAGATTACAAGTTTTAGACATCAGAAACTCACATTCCTACAGACACACTCAACTGAACCGTGCAAATACCATAATGGTAACCGTAGATATCTTAAGGCAGGGGTACCCAAACTACGGCCCATGGGCCGAATCTGGCCCCCAAAGCCAATTCATCCGCCCCATGCCTTTCTCATCGCTCCTGGAAGTGGAAGTAAAATGTGCCCATATGGGTGCATTTTACTTCTGCTTCCAGAAGTGACGAGGGCAATGCAGGCTGGATGAATTGGCGCTAGGGGCTGGATCCGACCCATGGGCCATAGTTTGGGGACCCCTAGTTTAAGAAGAGAAAATGGTAGCTTAAAATCTCATCCTGTTGCAAAACAGATTGCAAGGTGTGTTTTCTTCCACTTCCGGTGGGAGGAACCATGTGACCGGCCCGCTGAACCACATGACCGGCCCACAGCCTGAAAAGTTTGGTCATCCCTGTCTTAAGGCTTAGGATCCACCCTTCACCTCAACCTGCAAAAGAGGAACCTCCTTTTAATCCTGATAGCTTTGTCCATCGTTTCCCCACTTTGCCTAGAAGAAAAGGTGATGAGGGATCTAAGAGATGAGGGAATCTGCATTATCATGATTGTTTCCATCTCTGCAAAACGAGCAGCCCCTGTCAAGATGCCCTCCCTTAACTTGCTGAAGGAGAGATCTATGTGCTGCAGAATTCTGCCTGGAAGTTCACACATTCTTTGCTTTCAGTTGGGCAAAATGGTTGCATGCATATGTAGGCATGGAAGTGATTAATACAAGACATTTTTGTTTGTTTTAGTTCCCCTGCAAACTGCTCCTAGATAAGCTAAGACTGATGCAGGATGCTTCATGATCTACAAAACCCAAGGTTCATTTCCTTACACCCCCCCTTCTTCCTCTATCACTCCTTCTTTAATGAGACTTTGATTTGCTTTTCTTGCTTATCCTTCCGCCTTTGCCAAAACACCTCCTGCAGCAGAACAGACAACACTTTAGGGAGATGAAGAGAGCGAGAATTACTACAGCCAGGAGGAAGGCGATGACATCAAGAGAATGGTACTGGATCCAGTTGAGGTCATGAGCTGCTGGCCGCAAATGGGCAGCTCCTTTGTGCTTCATTACAAACTCCACCCAGTGCACCGCAAGATCAAGAGGATGGATCGGTCTGTCCAAGTGAAGTTCTGAGAGACGCTGGATGTTCTCTTTATATCTGAAAGCATTTTAAAAAGAAGTGTTACTTAGAATTTATATATGTGTTGAGAAATAAAATACACCCCAGAAGAAACCTCAGGCTCTGTTGAAGCTGAAAGTAGTTGTCTTTTAGGGAATTTGGGCCACTTTTATGGTCCTAGTGCCACAGAAGGTAAAGGTAAAAGTTGCCCTGGCTCGAAAGCCAGTCATATCCGACTCCAGGATTCAGTGCTCATCTCTCTTTATACCGAAAGAACCAGCATTGTCTGTGTCTGCAGATGTTTCTGTGGACATGTGGCAAGGCATGTCACAACACTGGAGTGCACAGAGCACTGTTTACCTTTCCACCAAGGTGGTCCCTATTTATCTACTTGCAATTTCTCGTTTTCAAACTCCTAGGTTGGCAGGAGCTGGGACAGAGACGGGACCTCACTCTGTCATGCAGTGCTCAGGAATCGAACTCCAACCTTCCAGTTGTCTAGTTCAGCATCTTAATCACTTTTATATAAATATTTAAAAAATATGCCACGAAGGATAGCGGGTGAGCAAACAGGGAATTGGTTGACAGGCAGGGCGAGTGAGTTGCAGTTTCACACTGAATGATCAATACATGACAGTGGGAATGGTAAGAAAAAACTGCAGAAAGGAAAGCAAGAAGAAAAGGTTGGTCTTTAACCAGTTTGCACAGGAGAAGTATTTAGTTTTCAATGTGCACTTTCAGCAGCTCCTCCAGTGGCTTTAGTGGTTAAGATGCTGAGCTTGGAGACTGTAAGGTTGAGTTTCGATACCCAAAGGCTGTACTTGGGGACATGAAAGGAGCCTCATTCGGGCGTCCCCTGCACGGAGTTTCTCCAGCAAAAATCCTTTCAACCCAGAGTAATCTCTGACACAAAATTATTATTATTAATGTGCACCTTACTTGGGCATAACCATAAACTTAGTTTGGTACTGAAATGCATTTCTTTACTCACTTTTTATCATAAATAACAGCCTTGAGGGCATTAGATATGTCCTTTGCAGTCATTTCAATTATATTCAGGGTCACTCCTGCACCTCGAGATTCCATCCGTTTTGCATTATCCATTTGATCTCCAAACAGTGGCATCAATACCATTGGCACTGCATTGCAGATCCCCTCATATATCCCATGAGACCCTGCATGGGTTATAAATGCTCTGGCTTTTGGATGAGCTGTTGAATAAAAAATGGGTGGGAGGTAAGAAACAGAAACAGATCTATTTTACTATTATTTACTTTGACTCCAGAGTAGCAGATATGAAAAACAAAATAGCGTTGTTAGATATGGATGCGATTTCTGGACTACAAATCCCATGATTCTCCATTATGGGAGCTTGACAGAAGAAGAAACCTAAATGTGGCTCACCTAGGGGAATGTCCTAAACTCAAATACTTTGAGGCCTAGATCCACCCAAACATCTCAGATCTTGATCTTGATGCTAGATTGGAGCCTGCTTTTTGAAGCTAGGCCTAGCTAGACTTCAAGCCTTTTCCCCAGGTGAACCAATTCCCAGTATGGAGAATCATGGTACTTGTTGTCTAAAAACAAACTGAAGATCCCATGCCTGGCCACAGATGCAATCGATTAAGATACAAATTAAAAAGTGGCAATGGTTAAGTTGATGTCTTCTATATTTAATTCATACAAACTAGACACATGTCAAGCCACAAAGGTGTTGTGGGGCTGTGGGATGGGAAAGGTGCTGTGCTGGGCTCAAAAACAATTTACTACCACACTGTGGGCGTGATATGGTGGGCGTGGCCAGGGGGAAAGACCTGTGTTGCACCCGAATTAGGACTACTTTATTTCATAACTTGGATGGGTGGGGCCAGCTGGAATTTCTGCTACTGGTTCTGGTGAACTGGTGTGAACCTGCTGATGCCCACCACTCCACTCTAGCCCAGCAACTTTGTATGACAACAGTAGAGCAGTATTTCCAAACCTTTGGTTTTTGGACTTCAATTCTCAGAAGCCCAAGTCAATTTCCCAAAGCACGGATCAGCCAATCTACTGACTAAGGCTTCTGGGAATTGAAGTTCCCTTGTGGGGCATGGACCCCCCCCCCCCAATTGGGAACCACTGATGTAGAGAAATACAGAATCCAGATAATTTGCTGGTCTGCCGGTTACTACCAGAAGCATGAGGATTTAAGCCAAGAAGGTGGCTTCATTTTGGCAGTTTATAGTCTGACCTAAACACAAAAGAAGAAGTTGAAATTAACCTGATAACAAATAATTATTATGATAGATTTGTTTGTACCTTAACTATTTTCCAATACAGTGTATACTGTTACTTAGGAAGAAAATTACACTTTTATTTCTGACCAAGACATACCTAGTAGATCATTCTGTGGAAGCCACTTAACAAGCTTTGTGTTGTTGGCAAGATTGGATGGGGCTTCTCCTGTATACCTCCACAGCACCTTCATAGATTAGAAAACAGAGGATGAATATAAGAAGCTATCTCTCATGACAGAAAACACAGGTTGCAGCTAATTTTGAAAAAATATAGTACAAATAAAACCAGAAAGAAAACTACATATATTGACTGCCTATAACAATGAATATACAGTAATACCCCGTATAACGTGAGTATCATATAGCGCTAAAACCATATAATGTGACAAGATTTTTGGAAAAAATCTTGTTTCAAATAACACGATTTTAACGTTATATGATACAGTCATTCTTAGCAGCAGGGTGGGTGGAAAGCTGAACGGGGTTCTCCGTTCAGCTTCCCAGCCACCCTGCAGCTACGGAGGCAGGGGTGGGGAGGCTGGAAAGTTGACGGGGGGCTCCCCCGTCGGCTTACCCAGCCACCCCACAGCTGCGGAGGCAAGGGCGGGTGGGTAGGGAAGCTGACAGGGAGTCCCCGTCAGCTTCCCCAGCCACCCTGAAGCTGTAGATCGGGTCCTCTGATCTCTCTGGAGCAGGCAGGGGACCCGATCCAAGCTGTTTCTGGGCTTCCCCGACGTCCTGAGCCAGTGCAGCAAGCCAGAATGTCAGAGTTCGAATCCCGACATTCTGGCTTGCTGCACTGGCTCAGGACGTCGGGGAAGCCCAGAAACAGCTTGGATCGGGTCCCCACACCTCCCTGGACCCAGCGGGGGGGTCAGAAACCCCAAAATTGGTTAAAAAAACGGACTTTTTTTTTACCAATTTTGGGGGCTCTGACCACCCCGCCGGGTCCAGGGAGGTGGGCAGACCTGATCCAAGCTGTTTCCAAAGTTCTCCCACCTCCCTGGAGGCTGCAGCAAGGCAAAATGTCAGGATTCGAATCCCGACATTCTTGCTTGCTGCAGCCTAAAAGAGGGTGGGGGAAGTTCAAAATTAGCGCGCATCAGCTCTAGGGAGGTCAGGAGACCCGATGCGCGCTAATTTTGAAGTTATCCCACCCTCTTTTAGGCTGCAGCAAGCCAGAATGTCGGTATTCGAATCCTGACATTTTGCCTTGCTGCAGCCTCCAGGGAGGTGGGAGAACTTTGGAAACAGCTTGGATCGGGTCTCCCCACCTCCCTGGACCCGGGGGGGGGGTCAGAGCCCCCAAAATTGGTAAAAAACGTCTTTTTTACCAATTTTGAGGTTTCTGACCCACCCACCCCCTCGCCGCTGGGTCCAGGGAGGTGTGCGGACCCGATCCAAGCTGTTTCTGGGCTTCCCCGACGTCCTGAGCCAGTGCAGCAAGCCAGAATGTCGGGATTCGAACTCTGACATTCTGTCTTGCTGCACTGGCTCAGGACATCGGGGAAGCCCAGAAACAGCTTGGATCAGGTCTGCCCACCTCCCTGGACCCGGCGGGGGGGGGGGTCAGAAACCCCAAAATTGGTAAAAAAAAGTCCAGGGAGGTGGGGAAACCTGCTCCAAGCTGTTTCCAAAGTTCCCCCACCTCCCTGGAGGCAGCAGCAAGCCAAAATGTCAGGATTCAAATCCCGACGTTCTGGCTTCCTGCAGCCTCCAGGGAAACAGGGCTTTTTTTAACATTGTGTGATCAATGTATCGCACAACGTTAAAAACCGGATAACGACAGGACTTGTGGAACCAAGTCATAACGTTATTCGGGGTTCTATTGTACAGTGGAACGTCATGCAACAATTGCCTCGTGTAGTCACGAAATTGTATAACAATTAGGTTTTGGGGGGAAATTGTGTCCTACATAACAATTTTTCTTATGGAAAAAAATTTGTACAACAATTTTTCAATGGGAAAAACCACTTAGTGAAAAAAATCGTTGTATGATGTATTCCATAGGGGAATACTATACGATGCATGTATCATATAGCAATTGTTTTGTAAAACAATGAGCCCCGTGGAATGGATTAAAATCGTTGTATGAAGTACCACTGTAATAGTAATAGTAGAATATGTCATTATGACTATTTTATGTCATAAAATGCTGAATCTCCACTTAGTCATTTTTGGTAATTAAAAGCACTCCATTCCATGGGACCTAGCACGCTCTTGACAACAAGAATGATTCCATGGGACCTTCAAGAGAGAAATGGAAATGTTTTATTTCTTTAAAAAATTGCCCCAGCCATCAGTCTTAAGTAAGGAATTTTATTATCTATCTCTGTGATGGTGAACCTTAGCTCTCCAGGTGTTTTTGAACTTCCCAGAAGCCCAAGTCAGCACTCCTGCTGATCAGGGTTTCTGGGAATTGAAGTTCAAGTACAGCCGAGGTGCCAACGTTCACCATCACTGATCTTGCTGACAATTGCAACTTGCTGGCTCTGCTACAGTTTCTAATGAAAAAGAGTTTTCACTTTGAAGGGGCAATACTGTATATATATCCAAGAACCACTTTAAAGGAGGAGAGAGATTTCAAAGGTTGGTGTTGCAATCCTATGGGATGTGGAGCCAAACACAGTAAATGTTTGCGAATTGTAGTGTCTCACCATGCAGCAGTATCAGTGGTGGGCAGGTTTCTACAGATAGCATTTAAATTTTAACCACTGCTATGATTACTTCACCCAGGCAGAGGGCCCCAGGTCAAAATCCATTTCTGTTAAGAGATTTTTTTAAAAGTGAGATAGGGCTTGTTCCAACAGAGACTTTAGCTTCAGAAGTTTTTTTTAAAAGCAAAGTGTGATATGCATAAAGAATAATAATGCTCTGTAATACTAACAAAATTTACTCAATTTTGCTTCTTACCGTCTGAGGTATCGTACCCAATCCTTCAGCAATCTCCATGGCTTTTTTCATTGGAATTTCAGAGACCATTGAACCCAAGGAAAAGACTACAATACCATGTTCACCAGAGTTGTTCACTATGTCTTCAAATTCCTACAAAAGAATAACTCTATCAAATGGTTGTGTCATTGGCAGCGTATACAGGGTATAGCTGAACCATCACCTCTCATCATAACAGGTAGCTAAAAAGTAACATTCACAACAATTTATTTCTGATAAATGTTATGTCATGCTATAGAACTAGAGAACTGATTTGAAACATAAATCACAACACAAATATGACAATATTATTTTGTTTTAGGGAATTAAATTTTTTTTTTTTGCAGTGCAATGGTAAATGCAGAACATGCCTAATGTGACATTTTAAAAAGCATTATGGAGCAATATAACGGTTCAGCATTTTAAGAGAATGGGGACTTTAAAAAACTGCTATCAACAAGAGCATATGTGACATTTTAATGACTCACTATGCAAGTACAATATTTTATACATTAACTATATTTCACAGTAATGGCATATGCTGTGCTAATGTTGCAGTAATAGTAAATCTAATTATCTGATAACACTTTCATTTGAAATACAGCATTATTTAACTACCATTTATATACAATTCCAAGAAACAAGTCCAAATGTTCATAGTCACAGTGTTGATTTCTTTGAAGAACCAAGACTCTTCAGCTTATAATAGAAAGTAACAACTTCCTTAGATTAAATGAAGAGTATGTCCTGTCTCATATACTAGTAGACCAGGAGTTCCTAACCTATGGCACATGGGCAAAACCTGGCCCGCAGCACCATTTCATGTGGCCTAGGCCACCACCACACCGGAAGTGGAAGTGGAAGCATTTACGACAGCTATAAATGTGCCCACAGCTGTCATAAACACATTTACAACAGCAACAGATTCTTTTTTACATCAGCGTTTACACCAGGGAACCACCAGTCCAGCCCACTTAGCTGCCCGGGAGGCATGGTCCAGCTCACGGCATGAAAAGGTTGGGAACCCTTGCAGTAGACAGTAAGATTCCCAATGGCCTATAGTACAAAGATTCGCTATGTACTGCCTGGATATTAAACTACACTAGAACACAGGATAACGTTATGACTTGGTTCCACAAGTCATGACGTTATCCAGTTTTTAGCGTTGTCCGATCCATAGATTGAACAACGCTAAAAAAAAAAGAGCTGCTGGGCATCGGACACAGCCCGCAAGGGCTTCGTTATCCAGAATCATTATCCGATGCAATTTTCCCCAAAAAAAACTTGCATCGTTATCCGATTCTAGCATTATCTGATCCAATCATTATCCGGTGTATTACTGTACAGTAAAACCCCGGTTTACAATTGTGGTCCATTCCGACAGCCTTCGTCAGAAACCGGATCTGTCATAAACCGAAGCACATTTTACCATATGAATGCACTGAATTTTTTAAAAAAAGTTCCCGACCTCCCACTTTTAAAAAAGCAAAACAAAACAAAAAAGGTGGGATGTGTGGTAAAGGATAATATAAATAAAGGAGCTAAGTTCCCTACCTTTCCCTACCTTGCTTTTTTCTCAGGGTCCACATTGGGAGATGAACAGGAGCAGTTTGTCTGGCTGTTGCGGCCAGCCACATCCAGGGCTCCCCTGCAGCCAGGTGAGGTGAACTGCTTGCCTTTCCCCACTTCTTTGCCCGGTTTGGCACTGCAAAGGGAGGCAAAGGCAATCACAATGGGGTGATCTTGCCTTGTGCACGCATGGCATCTCTTCCAGAGCCCCCACAAAATGCCAGATTTAAAAATCATCTGGTGCTTTTAGCAGGGGCTCCGGAAGAGGTGCCGTGCACGCTCAAGGCAAGGTCTCTTTGTTGCGACTGCCTTTCCCTCCCTTCGCAGCACTGAACCAGGCACAGAAGGGGGGAGAGGTGATTGACCGCAGCATGGTGCTCTTGACTTGCGTGTTCATGGCATGTTATCCAGAGCGGCCGCTAAGGCACGGGATTTAAAAGACATCCTGCGCTTTAGCCACGACTTCAGAAGAGGCGCCGTGAATGCACAAGGCAAGGTTGCCATGTTGCGATAGTACCACCCAGAGTCCAAAATGGCTGCAGGTGGTCTTAAATACCCCCACAGCCATTTAGGAGTGGGGAATTCCCAGTCATAAGGTGCAAAAATGTTTTAAAACAGGATGCCATTTCCTCTGGATTTGCTGTCGTAAACCATGGAAGACGTAAACTAAGGCAATCATAAACTGGGGTTTTACTATATTAGGATTAGTTATTAAGATACATCTTCAATGCCTCCTAATTACCTTTCAATACAGATTTGCTTGTAAATAGTTAAGCAATATTTCTGATCTTATCCAAACATGAAGCACCTCCCCACCATAATAGCTACTCTTAGTCCATTGAATGAAGATATGTGTAACAGAAACAAAAAAACTGTAGCACTTTGGAGACTAGCAGATTTACTTCAATGTGAGCTCTCCTCGATTACAATTCACCTCCTCAGACACCTTTTTTGTGTGTGTTGCCACTTCCTTTGTTTTCCTTGCATTGTTTTCCTTCTGTTACAGGTGTTGAAATAGACATTTTCAAAACCACAGTATAGGACGATAGCAAGTTATTTTCCCCCTTTCACAGTATTTTCCATTTTGGGTGAATCATTTTACAATTCAGAATTTATATGAAGCTGCACAGATCTGCTCTGTATTTAGGCTTTAAGAAACAGATTTAAAAAAAGAAGAAGAGGAGGAAGTCCCAGTACAGTATGGCCAAAACCATAAGTTGCAAATAGAGGACACCCAATGAATCTATTAAAATTACACACAAATTGATTCACCAAAGGCCCACCAATACAATGGGCACACTCAGTTTAATACTGTACTCAATTTCAGCCATACTACTTAATCTGTTCAAACAAATCAGTCCTCCTTCCTCTCACCACCCTTCATGGGTTTTTTTTTAAAACAAAAGCTTTGACAAATATGCATGACAAACAAAAGATCCAACCTGTGAGATCTCTTTCTCCTTTGCACAATTTAGACCACCAATCAAGACCATATTGGGCATGATAGGCCTTGGATATTCAAATACAAAGTCATAGCGTAGAAGCCAAACAGATGCTTGACTATAAAGCCCCTGAATGGTCATGTCTCGGTGCAGGAATTCCTTGCTCAGCACTTCATATGGTGAATAAAGAAGATAGCATATTATTGACTCCAGTGACCCAATCAAAAAATTCTTGACTCTTTGTTTAAAGCTCATATGATCTGTATTGGCTGTGAAGAACTTTGGAACATAAGAAAGTGGATTTGGACACTGAGTTGCCGCAGAGTCTAAACCACATGGAAGTCCACGCAAGTAGTAAACTGAAGGAAGGGATAAATACTCAGCCAATATCTGTCCACATGGAGACACTGGATCCATAAATACAACATCAAATCTGGTTTCTTCAATGTAGGTTATCAGTTCCTTGTTGTTCAAAAGTTGCTTGCAGTTATTGAAAAGAAGTGTTGTAATATTCCTTATTCTTGCAAATGCCCCAGTCATTTTTGCCAAGAAAGACTGCCGTGCAAAAACCTTGTGGCCAAGCTTCTGGAATTCTGTTTCCAAGTATTCCTTTGAGTAGGATGCACCAAACGTTTTCATAGTGTAGTGATCAGATGGTTTCATCCACAAGTTTGCATCAGGAGCAATAACTACTATTTGGTGTCCTCTTCGTTGAAGGTGTTCCATCACAGGGTGAATACTAAGCCAGTGGCTGCCATCCACAGGTATTGCCAATACCTTCCCCCCATCAGAAGGGGCTCCAAAAGAAAGAATAAGTAAAAGCAATGTATGTAAATGAAACATGCCTTGACATACAGAAATCTTCCTGCCAGTTGCACAGAGCCTACCTCCAACGATGAGTAAAAACAAAACTATCATTGTAACCAGGAAGTGAAACATGAGTACTGTTATGTTTAACAAAAGAAGGGCAATGACCACAAAGCAGACACAGAGGCGGTGTGGGAGAGATAACATCAAGGAAACATTAAAAGAACTCCAAATAACACTGGTGGATGCCTCTAAAAGTGCCAGAACAAAAACCTTATATCTCCCTCAATGCCCAAAGGTGTAGTAGTAGAAGAAGAATGTTTTACTTCCTCAGGGCTATATATGAGACAAGCACAACTAGTTTTAAACCTGGTCAAAGGTTGGCTATATGGTTAGACAGCGAACAATCATGATACTTATTTGTGTTGCAGCAAATTCAATAGTTCAAGATAGAATGGGTAGACCCACCTTTCAGGGTACACAAAAACAATCAATTTATACAAGAGCTGGAAATATTGAATTGTAATGGTTAAGCACATAGCACATTCCAGAATACTGCTCTTAAGATTGGAAGTCAGAGAAGAAAATTAATGGGCCAGAATATCAACTAAACATTGGTCAGAGTAATTGACCAAGTCTAGCCGTGTGCATCACTTCAGCCAAAATGAAAATACTGTAGGTTTAAAGCAGAGGAAGAAGGAGCAAGAGAATCTGTGGGAAGAGCAGCCAAGGAAGAGGAGGGGTGATGTCATTTAGCAGTTATCAGAAGTTATAAACCGGGGTTCTCAACTTTTTCAAACTGAGGGCCAGGTCATGCTCCCTCAGACGGCTTCGGGGGCCAGATGGCCATTTTGCCCTGCCTGCCACACATGGCCCTTCCGGGTTGTGGTGGAGACAGTGGCAGCCACATGAAATGGTGCCGGGGTGTTATCCGGGCCCTGGGCTGTAGGTTGAGAACCCCTGTTATAAACGATCGAGCAGTACCTTCATTTTGCCAAAAGTGGAACCGGAGAAGGAAACATGCATGCATACATTCACACTCACATTCTCCCCTCTAAGGAGCAGAAGGAGAAGGAAAGAGGCAACAGAGTTGAGAGGAGAGCTGATGTCAGACAGAACTGGATTTTGCAGACTGTGACCCTGAAGCATATTCTCCAGATTACCAGTTACAATTCCTTTGCTGCTGTTCAGAGAATTCGTTATCTCCTTTTATTTTCACTACCTAAAGCATGTTTAGTCCCTTTCTAGTCTTTCCCCCTCAACCTCCGGAAGGATTAGACAAGGCTAATCCCCTTTAGCCAGTTTAACTCTACTGGCTCTTCTTAGAACCTCACTCTGTCTTCCACTTTGAACAGCCAAGCTCTATCTGGCAGCTTAACTTTCAGTCCCGGCATAAGCTCCCTCTTTACCTGATTTGTTACTGCTTGGCTAAAATGTGATTGGTTAGGATGTTATTAGGAAATGGTTCGATTCATTTGTCCACTGAAGTGTATTTCTCCCCACCCTTTATTCATGCACACATTTTCCCACATGCTTAGTGTTTCTGTTACAGTTCCCCCAGTGGCTCAGTGGGTAAAGTGCTGAGCTTAGAGACAGGAAGGACAGGGTTCGATTCCTTGAGGGCTGCACAATGGAGGACATGAAAGGAGTCTCATTTGGATGTCCCCTGCCAACCCCCCCCCCTTTCAACCCAGAGTAATCTCTGACATGTAAACACACACAGTGTTTCTGTTTCCACCACTACTTCTGGACAACAGGTGACATTTTTCTCTCATCAGAACTGTAGCAGTTGGCAGTTTTAGACCAATGATCCTCTGATGAAGACAAAAAGCAACTGTTCCCTAAAAGGTTTCTTGTGTTTGCAGTTGACATGGATGGATCATAACAAATGAAACCACAAAGACACCTTCATGTACTGGCAAGCCTGACACCTCAATCTCTGGATCCAGCATGGTATGTTCCCTGTTGAGACACTGTCTTTCAGAAGACCTTCCTTCTTTTGCCAAGAACTAAAAAAGATCTTGCCTCCCGGGATTCTCTGTGAGTCAGCTTTTCTATATTGAGAATGGCAAGGAGGAATATCATGATTCTTAAGTAGAAAACATTTGCCGTCCAAAGTTATGCCATTTTTCTATGCCAATGTAATTGGGTAAGAAGATTTGGGCTGATGAGTTTGCAAATACAGAATCTGCAGGTTTGGAATCCAAATTCTTGTCTACAGCCCCCTGGACTACAATAGGCAAGATGTGGCAGAAATGGCCATTTAACCTATTGTATATACTCAAGTATAAGTCTAGTTTTTTAGCCCCCCCAAATGAGGTCCAAAAAGTAGATTCGGCTTATACTCAGGTCAAGGGTCCCAGAAGTGCGGTTGTTCACATTGAAACATACAGTAAAAAACACACACTAGCACTACTGTAAAAACTCAAAAACATACCCACACAAATGTCTAGATTAATTAATTTTACCATATTTTCATGTACAGTATTTTAATTATTAAAACTCACTAGCAGCTGCTGTATTTTCCTCCCCAACTTATGCTCAAGTCAATCTATTTTCTTAGTCTTAGAGGTCTAAATTAGGTGCCTCGACTTATATTTGGGACAACTTATAGTTGAGTATTTACGGTATCAAACACACAGGCAATGCTAGTGTGTACATTTCTAGGTGTGTTTTTTAGGAGTGGTTCCACAAAGTCCATAAGAAAAAAGGTCTAGAAGTAGAGATATGTCTTTCTTGGTCTTTCCATCTCTATATGTAGCTTCTTTTTTTAGAATGGTCACTTAGGAACCACAAAAAAATGTCCTTGGGGTGGCAACATGCATTCCAAGGATCACACTTTCCCCACCACTAATGCAAAGTCTGACTCTAAATTAAACATAAATGTTTATTGAGATCCCATGTCACATAAAGAAGTTGATATCAGAGGGAGAAGAGTTAAGCACTTTCATTCAGAAAGTTGGGGCTCATGAATTGTCTTTCTCTGGCAACTAGATGTAAGCAGAAAACCTAGTTCCTCAGAGTTAAGTTGCAATCACAGGGCTAAGAGGGCCATGAAAAAAGCTCCAGGTAAAAATCTCAAAGCATTTCCAATTTGAGAAGCATTTGGTCTCTAACATCGCTGTCAGAAACCCACCCACCCCCCTTTCACTTAATGGTAATAATGCAAGCAACAGAAGATCTTGTAGAATAACAAAGATATACATTTACAATATAGAATTACAAACCTTGGATAGTGGCTTCTTTTGTGCACAGTTAATGCCTCCAACGAAGAATATATTGGGCATCACTGGCCGGGGATACTCAAATACAAAGTCATACCTCAACAGCCAAATAGATGCTTTACTGAACAGTTCAAAAGCTGTAGTCTTTCTCTGCAGAAAATCTGAAGCAAGACGTTCAAAGCTTGCAAAAAATACATTGCAAACTAGAAAATGGAAAGGTACAGCTATAATATTCTTCACACGTTCAGTAAATGTCATATGATCTGAATGATTAGTAAACACTGATGGTATGTAAGAAAGTGGGCTTGGACACTGAGCAGCTTTGAAGTCTAGGCCACAGGGAAGTCCACGCAAGAAGTACACTGTAGGCAAAGAGAGATATTCAGCTAGGATAGGACCACAAGGCAGCACAGGGTCTGAAAACATGACATCAAAGTTGCTCTCTTGGAGAAGTGTGATTAGCTCTGAATTGTATAAAAGATTCCTGCAAGCATCAGCAATTAAGCCGGAAAATTCTGTTATGTTTGTATATAGTTCAAAAATCTTCTCCAGGAATGGAGAATCATCAAAAACTGATTCGCCTATTGAATTGTACATTTTGTCCAGCTGCTCTTGAGTATAAGGTGCGGGATATGTTCTTACAATAAAATGCTCAGATTTCCGCATAAGCAAGCTTGCTTCTGGCATTAGAACTACAACGTCATGTCCTCTTTCTGCGAGCTTCTCTATTACCACCTTCATGCTAAGCCAGTGACTTCCATCCTGCGGCATAACCAATAACTTCTTACTTTCAGCTACATGGTACAAAGAGAACAAAAATAAGAGCCCAACAGCTACCCGACAACCTGAATTCAGCCGTGCTATCATTGTAGTCTGCACACCTGAAATCATCTTAGGTCTAATGTATCAAACCAAGTGTTGCGGAATAGAATGGCATAGCTTATAAAACACATTGATTTGAAATATTGTACAATGTTAATAGTTAACTGCTGCTCTCCATTGAACTTGGGAGATTTATCACAAGGGCTATATCTCCCAATCAAGTTGCATATTAACAAAAACTCCTTTAGCAGCAAAGGTTACATAAAATGACTAAGCAAAATTGCATTGATTGATTCTATACTATGTGGAGGTTTCATAAGGACCTTAAAATGTTTATTGAACACAATAAAAAGTACATTTAATAAGGTGAATAAAAATAGGTACACAGCCCAAAGATGCTCCCAGAAGAAGGGAATGGAAAACCATTTCTGAATATTCTCTGTCTAGAAAACCTTGGAAAGGGTTACCATAACCCAGAACTAACTTGACAGCACACAATTATACTATTAAGGAACTCAGAATAACATACTGTACAGGGAGCCCACATTGTGAAATATGCAGGCAATGTCATTACACTTTTAATCAAGCAATCGCTTTCAAATGATAATGAATAAGCATATCTTAACCCTCCAAATACATTCCACTGAGTGTGACCTCAAGTCTTTTGCAGGAATGCTCATGACATGGGAGATAAAAAGAGATACAGCAAATAAAACGAGTAGCAGTGGAACAAAGGTAAATCACTGACTACTAAAGTTGTGCAACAAAAATTGATCATTATACAACTAGAACCTTGGAAAGAACTCTATACAGAGTAATTTTAATGTTATATTGCTTCTAATCTGCAAAAACAACCTCTGGTGACCTCAATGGACTCTTGAACCAAATGCATAAAAACAATATATTTGTCAATAACTTTGAATTTGGAACCAAAGGGCACAATACTACACAGTGAAGACAGATAAGATTTGGCTAAACTGATACGAAACCAGCTGAAGCAGCACTGAACTCACACCCCTTTGCCTTATGCAGAAAGATGTTTAGGATTACTCTGATCATGGCTTAACTTTGTGGTGGAGCAGTGGCTGTCTAAGTCTGGTTGGGGAGAACAACCCAATTCCTCACTCCTTTCCCTGCCCCCCTTTTTGTGGCTCTTCTTCCTGTGGATCACAGCCATCACAGCAATTTTGAGATCAGATGGCACAAGCACATTTCAAATCTGCTATAAATAGTGTATCTTTGATTCTGGAACTGCCAGATTCAGCCCTGATTTCATTCAGTCTTTCAGTTAACCAAACTTTCAAGTGTTACCAATTGTTATTAAATCAATGACTCTTACATAAGTACTGATTTACAAAACTCCATTAGTTCAATAGATGAGTCTACTCAAGTTTATAATTGCAAAATAAGAGGAGGGCTAGAAGGCTGTAAAGGTACAACAGTGGGAAACCTAGGGTCAATTCATGCTCCAAGTAGATGCCACTCCACTCACCCTTTGAACTTTTATTTATTTATTTATTTTATTTCTCATACTTGCTATCCCGCCCCAATCAGGCAAGCCTGACTCTGGGCGACAAACAGCATAGATTTAAAACATAGCTGTATTAAAATTTAAAATTCATAAACTAAAAACAGTATCTGGGGTGTCGTCAGAAGGGTGGTTATCCCTAGACTAACCACCCCGCATGGGATCCCCCATCCCTAGAACCCCACACTTGTCCTGCCAGCCAGGTCTTTAAGCTCTTCCGGAAGGACAGGAGCTCTGTCTGCAGGCGCAGCTCAGTTGGGAGGAGGTTCCAGAGGGCCGGGGCAAACACGGAGAAGGCCCTCTTCCTGGTGCTAGCGAGGCGAGCCTCCCTAGCCGATGGAACAACAAGAGAGCCCCTTTTTGCACATCACTGCACCTTTTCCCCATTTTTCATTGCTTCTTCAATTTCTAAGTGTCATTTTTCTCAATCTAAAAGACTGAAATGCCTCTTCTAAAATGTAATTGCTGGTAGTAAGAGTTTGAAGCTAATATATGCTGGTGGTTTTGACCATATCACTTTGATCAACCCTTAAACCAGGGGAGGCCAACTAAAGACAAGGAGGAATAATAATTACACTCTTCTTGCCTCTCTGCAGAGGGGGAGGGAAAATGTTACCATATTTGCCTACATGTAAGACTCACTCCCCCCCCTTTAACATACACCAGAAAAATGGAGTGCGACTTATATGCCAGTAACAGCCCCACACTGGTGCGGTTCAGCAGAAAGAGAGGATCAGTGGCTGGAGACAGGGAAGGGCTGTTTTTAAAACTGCCCTTAACCCTCACCCCCAACTCATATGGTTTGGCAGCCACCCTGACCACCAGGAGCTGGGTGAAGGGTGACTTCCAAAGGAGCTCTCTTGCCCAACCGATCGAACCCTTCCCATCCTCCTGACAGTCAACCAGGTTGGGATGAGGTGGAAATGGGCTTAAAGGATACTTCTCTCCTCCCCCCCCCCCAATTCTCCCCAACTGGTGGTGGGATGGTGGAAAAAAGGGTTTTAAATAATCCTCTGTTTTTCCCTTACTCCATTCTCCCCAGCTAGTGTGGGAGGGGGGTCTGGGGAAAGGGATTCAAAGAATCCATGCTGTTAGAATGGGGGGCCAGTACTGGTGCCAAGGTCAGTGATACCAGTGATAGAACACCAGCAATTTCACATGACTGATCAAAGAAAGAAGCTTTTGTGTTCTAAACCAAACCTGAGCAACACACAGCTCATGTGTGTCCCTGGCTTTTTCAGTGATATTCTCTGCCACTTTTGGACATAACTGAAATCAGTGGCATGACTTTCAACCCCATAGAATTCATCATCCTAATTGTCACAATGCTGTAGGTAATGTGAAGAAGAAGGTCCCAAAAATCTTGGTCATATGAGTTTTCCTCGCTCATTTATGGAAAGTCAGTTTCAAAATGCAGGCTGCAAACTCAAGACAGGCATCTGGGTTTCAGACTCCACTGTAGTGGCTATATCAGGCCAAAGAATGAAAGAGACCAAATGATAGATGAAAAACAGCAAAGAGTTTTATTCACTGCTCGCATGCATAGCCAGCAGGACTCAGTCTGGAAATGGTTTCCAAAAAGAACTGAGTAAAGACCACATTCTGCTTTGGCTTTTTATATCCTTTTTCCAGGAACACAGTTGGGTGCCTTAACTATCAAGCAAGCTCACTGGATAGCAATCACATCAAGCAAAACAAATTGGATAGCAATGACATTGAGTAAAGCCCATTGGATAGCAATAGCATCAAGCTAACTCATTTAGATAGCAAGTGTAATTCAGAAGCCAGACATAGCATTATGCTATAACTATAACTTCTATAGCACAAATAATTCAATAAAATACTTTCCTGGTATAAGCACTTCCACAATTATCAAAACTGACCTTTTCCCAAGTTCATGACCAGGTTCATAACCTAATTAACTTGCTTATATGATCCATGACATAATTAACTTATAACTGATTCAGATGCTTTACTGACATGTAGCTTAATGTACAATATCTAATTATGAGATTAGCTATCAATGAGTAATACAAAGACCCAGTTAGCATATATTCTGGTTCCAGTCACCTATAGTTTGGAACTAATAAGAAATATAATGTAGAGTGGCAACAACAGAAAATGAATATCTAAGTTGTTTCTATCTGTTGTGTGTATTTTGTTCTTAACTGCTAACGATTATATAACTTTGAATAACAAGAATGAAAGTCTTCACTTTTAAACAACCATATTGTACTCATAAAATATAGACAAATGGCTACTCTTAAGACCAGACATGTAACAATTACTGACCACTTAGCATTAGATAGCAATCTTCCTGCTAAAAACAAAACAAGAACTTAACTGAAAGGTCTTCTTGCCAGATGAAGATGACATCATGTAAACCTTTTATGACTTTTTAATTTATATGAACTCTTGCCCTCCTCACCACCCCTAGTGATATGCATTGGAATATTTCTCCCAATCTTGTCAGACAAAGCATTGCCAGTCACTATGTGTTTCCCCCACCTTTTAACTCTCTAAAGAAACACAAATTTTCATTTTGGCTAGAGGTACATAGCAATATTGGACTATTTTTTATCATGGTCCTTTATTCATTTACTTGCTTAAATAGACAGTGTGGTCCACCTTAATTCACCCCATTCTAAAATAATACTGGAAACATAAGTGACTACTCTGTAGGGAATGTAGTTTACTATAGATAGAAGAAATAGTGTTGTCTATCTATATAAATAGTCATCTGAGTTGGATAAAAATTGTATTGCTTCATTAAAAATTACCAAAAAGGATGAGCTTTTGAGTTCTGTAGAACTTTTAATCCAGGGGTCCTCAACCTTTTAAAGCCAGGGACCAGTTCACACCCCTCAGACTGTTGAGGGGCTGGACTGTTGGTCCTGTCACCACTGACACTACCAGTGGGTGGGGAGTGGGGGAGGCTTGGGGTAGTGGTGGGACCATCCCAAGCCCCCACACACACACCCCACACACACACACACAAGCCCCCCACTCCCCACCACCACCTCCACTGGTGGCAGGACCACCCCAAGCCCCCCCACTTCCCCCAGCCACTGACCACCCGACCCACCCACCACTCCGCCCCACACCACTTCCCTGCTTACCAGCCTGGACAAGCTGCATGGAGTGGGTGAAGGAGGGTCCCAGGCTGTCCTTCTCACCCACCCTCAGCCAAAGCAGCTTCCGGGAAAGATGCGGGTGGCTGCATGCATTCACTGCTTCTGCTGCCACTGCCTCCTCAATCCTTGTCCCCTCTACTTGGCATGTCCCTAACGGTGCTTCGTTGCAGGTCAGATGTTGTAAGCCTTACAACAACATCCATCCAGCTATGCAGCACAAGCAGGTACACACCAAGTCAAGCGGAGAGGACAAGGATTGAGGAGGCAGCACCAGAAGCAGTGGCTGGAGTGAGGGCATGGGCCGGATGATTCGTTGCTGCAGGCTGGATCCAGCCCACAGGCCGTAGGTTGAGGATCCCTGTCTTAACCAGACAAATATGGTATAAAAACTGTAGTTAAAGAAAACAGTCAAAATGTGATGCCCAAAACACTAGCACCTGGTAACCAGCAGAGTGAGGTTTGAAGATTTTACTCAACACAGAGGGACTTATAATAAATGGATATGATAAAGCATAAAGGAAATGCTTTTCAGTCTCTAATTTAAGTAAATTTAAAAGGAAGATAATGTTAAGATAATAGCAATTTTACATGCACTAATACTTGGTATCAGCCTGTAATCACATTACAGTCTAATGTGATTTTATTTTGCCACTAATCTGATTGGCAAAGGTTTTTTTAATGCCTCTAACGTTTAAACCAAATCCCTGCTCCCTCTTCCTGTTTCTTTTGGCTTCCTTTTTTACAAATCTTTCTTCCTTCTCTGAATAAACAACAAACATGGAAGTTCTCTCCATGTGCTGGAGACTCCATTGCCCTTTTTTTCTTCACTTCTGGCTTCTTCACTTACAAGTGGTAGTAGAGATAATATAAGTATCTTTATTCTACTTTAAATGCTTTGAGAGTGATCTTATCAAGCAATTTTCTAGTTTGTTTGAAAAAAAGAAACAAAAGGGTGACCAGCGGTTGAATTTAACTCTCCACATTTTCTCTACCTCACATTCTGCAAAGTAAGAGAAATAACCACAATTCCCCAATAGGCTGAACTCTGTTGCTTTCAATAAGATTTAAAGGCAAGAACAAACATTCTTCAGGGAACACAAGAGCAAAACTAAATTGAAAGATGGAGGAAGGAGCTCACTGGGCAAGAAAGATCATTAAAGAAGGATATAGCTGAAGACCTCAACCTCCCCTACGTAACTTGGAGGACCCTGATTAGGCTGAGGGTCAGAGTCTCTAAATATAAGACCAATGTGCTCAAGGAGGGACTGCTGGCGAACAACAGCATATGGTGTGAATGTGAAGATACAGAATCTGGCTCATTTACTAGTCTGCCAATTACTGCCAGAAACATGCACTGGTAAGGACTTACGTTTGGCCAATGACAAAGCCAAAAAGTGGCTTCATTTTTGCCATCCAGAGTTTGATTGGGACATGAAAGAAAGAAAAAAATCTGGTGAAAATATATGTTCACAATTACTAAGTATATACTGTATGTGAATTTTAAATAATTGGTTTTACGCAGATAAGTCTGCCACTTTCTTGCTATTTGTCATGATCGAGTTTAATCTAATTTAGATTGTAATTTTTCTAGTACCCAGCTCCTTCCAAACTCTGTATCAAGTTGTGACCCATTGACCCTCCATGGAAATTTGCCCATATTTTGACAAATTGATTTTGTAACACATTTTCCCACGAGATGCACCCTGGTTGGGCACATTTTTCTAATGGAGACATTTTCCCCAAATGAGAATAAGTGTGCAAAATATTTTTTTAAATTGCACACTAGTTTCCAAAATCAACACATTTCCAACAACAAACTGCAGTGCGCTATCTATTTAGAAGACCCTAATTGGATAAGTTCATGACTGAAATGTAAAACCAACAAATTCCTAGTCATCAACATCATCAGGAAACTCACAAACTATAAATAGGAATTCAACCATCCACACAACACACATCAGCTTTGGCCCTATGCTGCTACAGTAAGGAGCACACCCACACATGTGAAACAAGTTGACCACTGTTAATGAAGCAATGTGTAGAGTGACAGGATGCCTCAAGCCTACACCAGTGGAGAAAATATATCCTCTTGTTGGTATTGCTCCACCTAAGATCAGAAGAGAACTAGCAGTGGAAATATGAGGACGAAGCATCTCACTGCTTGAAACCCAAGCCTCCTATGGTTTCCATCTATACTTTTCCAGTTGGAAAAACCCTCTCCAGAATTCAGAAATGTTTTGACTTTTTGAAAAAGTGAAAAGTTTTACAAACCTGAGACAGTGGCTTCTTCCAAACACAATTTATCCCTCCAATATGGATCATATTTGGCATCAGAGGTTTGGGAGAAGTAAAGATGAAATCTTCTCGCACCAGCCAAATAGACCCATGACTGAATAACTCTGTTATAGTCACGTCTCGTTGCAGGAACTCTGAAGCAAGGCTTCCATAAGGAGAATAGACAACATTACAAAGGAAGAACTCTGACAACACAAACAGCATATTTTTCACACGTTGGGGAAATGTCATATGATCTGAGTATCTTGTAAAACTTCTTGGAACATAAGAAGGAGGGTTTGGGCATTGCGTGGCATCAGAGTCATAACCACATGGAATTCTTAGTAAAAAAAATACAGAAGGTATGCCAAGATGCTCAGACACTATTGGGCCACAAGCCCAAAAAGGATCTGTAAAAAGAGCATCAAACTCATTCTGCTTGAGATAATTCATCAATTCTTGATTATATAGTAAGTGTCTACAACTAGAATGGAACATATTAGCTGACTTTTTCATTAGCTTCCATGCCCTATAAAACATAACTGGAAACGGTAGATCTTCAAAAACTTCTCTTCCAAAGGCTTGAACATTTTCATTCATCTCCTCCTGGGTGTACGGAACCGGATAGGTTTTAACAGAAAAAGCATCACTTGATTGTTTTATAAGTATGTTGATTTCAGCTGCAACAACGATGGTCTCATGCCCATTCTTGTTCAGTTGCTTTAAAACTGGTTGCATGCTGAGCCAATGGCTTCCATCCATGGGTATCACCAGGAGTTTCCCACCAGAAACAAGAGTCAGAGAAGACAAGAGAAGCAACAGCACTGCCACATAGTCATTCAAGCGAAATGTAGGAGCCATCTCTCTCTATGTGTGCGTGCAGAGGTAGGATGTATCCTTACAGCAATAGGCTTGAAACAAGTTCTTTCTTATATAATTGAGCTTTAAAGCCTGGCCTCTTATGACCTCACAGAGTAAATATTTAACAAAGAGAAGCATTACCTTTGAACGGAAGCAGTTGGGTCATTGCCAGAGTATATGCTTCATATTCAGAACCTTCATTATTGAATCTGTGGCCCCTCCCTCATGCCTGGGTGCGTGTCACACGACTCTAACCATTTGCTTCCCTTTCATCTCTTTCTCCCCTCTCAGAGAATCATCCTGAACTTAAAAATGGAAATCCTTTACCAGAGTAAAAGCTCTTAAACAGTAGGATATCTCATATCTGAAGGCATAGCTCCATAAGAATTGAAGAATAAAATTCTATATTCACATATATATGTCTTGCTAGGTTACCGTTTGCAAAGTGTTACACAGTACTGCACATGGACTTTCACCTGAGCAGGAGTTTGGTGGCTCTAACATCTGGTTTATTCAAGGGTCAATTTATTTTTCAATTCATGATTGTACTTCCATGATCAAAATGCTAAAAAGGAAATGTTGGGAAAGTTTAATACTCTGTGTCCATAAGGAACACTGAAAGGTTTTCCGCAAATAGTGCTAAACCTTTGTTCGGTAATCGGATTGGAGCCGGTGGTCAGGCAGAGAATTGGTAGGGAGCTGGCTGTGGGATGGGTGGCTGGCCCGTTTGACTGACGGCCCTTCCTGAACTTGAAAGTGTCCACTCTGGGTTTAGTTCCCAAGAAGGGTTCCGGGGAATTTCGTTTGATTCACCATTTATCATACCCAACGGGTGGGTCGGTAAATGATTCAATACCACGTGAGTTATGTACTGTCAAGTATTCCTCCTTTGATCAGGCAGTCGAAATGGTTTGATTGCATAGCAAGGATGCCTTTATGGTGAAGTGTGATATTAAATCTGCCTTCCGCCTGTTGCCTGTTTCACCCAAAGGACTTTGAGCTCCTTGGCTTTGAGGGCCAATATTTTGTAGACAAGGCTATGCCTTTCAGCTGCTCTGTCTCTTGCGCAGCCTTTGAGCATTTTAGCACTTTTCTGGATTGGGCATTTCGTCAACACATTGGATCTAGCCATGTGATCCATTATTTGGACGATTTCCTATTTTGTGACCCTGCCCAATCCTCTATGTGCCGATCTCTTGCATGAGTTTCAGGCACTGGCCCTCGAACTAGGAGTCCCCTTGGCAGATGACAAAATGGAGAGATGGGGCACTTCCGTAATTTTCTTAGGGGTCCTGTTAGACACCTTGAGACAGTAGTCTCGTCTCCCCATGACAAGTTATCACAGTTACAAGACAAACTGGGTACCATGTCGTTGGGATGCGAAGTGACGCTGAAACAGCTGCAGGTTTTGCACGGGCACTTAAACTTTGCTTCCAAGGTGGTCACACCAGGCAGGGCTTTTGCCCGCTGCCTGTGTGACACCATGAAGAGGCTGACCCAGCCATTTCATCAAGCTAGGTTCACCGGAGCTTTGAGAGAGGATATCCAGCTATGGTTGGAATTTTTGCCACGTTACAATGGTGCCTCTTTTTGGCATTCCAAATTAAAGGCCGAGGTGCAAATGGTGGTGTTTACCAAAGCCTCTGACAGTTGTGGTTTTGGATTATACCACTGCAACCATTAGTGCTATGGCACGTGGCCTGCACACTGGAGAGAAGTGAGCATCATGAAAGATCTTACATTTTTGGAATCATTCCCAGTGGTTGGGGCTGTGTTCTTATGGGGCAAGTCCTGGGCCAATTCTGCAGTGAAATTTTAGGTGGACAATTTGGCTGTGGTTCATATTGTAAACACTATGATGTCCTGATCCCTGAGTGTAATGTGTCTGGTCCGCAAATTAGTTTAAAAATGCCTAGAGTACAATATATTGTTCAAAGCCCAACATGTCCCCGGCATTGATAATCAAATTACCAATGCTTCATCCCAGTGGCAACGGTTTCATGCTCTCACCCCAGACGTTGCAATAGACCCGGACGCAATGCCACCGGAGATATGGAACCTTGGTGACTTGAGGTAGACGGTGCTATAGGTGCAGCCGTAGCACCTGAAACCCGCTGCAGCTATGCCATGACTATTTCAGAATTCTGTGGGTTCTGTCATAACCGGCTGTTGCAGCCAGAATGGCCCACACCTGCAGAGCATATTTTTGCAGTTTATGGTTCACTTGTACCAATTGGGGATATCCCTCGGGACCATCTGCTCTAAATTTTCCACCCTAAAAATTTTATACCAAAGTGATGGGACAACCTGATACAGTTTCTGATTTCAGGATCATTAAGACCTTGGAGGAGTGGTCTAGGGATCAGGGTAAGTCTTACGATGACCCCTTACCAATTCCCCCTAAAATGCTCAAAGATATGTCGGTCACCTGGGTTTCTATCTGCATGAGCCAGTTTGAGGGTGTCCTAACCCTTTGCTGCGGCAACGGGGGCATTTTTTGGACCCCTCCATTCAGCTGATTTTTTTGGCCCCATCAAAGATGGGTGAGGCCGGCCAAGCTTTGCTGATGGCCGATGTGAGACTTGGTGACCGGAAGCTGGAGTTGACAATCCGCCGATCCTAAACTGATCAACTGGGCAAGGCCCATTAGTCCAACATTCGGACCGGAACCCATTGACACGATACCAGTTCTGGGCAGTAACCAAGAGAGTCTTGACTTGTTTCGGAGTCAACGTGAGGCTTTTCGGCACGTACTCTTTTCAGATTGGGGCCGCATCCACTGTGGGGGAGGCAGGTTATTCCTGTGAGGACATTCAAAGGGTGGGCTGGTGGAAGTCCAGGGCTCACAAAATGTATATTAGACCTATGAAGTATTGAACAAAGGACTGCTGCTTTTCTCCTTGCCTTCCAGGTCATGTTCCTCGTCACCCATGGCAGACTGTGATCGTTGGACACAGCTGTATTTTCTGGGCCGAATATCAAGTGACCCACTCTACATGGGGCAAAGACCTTGGTCTGCACGGCAGAGCATATGTGGATTGGCACAGGAAGCAAGGCATGCACTGTGGAGAGCTGGTGCCATTTGTGAACTCGGCAAGGGGAGGCACGGCTCAGGATGTTATGGTCATCCATTTGGGTGGCAATGATTTGTGCCTAATGAAGAGCATTGGACTGAGCACAGCTGTGAAAAGGGACCTGTCCCTTGTGAAGTGTTGGTGGCCCGACCTCCGCTTGGTGTGGCCGGAGACCTTGCCCTATTTTACTTGGCACTGCACTGGAGACCCGCACAGAATTGATAAGGTATGCCGCAGTGTGAACAAAGCCGTGGCTAAGTTTATGGCGCAGTTATTGAACATCCCGAAATCAAGACTGAATTTCCTGCCCTTTACAGGCAGGACGGAGTACATTTATCGGATGAAGGTTTACAGAAATTGCTCAATAACCTGCAATGAGGCATCAAGGCCGAATTAGCAGCTTGAGGTGGAGGTGCCTGTCCATAAACAAACACCCTTGGTGGCAGTAGTGGGGTAAATGTTAATCAACACTATGTTAATTGAGCATAGGTAATTGGGGTTCCTGACCATAGCAGAAGGACAGAGGCGCTGGGGCATCTACTGTTGTGGGAAGGAACCCTCCGTTACAAGCAAGCAGGCTCATTACCCTGAAGTAAACTGTGACCTAAGACCGTGACAGTGAACCTATGGCACATGTGCCATGAGTAGTATGCAGAGCCATTTCAGCTGGCATGCACTGACGTCCATGTTAAGTCCCGCGACACTCCACCCAGCACGGCCAATGGGGCACCTTCTCAAGTCACCTGGCTACCTCTGCTAATGGAGAGGAGGTGGAGAAGTTGAAATCCCTCCCAGTAAGCATTGTTGTTGTTGTTGTTGTTGTTGTTGTTGTTGTTGTTGTTGTTGTTGTTGTTGTTGTTGTTGTTGTTGTTGTTGTTGTTGTTGTTGTTGTTGTTGTTGTTGTTGTTGTTGTTGTTGTTCGTTGCTGCAGGCTGGATCCAGCCCATGGGCCGTAGGTTGAGGATCCCTGTCTTAACCAGACAAATATGGTATAAAAACTGTAGTTAAAGAAAACAGCCAAAATGTGATGGCCAAAACACTTGCACCTGGTAACCAGCAGAGTGAGGTTTGAAGATTTTACGCAACACAGAGGGACTTATAATAAATGGATATGATGTAGATCTTAGAATGCATAAAGGAGATGATTTTCGGTCTCTTCACCTATTTAAATGATTTAAGTAAGTTTAAAAGGAAGAGAATGTTGAGATAATAGCAATTTTACATGCACTAATACTTGGAATCAGCCTGTAATCACATTACAGTCTAATGTGATTTTATTTTGCCACTAACCTGATTGGTAAAGGTTTTTTTTTAATGCCTCTAATGTTTAAAGCAAATCCCTGCTCCCTCTTCCTGTTTCTTTTGGATTCCTTTTCTTTACAATTCTTTCTTCCTTCTCTGAATAAACAACAAACATGAAAGTTCTCTCCATGTGCTGGAGACTCCATTGTCCTTTTTTTCCTTCTGACTGCAGTTACAAGTGGTAGTAGAGATACTATAAGTATCTTTATTCTACTTTAAATGCTTCCAGAGTGATTTTTTCATGCAACGTTCTAGTTTGTATGAAAAAAAGAAACAAAAGGGGTGGCCAGCGGTTTAATTTAACTCTCCACATTTTCTCTACCCCACATTCTGCAAAGTAAGAGGAATAACCAATTCCCCAGTAGGCTGCACTCTGTTGCTTTCAATAAGATTTAAAGGCAAGAACAAGCATTCTTGAGGGAACACAAGAACAAAACCAAATTGAAAGATGGAGGAGGGAGCTCACTGGGCAAGGAAGATCATTAAAGAAGGAAAAAGCTGAAGATCTCAACCTCCCCTACGTAACTTTACTTGGAGGACCCTGATTAGGCTGAGGGTTGGAGTCTCTAAAAATAAGAGCAATGTGTTTAAGTGGAGGCTGCTGGGGGACAATAGCATACAGTGGTGTCGCACGGGCTTCAGCCACCCGGGGCAAAGACCAAACTTGAGCCCCCACCCAGTTAACCCCTCGCTGCCCAGTTAACCCCTCTCCAGGGCAGGGAGAGCCCCCAATGGCCAGCTGGGCAGGCGGGTGGCAGGGCGAGCAGGCAAGGCGAGGCCAAGCCAGAGTGCCTGCTAGACCTACGGCACCAGGGACACACAGAGGGAGTGGCCCAGCCGCCGGCGCAGCAAAAGGGCCATCTTCTGCCTGGGAAGTCCGGGTCCCTAAGCCCAGGCAGAGGGAGGCCAAAGTGGTGGGGATATTTTGCCACCCCCTGAAAAGTGACACTCAGGGCCATCCTCCCCCCCCCCCCGACCCCACCATGCTACGCTTCTGATAGCATACGGTGTGATTGTGAAGAGATACAGAATCTGGCTCATTTACTAGTCTACCAATTACTGCCAGAAACATGCACTTGTAAGGACTTAAGTTTGGCCAATGACAAAGTCAAGAAAGTGGCTTCTTTTTTGCTGTCCAGGGTTTGATTGGGTCATGAAAGAAAGAAAAAAGCTGGTGACAATATAATTTGTTCACAATTACTGAATAAATACAGTTGTACCTTGCTTAAGGAGCATAATGTGTTCCACAGGATTGCTCTTTAAGTGAATTTGCTCTTTAAGTGAAACACCATTGAAAGTGACCAGTTGTGAGTTTGGGGGGGGATTGCAAACCCCGATCTATTTGTTAAGCAAGTTTTTGGTTGGTTTTATTTGTTAAGCAAAGTGAACATTCAGATACTCTGCTCTTTAAGAAAGTTACTCTTTAAGCAAGACGCTCTTTATGCGAGGTTTGACTGTATGTCAATTTATAAGGTTGGTTTTATAGAGATACATCCGCCCCTCTCTGGCTATTTATCATGATCAAGTTTAATCTAACTTAGATTGTAATTTTTCTAGTACCTAGCTTCTTCCAAGCTCTGTATCAGGTTGTGACCCATTGACCCTCCATGGAAATTTGCCCATATTTTGACATGTTTATATTAAAATTGATTTGGTAACACATTTTCCCATGAGCTGCAGCCTGGTTGGGCATATTTTTCTAATGGACACATTTCCCCAAATGACAATAAATGTACAAAATACTTTTTCCTAAAAACTGTACACACAATTCCAAAATCAACACATTTCAAATAGCAAACTGCAATGCTCTATCTATTTAGAAGACTCTAATTGGATGAGTTCACAACTGAAATTTTAAACCAACAAATTCCTAGTCATCAACATCATCAGGAAACTCACAAACTATAAATGGGAATCGAACCATCCACACAGCACACATCAGCTTTGGCCCTATGCTGCTACAGTATGGAGCACATCTGCACATGTGAAACAAGTTGACCACCGTTAATGAAGCAATGTGTAGAGTGACAGGATGCCTCAAGCCTACACCAGTTGAGAAAATATATCCTCTTGTTGGTATCGCTCCACCTAAGATCAGGAGAGAAGTAGCACCAGACACGGAGAAAACTAAGCAAGCGAATGATCTTCGACATCCTCTGAGTGGAAATGAGCAGTGGTGGGCTCCAAAAATTTTTACTACCACACTGTGGTTGTGGTATGGTGAGCATAGCCAGGGGGAAAGCCCTGCATTGCACACAAATTAGGACTTCTTTATTTCAAAACTTGGATGGGCGGGACCTGCCAGGATTTCTGCTATTGGTTCTTGTGAAGTGGTGTGAACCTGCTGATGCCCACCATTGGAAATGAGCCTCGAGTCTGCTGGTTGAGATCCAGGAAGAGCTTTATGGCAAGAAGAAACATTCTTGAAGGTACTCAAGAGGAAAACCAAATTAGATTATGGAGGAATATGCTCAAGCAAGGGTTGTTGGTGGACAACATCACACAGTGTGAATGTGGAGTGATACAGAATCTGGCTCATTTACTGATCTGCAGATTACTGCCAGAAACATAAACTGATGAGGAGTTAAGTTTGCCCAATGACAAAGCCAAGGAAGTGGCTTCGTTTTGGCAGTCCAGGGTTTGATCAGGACACAAAAGAAGAAGAATTAGGATTTAAACTGAAATAACTGCAGAGACTACTTTGCAGTTAATTACTAAACGAGAAACACTTTTCAACTGTTCCTTCAACTTGAAAATGTCTGAAAACCATGCCGATGGCAGACCCATTTGCTTTTTGTGAGGACATAAATGCCCATCCCTGATCTAACAACCTTTTATGTCATCATTTAACATGCAAAATGGTGAGCCACCCTTGGAAATATGAAGACGAAGGATCTCACTGCTTGAAACCCAAGCCTCCTATGGTTTCCATCTATACTTTTCCAGTTGGAAAAACCCTCTCCAGAATTCAGAAATGTTTTGACTTTTTGAAAAAGTGAAAAGTTTTACAAACCTGAGACAGTGGCTTCTTCCAAACACAATTTATCCCTCCAATATGGATCATATTTGGCATCAGAGGTTTGGGAGAAGTAAAGATGAAATCTTCTCTCACCAGCCAAATAGACCCATGACTGAATAGCTCTGTTATAGTCACATCTCTTTGCAGGAACTCTGAAGCAAGGCTTCCATAAGGAGAATAGACAAAACTACAAAGAAAAAACTCTGACAATGCAAACAGCATATTTTTCACACGTTGGGGAAATGTCATATGATCTGAGTATCTTGTAAAACCTCTTGGAACATAAGAAGGAGGGTTTGGGCATTGTGTGGCATCAGAGTCATAACCACATGGAATTTTTAGTAAAAAAAATACAGAAGGTATGCCAAGATGCTCAGACACTATTGGGCCACAAGCCCAAAAAGGATCTGTAAAAAGAGCATCAAACTCGTTCTGCTTGAGATAACTCATCAATTCTTGATTATATAGTAAGTGTCTACAACTAGAATAGAAGATGTCAGATGTCTTCTTCATTAGCGTCAATGTCCTATAAAACATAACTAGAAAAGGTAGATCTTCAAAAACTTCTCTTCCAAAGGCTTGAATATTTTCACCCATCTCCTCCTGGGTGAAGGAAACCGGATAGGTTTTAACAGAAAAAGCATCACCTGATTGTTTTATAAGTATGTTGATTTCAGCTGCAACAACGATGATCTCATGCCCATTCTTGTTCAGTTGCTTTAAAACTGGTTGCATGCTGAGCCAATGGCTTCCATCCATGGGTATCACCAGGAGTTTCCCACCAGAAACAAGAGTCAGAGAAGACAAAAGAAGCAACAGCACTGCCACATAGTCATTCAAGCGAAATGTAGGAGCCATCTCTCTCTGTGTGTGTGTGTCCAGAGGTAGGGTGTATCCTTACAGCAATAGGCTTGAAACAAGTTGTTTCTTATATAATTGAGCTTTAAAGCCTGCCCTCTTATGATCTCACAGAGTAAATATTTAACAAAGAGAAGCATTACCTTTGGACAGGAGTAGTTGGTCATTGCCAGAGTATATGCTTCATATTCAGAACATTCATTATTGAATCTGTGACCCCTCTCTCATGCCTGGGTGCGTGTCACATGACTCTGACTATTAGCTTCCCTTTCATCTCTTTCTCCTCTCCCAGAGAATCAACCTGAACGTACTGTGGATTACACTCTGTTTATATTGATTTTGTTGTACTGTATTTTATGATATTATGATATTGTATTGAACTGTTATATTGTATTCGATTGTATGTTGTGAGCCGCCCTAGGTTGGTTTCAACAAGTAGGGCAGCATATAAATCGAATAAATCAAATCAAATCAAATCAAAAATTGAAATCCTTTGCCAGAGTAAAAGCTCTGAAACAGTAAGATAACTAGTATCTGAAAACATAGCACTGTGAGAATTGAAAAATAAAAAGTTTATATTCGCATATATATGTCTTGCCAGGTTACCCTGTGCAAAGTACTATACATACATGGACTTTCACCTGAGCAGGAGTTTGGTGGCTCTAACGTCTGCTTTGTTCAAAGGTCAATTTATTTTTCAACTCATGATTGTACTTCCATGATCAAAATGCTCAAAATAAAATGTTGGGAACATTTAATACACGCTGTCCATAAGCAACACCGAAAGAGTGAATCCTGTGGATTTCACCATGAGGTAAATGCATTCAATGGCAGCGTACACCAATTGTCAATAGAAAAACTTCAAACTTATTGTTCTAACTCCAGTATGAACATCCAGTACAGAATTCAGAATCCTATCCTCATGACATTTTTTTTTGGGGGGTGGGGGTGGATAAAAGGACCAACTCATCTTTATCCCAGCTCCCCCGACCTAGCAGTTCAAAAGCAAGAAATTGCAATTAGATCAATAGGGATCACTTTGGTGGGGAAAGATCCTGGGGACATGAAAGGAGCCCCATTTGGGCATCCCCAGAGCAGAGTTTCTCCAGAAAAAAACCCTTTCAACTCAGAATGATTTCTGACAGAAATTATTATTATTACCATGAGGTAAATGCAACTAATGTCAGTGTACTGTATTGTAATTGTCAGTAGAAAAGCTTTAAGACCATTGTTCTACCTCCAGTATGAATATCCAGTACAGAATTCAGAATCCAAACCTCATGAAATTTGGGGGGAGGGAGGGGGGAATGAAAGGACTAACTAACCTGAGACAGTGGTTTCTTCCAAGCACAATTTATCCCTCCAATAATAATCATATTTGGCATCATGGGTTTGGGATAGGAGACCACAAAATCTTCTTTCATCAGCCAGATAGATGCGTTGCTTAATAGCTCTGTTACAGTCACGTCTCTTTGCAGGAACTCTGAAGCAAGGGTTCCATAAGAAGAATAAACGAAACTACAAAGAAAAGACTCTGACAAGTAAAACAGCATATTTTTTGCACGTTGTGCAAATGTCATATGATCTGAGTATCCAGTAAAAAATCTTGGCACATAGGAAGGAGGATTTGGGCACTGTGCAGCCTTTGAATCCATACCACATGGAAGGCCATGCAAGAAAAACACCGAAGGTATGCCAAGATACTCAGCCACAATCTGGCCACAGGGCAAAAACGGATCTGTAAAAAGAGCATCAAACTCACTCTGCTTGAGGTAACTCATCATTTCTTGATTATATAATAATTCTGTACAACCAGAATAGAACAACGCAGAGGTATTTTTCAGTCTCTCAATTCGTGTAGAAATCATTACTAGGAAAGAAACGTCTTCAAAAAGTTCTTTTCCAGAGGCTCGAACATTTTCATCCATGTCTTCCTGAGTGAAGGACACTGGATACGTTTTCACAGAAAACCCATCATCTGATTGTTTGATATGCATGTTGATTTCAGGTGCAACAACGACTATCTCATGTCCATTCTTGTTCAGTTGCTTTAAAACCGATTTCATGCTGAGCCAGTGGCTTCCATCTGTGGGTATCACCAGGAGTTTCCCTCCAGAAACAAGAGTCAGAGAAGACAAGAGAAGCAAAAGCACCACCACATATTCATTCAAGTGAAACGTAGGAGCCATCTCTCTCTGCATGCGTGTTTGTGTGCAAAGGTTGGGTGTATCCTTGCAGCAATAGGCTTTTTAAACATTTCTTCTTATATAATTGATCATTATAACCTGACCTCTTATGAACTTACAGAGTAAATGTTTAACTAAGAGAAGTATTACCTTTGGACGGAAGCTGTAGATCATGGCCAGAGTATATACATCATACTATGTTAATCTGTGACTGCCCCCTTATGCCTTGGCGCCTGTAACATAACTCTGACCAGTTGTTTATCTTTCATCCTTTTCTCCTAGTCCTCTCTCAGAGAATCATCCTGAACTTAAAAACAGAATCACTGCCGGTGATTCAATGCCAAGTGTCAGGAGACAGTTAAATAACCTGATCACCCTCAAGACTAGCGTCCTTCAGCAGCAAAGTACACAGGGAAGGATGATGGTCCCCAAGTGGATTAAATTCCACTTGAATCTATCTTGATGGAGAGCAGCAGCTTCATCAATACTGGCCTGGGGCTGAGGAGGACTGTCTTTGCCAAAAGGCCTCAGGACCAGAATGTGACTCGCAGAACTGGATCAGTGGTACAGGTGTTACTCTGCAATGCAAAAGGTTGGGGAAGACCCCTGCATTGTGCTGCTCCCAGGACAATCTTCATGGCTGAAAGTCAAATAAACATGGCCTTCGATCCCTGGCAACACTCCAGTGGGCAGGGGGTGCTAAGAATCTCTTAGTCAGCCATAAAAGTCTGTACCTGGAACATCAGGAGTATGTATGGAAAAGCAAAGATTTATAATGTAGTAAAGGAAATGAAGAGGCTGGAATAATGGGAATGAGTGGGACAAGGTGGCCAGGAGTGAGCCAATACAGTGTGTCGGAGTACTTGGTTCATTACTCAGGAAACAATGAAAAACATCATTGGAATGGAGTTGGGATGATGCTGAGCAAAGTGATAAAGAACACATTGATTAGTGTGATACCATTTTCAGATAGAATCATTATGATCAAAGCTAAAGGCGAACCTTTCAAAATGAATGTTATACAAGTCTCTGCCCCAACTGCAGACAAATTGGACGAAGAAATCGAGGAGTTTTATGATCAACTGAAAGCTGTGCTGAAGTATACATGAAGAAATGAAGCTACTGTCATTATGGAAGATTTTAATACTAATGTCGGCCAGGATATAGTTGAACTATATGGCTTTGGAAAAGGAGCGAGAGAGGAAACTGCCTTCCACAGTTCTGCAGAGAAGAAGACCTAGTGATCACCAACACATGGTTTAAGATGTCACCCAAACAACTTTACACTTGGAAGTCCCCTGCAAACAGCCCAAATAATATTGTCAGAAATCAAATATATTTTGCTCTTAAAAACAGAAGGTTTTGTAACAGCATCTTGTCAGCAAAGACCTATCCTGGAACAGATATTTCATCAGACCATAATCCATTTATTTATTTAGTCGTATTTATTCACCGCCCTTCTCACCAAAGTGACTCATTAATATGTCTTCTCCACCTAAAATTGCGTAAAATTGTAACAAAAACACTGAAAACTGGTTTGGGTGTCTGTGTCCTTAAAGACAAAGAATGTAGAACAAAAGCAAATAAGACAATGAGAGAGGAGTTAGATAAAATGAGAAAACATCAAGGGGAAAGATTTGTAGAAGAGAAATGGGAGATAATAAAACAAATAACTCAGAAAGTTCAACAGAAACATCTTTGCAGAAGACAGTTAAACCATAAGAATCACTGGGGAACAAAAAAAAAATTTTCTTGGTGCCTAAAATTTTTCAACTGATTTTGGGCATTTTGGGGCGGCTGATTCCGAAAATGCCATCCGTTTTGTTCTAGCAGCTCTAGTTCATGAGATATCGATGATGTCATTATACATTGCTCTTATGACTACACTTGTACAGTATTTGCCTCACCATTCGTAAATTGATTGTTTTAATAATACTTATTGATGTTGTTCAAGCTCTATTCCTGTTGTTGTTGCAAGTGTAATTTAACTAATCTGACCTTTTTTGTCATTCTCTGTGCTCTCCTTTACTGTTGAGACTGGATGCTGTGCATCCCGAAACTAGTCCAACTCCGCAGCTGCTCCATGGACTCATCCAGGGAGGCTTGCATTCTAGTTTTTTTCTCCTTATCTTAAGTATGATTTTGACATTTATTTCTTTTTTTACAGGCACTAATATGCCTTTATCAAGAAGAACATGTATAAATAATCCTGATGGTTTTTGTTTCATCTGTGGTGAATACACATTCATTCAGCAAAGAAAACCCATAACTGACTTTATAAAAAGAGCTTATTTGGCCTATTTTAAAGTAAAACTGGGAGACCAAGATAAGGTTTGGGCACCTCACATTGTATGTAAAACATGCACAGAGCGTCTGCGTCAGTGGTTAAATGGGAAACGGAAGAGCTTGAAATTTGAGGTACCAATGATGTGGTGAGAACAAAGAAACCACAGTGATGACTTACTTTTGTTCAGTGAATGTAAAGGGCATCAATTGTAATAACCGAAAACGTTGGATATATCCCGATCTACCCTCCGCACGACACCCTGTTCCACATTCAGAGGAGATATCTGAACCTATTTTTGCCAGTCTTCCAGAGTCATCGAATAAATCAATCAAATCAAAGAGGATGAATCAGCTGAAAGCATTTCTGAGCAAGAAGACAGAGAATTTGCAGGACATTCATCAGTTGTACCCGGCTTTAGTCAGGCAAAATTGAACGACCTCATTTGAGATCTAAGTCTTCCAAAAAAGTCGTCAGAGTTATTAGCTTCCAGATTGGCAGAAAAAAAACTGTCTGTTGCCGGAAACAAAAGTCACATTCTATTGCAAAGGGAAACAGAAAACCAGTTTGGCTTTTGCACCAATGTTGAAGGACTCGTAATGAAACTGGGTGTAAGAAAATAAATACCAAGTGAATGGCGGTTATTTATAGATAGCTCCAAACGTAGCCTAAAATGTGTTCTTTTGCACAATGGCAACAGATACAGGTCAATCCCAATTGGTCACTCAGTTGCTATGCGAGAAAATCAAGCTACAATAGCCAAAGTCCTGGAGAAGATCTCATACCATATTCATCAATGGCTAATCTGTGTCGATCTCAAGATGGTGAATTTTCTTCTAGGACAACAAGGGGGTTACACCAAATACCCATGCTTTATATGTCTATGGGACTCTAGAGCTAAAGATCAACACTGGGTGAGAAGACAGTGGCCTCTTAGAGAAAGCATGACCATTGGAGAAAAAAACATCATCACAGAACCTTTGGTTGAAAGAAACAATATTATATTGCCACCACTCCATATAAAACTTGGATTAATGAAGCAGTTAATCAAGGCTTTGAACAGACATGGAGCATGTTTTGGCTATATATGTAACAAATTTCCTGCATTGAGTCTGGGGGAAAAAAGCAGGTATATATGATGGACCACAAATCCGCCAACTCATTAATGACCAGAAATTTCAAGATTCATTGAATGATACTGAGGCTGCTGCATGGTTGTCATTCAGTATGGTAGTGCAAAATTTCCTTGGAAACTACAAGGCTCCTAATTATGAAGAATTAGTGGAGAATATGCTCACTAATTTTTGTGCACTTGGCTGCAACATGAGCATAAAAGTACACAACCTGCACAGTCATTTGGACCGATTTCCATATTGTCTTGGTGATGTAGGTGAAGAACAGGGAGAGCGTTTTCACCATGAAATAAGTTCAATGGAAGAATGGTATCATGGACGATGGGATGTACATATGATAGCGGACTATTGTTGGAACATCCAGCATGAATGTCCAAGATCAATGCATCAGAGGAAATCACAGAAACGAGGATTCAGTGACCTAGTGGAAAAACCTTAATGAGCCTAATGTGACTTATGTAAAATAACTTGTGTATTTTATTGTATGTGAGTGATGTACAGTAGTTATATACAGGGGCGTAGGAAGGGGGCAGGGGGGGCAAATGCCCCAGGCAGCGTGCTCCAGGGGGTGGCATTTTGAAGCCCCACCCCATTTTTCCCCCAATTTTTTTCCAAACCAAAATTTTTTTTGCCTCCAGGCACGTCTCGAAGGCTCCCGGAGGCGGGAGGGGTGGTGGAAAAATATTTTGGGGGTGGGAAAATATTTGGGTGGGCAAAAAAAAAGTTCAGGTGGGCGGAATTTTTTTTGGGGGGGCAGCAAAATTTCACTCTGCCCTGGGTGGCTTACACCCTTGCTGCGCCTCTGATTATATATGCAACCAGTATGGTTAGATTGGCTTAATGTGAATAAGCCATATCTAAAAAACTAGAGCTGATGGGGCATAACTGAAAGCATTTTTGGAATCAGTAACCCAAATATAGCCAGAAATAGGAGAAAATTGTTAGGCACCAAAATCACTGTTCCCCAGTGTAAGGAAAGGATGACAGATGACATACACAATTTAATGGAAATAATAAGGACCTATAAGAATCAAGATAAGGAAAATTTAATGTTCTACAGAGGATGATTAGGCGCAAAATAAGAGCTGCAAGGGAATCTTATATGGATGACAGATGCACTGAGATGGTAAAGATAAAGGTTTCCCTTGCTTGAAAGCCAGTCATATCCAGCTCTAGGGTTCAGTGCTCATCTCTGTTTCAAAGCTTAAGAGCCAGCACTGTCTACTTCTGCAGAAGTTTCTATGGTCATGTGGCAGGACCAGTCGTGTAGCATGGGTTTCAGGCGCCCAGGGCACAGACTAAACTTGCTGCCCCCCATCTAGGCTTGCCCCCCCCCCCCGCACGCCCGTCCCTATTCTGCCCAGTCTGCTCTCACTCCTCCCTGCCTGCTTGGATCTGCTCATCCCCAAGGCAACAGAAACCCCTGCCAAAGTGTATCGGTGCCTTGTAAAAAAATGTTCGTTGTGTCTTCTCTTTGAAATCTGCAGTGTTAGGGACCTCACAGCAATGACTACATTTCCCAGACTCCCTCATTGCTGCAGGCCAAGGGAGCCTGGGAAATGTAGTCATTGTCACAAGGTCCCTAATGGATTTCAAAGAGGACATGATGAATTTTTTTTACAAGGCACTGATCCACTTTGGCAGGGGCTTCTGCTGCCTTGGGGATGAGCTGCAAGTGATGTGGGGGGTGCCCTTGCTATACCCCATCTCTAGAGGCTGGGCTGTTCCACACACACACCTGTCCTCCCGTGCAAGGCAACGCCAGGAGAAGGAAGGCAAACCAGCCTACCCAGACCAAGGGAGCTGCGCCCAGACACAATGCTGCAGTGCCGCCGCTACGCTACTGGGCAGGACACTGAGATAAAGAAATACAAAAATAAGCACATTTTTTCAACCTACATAAAAAGATCAGGGAGGTTACTGGCAGAAGACAACAGAAGACAAATGCATCATTAAAGAATAAGGACAGGGATCTTGCAGTGGAAATAATGGATAAAATCAATGTATGGAAAGAATACATGGGAAAGCTTTTTTCTTTATTCGTGTCAGACATACTACCAGCATATAATGGCATACAAAGCTAAAATTGATACCTCCAGAACATAATAGAATTAAAAGGGCTAGATAACATCCACCTGATATCTGGGCACATCAACACCATTTCCTCTTGCCAACATGAGGTCCTCCTCAGTGCACGTTGATGGACATCATGTGCACTGTATCATATGGGAGACAGATTGTACTTCTCTGCATTCACACAGACTGTCATCTACAGGAAACTCCCACACAGGAGAGCTGTTTAGTGATGAAAGAGGTGAACAGCCTGTCATAAATGGCAATACTGTACTGGACAGGGCGGCCAACCATCCCGTATTCTGCGCAGCAATCTCATTTAGGGAGGGGGAATTTCGACTTACCCTTGTTTCGAAAATGGTACTGGACCTCCCCCATTGCGTCACGGAAGCACCGGTTTCCACTCCGACCGGCAGGCAGTTAAAGAGAAATGGAGCCAAAAAGGCTCCAATAAACTGCCCATGCGCAGAAACCCAATCTGGCGCCAAACTGGGTTTCTGCGCAGGCGCAGTTTATTGGAGCCTTTTCGGCCGCCGTGGTACTGGATGACCAGTACTGCACAGTGAGGTTGTAAAAGCTTTGCAAAGCTCCAAAGATGGGAGAGCAAGAGGGCCAGGTGACATCCCAGGAGAAATTTTGAAACGTCTGTCTGAAGCTAACATCAAAGAATTTACGGAACTTTTAAACACCATTTATGACACAGGGATCCTTCTGAGTGATTGGTTGCTATCAACCTTTGTCACATTGCTAAAGAAACTGAATGGGAAGTCCTGTATGGAGTACAGAACAATTATCCTCATGAATCATGCTCTTTAGGTCTTTTTGAAAATCATTCACAGTAGAATTTATAAGAAGTGTGAAGAAAGCACAGGTGAAACACAATTTAGCTTCCGGAATTCTATGGGTACCAGAGCGGCACTGTTTATGATGCAGGTCCTCATACAAAGATGTAAAGACATGAGATGTGATGTGCATGCATGTTTTATAGATTTTGCAAAAGCCTTTGACAGATGCCAGCATGAGAAGATGATCACAGCACTGAAGAAAATAGGTGTAGATGATAAAGGTATCAGAATCATCACCAACCTTTATTGGAATCAGACAGCTCAAGTCAGAGTTGAAGAGCAACTGACTGAGCAGGTTCAAATTCGCAGAGGTGTGCGACAAGTTTGTATGTTGTCCCTGACACTGTTTAATATATATTTGGAGAGATGATTTTTCAGAAGCACTATCAGATTTAAACATGGGCATTAAAATTCATTGGGAATACCTGAATAAAATCCGATATGCTGATGGCACAGTGTTGTTGGCCACAAACCTTGCATATCTTCAGTTAAGGCTGGATCAAGTTAGAGCTTCAAGCACAGAATATGGTTTGGACCTGAACACTAAGAAGACTTAATAACTTGTTATAAGCCGAACACCAACTCATAGCAAGCTAATGGCAGGAACACAAGAAATTGAATGAGTGGATAAATTTGTCTATTTGGGGAGTATGTTAAATAAAAATTGGGATCCCAAGGTAGAGATTACAATACAAATAGCAAAAGCAAGATCCATCTTCATAAAAATATCTGACATTCACTATGCAGTAGAGATCTAACTCTCGCTACAAAGATCCGAATAGTGAGATGTTATGTATTCCCAGTGTAGCTATATGGAGTCAAAGCTTGTATCTAGTATCTGAAAAGAGAATCGAATCTTTTGAAATGTGGATCTGCAGATGGCTGCTGTGGATATAATGGGTTGACCATGTGACTAATGCAGAAGTGTTACGTCGAATGGATAAAGAACAGGAACTATTTAAGACCATTAAGCAAAGAAAGCTCCAATAACTTGGCAATAGCAGAAGGAAAAACATAAAGTACAGTACTACCTTACATAGCAAGCATCTTGCTTAGCGAGTAACTCACTTAACGAGCAGACCTTTCCCCAAAAGGTCTGCTTTGTTGAATGAGCAAAAACTCACTTAACGAGAAGCTTCGCATCCACGGGGTGTTTTGGAACACAGGTGAGGGACCCCCGCCACGTTCCAAAACACCCTGCCTGCATTTGTGGGGTGTTTTGGAATGTGGCGGGGAAGTTCCAGTCCACGTTTCAAAATGCCTAGCTGACGGGTGGCACATCTGCAGGGTGTTTTGGGATGTGGCAGGGGACTAGCCCGCCACGTTCCAAAACACTCTGCAGATTTACTGCGCGCATCAACGGGGCATTTGGGAAGGGTGTGGGGATCTTCCCCATACCCTTCCAAATGCCCCACACGTGCACGCACGTCAGTGGGGCATTTGGGAAGGGTACGGAGAAGATCCCTGTACCCTTCACAAACACTCAGCTGACGCGCGCTCTGCAGCAGCGGGACGTTTGGGAAGGGGGGACTTTCCCTGTACCCTTCCCAAATGCCCGCTGACGTGCACGTGCATGCAGGGTATGGGGAATGTCCCCGTACCCTTCCCAAACGCCATGCTGACGCAGTGAAGTGAAGCACATTTCCCTATGGAAAATGTGTTTCGCTGAACGAGTAACTTGCATAACGAGTAACTGCGTAGAACGCATTTTGCTAGTTATGTGAGGTATTAGTGTATAGAATACTCCAACTGGCTCTGCAAGGAAAAATATCTGGGAACAGTGGCCCTGGACATAGACAGACTTCATAGCTGAAGCACTTGAAAGACTGGTGTAGTATGTCCTCAGGAGAACTGTTTCGTAGTTAAGAACAGGATGACTATCGCCATGAGAATAGCCAATATTGAGAATGGACACAGCACCTGAAGAAGAATTCACATATATTTAGAAATTGATGTTTGCAGTTCTGTTCCCACATCCATTAGGGGGCATTCTCCAGCAGTGAAAGGTTCACAGTTCATCCCGAATTCACTTAGGGCCACTTCTCTCAAAATTATTTTCATACCACAGAACAGGAAAACTAAACAAAATGTAGCAAAAGTCTTGCCATTTCAAAACAAGATACACATGGAATGTGCACATTATTGAGCGGAATTGTGCTACCAGGAGGAGCATCTTTCATTTTAACTGTTAAGCTAAAATGAATAGTGCTGTCCCTGTTGTCATACTGCAAAAAATCAGCACAGCAAGAAATGTGCCCACATTTGTGTATTGGTGAAATTACAAGAGCAAATTGGAGAAAGCAAAATGTCCCTATATGTCTTCTATAATATACTAGTCAAGGAATCTTGCCTACCACAAAGGGGACGGGGGAGGAATAAGGGGAGATCACAAAATCCTTTGCAACAAGTTTTAGCAGAAGATTTATGCATGAATTTACCAAAGACCAGCATAATATTTTGTCTATCAGCAAGGAATTACCAGTGTTCATCCCATGCATACATAACCCTGAACTTTTGATGTCAGTTTTATTCTTTTATTCTCTTAACACCAGACTGAAAACTGTGATTGTCTTTTTACAAAATTTTGGTCTCTCAAGAATACAAAATCGTCCAGATGGCTCAATAGTTTAGGACCTTTAGGTGCCTTAAGTTGGGAGTTCAATTCCTCAATGTGCCTCTAGGGAGAAGAGGCAGCCTGTATGGGCTTAAGCAACCTACACAGTCACGGAGCACTCCCAGAAAAAGGGAATTGTAAATTGCTTCTGTGTACTCCCTATACAGTACCTAGAAAACCTTGGGAAAGGTCACTATAAGTCCAAATTGACTTGATGGCACATTCAACATCTACAAGAGATCAATGTGAAGTTGAAATGGATCTAAGACATCAGTTTAATTCTCAAGTCTCCACCTAACAGCAAATCAACCAGAATCAAGCCTAAAGAAACATTCAACCATTCATGCTATAATAATAATAATAATAATAATAATAATAATAATAATAATAATAATAATAATAATAATAATAATAATAATAATAATAATAATAATAATAATAATAATAATGGATGCAATAAAATTGCACAGATTGACAACACAGAATGCCATAACTGAGTCGCTGCAACATTACACTGGCATCTGTGCAAGAATTACAGATAGCCATCTACAAAGTACTGGTGGGAACACAAACCTGAACGGTGGTTGAGAATGAGGACAAGACAGTTAAGAACTAGTGGGACTTTAAAATCCAAACTGATCATAAGCTCGAACACAACAATCCAGTAGTTTACTATGGTTGATTTTATTTTATTTGTGTTAAACTGACTGATGTGGCCATCCTAGGTGATGTATGGGTGGAAGAAAAAGAGTTTGGAAAGCTCATGAGAGATCACAATCAGACGCATTAAGATTGCATAGAGATCAGAATAAGAGAACTGAAGTACTACATCTCTGGAAGGAAAGAGCACTTGTGATGCCAGTAGTGCTAGGAGGGCTGGAAACAATCCCAAAATGGTTGAAAAACCATTGAGATTATGATAGAGCAGTTACAAATAGTAGCACTATTAGTAGGTACTAGCTACATTATCAGATGATAGCTCATCTATTATTATTATTATTATTATTATTATTATTATTATTATTATTATTATTATTATTATTATTATTATTATTATTATTATTATTATTACCTATAGGTAGGTTCTTGAAGTAGACAAGCCCGTACCCACCCATGCTCCATGGTAAATAAAGGTGCCCCCTATATGATGATAGCACCAGTATTTTCAAAGTATTTGTTTATGAATAATGTTTTAATTCTCAGTGGGTAATATTTAGGTTTTTATAGATGCCTAAATATTGATTGTTTTCCTGCCCCTCTTGCAAATAACAAATAACTTTATGATTATGCACTGTTAGGATATATGAGTAGGTTTGCAACGAGAGCAAACCAATGACTGTATCTTTAAGACTGTGCAGCTACCACAGCCAGGTGCAAGCATTGAGTGTTTGTGTCTAGCATAAATTGAGGCAACAGTTTTTGCCAGCCAGCCAGCCTGTTGTTCTCTGACTGCTCTGTTGCTGTGCTCACGTCCATCGGACCTTCGTCGTTCTTGAGGATTGTCTGGTATGTCTACTTGCCGTTTATTGCAAGATATTGGAACACATACCTCAGCCACATTGTGGTGACCTAACCAAGGACTGTTTTGGAACTGAGCTACTCCGTAGCTAGAATGAACTGGTGAATATTTTCGAAGCCGACCTTGAAGCAACAGATAAAGGTTTGGACTGCTTGCATTGCTTTATCGAAGATAAGAGTTTAATTAGCTCACATAGACTATAAGGACTTGCTGCACCACTTGGTCTGACTTCAAGACAAGTGTTAACTTGCACTTTGTGCACAACCTTTGTAAATAGTGTAAATACATATTTCCTGCAACCCAAGCTGGAGTTTGTTTTTGTCTCCTGTATCTCAACAAACACTCTCAAACCTCAGGGTGTGGCAAAAGCCAGCCACCTTCCTGCACTCTGTTATATTTTACCATTTCATGCACAACTTTAAACCCATGACTATCACCCGCATTCGCATTGCCTAGAGTAGACAAATGAGTAAATAAACTTCATGTCAGATATTACTCTGGGTTGAAAGGATTTTTGCTTGAGAAACTCCACTCAGGGGACACCCAAGATCTTTCATGTCCCCAAGATCAGTCATGCAGCACTCAGGTATTGAACCCCAACCTTCCAGTCTCCAAGCTCAGCGTCTTAACCACTAAGCCATCACAGTGCTGTTAGACAACTGAGTGATAGCAATAAAATCTAGCAATAAAGTCTCCAAACCTAACGGGTGGAGATGCAATCTCGTTGTTTCACACTAAATGCACATTGACGTTACTAAGTTATTTGCAGTCCCCCTGATAAATTGAATGGTCTCTTAAACATAGTTGAGACGTATAGTGAGACATCAAAATGAGTTCTAGTGTTGACAAAGATGTCATTATCCATATCAAAAAAGGCATATGTTTGGAAATGTTTTGCTTAAATACATGAGCTCTTCATCATTCTTACAAGTGTAAAAATAAACCAAAAGACACATTTTAAAAATTGAACAAATCATAGCATTTACACAGAGGATTTGGGGACATCTAGCATATGCCAAATATTCTCAAATGATGCTAGTTCGCCTTTAGCAACCTGCTATCAGTTTACCAGTTTACAGTAGCTCCATGAAGAGGCTGAGGAAATTGGGGGTGGGGTGGGTAAGTTTATTAAGCAATGTATATGAACTGTATACTTTTTAAAAGGAGGACCATGAGGGGGATTTTGTGTTTTATATATATATATATATATATATATATATATATATATATATATATATATATATATATATATATATATATATATATATATATATATATATATATATATATATAATTATGTTGTTGTTGTTGTTGTTGTTGTTGTTGTTGTTGTTGTTGTTGTTATTGTTATTGTTATTATTATTATTATTATTATTATTATTATTATTATTATTATTATTATTATTATTGCTTTTCTCTTAAAGATCCAGTCAAGAAACTGCCCAGTTTGGGTTGTTGTAGTTTTTTTAAGTGGTGCTGTGCACATTTGCCAAACTAATTTGCTTAAATAATTATTTTTCACTTCCTCAGCTCTGTGGAATGGTGGCAGCCAATGAGGGATGGTGTAAGTGTGGTGTGCACTGGAGGCTAGGCAGTGGGATGGCGGAGGAGAAAGAAGGAACTGGGGAGGAGACTGGAGTCCTCAGGCTGGTTGGCTGCCAATTGGGCACCAGAGGTGACTTTTTGCCAGCCAACAAGGATAGAGTTTTTGAGGAGTTATAAATGGATTTTCAAGTCGGCAGGAGTTTGGTGGCTCTAAGTTCTGCTTTGTTCAAAGGTCAACTTATTTTTCAACTCATGATTGTACTTCCATGATCAAAATGCTCAAAATAAAATGTTGGGAAAGTTTAATACACTGTGTCCATAAGCAACACCGAAAGAGCGAGCCCTGTGACTTTCACCCTGGGGCTGCAGTGGCTCAGTGGTTAAGAAGCTCACTTTGTTAGCTGGAAGGACACCAAGCTGGCAGTTTGAGACCCAGGTACTGCATGGTGGTTGGGGTGCTCATCTTTATCCCAGCTCCCGCCAACCTAGCAGTTCAAAAGCAAGAAATTGCAATTAGATCTATAGGGATCACTTTGGTGGGGAAAGATCCTGGGGACATGAAAGGAGCCCTATTTGGGCATCCCCAGAGCAGAGTTTCTCCAGAAAAAACCCTTTCAACTCAGAATGATTTCTGACAGAAATTATTATTATTACCATGAGGTAAATGCAACTAATGTCAGTGTACTGTATTGTAATTGTCAATAGAAAAGCTTTAAGACCATTGTTCTACTTCCAGTATGAATATCCAGTACAGAATTCAGAATCCAAACCTCATGAAATTTGGGGGGAGGGAGGGGGGAATGAAAGGACTAACTAACCTGAGACAGTGGTTTCTTCCAAGCACAATTTATCCCTCCAATAATAATCATATTTGGCATCATGGGTTTGGGATAGGAGACCACAAAATCTTCTTTCATCAGCCAGATAGATGCGTTGCTTAATAGCTCTGTTACAGTCACGTCTCTTTGCAGGAATTCTGAAGCAAGGGTTCCATAAGAAGAATAAATGACACTACAAAGGACAGACTCTGACAAGTAAAACAGCATATTTTTTGCACGTTGTGCAAATGTCATATGATCTGAGTATCCTGTTAAAAGTCTTGGCACATAGGAAGGAGGATTTGGACACTGTGTACCCTTAGAATCCATACCACATGGAAGCCCTCGCAAGAAAAACACTGAAGATATGCTAAGATACTCAGCCACTATCTGGCCACAGGGGAAAAACGGATCTGTAAAAAGAGCATCAAACTCACTCTGCTTGAGGTAACTCATCAGTTCTTGATTATATAATAATTCTCTACAACCAGAATAGAACAACGCAGAGGTATTTTTCATTCTCTCAATTCTTGTAGTAATCATTACTAGGAAAGAAACGCCTTCAAAAAGTTCTTTTCCAAAGGCTCGAATATTTCCATCCATGTCTTCCTGGGTAAAGGACACTGGATACGTTTTCACGATAAACCCATCATCTGATTGTTTGATATGCATGTTGATTTCAGGTGCAACAACGACTATCTCATGTCCATTCTTGTTCAGTTGCTTTAAAACCGATTTCATGCTGAGCCAATGGCTTCCATCTGTGGGTACCACCAGGAGTTTCCCACCAGAAACAAGAGTCAGAGAAGACAAGAGAAGCAACACCACCGCCACATATTCATTCAAGCGAAACATAGGAGCCATCTCTCTCTGCGTTCGTGTTTGGGTGCAGAGGTTTGGTCTTCCTTCTTATATAATGACCTCACAGAGTAAATGTTTAACGAAGAGAAGTATTACCTTTGGATGGGAGTTGTAGATTATGGCTAGAGTATATATTTCATGCTTTGTTATATCTGTGGCTCCTCTTTAATGCTTTGGCGCCTGTCACATGACACTGACCATTTGCTTATCTATCATCCCTTTCTCCTAGTCGTCTCTCAGAAAAACATTGTGAACTTAAAAACAGAAATCAGAGCAAAAGCTCTGAAACAGTAGGATAGCTCTTATCGGAAAGCCTAGCTCCATAATAATTGAACAATAAAAAAGCTATATTCACATATATTTGTCTGGCCAGGATACACTGCTATGGTAATAGAGTAGACCCAGTGGTGGGATGTCAAAATTTTTACTACCCCACCGTGACATCATCACAGTGTGGGTGGAGCTAACGTCATGACATCATGGGCGGAGCCAACATTATGACATCATGATGTTGTTGGTGGGGCCAAAGAAAAAAATTAAAAAATTAAAAAAATATAAAATAAAAATAAGCACACACCCACCCATCCACCCACAACACAAACCTGTAAATAAATTAAATAAATAAATAAAACATACATTAAAATGTACCCACCCTCCCACCCAAAACACAAATCAACCAGAGCTTTTAAACCAGAGCTTAAAGCTTACTCTGGCTAATCTTTCTCACACTAGGTCAGATGGAAGGAACTACAGAATGAACTCACCACAAGATGGCTTCATTTTGGCACTTTTCAACTTTTCAACAGTTAAAGAAGTTAGGTACTAAGTCTTCGCCTAACCAGTTCTCTAGGATAATATGCCTTAATGTAAATGTAAAATAGCTGTACCTCCTTAAGGGTTCTCCAATTGGAACAGCAATTGGAACAGCACAGGTGTAGCTTATTGATGAGGTAACTCCAAGACTTTGCTTAAAAACCCCAAGCCAGGCCGCTAGGCCTGCCTGCTGCCAGGCCTTTTTAGGAACTTTGGTAGTACGTCAATATAGGTAACGGTATTAAATACACATTAAAATACACACAGACACACCCAAAGGTGAGTCACTTACCCTGGGGAGCAGGCTATAGGAAGCTTCAGGCTAGCAGCTTCTCTTCCTCCTCCCCACTTGGGAGGATAGCAAGGAGGCTGTGCATACGCGCCAAGCACTGTAGGCATACATGCACACCAAGTGCTTGGCGCGCATGCGCAGTGGGGGAACCAGTGAAAATGTAAGCCCCGAAGGTGGTGTCCCCCTCACCCCAAAAAAACTGCTACCGGTTCTCCGGGACACTGGGAAAAGTTACTACCGGTTCTGGCAAACTGGTGCAAACCTGTTACATCCCATCACTGAGTAGACCATACTGCCGGTGATTAGGTGGTGTTTAAGTAACCTGATGACCCTCAGGACTAGCGTCCTTCAGCAGCAAAGTCCACAGGGAAGGATGATGGTCCCCAAGTGGATTAAATCCCACTTTAATCCATCTTGATGAAGGGTGGCAGCTTCAACAGTACTGGCTTGAGCCTGAGGAGGATTTTCTGTGCCAAAGGGCTCAGGACCAGAAAGTGATTCGCAGAACTGGATCAGTGGTATGTGTGTCACTCTGCACCACGAACGGTTGGGAAAGACCACTGCATTGTGCTGCTCCCAGGACAATTTTCATGGCTGAAAGTCAGATAACATGGCCCTCAGTCCCCAGTATCCCTGCAGTGGGCAGAGGGTGCTAAGAATCTCTTGGTCAGCCATAAAAGTCTATACCAAGAACCTCAGGAGTATTTATGAAAAAGGAAAATTTATAACGTAGTAAAAGAATTGAAGAGCCTGGATGTTGATATAATGGGAATGAGTGAGACAAGATGGCCAGGAGTTTGGCCAATGCACTGTATACATGAAAACGATGAAAAACATCACTAGGATGGAATTGGGTTAATGCTGAGCAAAGCGATAAAGAACACAATGCTTAGTGTGATACTATTTTCAGATAGGATCCAGGTCATCATTTTAACTCTAAAGTCTCCACCTAAAACAAAATCCCTCTTTAGGTATCCTTGACCAAGAAATATGGATGATATCATCATGAACAGGCAGATAGGACAAATAGCTATAAGCATTATAAAGAGGTCATTAAGTCAATTTTCAACTAGGCAGGGGTTTTGTGGCCCTAACTTCTGCTTTGTTCAACTTATTTTTCAACTGATAGTTGTACTTCCATGATCAACAGTGATGTCGCGTACAGGGGTGGCTGGGGTGGCTGGAGGCCCCAGGCGGTGCTTTTTGGGCTATGTGTGTTCTAGGACTACAATTCCCAGAAGCCCTAGCAGGAGTAGGCACTAGCGTCCACCAGGGGTGGCAAATTTGGCTTCAGCCCAGGGCAGCTGAAATCCGTTACTGATGATCAAAATGCTCAAAATAAAATGTTGGGAAAGTTTAGTACATGGTGTCAATAAGCAACACTGAGGGAGTAAGCCTTGTGGATTTCACCATGAGGTAAATGCATTCAATGGCAGTGTACACCAATTGTCAATAGAAAAACTTCAAACCCATTCTCCCAACTCCAGTATGAATATCCAGTACAAAATTCAGAATCCTATCCTCATGACATTGGGGGGTGGAGAATGAAAGGACTAACTAACCTGAGACAGTGGTTTCTTCCAAGCACAATTTATCCCTCAAATAATAATCATATTTGGCATCATGGGTTTGGGATAGGAGACCACAAAATCTTCTTTCATCAGCCAGATAGATGCATTACTTAATAGCTCTGTTACAGTTACGTTTCTTTGCAGGAACTCTGAAGCAAGGTTTCCATAAGAAGAAAAAATGAAACTACAAAGGATGGTCTCTGATAAGTCAAACAGCATATTTTTTCACACGTTGGGCAAATGTCATATGATCTGAGTATCTTGTAAAAAAAAATTGGCACATAGGAAGGAGGATTTGGACACTGTGTAGCCTTAGACTCAAAACCACATGGAAGCCCTCGCAAGAAAAACACCGAAGGTATGCTAAGATACTTAGCCACTATCTGGCCACAGGGCAAAAATGGATCTGTAAAAAGAGCATCAGGCTCACTCTGTTTGAGGTAACTCATCAGTTCTTCATTATATAATAATTCTCTACAACCAGAATATAACAACACAGAGGTATTTTTCAGTCTTTCAAATCTTGTAGTAATAATTACTAGGAAAGAAACGTCTTCAAAAAGTTCTTTTCCAAAGGCTCGAACATTTCCATCCATGTCTTCCTGAGTGAAGGACACTGGATACATTTTCACAGAAAACCCATCATCTGATTGTTTTATATGTACTGTATGTTGATTTCAGGTGCAACAAAGACTATCTCATCAGTGGTGGGATGTCAAAAATTTTACTACCCCACTGTGACGTCATCGCAGTGTGGGCGGAGCTAACATCATGATGTCATGATGTAATGGGCAGGGCCAAATAAAAAAAAATACAAAATAATAAAAATAAAAATAAAAATAAGCACACACACACACACACACACACACACACACACACACACACACACCTCAACCCACGCACCCACCCACAACACAAACCCGTAAATAAATAAATAAAATAAAATAAATAATACATTAAAATACAGCCACCTACCCAAACCCCCTACACACCCACCCCAAACACAAATCAACCAGAGCTTTTAAACCAGAGCTTAAAGCTTATTCTAGCTAATCTTTCTCACACTAGGTCAGATGGAAGGAACTACAGAATGAACTCACCACAAGATGGCTTCATTTTGGCACTTTTCAACTTTTCAACAGTTAAAGAAGTTAGGTACTAAGGAAGCTTCTCTTCCTCCTCCCCGCTTGGGAGGACAGCAAGGAGGCCGTGCATATGTGCCAAGCACTGTAGGCGTGCATGCACACCAAGTGCTTGGCATGTATGCGCAGTGGGGGAACCAGTGAAAAGGTAACACCCGAAGGTGGTTCCCCCCCCCAAAAGCTGCTACCAGTTCTCTGGGACATTGGGAAAAGTTTAACTTTCATTTAAAGCAGAAGACCCCAAACCTTTTTACGCTGCGGGCCTGACCACACACCCTGGACAGCTGAGTGGCCTGGACCACACACCCTGGAAGCCAGGTAAATTTACAGCTGACGTAACCACATTTATGACAGCCATAAATGCGGCCGCTTCCATGTTTACAACAGCCGCTCGCACATTTATGGCTAATGTAACTGTGTTTACGTGGGTGCATTTACAGCTGACATAAACACATCTGCTTCCACTTCTGGGTGTGACAGCAGCAGTGGTGGGCCACATGAAATGATGCCATGGGCCAGGGCTGGCCTGTGGGCCGTAGGTTGGGAATCCATGATTTAAAGTCATTAAAAGTCCATACCTCTTATATTAAAAAAAAAACCCTGATGCTAGGTGAAATGTTCAATTTTTTGGAAAAGTAGCTGTGTTAGTCTGTTTTTCAGGCATATCAGAGAATAAACAAAAACACAGTAGCACTTTAAAGACTAACTGTTATATTTCAATGTGAGCTTTTGTGGATGAAGTCCGCTTCATCAGACATGGGAGTGAGGCTTCAATGGCATCAATTTATACACATCAGGTACAGAAGTATAGAGTTGATTGGTTAGCATAACAAATAAGCATACAAATCAATGTGGCTTCATACAGTTGGTAATGACAGATGATCTCTGGTTGTTATTCAGATTAGCTGTAAATCCCCTGATTTTTCAATTGCAAATATTTGGAAGAGTGTGAAGATACTATTTCAATTGCAAATACGTAGTGGGAAGTGTGGGGTAATACTATTTAAAGTACAAATATTGGGAAGATACAAAACAAACGCCTGACACTGAGCATTTGCTAATGAGTCTAAGCTTTGTGTTACCGTGTGAGCACATTCTTTATTCTGTGAGACAGCCTATGTCGTAAAAGGTAATTTTACAGGTAAGTGTTAAAGGTGGTAAGTAAACAGTATTCTGTTGAGACATGCCTGCCATATGTCCATGGAAACGTCTGCAGATGCAGACAACACTGGCTCTTTGGCTATAAACAGAGATGAGCATTGAACCCTAGAATCAGATACAATTGGCTTTCAAGTAATATAACATAATACTGTATAATATATAACAGCACAAAATAATCTACAGTAAAACCTCGCATAAAGAGAGCCTTGCTTAGAGAGTAACTTACTTAAAGAGCAGAATTTTCTCTAAATGGTCGCCTTGCTTAACAACTAAAACCTACTAAAAACTCGCTTAACAAATAAATTGGGGTTTGCAAACCCCACCACCACCACCACCAGAAGTCACAATTGGTCACTTACAATGGTGTTTTGCTTAAAGAGCAAACTTGCTTAAAGAGCAATCCCATAGAAGGCATGCTCTTTAAGCGAAGTACCACTGTACTGTATACAGAGAAGCTTGCTTGCTACTTTGCCATAGCAATTAAAAGCCAACAGCATAAAATCACAAAGAGAAGAAGATAAATAGAAAACAATACCCTGGGTTGACACAGTTGCCATTAACAGCAACCCCCCCTATCAGAAAGTACTACATCACTTGTGTATTAAAACTTCGTTATACTTCAGAAAAGGGGGAAGCAGAAAAACAATACCTGGCAGATTTATTTAATTAAAATGTGACACAACTGTTGGACCTATAGACTAAAGTGGTATGTACTTTGCCCTGAGACATCTTAAGCCCTGATTACTTTCCACGGCGTGACTTTGCAGTAACATAGGTGCCCCAAGACATTTTGCTGCTTGAGGCAGAAACAAGGTAGTTCCCCACCCCCATTTCCTGTACAAAAGCTGATTGTACCAACAATATATTTTTCAACACTGGAAATAGGCCCAACGTCATCTAGGGCACGCAGAACAAGACAGGTGGTACAAAATTCTCTCCTATCACATTTGCTGCTCCACACTAGCATCTGTTACTGAGATAAGTCAGACCAATGGTAGAGCTGTGAATATACTAGTAGCCCCAAGTCTAATAGCATTGATGTCCAGAGATTAAACTTGCTGATATATAGCACGTACCTCAGACAAGATTTTACCTTCCTCGCAGTTGATCCCTCCAATGAAGACCATATTTGGCATTATAGGTCTGGGATATTCAAACACAAAATCATATCGCAAAAGCCAGACAGAATCATTTCTGTAAAGTCTTAATATGTCGACTTCTCTCTGGAGAAGACCTGAAGCAAGTTCTTGGAATCCAGCGTTCCAGCTGTTGACAAAGGATGTTTCCAAGAGGCTGATGAAGAAATTTAACAATCGCTGAATAAAAGTCATACGATCCGTGAGAGTGCTGAAACACCTCGGGACGTAGGAAACTGGATTTGGGCACTTGCTCATGGCATACTCTAAATTGCATGGGAATCCACGAAAGAAATATACAGAAGGGATGGAAAGATACTCAGCAAGGATGATGCCACAGGGCAAAGCTGGGTCTGTGAAGAGAGCATCAAACTGTTTCTCTTCCAGGTACCTCAGGATTTCTCTGTTCTTCAGAAGGCTTTGGCAATTAATTAAAAACATTTCAATTATATACATCAAGTTTCTATATGCTCCAATTATCATGGCGGGAAAGGAGACTTCATCAAAAGGCTGATTACCAAACTGGAGAAAACGAAGGGCAAGATCATCTGGCGTATATGGTACTCCAAACACTTTCCTAGTGTAATATTTTGATTCCTTGAATTGCAAATTCACTTCTGGGACCACCACCACAATCTCATGGCCTCTTTCACTGAGTTTCTCCACTACAGCACGCATGCTGAGCCAGTGACTTCCATCCTGAGGTATCACAAGCAGCCTCCTCCCCTCTCCAAGGCAGATGGTGGCGAGCAGAAATAAAAAACATACACCAATCCCAGGCAAACGAGGAAATAAAAAATCCATCTCAAATTCCAGACTCCTTTTGGCTACAACAAGTTTTGCACCCTCTTTTTAAACATAAAATATATGGGTTTCTTGTTTCAGTGCCCAGCTCAGCCATTAATCATTATCACTCTTAAATATGAAGTTGCTGATTGACCAGTTCTAACTCAGATGGCACCATCATAGTTACATAAGGAAACTACTTTGCCTGGTTCAGTTAAGGCAACTTTGTTTTGCAACAGTTATAGTCCTCTACAACTCTGAGGACTGCAGTGCTCACGATCCCTAAGCATTGCCGGTGCTGACCAAGGTGAACGAGAGGGGCAAACTAGGAGAACGGTTGACCACTTAGGGAATTTAAATTTGCCTGGTTTTAAAGCTCTAGCTGATTTTTATACAGAAATTGGTGTCCAAAACAGTACTAAGCTAATATGCTGGAGAAAAGGGAGCAGTTGGAAAAGACAAATGCCTAACGTGAGGCAGGTGGGGTCAATAAAGTTAGTTTGCAAGACCCTGAACAGAACTTACTGGAAAAGACAATATTGCGAAGAAGAGAAGGCAGTAGGAGGAGAGAATGATCTAACATGCCTTACAAATTTGTATGCTTGTTCCCTGAAGATACTTGGCAGAATGTTCCCCTTTTTGGTGGAATGTTACTCTTACTTTCTTTAAAGCAAATGTGTTTATTCTTTAAAGCAACCTTGTCTTTTGACTGTGTTTTTGCAACATTTGGTTACCCCTTAGCCTCTCCCTCATGCCTAGAAATATATACAATGTACCATTTTGCAAGGGGACTGCAGTGGCTCAAGTGGCTAACATGTTGACTGGGAGGTGGAAGGTCAGCAGTTCAATTCCCGAGTACTGCAGGACAGAATGAGCTCCTGTCTTTGTCCCAGCTCCTGCCAACCTGGCAGTTCGAAAGCAAGAAATTGCAAGTAGATAAATAGGGACCACTTTGGTGGGAAGGTAACAGCATTCCGTGCACTCCGGTGTCTAGTCATGCCTGCTACATGACCATGGAAAGGTCTGCAGAGGCAGACAGCACTGGCTCTTTGGCTTTGAAACAGAGATGAGCACTGAACCCTAGAGTCGGATACGACTGGCTTTCGAGCAAGGGAAACCTTTACTTTTACCTTTACCTTATCATTTTGCAAATCTTTTTGGTAAGTCTATTTATTTATTTATTTATTTAGATTTATTATCCCACCCCAATCAGGCAAACCCGACTCTAGGCAAACCTTTTAGAGACCGAGTGCCCAAACTGCAACCCCAAACCCACTTATTTATCACAAAGTGCCAACATAGCAACAGGAGAGGAAGGAAACACTCCCATTGGGCTGCTGGCAGAAGCGTAGCGTGCCTTGGCGGGGCCCCGTATAAAAATTTGTTTGGAGGCCCTTAGGAAGGGTAAAGATTTGTTTTGCTTACGCACGTTGGGGGCCCCCGTGGCCCGGGGGCCCCGTATAATTGATACGGCAAATACGGCGGTAGCTACGCCCCTGGCTGCTGGGCAGAGGGGTGCGGTGAACTCTGTGCTGGGGGAAGGAGGAAGCGCTTCCATTGGGCTGCTGGGCAGAGGACTGGGACAAAATCCATGCTGGGTGACTGCATGGGTGACCACAGAGAGGGCTCCAAGTGCCACCTCTGGCATGCATGCCATAGGTTCACTATCACGCCGGACGCTCCCCTAGCTAGCTTGGCTGAGGGGAGCAGGAACACCTGGGCGACGGGGCGAGACTTTAAAAGGCAGACTGCTGCCGCCACCGCCGAACGCCGGACGCTCCCCTCGCTAGCTTGGCTGAGGGGAGCAGGAACACCTGGGCGACGGGGCGAGACTTTAAAAGGCAGACTGCTGCCGCCACCGCCGGACGCCGGACGCTCCCCTCGCTAGCTTGGCTGAGGGGAGCAGGAACACCTGGGCGACGGGGCAAGACTTTCCATCTCGCCTGGAAACAGACCAGCGGTGAGGTGTTACTCCCGCCCTCCTCCCGGTCCAGCCCGGAGAGTGAGCCCAGCTGTAGCGCGGCACGGGCGGGCGGCTATAAGACCTGCCGCCGCCCCCAACGAACTTTTCTGCCGCCGCCGACTAAGGACGCCAGTCCCGCTACCACCGTCACAGCTGAACCACAGCCAGCCACTCCTCCAGATTAATGTATATTTACTAATTGAAATATTTATAAGGGGTGAGGACTTTCCCTATTGCTTTGTACTGTTTATCTATGATTGTTTTTTGTATTTCTTTGACTGTACTGTATTTATATATTTTTTATTATTTTTATGAAGGTCTTGTCGACCACATTGATTGTATTATACTTGTTATATTGTATGTATATTATGTTTTCTATTGTAACATTGTTAGCCGCTCTGGGTTGCTTCGGCAAGGAGAGCGGCATATAAATTTGAATTTAATAATAATAATAATAATAATAATAATAATAATAATAATAATAATAATAATAATAATAATAATAATAATAATAATAATAATCACTGGCCTATACTCAGTGTTATAACAAAGTTAATTTTTCCCTGTTGAAAGGCCTTTATTACAGATCAATATTTCAGCTCCTGCATACTGGATTCTTTCAAAAAAAAAAAAAGTGAGTGGCCCCCAATTGCCTTTCAAAATAAGCAAGATTAATTTTTCTTTTAGTTTATATGAATTACAGTATTTTAAATCTAGTGTTGTTTCGGGTTGCCTATTTCAGAATGGGAGTAAAAATGTTTTGCTCTTAACAATTTATAACTTGAAATTGCTTTTTTCCAAACTTGGCATAGAGCATGAGTCTACTCTCTGCTACAACTGTGCCAAATTTGGTACTGATCTGAAGCGTAATTTCAAAGTTATAAACTTTTTGTTTGAGTTGCCCTCATTTTTAGAATTGTCTTTTGGAACAATGATTTGCTCTACTGTACGATGTCATAAATGCATTCATGTGCAGCTGTAATTATATTCCTGCACAAACAAAAACCAAATACTTTTTTGTCTTTGCTCTTCCTTTCTAGCATCTTCCCTTTACCCCAGAAACAACTTTCACATCCAATGCTGGTAAAAATTGTAGGTGACAAATTTTAGGTTCCTTATGTCATCTGTAGCCTACTAGCCAGCTGCATGAACCTCAAACTACAAATTAATAGAACAGTTTTCCTGTATGACCAGCAATAGCAGTCAACCATGCCAAAAAGGTTCGTCTTGGGCATAAGGCCTCTGAAAATGTTAGAATTTAATGCTTGTGTTAGCTGGAGTCAACCAAGGTGAAGAGCAAACTATCACCCTGAGTATAAATGGGGTGACACAGAGCTTTGCCAAGTTATACAGAGCTTAAAAGTTAATTTCTAACTAGAGCCTGCTTTATAAAAACCAAGTTCTCTGCACCATTCAATCTGTTGTTTGAAGTTATAATAACAAAGGTTTATATTCCTGTTCCTCCAGCTTTTGACTCAGCCATTTAATACCTCTTGTTAACATTTCAGCTCCTTGTCAGAACAATAATCACAACGTTGCTTGGAATCACAACGTTGTTCAATAACAGGACACTCATAAGATTGTAACAAGATGAGAGTATGCTCATTTAAGTAAATATGACATCTAAGGGAATCTAGCTGAGAACAGCCTATTTAGAACACCCATTGTAAGCTGGAAAGAACAGAAGCTCAATCAGATCAAAGATATATTGTGCCATGTGGTCTTCCAAACATGGGTTTTTTATCCATTATGTTTCACAAAGTGAATCTCATTGTGTTCAGACCCTCCCTTTATGATAAATGCTTACCATAATAATGCAATCAAGTAATGTGCATAGGAACCTGCACATGTTTATTTGGATTCCCACTAATTCAACAGGACCTGAGGTTCTTCCTGTATCCCCAGACAATTCCCATCCTCCCCAAACTATGGCAAATAATTAGCCTCTAATAATAATTTAATGTCAGAAATTATTCTGGGTTGAAAGGATTTTTGCTGGAGAAACTCCACTCAGGGGATGCCTGAATGAGGCTCCTTTCGTGTCCCCAAGAGCTGGGACAGAGACAGGCACTCAAACTGTCATGCAGAACCCGGGTCTCGAACTGCCAACTTGCCAGCCTTCCAACTAACAAGGTGAACTTCTTAACCACTGAGCCACCGCAGCCTCTAAGACAGCAAGTCATGCTTCCAGAAGCCTCTGGGTGGTACAGTTTAAATACAAAGTCTTGTGAGGATTTTTGAGTGAGCCAGAAGGATTCAACATGTTATTACACCCACACATCTTTTTCAACATATATAAAATGTTACAGTAAATTATCAATGGACATACCGATGTCAGAGATTTCTTCTCCTCACAGTTTATGCCTCCGATGAAAGCCATGTTGGGCATGATAGGCCTGGGGTACTCAAAGACAAAGTCATAACGCAAAAGCCACATAGAACTGTTCCGATAAAGAGTTGGCAGATGAACATCTCTTTGTAGAAACTCTGAAGCAATGTCTTGATACTTATTATACAGTGTCTTGAAAAGTGTTGTCTCAAAAGAATTAGCAAATAGATTAACCACACGTTGGGTGAAAGTCATTCGGTCCGTGTACGAAGTATAACATCTTGGGATATAGGAAAAAGGATTTGGTGACTTACAGATTGCATGCTCCAAACTGCACGGGAATCCCCGAAAGAAATACACAGAAGGGATGGAGAGGTATTCAGCCAGGATGACGCCACAGGGCAAGGCTGGATCTGTGAAAAGGGCATCAAAATGAGCCTCTTCCAGGTACTTAATGATTTCTCTGTTCTTCAGCAGGCTGTCACAATTGTGAAAAAACAGATTTATGATATACATGTTGTTCCAATACTCTTGAAGAATTGTAAGAGGAAAAGGAACCTTCTTAAAGAGGTTTCTAGAAAACTTCTGAAATCCAATGTCAAGATTTGCCTGCGTGTAAGGCACAGGGTAGGTTTTCCGTTTGTAATACTTTTCTTCTTTCAAAAGCAAATTGACTTCTGGTGCCACCACCACTATCTCATGGCCTTTTTTACTGAGCTTCTCCACGGCAGCTCGCATGCTGAGCCAGTGACTTCCATCCTGAGGTATAACTAGTAGCTTCTCACCTCCGATAAAGGTGGAAAGGGCAAAGAGAGAAAACAGCCATAAAGCCAAGCTGTCAGGCTGATGAAAAGAATAAACCATCTCTTTGTTCAGAAAATTCTTGACAATGAAAGGAGTCCCTTCTGGACTCTATGCTCCTTTCCCCCTTTGCAGTCTAGGAATATGAAGCACAACTTGCTCTCTTTCGGAGGCTTTCGGTCAGCTGAACTCTGTTTAATTATTAGTCTGTGAGAAGAATAATAATGTTTGTTTTGTAGTTGGGTAACCATAAAGGTAAAGGTCTCCCTTGCTTGAAAGCCACTTGTATCCAGCCCCAGGGTACAGCGTTCATCTCCATTTACAGCCAAAGAGCCAGGGCAAAACTATTAGGCCTGTGTGATGCAACAGCTGGCAGGACAAGTTTGGGGACCCGGGAACGTGGGTTCCCATACCAAGTGGCTTATCTAAAGGATTGCCTCCCCGGGTCTGAATGTGGGAATACTGGTGTGTAGTTTCTGTATTGTTTTAACTTTTTGATGACTTTTAATTCTGATGTTTTTATTGATATAGATTGTTTTATGTTTTATTTTTATTTTTTATCAGGATGTAAGCCGCTCAGAGTCGGGTTCTCCTGATTGGGGCGGGGTATCAAGTGCGATAAATAAATAATAAATAATAAATAAATAAATAAAACAGCTAACTGGTAAATTTATGAAAGACATTCAGGAAAGAGAAGAGTCTACCCTGATGACACAGTGTTTCAACTGCTGTACTGCAGCCAGAACATTGTGAGCACAGTCCTGATCAGGGATCAAGGTTGACTCAGCCTTCCATCCAGTGATGGGATGTAACAGGTTCTCACCAGTTCGCCAGAACCGGTAGTAACTTTTACCAGTGTCCCGAAGAACCGGTAGCAGCTTTTGGCCGGAACCACCTTCGGGGCTTACCTTTTCATTGGTTCCCCCACTGCGCATGCACCAAGTACTTGGTGTGCATGCATGCCTACAGTGCTTGGCGCATATGCACAGCCTCCTTGCTGTCCTCCCAAGCGGGGAGGAGGAAGAGAAGCTGCTAGCCTGAAGCTCCCTATAGCCTGCTCCCCAGGGTAAGTGACTCACCTTTGGATGTGGTGTGTCTGTGTGTATTTTAATTTGTATTTAATACCTTTACCTATATTGGCATACTACCACAGTTCCTAAAAAGGCCTGGCAGCTTGGCTGGGGTTTTTAAGCAAAGTCTTGGAGTTACCTCATCAATAAGTTACACCTGTGCTGTTCCAATTGCTGTTCCAATTGGAAAACCCTTAACGAGGTACAGCTGTTTTACATTTACATTAAGGCATATTATCCTAGAGAAGTGGTTAGGCAAAGACTTAGTACCTAACTTCTTTAACTGTTGAAAAGTTGAAAAGTGCCAAAATGAAGCCATCTTGTGGTGAGTTCATTCTGTAGTTCCTTCCATCTGACCTAGTGTGAGAAAGATTAGCCAGAATAAGCTTTAAGCTCTGGTTTAAAAGCTATTTGATTTGTGTTTGGGGTGGGTGGGTGGATGTTTAAGTGGGTGGCTGTATTTTAATGCATTTATTATTTTTTTATTTATTTAATTTATTTACGGGTTTGTGCTGTGGCTGGGTGGCTGGGTTGAGGTGTGTGTGTGTGCGTGTGCTTATTTTTATTTTTTATTATTATTTTTCTTTGGCCCTGCCCACAACATCATGATGTCATATTAATTCCGCCCACACTGTGATGATGTAATGGTGGGCTAGTAAAAATTTTGACATCCCACCACTGCTTCCATGCTTCTGAGGTCCGTAAAAGGACCTAGCATGTTGAGCACAAAATGCTAATTAACTTGTGAACTGCCCAGAGAGTGCACTAAGCGCTATGGAGTTGTATATAAGTGTAATTGCTATTGCTACACTGAAGCAGAAATGACTAAAAGCAGCTTTTTGGAACAGAGAGAATGCATATACATCCCTTGGTGAAAGAGAAGCCCCCATTCAATAAATGATCATTTAATGTACTGAGATGACACAGAATGAAGACGCACTTGTGACTGCCAAAATGAGAACAGTAACCCAGTGTTTTTAAACCATGGCTTGCGTTACCCATAGCAGGGTGTGATATCTGAATTGTCAAATTATATTTTCAATTGCTAGTTCACCTTTCCTGTATCCAGTGGTGGGCTCAAAAAAAAATTTTACTACCACACTGTGGGTGTGGTATGGTGAGCGTAGCCAGGGGGAAAGCCGTGTTGCACCTGAATTATTACTATTTTATTTCAAAACTTGGATGGGTGTGGCCAGCCAGAATTTTTGCTACCGATTCTGGCGAACCTGCTGGTGCCCACCACTGGTTGTATCCTTTTACCTACAACCCGGACAGCTTGATCATACAAGTACTTTTCAATTACAGCTTGCCTTTCTAATCTAGATTCATGCCTGTTCGAAAACAACCTTAGCTGCCTTGGAGTGGATGTTCTTCTAGGCTGAAAGGTAAGTGGAGGTAATGAATCTCTATTGGTTTTGCTGGAACTCTCAATGGCATTCGATGCAAGTGCCTCAATTACAGTTAGGTAAGCAGAGCTTTGTTGTCTGCCTTCAAGTATTTCTTAAACCTCATTAGAAACCCACAGCTTGGCTGAAGCTCATGGGAACTGTAGTTCAAAGCAATCTTGACCACAATTGAGAAAGAGGTCATTGTGGAGCTTCCAGCACCAAGTGCTAAGCACAGACTGTCTGGGCTTGGTTTGGATTTTCAAATTTCCCTCCTTTTGTTTCTCTCACACACACTCTTTGCTGTCACTTCAAAGACAGGCTGTGGAGAGAATAGCAGGCAGTTTCTAATAGGAGCCTCTGATTTGCAAAGGAAGAGACAGACACAAAAACAAATTAAAAATATTTTTAAAATAAGCAAACGTATTCATGCTGATTTTGGAAAAAAGGCTCAAATCTTTCTTTATTTGTGTCAGAGGTACCACTAGCATATAATAACATACAAAGCTAAAATTAACATCTCTAAAACAAAAAGGAATTAAAAGGACAAGATGACATCCACCCAATATCAAGACACCTCAACAGCATTTCCTCTTGCCAACATAAGGTCCTCCTCAGTGCAAGTTGAAGGGCATCGTGTGCACTGTATCATATGGGCAATTGTTTGCTCTTCTCTGCATTCACACAGGCTACCATCTACAGGGAAATCCCACTTTCTCAGATTAGCCCTTGATCTTCCTACCCCGACACGCAGTCTGTTTAAAGCTCTCCACAAGGACCATGGTTGTTCGTGGCCAGGCGGTAGAGAATCACATGGTTCTGCCCAGTTATCTGGTAGCTCCTTGCATGCCTTCCAAAGTGCTAGGGCGGTCTGGGGGCTGGTTGTCCTTGCTTCTGGCCACCTGAAACGAGCAGATGGAAGAGCAGGTGAGACCAGGTGCTATTGCTCTCCCTGCCTCAGGTTCCTCTGCTTCCTGCAATGTCAAAGCCATGCATTTAGAGAGAGCGGACTTCCCAGCAGTTTAGCACAGCTCATGGGGGAAAGAGATGGGGATTTTTTTTTTTAATATATGAGAGAGTAAACAAAACAGCAAAAAAAAAAAAAAGACAAAAATGTTGTGGCGACTTAAAGACTAACTACTGTATTTAAATGTGAGCTTTTGTGGATCAAATCCACTTCATAGATCTGACTGTGGATTTGATCCATGAAACTTCACATTTAAATACAGGAGTTAGTCTTTAAGGTATCATAACATATGTTTTTTTGCTGTTTTGTTTACTCTCCGATATGCTTTTACAGACTAACACATCTACCACTTGAAACATTTAATATATGAGAGACCCTTATTGACACAGTGGTTAAACTGCTGTACTGCTGCCAAAATGTTATGAGTTTGATCCTAACCAAGGTTGAAGATGATTCAGCCTTCCATCCTTCAGAGGTCGGTAAAATGAGTACCCAGCACACACGCACACACAACATTGGCATTCGGGGGGGGGGGGGGAGGCTGTTAGCTCAGGAGTGTTTTCCCCCCGCCCACCACTCTGGCTACAGTGCCCTCCATTCCTTTTATGCAGAGGAAAGGCAGCCACTTTCAGCCATGGGACAACAGAGGTTGTAATGGGGGCGGGAGGGGGGGGCTATTTATATATTTAGCCTATGGCACTTGTACACATTGAGTCAACATATAACAAGAGTGAGTGCGTGCGTGTGCACGCATGTGTATGGTAAAGGTCACGCTTGTTTGAAAGCCAGTAGTATCTGACTCTAGGGCTCAGTGCTCATCTCTGTTTCATAGCCAAAGAGCCAGCACTGTCTGCTTCTGCAGACGTTTCCGTGGTCATGTAGCAGGCATGACTAGGCATCGGAGAGTGTACGGGATGCTGTTGACTTTCCCACCAAAGTGGTCCCTATTTATCAACTTGCAATTTCTTGCTTTCGAACTGCTAGGTTGGCAGGAGCAGGGACAGAGATGGGAGTCATTCTCCTGCAGTATTCCAATATCGAACTGATGACCTGCCGCCTTCCAGTCAGCGTCTTAGCCACTTGAGTCACTGCAGTCTTTTTGTTGTTCAGTCGTACGGTCGATTCCGACCCTTTGCGACCCCATGGACCACTGTCCGCCAGGCACTTTTGTCCTCCACCATCCTCCTCAACTTGCTCAGCTCTGTGCCCATTGTGTCTACAATACCATCTAGCCATCTCATTTTTGGCAGTCCCCTTCTTCTTTTGCCCTCCACTTTTGCCAGCATCAAGGCTTTCTCAAGTGAATCTTCTCTTCTCATTTGATGTCCAAAGTACTTTAGCTTCATCTTTACAATTTGACAGTCTAAGGAGCAGTCAGGGTTGATTTCTTCTAAGATTGACCTATTTGTTCTCCTCACTGTCCAGGGGACTCTCAAAACTCTCCTCCAACACCACATCTCAAAGGCATCTATTCTTCTGCGCTCAGCTTTCCTAATGGTCCAGCTCTCACAACCATACATTGCCACAGAGATTACCATTGCTTTGACTATACGAATTTTTGTTTGCAATGTGATGTCTCTACTTTTCACTATGCTCCCCAGGTTTCTCATTGCTTGCCTCCCAAGAATCAGTTGCCTTTTTATTTCATGGCTGCAATCACCATCTGCAGTTAGCCTTGATCCCACGAAAGTAAAATCTGTCACTGCTTCTACTTCTTCCCCATCTATTTTCCAGGGACTGATAGGGCCTGTTGTCATGATCTTGGTTTTCTTGATTATTGAGCCTCAAGCCAGCTTTTTCACTTTCTTCTTTCAACCTAACCAGGAGCTTCTTTAGGTCCTCCTCACTTTCTGCCATTAGGGTGGTATCATCTACATATCGTAAATTGTTGATGTTTCTCCCAGCAATTTTGATCCCAAATTGTGATTCCTCCATCCCTGCATTGCGCATTATGTGCTCTAGTCTGTGTATAAGTTGAACTGCAGTCTATGTATAAAACGAATCATCAATTTATAAAACAAACATCGAAACAAAATGCTTAAACATTTTGGAGGGGTGGGGGACAAAAATAAATCCCTTGAGGAGGCCATATAAACGCTACCCTGGGAGGCGCCTGCAAAGCCGCTTTCCCGAGCCAGCCCAGGTAAAGTTTCCAATGCTTGGAAGAACTACAACCCCCAGGAGCCATTGCGACCGGACCGCCTTTGAGCCTCTGAGCCCTGGGCCCATGGCGTTGGCTTGACTCTTACGGCCGAGGTCGGACTACAGTTCCCAGCATCCGCTCCAGCGCCCCCGAGTGCCTTGTAGAAACGAAGCGGCCTTGTGGTGGGTTTTGCTTGCGAAAGGCGGTGGGCTGCTGGGGAAGGCGGGGGGCGGCGCTGGGGTGAGATGGGGGGGGTAATGTGGATGAGTGGGGTGGGAAAATGGGGGGTTGTTCCCCCAACCCCATCCTAGGAGGGCGGCAAGAGGGTGGAGCGGGAGAGAGAAAGAAACAAGGCTTCCTAGGCTTTGCAGCGCCGGGGGAGTGTGGTGTGTGTCGTCCTCGGGTCAGTGGGTCGGATCAATGCTCCACCCTGCCTTGTCCATGTGGGGTGCGAGAGGAGCTGGCACGTCCAGGAGACAAAGCTCCCTCTCTCTGCCTACCTGGACGGCTCCCCTGTTCCTGCTAGTGGGCGAGGCTTCTTTGTGGGTGTTTGATCGTAATAATATATATAACCTCCCTTCTTTGGTACTTTGTGCCTGGGGTTGTGCGCACCGACTTGACCCACACACTTGTGCATGGTGCATTCAGGACAGGGATGTGGAAGTACAAGGGCCAAGCTTGATTGACTGTTGGATTGCATCTTTATTCCCTCTACTGTATTTGGGACATTTTCCATTCTGGGCGAAATAAATAATAAAATAACATAAAATAATATTTTATGCAATGGCTCAAGTGGCTAAGACGCCGACTGGAAGGCAGGAGGTCAGGAGTTTGATTCCTGAGTACTGTACAGTAAAACCCCTACTTATGTAAAAAGTCTGTTCTGTAGGCTTTGGCTTAAATTGGTTTTTTTATGTAACTCGTAGCAAACCCATAGGAAAAATTAGTGTTTTACGTAACTCGAAGCAAACCCATCGGAAAAATGAAATTTTTATGTAAATTGAAGCAAACCCGTAGGGAAATGAATTTTTATGTAACTTGAAGCAAATCCATGGGGAAAAGAATCTATGTAGCTCGAAGCAAATCCATAGGAAACCTTGTAAATCGGGACATGGTTTCAGTACAGAATCATTATGTAAGTTGAATTTTATGTAACTTGAGGCATATGTAAGTCGGGGTTTTACTGTACTGCAGGACAGAATGAGCTCCTGTCTCTGACCCAGCTCCTGCCAACATAGCAGTTAGAAAGCAAGAAATTGCAAGAAGATAAATAGGGATCACTTCGGTGGGAAGGTAAACAGTGTTCTGTGCGCTCAAGTGTCTAATCATGCCTGCCACATGACCACAAAAACGTCTGCAGAAGCAGACAGCGCTGGCTCTTCGGCTTTGAAACAGATGAGCACTGAACCCTAGAGTCGGATACGACTGGCTTTCGAGCAAGGGAAACCTTTACCTTTACTTCATATCTAGACCCCTGCATTTTGTGTATATAAACCATGCCTGGAAATTTTACGTCTTGTCTGAGGAATTGGACTTGATCCACGAAAGCTAACAATAAAAATACAGCAGTTAGTCTTTAAAGTGCTGCATTGTTTTTGTTTTATTACTTTTTTGTTTTTGTTTTCTGTAATTTTCCAGTTACAGTACTGTAGTATTAATTGTGGTGAAGTTTAATGTTAATAAGCTGATTGTGCATATAATCATACTTCAACAGCACTTTATTGCTAAGTATCTAGTGATTTTGCTGTTTGCTTTCCAAAGGCTTAGTTCGACTGTTGAATATTGTACATGTCTACAGAAGCAAACCTTGTTAAATTATGTGGGAGTTACTTCTGAGAAAGTGCATTGTAGTTTGAGTGTCTTTGTTGTTTTAATGTTTATGGAGCACTAATGTAACCTTGATAAAATCACCAAATGCGATAAACATTTTAAAACCTTTTCCCCCCTCGTTTTTATTATATATATCTTTATTACGATCAATGATCAGATAATTTCTCCTTTTTCCGTAAAGGACAGTGTTGGAAATTCACAATGTTTGGAAACTTGTTTGATGAAGACTTTTCCGTCTTGCCGAACAATCAGTGCAAAAAGTCCAAGTCCAAACTGAAAGATGCTGAGCCACCATTTCCTAGGGAAAGCAACAATTTAAGTGGAATAAAAAACCAGGGTGGAACCTGCTACCTTAATTCACTTCTTCAGACCCTGCTTTTCACGCCTGAATTTAGAGGTACAGTATCTTGAAGTTGAAATTGTTAAAACTACCTTGTCAGTTATCAGGCTCAGGAAGAAATGAAGAAAAACCTGTTTCAAATTGTGCCCTTTTTTAATTAATTGCAGACTACCAAAGCTAGGGAAACCTTGGTAGAAATAAACTGCATAGTTTAAAAATATATTATTTTTTAATGTGTATGTCTTTTTACATGACTTAATAAGTCACAAATCCTGAATTTTAATAAACAGCTAGCATGCTAGGGATTTCTTCTAGTTTGTTCCTGTTTGTAGCAGGAGCAGGGGGAAATATCTAAGAATGTTAGCTTGGTGACGTCTTTAATGTGCCATGCAGGCACTGGCAGCTACCTTCTACTTTATTTCTTGAAAGAGCATAGAAATTAAAAGACTTAAGTTATCCAGTTGTGTATACTAGTATTCAAAGGAAGATCCATGAAGATGTTAGCAATATTGTATTCTCAAATAGCTCAGATATAAATATTACTTGCTCTAAACTGACAGAGGTATTGCTGGATGCGATCAAAAGTGGTCTCATAAGTAGTAACATAGGAGAAAAAAGTGGATGACAGAAGCAATATTAGAGCTATTAGGAGATAACAGCAATAATTTATTGTACCAGTTGTCAGTACTGAAGAACAAAATGTGGTATGGCTAATGGGAAAAAGCAAAGATCTTGTACTAAATTATATTTTGGTTGGAATATTTAAACTTAAGCTAAGAGGACAGTTTAGATGTTTTAGTAAATCTTTTCACTATAATCTAGAGCAGGAATTGTTCCTGAGGTTTTGCTGAGATCAGAGTTTATTAATAGCAATTACACTTGTATGCTGTCCCATAGTGCTTAGAGCAGGATTTCCAACCTACGGCCTATGGGCCAGATCCGGCCCACAGCAGCAGCGCAGCACGTGGAAGTGGACGTGTATACGTCAGCCATAAAACACACCTGTGTAAATACGTCTGTGACTGTCATAAACGCAGAAATGGCCGCATTTACAACAGCCATAAATGCATCTGCTTCCAGGGGCGTGGTCTGGCCCGCTCAGCTGTCTGAGCAGCGTGGTCAGGCCCACGGCATGAAAAGGGTTTGGAATTCCTGGCATATAGCATTTTCAGGGCAGTTTACAATGTAATTAGCATTTCCCCCCCATCATGCTGGCCGGGTACTCATTTGACATCTTTTTGGAGTTTGACGTCGTGTGATACATCCCATAGGGTTTTAATGTTGTGCAGTGCATGTATCACACAACATTAAAAACTGCATAACGTTAAGACTCATGGAACCAAGTTTTAACGTTATCCGGGTTATTACTATATTTACCAGTACAGTACTGTACTTCTTCCTTCCTGCAAAATTATAGATAGCGCTTTATGTTATTCTGTCACTTAAATCAGAGAAAAATATGCTTGTAAAATGTATATTTCCTAATTTCTATATTAACATTAATATTAGTTGTACTAATTTGTTACATTTATGTTTCATGGAAATTTTTCTGCACAAATGATAGCATTCGTATTGCTGTTTCTCTTTTTTGTTACAGAAGCGCTGTTTTCCATAGGCCCTGAAGAACTTGGTTCTTTGGAAGACAAGAATAAGCCAGAATCAAAGGTGATGAGCTGTGCTTGGAATATTCTAAGCTTAATCAGCAAACAAAGAATAAGAATGTTTTTATCATGGAAAGTGATGCAATGCATTTTACTTCATGTGCTCATCCATGCCGCAGAACAGAACTTTTTCATCAAAGATTCTAGTACAGTACAGTGCTTTCGAGATGGATTCCAGGGTGAAATGAGATATATCTGTTCAGATTCATTAGTGTCATTACCCAGCACATTAAATTTTAAGAGAGGTAAAGGTAAAGGTTTCCCTTGCTCGAAAGCCAGTCGTATCTGACTCTAGGGGTCAGTGCTCATCTCTGTTTCAATGCCTAAGAGCCAGCGTTGTCTGTTTCGGCAGACGTTTCCGTGGTCATGTGGCAGGCATGACTAGACACCGGAGCGTACAGAATGCTGTTACCTTCCCACCGAAGTGGTCCCTATTTATCTACTTGCAATTTCTTGCTTTCAAACTGCTAGAGATGGCATTTAGTATGCGGAGCAGCTAGTCTCTTAAAATGTGGATGGCTGATACTGATAGCAACAAAATCGCATAACAATTAGGTTTTTTTTGGGGGGATGGCATCCCGCATAATAATTTTCCCTTTGGAAAAAAAATTGTACAACAAATTTTCAATGGGAAAAACCACTTAGCAAAAAAAATCATTGTACGATGCATCCCATAGGGAAAATTGCTACGTGATGCATGCATCATATAGCAATTGTTTTGTACAACAAGTCCCATGGAATGCATTAAAATTGTTGTATGAGATACCATTGTATTTACAAGTAATTTGCAGTTCAGGAGACAGAGAGGCACATCATCCAATAGATGTGGCATTTAAGAGGGAACAAAGAATAAGCCAGGAGGGCTGAGGAGTTGCTAGTGAACAGATGAGTAGAAACACAGGAAGTTTTTATCTAAAAATAAAACCAGGTTAGATAATTGAAAAGTTAGAGCAGCGTTTCCCAATCTTTGGGTTTTGGACTTCAATTCCCAGAAGACTTAAGTCAGTTCCCCAAAGCACTGATCAGCCAATGTACTGACTTAGGCTTCTGGGAATTGAAGTCCACCAGTGTTCCATGGAGCATAGTTTGTGAAACGCTGAGTTAGAAGCAGAGCATTCTGAAGACAGGAAACTGAAAGGAAAATGTTTTATAAGCTGCCAGCGCGTAGCCTAGTTACTACCATTGCATCTTGCATCTGCACTGCTATGAAGCATTCAGCATGTTGATCCTAGATGCCATTATATCTAGGATGACCAATTGAATGCAGACATCGGTCTAACTTGGAGAAATGAACTATGCTCAGTAATTTCCCACTGAAATCAATATGACTTTAAAATGTTTCCCTTTTGCTGAGTCATCCTATATGTTTCTTGGAGCAACGTTAGCATAAAAGCTGATGAAGAATAAAGATTTCCAATTTAAAGTAGCATCTTAAAGTATGTGGTCATTTTGTTCAGGTTCGAATCATCCCTTTACAACTACAGCGGTTATTTGCCCAGCTCTTACTTTTAGATCAACATGCTGCATCCACAACAGAGCTCACTGAAAGTTTTGGATGGAACAATGATGAGGTACAATATAGTATTTAATGCTCATATTGCTCAGAATCCTTTTCTTTCTGTGCCTGTTTTTCTGAAGAGGAAAATTGCTCAACTAGTGTCCCTAATAATGATCTCTTTGCAATAGAGAATTCTATTTGATCAAAACACTGTACAGTACTGTATTGTGATTTTAGAACATTAATTAAATGTATATAATGTTTTTGTTATAGAGCAAAATTATATGAATATACGTGTGCTTAAGGCTAAATGAAACTCAATTCATATACAGAGGCTAGTATATGCTATAATGACCAGAATCCAAACTCCAGAGATTGTCTGGATTTTTAGTGTAAGGGCAGTAACATAAAACACTCTGGCAGATAGCCAGTAATTAACAAATTCCTGATTGAATTCCTAGTTGCACAACTAGTTGCAACTAGTGGCACACAACTCAGAATCCAGTCAGACCTGCTAAGTAGCAGTTGTACACTGCTCTAGATTACACCATTGAGGCTATGGTAGCATACATAGTTGAATTCTAGCCTCTGTTTGGTACAGCTCATTCTGATGTTTAGTCGCACTTTTTATACATACCAAGATCGTATTCCATTGGCCCATGGGTGTTTCCCAACCTTTGTTGTTGTTTTTTTGGACTTCAACTCCCAGAAGCCCAAGTCAGTTTCCCAAGGCACTGATCAGCCAATGTACTGGCTTAGGCTTCTGGGAATTGAAGTCCCCCTGTGGGGCCTGGGCCCCACATGGGAACTCCTGATTTAGACTCTTTGAAACTATTTTAAACTAAAACGTATTGTATTTGCCAGTGTACAAGATACATTGGAGTATAAGATGCACCCCGCTATTACCAAAGTAACCCACTGTAGTACACTATATACAATACAAGATGGACTCCATTTTTCCAGTGTATTTTAAGGTTGGTGGGTGGGACTTATATGCTAGCAAATACAGTAATTATAAGTTTTGTTTCTTCCCTTTTTCCTGTAGGAAATGAGACAACACGATGTCCAGGAGTTAAACCGGATTCTGTTTAGTGCTTTAGAAACTTCTCTTGTGGGGACCTCTGGCCATAACCTTTTAAATGAACTATACCATGGAACAATTGTTAACCAGATTGTCTGTAAAGAATGCAAGAGTGTCAGTGAAAAGCAGGTAAATATGTTTGGAAGTTCCAGAACTCTGTTTTCCTCTGGTCAAAGACTGAAGTAAGCAATGACTAATTTGTATCCAACAAAGGTTTTCAAAAGTCTGCTCAAACATTAGACAGATTGTTGCTGTGTTGGATGAGGCCTTCATGTTTATGGAAGTTGTTACAAAGAATACTGACTATAATTTTTTTTGAAGTTGTATTTAAATAAAAACAAAAAGGATAAAATCCTGTTGAGTAGCTATGCATGGGTAACTAAACACACACACAGTAGCTCCAATTATGTTAAGGCAGAACTAGTCTTCACAAAAAGTGTCTGGCCAGACATCCCGCTACAGTAATGGAGTAGACCATACAGCCAGCGACTCAACACTTGAGTATTGGGAAGCGGTAAATAAACTGACTCCCAAAGGGGCCAATGGCTACAGGTGAATGAGGCCCTTTAGGTGGGGTGATGGTCCCCTCAGTGGAGGAAATGCCACTGGAAACCATCATATTGGGCCCAACGACAAAATGAGCAGAGGAGGAACCACTTCATTCTGATTCCCAGCAGTTATGGAGGTGGAAGAGACCATGTCAGATGGATTGGCTGTGAGAACACACCTTGTAATATCCTCAAGGCTGCAGCAGTCCATTGCAGTCCTGGCGTTAAATCCTGCATGTCTCATTTCATAGATGCTGAAGAAGATGGCTCCATGATCACAGTGTGTGGGTCACTGCATGGCAAGCTGGGTTCCAGCTTAAACACATTCACACCAGTGGCATTTTTCTTGGTTACCAGGAAAAATGTATACAGTAGTTAGATACGAGTTGCAGCCAACGATGATGAGTCTTTACAAAGCACTTCTGCAGGTGCATTGCGTAGTTGGCTGCAACGATAGCCATGCAATCAATTGTGTGGCTGAATTGCATTAGTCATTGCACCCATCCAATCTCTGCAGACATCATGTTACATTTTGCAAAGACAAAAAGATTCTGGCTCAACCATTAGTTGCATGAGCAAGTTTTAATGCTTCATGATTCTAGCTTTAAAAGATTATATGATGACCAGTTTAGCAGGCTGAAACTTGGAGGAGGTAATTAACAAGTTTCCTATTGAATCCCTCATTGTATGACTAGTTGCAACTGGAACACAACTCAGAATCCAATCAGACCTGCTAAGTAGCAGTTGTACACTACTCTAGATTATACCATTGAGGCTGTGGTAACATATGTATTCAGTTGAATTCTAGCCTATTTTTGTTGCAGTTCATTCTAAAAAGAGCTTAATGTTTGGTCGCACTTTCCACACATACCAAGATCATAGTCCATTGGCCCATGACTGCCAGGTGGAAGGTAAGCAAAGCCCTGCAATGAGGTGGTAAGAGCCCCTTGAAACAATAACCTCCAGTGCTTTGCCCTTGCCTTTTCCTGCACAAGAAATGCAGGACTCCTACTCTGTTTTGGAGCCAACTTACTTCTATGCAGCCTTGCCTGACCGTTGTGAAAGGCAAAGGTAGAGTCAACTCCTGACTGACCCTGAGTCTCCGTGAAGTTTCACACTCTTTCTCCTCTAAGGAGATGGATGAGGGATCACCCAAGATACCTTCATGGGTTGGAACTCAACCTGTGGGTTAAGAGATTCTTCATGTGGGTGTTCCATGAAAGATTGGGAATCTATATCATTGGCAGTATACACTTCTCTGGTATATGACTGGATAAAACTATGTATTCAAATGAATTCCAACTCCTCCCCCCTCTGCCATTTAAGCACACAGCTCTACATGCAGTGAGTATAGGTCAGTGATGGCGAACCTTGGGACTCCAGGTGTTCTTGGACTTCAGCTACCAGAAGCCCAAGTCAGCACTTCTGGGAATGGAAGTTCAAGAACAGCTGGAGTGCCAAGGTTTGGCATCACTATCTTAGGCTGTTCTAAATTTTCTGTTTTACAATTCTGACCATTTTAACAATTGGGACCTGCTATAGTTGCTAAGATTAGCACTTTGAATTTATTGTTCACTCTTTTTTTCAGATTATCAAATCTGCCCTCCTTGTTCTGACATTTAAACCATGCTATTCTGTTGAGACCTGCTTGTTTTAGGTGTTGGGATTGTATCATTGAGCTCTGAATACTGGTGAAGTCATAAACTTCATTTGAAAAAAGTGTGAAAAACCAAATATGCCTATTAACACATTCCTATTTATAGCTTTCCCCCACTAAACCCACAACGTACATTTATAGATGTATAAACTATACATGAACAAGTATATTTGCTTTCTTTGAAATCCTTTGTTATGCAAGCAAACCAATGGCAAGCCTTTGGTTAAGTACAATAATACCCCGGATAACGCTAGTTAGTTCAAAGTGTCTTCGGGTAAAGTCATGTGTTACAGACTTTTATAAGGGGAGGCATGTCATTGGAAGACCCCTTTCACTAATGTGTACAAGAGGAAGTAGGCCTGGTATGTTGCAACTCTAAGGTTGTGAGGAGAACAGTGAGGGTGTCTGATTGGTTGTATGCAAATTGGCTAGTGAGGAGAGACCCCTCTTGGTATAAAAAGGAACATCGCTGGAGGGTTTTGGCAGTTCTGTGGGAAGAATGAGGGAACACAGTTCAGAGAGAGGGTTCTGTGGTAAAAGGAGGACTGAGGAAAAGAGGTCTGAGATATTTCTGTGGTAAAAAGAGAAGTCTAAGAGAGTTCAGAGTTTTTCTGAGGAAAAAAGAGTTCTGAGGGTTCTGAGGTGAAGAGAGCTCTGAGGAAAAGATAGTTTTGAGGGAAAAGTTCTGAGGTAAAAGATTAGAGAATCTTTAAGAAGAAGAAGGGAATCTTGGCAGAACTAAAGGACTACTTAAATATGTTTTCTCTGTTGGAATTACTCTATTTTTTTTACCATGTTATGATACAATAAATCAATGTTTTTTTTAAAAAAAGTCTCTTTTTTGGGTAAGAGTTAAAGTGTATACAAGCCTCTGAATACGCTACCTATTAAACCTCCTGACAGAAGAAAAGCAGCTAAGGGCTGTATAGCTGCATTGCCGGCCAGCTCGCCCTCTGGGAGCTTTGGTTGAAGGAGGTCCAGAGCATAGGGGGCCGGCTGGTTTCGTGACACCCGATAGCGCTAAAACCGCATAACGTTACAAGACTTTCGGAAAAATCTTGTATCGAATAACGTGATTTTTAGCGTTATCCGATACAGTCGTTCTTAGCAGCAGGGTGGCTGGAAAGCTGAACAGGGTTCTCTGTTCAACTTCCCATCCACCCTGCAGCTACGGAGGCAGGGGTGGGGAGGCTGGAAAGCTGATGGGGGGGCTCCCCCGTCGGCTTCCCCAGCCACCCCACAGCTGCGGAGGCAAGGGCGGGTAGCTAGGGAAGCCGACAGGGAGTCCCCGCCTGCTTCCCCAGCCACCCTGCAGCTGTAGATCGGGTCCTCTGATCTCTCTGGAGCAGGCAGGGGACACGATCCAAGCTGTTTCTGGGCTTCCCCTAAGTCCTCAGCCAGTGCAGCAAGCCAGAATGTCGGGATTTGAACCCTGATGTTTTGGCTTGCTGCACTGGCTGAGGACATCAGGGAAGCCCAGAAACAGCTTGGATCGGGTCTCCCCACCTCCCTGGACCCGGCGGGGTGTGTGTGTGTGTGTGTGTGTGTCAGAGACCCTAAAATTGGTAAAAAAAAAACAGACTTTTTTTTTACCAATTTTGGGGTCTCTGACCCCCCCTCCGCCGAGTCCAGGGAGGTGAGGAGACCCGATCCAAGCTGTTTCCAAAGTTCCTCCACCTCCCTGGAGGCTGCAGCAAGCCAAAATGTCAGGATTCAAATCCCGACGTTCTGGTTTGCTGCAGCCTCCAGGGAAACAGGGCTTTTTTTAACATTGTGCAATCAATGTATCGCACAACGTTAAATACCGGATAATGACGAGACTTGTGGAACCAAGTCTCAACGTTATCCGGGGTACTAGTGTATAGGACCCATTTTTTAAACAAATCAAGATGATTGTGGATAATGGCTTTGGAACATTGCAGCATATTAAACTGATCAAACTGGTTTAATATCTTGACTATCCCCAAAACTGTTAACCCTTGATGCCATCTGGATCTTTCTTAATGGTCCTAATGTTTTGAATGAGCAATACATTCTGTGATGCCTTCAAATATTCTACTCTAACTCCTTTGTAGGAAGATTTCTTGGATCTAACAGTTGCTGTTAAGGATGTGTCTGGCTTAGAAGAAGCATTGTGTAACATGTATGTGGAAGAAGAACATTTTGAGAGAGAGAATCTGTATCGGTGTGGAGAATGCAATAAACTGGTTGAAGCCACAAAGGTAATTTTTCACACCTGTTACCTCGACTAATATATTCTATAGCAGAACATCTCAAGACAAATCCACTCTTGTATGTTCTTCATAAATTTCACTTCATTATAGAATATAATGTGTTGTGAAATATTGCACTGTATATTATTAATTGATATGTCTATCTCCCGCCTATCTAGGTACCTGAGTTCCTACTCTAGTTAGCTTACAAAATTTTACAAAGTAAAATAGTTGAAATACATCATTGTTATAATGGAAGAAAAAGAAGGAAAGATCAGTGAAACAGCCAGCTGTAGTCTCAAACTATAATTGTGATCTTTTTAAAATGGTGCATGGACTCTTGTGTTATAAGAAAAGAAAATGCCTAAAATTCTGACTGGCATTTTTCTCTTTCCATAGAAAGGGGATGGGGATATGTATTTAATCATTAAATTGGATCTGCCTGATCTTTCCCAACATTTATGAACTAAATTCAGACATTGTTGCTTGCTTTATACTAGAATTCACTGTTTCCCAACCTTTGGTTTTTGGACTTCAATTCCCAAAAGCCTGTGTCGATTCTGCAAAGCAATGATCAGCCAATGTACTGAACATAGGCTTCTGGGAATTGAAGTCCCCCTGTGGGGCCTATGCCCCATGTTAGGAACCACTGTAGTAGACCCTTCTTTTTCATAAGTGTTCTCCTTGGTCTCAGCTGAATGGCTTTTTTCTTCCTTGCTGGGGGGACTAATTTGAGGCCCTTTGCAATTCCTTGCAGCTATCATCTACAGCAGGGGTGCCCAAACTATTGTCCGGGGCCCAGATGCGGCCCCTGATGCCAATTCATCCGCCCCACAAAGCCCTCATTGCTCCTGGAAGTGGAAGTAAAATGTACCCATACTGTGCTTTGGGGAATTGACTTGGGCTTCTGGCAGTGGTGGGCAGCAAAAAAAAAATGCTACCACACTGGGGGCGGAGCCTACATCATGGATGGGGCCTACATTATGGGCTGGACCTACGCCATGGGCGATCTAGTCATGCCTGCCGCATGGCCATGTATACATCTGCAAACACAGGCAGCACTGGCTCTTTGGCTGTAAATGGAGATGAGCACTGCACCCTAGAGTCAGATATGACTGGCTTTTGAGCAAGGGAGACCTTGAACCACTTGCATGGAAAAAACCTGATGGGGCAGGACAGGGAGTTGGGTGTGGCCACCCAGTTTTGCTACCCCCACTGCCTGAAGGCCACCCAATTTTACCAGCCCCTGCCCAGAGGCCACCCAATTTTGCTCCCCCCCCCCCCCGGGGTGTGCGCATACCTGTTGCTGCCCACCACTGGCTTCTGGGAATTGAAGTCCAAAAACAAAAGATTGGGAAACACTGATCTAGGACAATGTAAAAACATAAACCATTTTTATGATCAAAGATAACATCCAAAATATGAAAAAATTGCTTGTTTACTTCAGCATTGTAAAATATTAATTTTATGTTCAGGTACTTTCGTTTGTTATGCACCCGTTACTCTCAAAACTACCTCAGTTGCCTGTTTATTTCTAACAGCTACTCTTATCTCTTTTTATGAACTATTTTATTCCAGAAATATTTTATATTTCTCAAATTAGTGTCTTGCCTTTATAAAAAAATCATCAACTTGACTAACCGGCTTTGTGTGTATATGTGTGTGTAAAGCAGGAAAAGCAGATGTATTGTTATCTTTAAAATAATAATACTTTCTTAAACATTTTGATCATTTTACAGTCTGCAAAACTTCGCAAGTTGCCACCATTTCTCACAGTCTCTCTCTTGAGATTCAACTTTGATTTTGAGAAGTGTGAACGATATAAGGAAACAAGCTGCTACGCATTCCCTGTACAGATAAACCTCAAGCCCTTTTGTGAGCAGGTTGAATTTTTTCTTTCTTTGTACATTTTCATACAATTGTCTGCAAATAGAATTATTATTGCAAGTTTGTATATTTTGTATTGATTATTGTTGTTAGTGCAACCTATCCTCATGTTTACTTGTACAGTCTTATTTTAAGCCTTTGACCTGAACTGATTTACAGTGGAACCTTAAGATACGAATGACTTGACTTACAAAAATCTTAACAATACAAAAGGAAATCCCCCCAAAAAAATATGTTTTGAGATACGAATTTTTTTTGAGATACGAAAAATGTTTCCCTATTGAATTACATGGTGTACAGTGGCCTCTAGAGGCCACTTCTGATAATGCATTGTGTTTTTGTATTGTGTTTGAAGATACAATTTTTTTCATAATGTGAAACGAGCCGAGGAACAAATTAATTTTGTATCTCGGGGTACCACTGTGTTTTCCTTATATCTAATTTTTTAATGCAAAGGTTAAAATACATTTAAATCCTTGGAGCTATTTGGCAAGATACTTTATGATGGGGTGCGCAAACTACGGCCTGTGGGCTGGATCCAGCCTGTGGCACCAAATTATCTGGCCTGTGTGCCAGATTGCTGCTGACGCCAGGAGTGCCCCAGTGCCACTGGAAGTGCCAAAATGGAGTGTTTTTGCACCCAAAAGCTGTGAAAATGTGGCAAAAAAATTTTCAAAAGTACAGTGAAAATGTGCCACCCTAGCTCCTGCAGCCATGGGAAGCGGTGGATGAGGCAAAAATGCCCTGGAACGTGTGCAAATTGACGCACTGCCACCGCTGCCGGGTGGAACCACATGAGCAGCTCAGTTTACTGAGGAGGCATAGTCAGGCCCCTGGCAGGAAAAGTTTGGGCACTCCTGCTTTATGATATTGATTATGATGACCATTGCCCATTTTGAGTTTTTAGTCCTTTCCCTAGGTTCACTTAGGCTGTATCCTGTGGTTAAATATATTTAATAGGAAATCAATGGGGCTTCCAACCAGGTAGAAACTTAAACTGTGCTAAAATTTTAACATAGCTATGATTTCAATAATTGAATTTTTTGGAATAGTAGCCGTGTTAGTCTATGGTTCAAGCATATCAGAAAACAAAATAAAAAACACTGTAGCACTTTAAAGACTAACTGCTTTTTTATTGTTAGCTTTCATGGATCAAGTCCACTTCTTCAGACGAGTAAAACTTACAGGCATTGTTACTATTGTTACTGATAGCTCTATTGTTATGTTTGCTTGTCTGTCATTCTGCTTGAGCAAACCCTTCTCCCTTTAACCCCTGAATTTGGTGTATATAAACCATGCCTGTAAGTTTTACTCCTTGTCTGAAGAAGTGGACTTGATCCATGAAAGCTAACAATAAAAATATAGCCGTTAGTCTTTAAAGTGCTACAGTGTTTTTTATTTTGTTTTCTGATATGATTTCAATAAAAATCCTTCAGTGCTTTTGGGTCCACCAATCAGTTAAATTTGCATGTGGGTAAAAAAGAGTATCTACATTGGCTTAGTGGTGAAGATGCTGAGCTTGATGACTGGAAGGTCAGCTGGCCAGCGGTTCGAGTCCAGAGTGCTGCACAACAGAGTGAATTTCCATATCTATCCCAGCTTCTGCTAACCTAGCTGTTCGAAAGCAAGAAATTGCGAGTAGATAAATAGGGACCACTTTGGTAGGAAAGGTAACAGGGTTCCATGCACTCCAGTGTCTAGTCATACCTGCCATATGTCCACGGAAACATCTGCAGACACAGACAGTGCTGGCTCTTTGGCTATAAATGGAGATGAGCACTGAACCCTAGAGTTGGATATGATTGGCTTTTGAGCAAGAGCAACCTAAAAAGAGTATCTCTGATCTAAGGAGCAAAAATTTGAATTTTAAAAAGTGACGTTCTTATAAGTTCTGTTGCTTGTTGAATTATAGGCATGGTTCAAGTTTATTTAAACTTAATAATTAAAGGCTTTTTTTAAATGCACCTCAACAGTCATAATAGTGCAGTTCATTGCTCCTTATGTACAAGGAGCGGAGGTGCCATTGCTGTTAGGAGTGGGGAGACCCTTACCATGTAGCCAAAGGGAAGACTGTTGATTGCATTTTATAATGATATCTTTGTATAGAACAGGAGGTCAGCATACTTTGCTCTCCAGATGTTCTTGGAGTTCAGTTACAAGAAGCTTTGATCAGCAGGTGTACTAACTTGGGCTTCTGGGAATTGAAGTCCAAGAACGCCTGGAGAACAAAGTTTAGAGTATACAGAATGTACTCATTGGCTGAAATCTTATTGCTTAGCATATGAAAAATAGTAACTTCCAGTCCATTCCTAACTGCCAAAGAAAATGATGTATTATAATATTCTATTATAATATATTTATGCACATATGATCATACAAATACACCAGTCTGATGTGCATACATGCCACCTAGAATTTTGACAGGGATTCTTTATTTGCCAGGTAGGAATTTACTCGAAGTTACAATTTTTTAATGCTAAGCAACAGGACTTCAGCCTTTTAAAAGTGATTTAAGTAGGGCCTCCAGACCTGATCTCGGTGTGTCACAGGTTTCAAGACAGACATTCAGATTATGGAAGCTCTAAGACTTCATAGCAGTAGCTTAAGTCCTATTGTACTCTGTAGAGATTTTTACTGCTTTCTTAGTTTTTGCATTTTTTAAATGTTCCTTTGGTCTGCAGCATAGTATATTACTAAAAAAAATTGGCCTTCTCAAATGATTTAGCCATGTTTCTAATTTTGGAACAGCTCCCTATTTGCTAGTAATTAGTTGTCACCTAAAACAGGGGTTCTCAATTTTTTCAGGTTGCGGGCCTGACCACGCCCCCCCCCCAGACAGCTGATTGGGCCAGTCATGTGGTTCCTCCCACCAGAAACAGAAGTAAAACGCACATGAGCAGAATACATTTATGGCAACGTTTTGTGCATCTGCAGGCACATTTTGCTTCCAGGGGTGGCTCAGGCTGGATGAATTGGTGTCGGGGGGCAGGGCTGGCCCACGGACTGTAGGTTGCGAATACTTGACTTAAAACAATACATTCTGTTTGATTTCCTCAGTTTTGCTTTATTCCTGTCTATTGTAGAAGAGAGTTTTGACGATACATGCATTATGCTTTTGGTTTTTAGGCTCAGTTGGATGATGTGGAATATATATATGAGCTCTTTTCTGTTATAATCCACAAAGGCGGCTGCTATGGAGGACATTATCATGCTTTTATCAGAGATGTTGATGAACTGGGAAACTGGCAAGTTCAAGTAAGTCTTTGGATTTCTACTTAATTTTTGTATCCATTGTATGAGTACAGTTTGCAAAAATGGACAAAAGTGGGTAATTGAATTATCTGTTCATCTTCCCCCATAAGGTGTTTTATAGAAGATTATGTAGACTGACAAAAATTGATTTCTAGCTCTGTTACGAGGTGATACTGACTTTTGCAACTGGTTTTAATCAACATTAACAATACAAAGTACAGTACTTTCTTGGTTGATCCCCTAAACTCATTGCATGTAGAGTTGTGTGCTTAAATGGCAGAGAGAAGGGAAAGTTGGGATTCATTTGAATATATACCATATATACTCGAGTATAAGCTGAAGTATCTAATTTTAACCTGAAAAACCAGGAAAATATATTGACCTGAGTATAAGCCGAGGATGGGAAATGCAGCAGCTGCTAGTGAGTTTCGATAATCAAAATACATGAAAATATGGTAAAATTAATTAAGGTTTGATGCGTCTCAGTCTGACACAGTCTTGGGTCCCTCATGGTCATTGACCCAAGTATAAACCGTTTCCCCTTTTTTGGGGCTCATTTTTGGGACTAAAAAATTAGGCTTATACTTGAGTATATACAGTAGTTTTATTCAGCCATATGCCAGAGAAGTGTATATTGCCATTGAGATAGATTCCCAATTCTTCATGGAACACACACAGACACACACACACACAAACACACCATCTTCTCTGTAGCATTGGATAGCCTTCTAGAACACGTTTCTCCTTCCCTGACAAGATGGATGGAAATCCTGTGAAGTAAGTGGAGTTTTGCTTCTGTGAGATATGCAGACCAAATATATTGTATGATGTAGTAATACCTTTTTTCTTTCAGCTAGTTAGAGAGGATACCCAAATCTATAGGAAATGCTACTTTTTAAACGTTGGCTAGTCTGACCTGGTATACAGCAGATTAACACAGTGGAAATATTTTTCATTTTACCAATGATGTTACATTGTAGTTCTCAAAGTTTTTGCCGCCAAAAAGTTCTCCACTACCCATGTTACCTTTCATGATCAACCAAAACAATTGTCACTTTTTTCTTGTGACATGATAAAGTTTCCCAACTTTATGAATTTTTCTTTGTCTTTATGTGTTTGCATCTATATTACTTCATTGGTTATTGTCTTGGTCAAGTGTTCTTCTTTAATTTATTTATGAATTTTTTAAACAAATATTTTACCCCACTTTGCTCATACAAATGATCTAAAGTCAGCTTTAAAAGGGTAAAATAAAAAATTAAGACAATTTGTAACATTTTGAAAGGTTTAAACAAATAAAATATTAAAATAGTACATAGAAGGGATACTAAATAGCACATTTAAAAGCACAAACGCTTTCCTTAGTCAAGCCATCATTAAAACAAAACCTGCATGCAGAAGATGGTTTTAACCTGCTTTTAGAAGGACAGCGAAGATGAGGCTGGAGTCTAGTAGCAATAACAGAAAAGGTCGTCTCCCAAGGTCACCTGTGATGGTGGTGGAATGGAAAGAACATCTCAACACTTCAGCAGGCTCGGAAAGGGAGAGGTGGTCTTTTACATAGCTTGTATTCAAGTCTTTTGGGCTGTTATGGATCAAAACCAGCACTTTGAATTGTGCCTGGGAAATTCTTAGCATCTTGTAACAACTTCTTTGGCATAATAGGATGTGCAGTTCTAGTTTTGCAGTTTCTTAATACAGTATGGTGTTTCTTTTCTTCTCTTGGAGGATGAGGACACCTTGAGTGATGAAGAGAAAGATTCAAAATACGTTGAAAACACCAGAGAGAATGAAAATCCATTAACACTTCTGAAAAGCATATTATTGGAGGTAGAATATATTTTGTGCTACTTCATAGATTTTTTTTAAAAAAAGTTACATAATATTTATCACCTGGAAAATTGACATGCAATTTTTTTTATTTCAGTGCAACTCTGAGATTGAACATTTCAAATTTTTAAATGTGAAAATTAAGAATCACTGGATCTTTATGAAAATATATTGAATTACCATATTTTCTGGTGTATAAGACTCACTCCCCTCTTAAAATACACTGGGAAATGGAGTGGATCTTGTACTGTATATAGTGGACAATCTTGGTAACAATGGGGTATGTCTTATACTCTGATGCATCTTATACACTTGCAAATATGTTAACTTTGTTACAAACTCAGAAGCAGAGTAGCATAAAGTGATATTTATATCAAGTCCAGAGTTGCTGCTCATAATGAGGAAAAAGTGTTTAAAATGGCATTTGTGACCTAGAATGTGTGGTTGAAGTGCATAGGTTTGTAGAACAGCATTTTGTCCCTGTTTTGTATAATCCTTTTTCTCCTCCTGCAGTTTAATCAATAATTATGTGAACTTGTAGGAGGAGTCCAAAGAAATTGCTGTAGATCGGTTGGGGCAAAAAGTTTTGGAGAGAAAAAAAGTGTCCTGGAATATGAAATATCGTAAGCATTATGGACCAATACGGAAGGTATTATGTAAAGATATATTGACCTATTTAATATGTTTTATACAGAACGTGCCTAATCCTATCCTGTGTAGTATCTGTGACTATTATTTATTTATTTATTTATTTATTTATTTATTTATTTTCCTGATTTCTATTGCCGCCCAACTCCGAAGACTCTGGGCGGCTCAAAGAAAATAAAACCAGTCACATTTTAAAACCAATAAAAACCACATTAAAACTGCCGCTAAAATTACTCCGACTCCTACAGATTAAAAGAGGGAGAGAGTGTTCTTACTAAATCAGCCAGCAGGCAGGGGTCACCCCATCGCTGGAGTCCCACACCTGCCTTACCAACCAGGTTTTTAGTCCTTTCCTGAAGGACAGCAACTCTGTCTGGAGTTCAGTTGGCAAGAGGTTCCAAAGGGCCAGAGCAGACACAGAGAAGGCCCTCTTTCTGGTGCTAGAGAGATGAACCTCCCTAGAAGGAGAAGTCAGCAATAACTCTTTTATTATGGCATCAGGGAAAGAAGACCATTTCACAGACAAACATTATTATTGCAGGAATAATTTTATAGGAAAAGTTAAGTCAAGAGAATTACTGATGCTAATATATGAAAGAAATAGATAACCTTTGCATGTCCAGAATATGTGATGAAATAACAAATGTGAACAGTTCATATTCTCTATTTTGCCATTCATTTCTGGTCCATTTTAGAAAATTATAATGCTAAATTGTGATATTATTATTTTGAGAACAGTCAAATTCAGAAAAAATAAATAAACTGGAGTACAGTAATACCCCGGATAACGATTGTACCGTATAGTGCTAAAACCGCATAACGTTACAAGATTTTTGGAAAATCTTGTATCGAATAACGCGATTTTTAGCGCTATCCGGAACAATCGTGGGGGGGGGGGGAGGGGTTGGATTGGGCAGAACATCTAGCCAATCCAAAAAAAAAAACCCCAGGGCCCGCCTGCACGATGTTTGGAAAGGGTATGGTCCCCCATACCCTTTCCAAACATCGTGCAAACATGCGCCTGTCAAACGGGGTATAGGGTGGATACGGAGAAAATCTCCGTATGCTCCCCAAACTGCGTTTGACATGTGCGTGCCAACACGCCCAATATTTGGAAAGAGTATGATCCCCCATACCCTTTCCAAACATCATGCAAGTGCGCGCCTGTCAACCCCGGCTTGGAGAGCATACGGAGAAAATCTCCATATGCTCCCCAAGCCGCGTTTGACGCGCGCGCGCCAACGCGCCCCATGTTTGGAAAGGGTATTGTCAGCCATACCCTTTCCAAACATCGTGCAAGCGCACGCCTGTCAACCGCGGGGAGCATCTCCGTATGCTCCCCAAGCCACGTTGGACATGCGCGCGCCAACGCACCCGATGTTTGGAAAGGGTGTTGTCCCCTATACCCTTTCCAAACATTGTGCAAGTGTGCGTCTGTCAAACAGGGTTTGGGGAGGATACGGAGAAAATCTCCTTATGTTCCCCAAGCCCATACCCTTTCCAAACATCGTGTAAGAAAATCTCCGTATGCTCCCCAAGCCGCGTTTGACAGCATGCGCCAACGCGCCCGATGTTTGGAAAGGGTATGGTCCCCCATACCCTTTCCAAACATCGTGCAAGCGCGCGCCTGTCAAACGGGGTTTGGGGAGCATACGGAGAAAATCTCCGTATGCTCCCCAAACTGTGTTTGACACGTGCGCGCCAACGCGCCCGATGTTTGGAAAGGATATGGTCCCCCATACCCTTTCCAAACATCATGCAAGCGCGCACCTGTCAAACGGGGTTTGGGGAGGATACGGAGAAAATCTCCGTATGCTCCACAAACCGCATTTGACACGCACGCGTGTATACCCCGGACAACGCTAAAAACCGGATAACAACATGACTTGTGGAACCAAGTCATAACGTTTTCCGGGGAACTAGTGTATTGTTAATTAATAATGATCACAGTATTCAAACTAGATTTTAAAACACTGGATCTTTTTTGTTCCACCTGCCTTTTTTTTTGCTTTTTAGTATTTGCAGAGTCATCCTCAAACATTTCTTCTCAGTTGTAATGAAAACAAAGTCAGGCTAAATGATCAAAGCCATAAACCCCATTCAGGATCACTATCCCAAAGCCAGAGACAGAATGATGACATGAAGAAGTCGTATGGGAAAGCATCAAAAAGCTTAAAGGAACTTGAATCCCATTGGTTTGATTTAAATGATTCCAAAGTTCATGCGATCAGAGAGAAGGAGATTGAGAAGCAGTTTCAGGGTAATGAGAGTGCATATATGTTGTTCTATCGAAAGTCGCAAATGGCAAGGCCCCTGGAAGGTATGGAGATCACACATTGTGTTATTTGGGTTTTGGTACTGTTTTTGTTTGTTCACTATCTATTGTGTTTTATGTATATAGAAGGGTTAAAAAGAGCCAGCATCGGAAACCAGTGTTTACTTAACTTAGCAGTTCACTTGTTTCAGTAGGAAAATTTACTAGGGAGTGCTGTGAGATCTCACTAATCAGGTCTTCTTATTTGAGGAATTTGTTTTTAAGTGAATAACTTCCAGCATCTCTTTCAGAGATATTTGTTTACCAGAAATAGTCTCCTTTATTTTATAAATGGATAAAACCTTGTGTAAGTTATGCCTGCAGTAGGGTGAGGATGACACCGAGCGGAGTGACTTTTAGTAATTAAAGACTTCCTCCTCCTGTCCTCGAGCTACCATGGCCTTGATACAATAAGAATTAAAATCAGACAAGCCTAGAGCAAAAGAGGAAAACGTTTAATTGCCGAAAATCTCCCCCTCTCAGTGATGTCACCACTCTTCAACAGGAATAACGTATGCAGAATATTTTGACATTGTTACCTAAAGGAAGAGTTCAGACTTTCTTATCCTCAGCAGCAGGATATTCATGAAGTTCTAGATTTCAATACCGTATGTATTAGTTCTTCCAAAATAATTGTTTTTCTGTTCATTGGCTTGCGTTGAATACAGCTCAAGGAAATCCAAGGTACCGGGTTCCTGTCCATCTCTTGAATGAAATGGATGCTACTAACATCAAACTGCAAAAGAAAAGGTGAGACAAGTAGATAAACTCTGAAATTGAATGTATTAAGTGTGTTGAGAAATGGAAAGCTCGTGCAGTCGTCTTGCAGACTTTGAACTATATGTCACATAGATTTGCATGATAACCAGATATATTTGTCAAGTGAAGGAAGGAGGAAGTTTGTTTTCTCCTGATCTAGAAGCTCCTACCCAAACTAATGGCTTCAAAGGAGGGGGAGATATGGACTCAACACGAGGAGGAATGTCCTAATAGCAAGAATTGTTCAGTAGTGGACTGCTTTGGAAGGTGGCAGACTCTACTTTCATAGGAGATTTTCGAACAAATGTTGGCTGACCTTTCATTGAGGAGCTTAAGCCATGGAATTTGTGCATTGGGAGGAGGCTTAAAGTGAAGCTTCAGGTCCCTTCCAATTCTTCTGTTCCGTAAGTCTATACAAGAGATTAGAAGCAGAGCCAGATACACAATTGAATCTCCTTCTAGAACAGTGATGGTGAACGTTTTAGAGACTGAGTGCCCAAACTGCAACCCAAAACCCACTTACAGTAATACCTCGGATAATGTTTACCTTGGATAACAATAAAATCGCATAATGTTAAGCAATCTGGGGAGGAGAATTGGATCGAATAACATTAAGGTCCTATGGGATGGATTGGATAACAACCGCTAAATCCTGTGCGGTTACAATGTATCTCTTTTGTTGTTCAGTCGCACAGTCGATTCCGACACTCTGCAACCCCATGGACCACTATCCGTCAGGCACTCCTGTCCTCCACCATCCCCCTTAACTCGCTCAGCTCTGTGCCCATTGTCTCTACAATACCATCCCCTTCTTCTTTTGCCCTCCACCCTTCCAAGCATCAAGGCTTTCTCAAGTGAATCCTCTCTTCTTATTTGATGTCCAAAGTACTTTAGCTTCATCTTTATTATTTGACCTTCTAAGGAGCAGTCAGGGTTGATTTCTTCTAAGATTGACCTATTTGTTCTCCTCGCTGTCCAGGGGACTCTCAAAACTCTCCTCCAACACCACATCTCAAAGGCGTCTATTCTTCTGCGCTCAGCTTTCCTAATGGTCCAGCTCTCACAACCATACATTGCCACAGGGAATACCATTGCTTTGACTATGCGAATTTTTGTTTGCAATGTGATGTCTCTAATTTTCACTATGCTCCACAGGTTTCTCATTGCTTGCCTCCCAAGAATCAGTTGCCTTTTTATTTCATGGCTGCAATCACCATCTGCAGTGAGCTTTGATCCTAGGAAAGTAAAATCTGCCACTGCTTCTACTTCTTCCCCATCTATTTTCCAGGGACTGATAGGGCCTGTTGCCATGATCTTTGTTTTCTTGAGATTGAGTCTCAAGCCAGCTTTTTCACTTTCTTCTTTCAACTGAATCAGGAGCTTCTTTAGGACCTCCTCACTTTCTGCCCTGAGGTTGGTTGATGTTTCTTCCAGCAATTTTGATCCCAAATTGTGATTCCTCCATCCCTGCATTGCGCATTATGTGTTCTGTGTATAAGTTGAATAAGCATGGTGACAAAATGCAGCCTTGTCTTACTCCTTTTCCTATTCCAAACCACTCCGTCATTCCATTTTCTGTCCTAACTGTTGCCTCTTGATTCATGTACAGATTTCTCATGAGGCCTATAAGGTGTTCCGGTATTCCCATCTCTTGAATTACTTGCCACATTTTGTTGTGGTCCACACAGTCAAAGGCCTTAGTGTAATCAATGAAACAGAAGTACACTTGTTTCTGATATTCCTTTGTTTTTTCCATGATCCATCTTATGTTGACGATGTGATCTCTAGTCCCCCTGTCTCTTCTGAAACCCGCCTGCACTTCTGGTAATTCTCTCTCCACATACTGTTGCAGTCTATCCTGTATTATCTTGAGCATCACCTTGCTAGCGTGAGGGATGAGCGCAATTGTTCGATAATTTGAACATTCTTTGGCATTACCCTTTTTGGGGAGTGGAACGTATACAGATCTTTTCCAGTCCTGTGGCCATTGTTGTGTTTTCCAAATCTGCTGGCATATAGAATGCAATAATTTGATTCCATCATCTTGCAGGGCTTTGAAAAGTTCAACTTGGATACCATCAACTCCACTGGCTTTATTGTTTGCAGTGTTTTTTAGGGCCTTTCTGACTTCACTCTAGAATGTCTGGCTCATGTTCAATGTTCTCATCACTGTGATTATCAGGGGTGTTGAGGTCCTTTTTGTAGAGTTCCTCTGTGTACTCTTTCCATCTTTTCTTAATCTTTTCTGCATCTGGTAACTCCTTGCCATCTTTGTCTTTTATAATGGTCATTTTTGCTTTAAATGTTCCCTTTAGTTCCCCCATTTTTTTGAAAAGATCTCTAGTCCTACCCCTGATGTTATTTTCCTCTATTTCTTTGCACTGTTCGTTCAGGTAGGTTTCCTTATCTCTCCTTGCTTTTCTTTGGAATTCTGTATTCAAGTGACAATTTTTTCCTTTCTCCTTGGCATTTTGCATTCCTTCTGTCCTCTGCTATTTTAAGAGCCTCATCGGAGAACCACTTCGCTTTCTTACGCTTCTTTTCTTTTGGTATGTTTTTCCTTGCTGCCTCCTGCATGATGTCCCGCATCTCTGTCCATAATTCTTCTGGCACTCTGTCTGTCTGGTCCAAGCCATTAAATCTGTTCCACACCTCCACTGTGTATTCCCAAGGAATGTTGTCTAGGTCATATCTGTCTGGCCTAATTGTTTTTCCTATTTTCTTTAGTCTAAGCCTGAATATTTGCAATCAGTAGGTTGTGATCTGAGCCACAATCTGCTCCTGGTCTTGTTTTTGCTGACTGTATGGAAGTTCTCCATCGTTGACTGTAGAGTATGTAATCAATCTGGTTTCGATGTTGGCCATCTGGTGATGTCCATGTGTAAAGTCTCCTCTTGTGTTGCTGGAAGAGAGTGTTTGCTATGACCAGTGCGTTATCTTGGCAGAACTCTATCAGTCTTTGGCCTGCTTCATTCTGTGTTCCAAGACCAAACTTGCCTGTTATTCCATTTACTTTTTGATTTCCTACTTTGGCATTCCAGTCTCCTATGATAATGTGTACATCATTTCTTGGTGTTGAATGCACGTTCTTCCTCACTTGCTTTGGTCCCTCTCAGCGTTCAATCCAAGGCGGATTATTCAACAAAAATCCCCTCTAGAACTCTCCCAAGCTCACGCAAGAAAAAATATGTTCACCCTTCTCCAACCAATCCAGGCTGATCCAAACACCTGGCTCTCTCTCTTTACAGAGACAAGCCCAAGTTACTATGAGAGGTTTAGGTAGCGTTTTCAAGAGGCAAACAAAGAGAGACTTACTGTCTTTTAACCCAATATCCCATCTTCAATGAACACGCGTTGATTGAAGAAAATATTTTTATTTAAATTGGTAGCATGGTTCTGATGAATCAGGTTACAGATCTCAGCATAAAATTTATTTTCTAATTTTAAGTTTTAGAGAAAGGATGTTTCCGACAAGTATTCCTCTTAATAAAAAAAGAATCTGTCTAGCTATTCTAAGTTACCATAATTAAGATTTCCAGAGATAGGCCTAGTTGGAAGGCCATCTCTGTTTTGTAGATGTTTCCTAGTTGACAACCATTTTCAAACTCTTTGTTCTAGCCATGTGCTCATGGCTTATCTCGAGGAAGAAAGGCTTTCAGCATTAGCCCATTTCCTCCCCCCTTAAAGATTCTACATCTTTACTGCTTGAGAATCAAAATCTCTCTCTCTGTATCTGCTCAACTGCTTGACTGCTTCTCTGCTTGCCACTCCCTCTTTCCAGGTGTGACATAACTAGCAGACATCCAATCAAATAACAGAGTTGGGGTAAACAACTCTTTGAATTTATAAGGCCTAGCTGGCGCCTCCAAGTCTGTTTATCTCTTCCCTTCCTGGGCCCCAAAGTGTGAAAAACAAACAAGTAGCCCTTTTGGCTAGCAAGAGAAGCCACATTTCTACTATAGACTAGAAACCTACTAAATTCCATGTTGGACATGTGAAGACTTGGGGCCTCATTTCATCACAGAGGTGTTCTAAAAAGTCTTCATAGAACTGGTCAATTGTGGCTTCATCTGCACTAGTGGTTGGTGTGTATACTTGGATTACAGTGATATTGAATGGCTTGCCTTGTATTCTGACTGACATCATTCTATCATTTTTGAGATTATATCCCATTACTGCTTTCCTCACCCTTTTATTGACAATTATGGCTACTCCGTTTTTTCTGAGGTTTTCTTGTCCACAGTAGTAGATATGATAGGATTTTAACATACATCAGATAACACTAAAAATCGGATAACACCAAGACTTGTGGAACCAAGTTTTAGCGTTATCCGAGGTATTACTGTATTTATCACAAAGTGCCAGAATAGCAATGGGAGGAAGGAAATGCTCCCATTGGGCTGCTGGATAGAGGGACAGGGCGAACTTTGTGCTGGAGGGAGTAGGAAGCACACCCATTGGGCTGCCGGGCAGAGGGGCGGGTGAACTCTGTCCTAGGAGGAGGGAGGAAGCACTCCCATTGGGCTGCCTGGCAGAGGTACGGGGTGAACTCTGTGCTGGGGTGACCGCATGGGTGCCCACAAAGAGGGCTCCGAGTGCTGCCACTGGCACGTGTGCCATAGGTTCGCCACCACTGTTCTAGGAGATGAACATTGGACCTTTCCTGTCCTGTTTTTAACATAAGTTTCTTAATTGTATAGATACTAACTACAATGCTAAATTATGGTTTGCTAAGTGGCTTTCTCTAAGAAGGAGCCTTGCCCTTTGTACCTGAGTCCCAGAAAACCACTTGAGACTAAGAATTCTGTTTACAGCTGGCTTAGTAGTATGTGTGGTGCTGGATTTTGCCTTCTTTTTTGCCTCTGACAGAAAGCTTCAGACAAAAAAAATTCTTAAGCTTTAATAATGCTCTAATTTTATATTTAAAGAATAAATAGTATACACTTTTGAAAGAAAAGACATTGTGCATGTAGATGTTAAAACATAGGTAAATGTTTATTAAAACCTGCACAATTTAAATTATGATTATAGTACATTACTTTAAAAAAGGATTGAGTTACAATTTTTTGAAATAAGGCATAAATAGGCATGCTGATTTTTAATGTAAGGTAAGGCTGATAGTAAGAAAGGTAAGAATGGTACTAAGAAAGTTAAGACTTGTAAACATTGTGTAAATACATTGTATACGTAAAGTTATTTTTCTCTTTTTCTTTTTAAAGGGCAGAATGTGACTTAGCAGACAATAACATTGATCTGCATCTGCATTTATATTCTCGCTATAAATTTTACAATGACGCTCTGCATCCATTAATTTCCCAGAGAGAAAGTGTTTTAGATCTTACTTTTGATAAGAGAAAAACACTGGGAGAACTTCGACAATCAGTGTGGCAGGTATTTGCTCCAATATTTTCCCAAACTTGTTAGGTTTGAATTTCTTTAATAAAGACAGCAACAAAGTTATTAAAAATGTACTGGTCTTCAGTGCACAGACTACATTGTTCATAGACATTAGGGGTTCTCAACTTTTTCAAGCCGTAGGCCGGGCCATGCCCCCTCATACAGCAGAGCTGTCCAGACTGGTGGTTCCGCCCACCGTAAACGCTGTTTACGACAGCCACAGGTGCATTTATGGCTGTCGTAAATGCATCCACTTTCTGTGGTAGTGGCAGTGCAGGCCACGAAATGGTGCCTCAGGCTGTGGCCAGCTTGTGGGCTGTAAGTTGAGAACCCCTGATATACATGCTTTCCTATTATCTACAGTGTTAGAGACATCGTCATCGACTGCAACTCATATCCAAGAATGCATTTTTTCCTGAAGCAGGAAAAAAAGTCACTCACATGAATTTCTTTAAGGTGGATCCTAGCTTGCCATGAAGTGGCCCACACACTATGGTCACATAGCCATCTCCTGTGGCACACATGAAATGATTTAACACCAGGACTGCAATGGACTGCCGCAGCCTTGAGGATATGGACAAAGTGCGCCTTCACAGTCACTCCATCTGGCATGACCTCTTCTGGCTCCATGACCATTTGAATCAGAGTTCCTTTTCCACTCATTTTGCCTTTGGGCCGAATAGGATGGTTTCCAGTGGCATTTTCTCCACTGAGGGAGTCATCACCCCCTCTAAAAGGGCTTTATCCGCTTGTAGCCATTGGGAACCAGGTTAGTTAACTGTCGCCTGACAATTGGCATTGAATTGCTGGCTGTACGGTCTTCTCCATTACCATAGTGCAGGGGTGTCCAAACTATGGTCCATGGGCCAGATCTAGCCCCCAGTGCCAATTCATCCAGCCCACACTGCCCTCGTTGCTCCTGGAAGCAGAAGTAAAACGCACCTGGGCATATTTTGCTTCTGCTTCCGAAAGCGACAAGGGCAGCATGGGCCAGATGAATTGGCACTGGGGCCCGGATCTGGCCTGTGGGTCATAGTTTGGGCACCCTTGCCATAGCGGGATGCCCGGCCATATTGACATGAATGGATTGCTATTACGGCTCTGTTTAGATATCATGCTAATATTTAATGTGACAGGAATGGGCCTGCAATCTCCCCCCCCCCCCCCATTTTGGGTGTAACTGAGTAGAAGTTCAGAATGGTTTATTTCTGTTTCTGCCTAAGTGTTGCTTGTCCTGTTGTCTAACTCAGTGATCTATGTTTGATGCTAGCTATGGCCACTTAAAAACAGTGAAGTGTTATTGTAACAAGCATGTAATATTTTTAAAAAGATACGGAGAGAGAAAATGTGCCTAGAGTAGCTGTATTGGCTCTTAAAGTGAAATGTAAATTTTGAAAAATCAAATGTTTTTGTAAAATCAAATGTTAGACCAAAGATCTACATTTTTTAAAATATAAGTAAAGGATGTTACAGATTGCTGGCTAGGATGACAACAGTCATATATGCTCTTTTGAAATATTTCAACATTTTATGACTAGTTATTGGAATTTGGGGAAGGAGACTTGGTTCTCAGCCTTGCAAAGCCCCTGCCAGCTGGACTGCACATATACCAGACACTTGAGGGTAAGAAGTGTTTAAAATAAAGCTTCAAAACTGTGTGTATGTGGGTGTGCATGTGTCCATGCGCACATGGTGAAGCATTGCATTGGGGAATTCAAGCATAATATGTATGGGGAAAAAATTATGTACAAACATATAGTAGATAGATTCTAATGAAGCAACCAAGTGATCCTTTGTGAATCATGATTGGTTGAAAGAACTTGAACTTTGGGCGCAAAAACTACCCTGATACTTATCATTTAGTAAAGCTCAACTGATTTTTATCATTTATTCCGTGTTCATAATTTGGATTGTGCTAATCGTGTCTTCTGTAGTGCTGAATTTTTCCATTTCAGATGGAAAAGCATTTTCCTACATAAGTCCCTGCACTCACTGACGATTCCTTTAGGGTCCGTGTCGTCCTCTTTCCGATCCTCACCATTATTCCTCTGGTTTCAATTCTCAACTGGTGTTCTCTCCTTTACAGAGCCAGCTTTAGAAGGCTGTAGGCAAGGTGGATAAAAGACCCTCTATTTCTGTGGGTGGGTTGGGTAGGTTTATTCACTTTATTTGTGTTCGTATTATGTCTGAAAGCCACCCACCGTGACTCATTCTTGGCAAAGAAAAGCTGTCCTTGATCGAAAGCCAGCCGTATCTGACTCTAGGGTTCAGTGCTCATTTCTGTTTATAGCACAAAGAGCCGGCGCTGTCTGTGTTTGCAGACTTTTTTGTGGACATGTGACAGGCATGCCTAGACACCAGAGTGCATGGAACGCTGGTTACCTTCCCACCTAAGCTGTACCTATTTATCTGCTTATAATTTCTTGCTTTCGAACTGCTAGGTTGGCAGGAGCTGGGACAGTGTTGGAAGCTCACTCTGTCGTGCAGCACTCAGATCTCGAACTGCTGACCTGCCGATCTTCCAGTCATCAAGTTCCGCGTCTTAACCACTAAGCCACTGCAGTCCCTCTCATTCTAATTAGGTGAGGTCTAAATGTGACAAAAAACAACAACAACCCACAAATATCCCACCCATAAAAGTGGGAATGCCTTCTACTTGAACATTAGGATATCTCAGTCCAAGCCAACAGGTTTTAGTGTTGTTTATTTGTATTTCCATTCCAACTTTCTCCCTGTTAAGAGACCCAGGGAAACTCACAAATTACTAAAAAAAAATCAACTACAATCACAATAAGTTATAACAATAAGAACAATTAAACATATACCATATTAAAAGAAAAGATGTAAAAAAACACTTTTAAAACACATATAAAAATACACATAAATTTTATTATTTATTCAGTACACAAGATCAAAAGCTGCCCAAGTAGTTGTTAAAACCCAGTCTTTAAAAGCTGGTCTTCACTTGTTGTTGGAAAGACAAGAAGGAGGGGACCAATATTGCCTCCAAGGGGAGGGAACCACACAACCTGGAGCCAGCAACACAACAAGCCTCCTCTTGTTTCTCCATCAGATGTGCCTCAGAGGGTCTGAGAGAAGGGCCTTTAAAAGCCAGGAGGTCTCATATGGGGAGATATGGTCTTCCAGATAACCATGGCCCAAACCATATAGGACTGAGTAGCATTGATGAAGAAGTACCGTGGAATTGGGAAGGGTGAGGATGGTGTGCCATCAAATCAGTTTTGACCTGCGGGAACCTTTTTCGGGGTTTTCTAAGTAAAGAGTTATTCAGTCGCACAGTTGAGTCCGAACCTTTGAGACCCCATGGACCACCTCATGGACAGGCTCCTCTGTCCTCTGCCATCCTTCACAGCCCATCACATCAAAGATTCCATCCATCCAACTCATCCTCTACCACCCCCTTCTTCTTTTGCCTTCAGCTTTCCTAGCATCAAGGCCTTTTCAAGTGAGTGCTCTCTTCTCATTTGGTGGCCACAGTACTTGAGCTTCAGCTTCAGTGTTTGTCCTTCTAATGAGCAGTCAGGGTTGATTTCCTTCAGGATTGACTGATTTGATCTCCTTGCAGTCCAGGGGACTCTCAAGAGTCTCCTCCAGCACCACAGTTCAAAGGCGCCTAGTCTCCTGTGCTCAACTTTCCTTATGGTCCAGTTCTCACAGCCATACATTACTACTGGGAAGACTATTGCTTTAACTATGTGGACTTTTGTTGGCCGGATGATGTCTCTACTTTTTATTATGCTGCCTAGGTTTGCCATAGCTTGCCTCCCAAGAGTAAGTGTCTTTTTATTTCATGGCTGTACTCACCATCTGCAGTGATCTTAGATCCCAAGAAGGTAAAGTCTGTCACTGCTTCCATTTCCTCCCCTTCTGTTAGCTCGGGAGTGATGAGGCCAGATGCCATAATCTTGGTTTTTTGGAGGTTGAGTTTCAGGCCAGCTTTTGTACTCTCCTCTTTCACCCTCATCAAGAAGCTCTTTAGGTCTTCTTCACTTTCTGCCATTAGGGTAGTATCATCTGCATATCTCAGAATGTTGTTTCTTTCACCCCTGGAAGTCGTGTTGTGTCACTTACCATGGCGCCAGTGCTGATCACAACATTTTCGCAGCTTTGTCCACAGCCTTCGACACTCTGCAGGGTGGTGGAAGGGTGTTTGGAGCAATTTTACTCCATCCGCATGTTTTTCCGATGTTTCCCTACTGTGCCAAAACTGCTTGAACGCGCCGCCAGGTGACTTCCGGTGCCAGGCAGAGCTTGTGTCATTGGCTTGGTTCCTATTGCGGAACCAGGAAGTCACCTGGCAGTGTGTTCGAGCAGTCATAGCGAAGTGGGGAAGCATCGGAAAAACATGCGGACAGAACGAAATTGCTTCAAACAGCCTTCCGCCACCCTGTGAAGTGGCAGAGGCTGTGGACAAAGCCATGAGATCACCGCACCAATGACAACAAAATTGTAAGTCCAGGGAGAAGCCATGCCTCTGGCCCCTGGTGGGAAGTTTTGGGAGCAAATCTGGCACCTGGCAGGAAAATGTTGTGAAAGGCTGAGCTAGTGGAACATTTAGGTTTAGTCACAGGAGATTATACTGAAATTTGCTAAGAGGTTTTAAATTAACATTTCAGGACAGTGGTACCTTGTACAGCAATTTTCATCTGTTCCATGGGGCTCATTGTTGTACGAAAAAAATGCTAAACGATGCATGCATCGTATAGTGATTTTCCCTATGGTATGCATCGTACAACAAATATCTCTAGGGGGAAATCATACGTTGTACGATTTTTCCCATAGAGATGAATTACATTGTATAACAATTTTAGTTGTTATACAGGGCACAATGTTTTTTCAAATCTTCGTTGTTCGTTTTAATTGCTGTACGAGGCATTCGTTATACAGGGTTCTACTGTATATTCTTTGGTGTTTTAAAATTAATCTGTTTAATTTTCTTAGGTGATGACTCAACCTTGAGTAATGCTGGGATTCTTGATGGAACTGATATATTTGTATGGAATGGAAAAGAGGTAAAGGAAATTAAACTGTGAAAGGAGTAAACATTGTGGCTCTTTTAAAAGTAATTTAAAGCTTTTGTTTAAAAACTCATCCAAGTTATTTACAACAATCCAGAGTAGCTTTCTTTATAAGCCACTGACCAAAAGCCAAATATATAATTTAGAAAGGGATTATTCAAGGATTTCAAAAACCCTTGAATAGAAACTATATTCTTTGTATGAATGTATTTATACATAGGTAAATTTAAAATGTGTAAATATTAGCTATGAAATTATTTTTCTGTCAGAGAAACTAAAATTGCTGTTGGATCAAACAGCTTCTTCCAGAACTTTTGTGTTTGGTTACTAGCCTTTGATTTGCACATTTTCTGGCCTTGAAATCAATTACAGTTGTACCTCGCTTAAAGAGCATAATGCGTTCCACAGGACTGCTCTTTAAGCGAGTTTGCTCTTTAAGCGAAACACCATTGTAAATGACCAATTGTTGGGGGGGATTGTGAACCCTGATTTATTTGTTAAGCGAGCTATTGGTTGGTTTTATTTGTTAAGCGAAGCGAACATTCAGAGAAAATTCTGCTCTTTAAGCGAGTTACTTTTTAAGCGAGGCGCTCTTTATGCGAGGTTTGACTGTACAGTCAAACCTCACTTAGCGAGTAACTCGCTTAGCGAAAAACTCGTTTAATGAGCGGGTTTTTCAAAATGCGAGCTGACTCGCATAACGAATATTTTCATTATGCAAGTCCAACTCGCATAGCAAAAAATATTCGCTATACGAGTCAGACTTCCCCTATGCAAACGCTCGCATATCGAGCATTTCTATGGGGGCAAACTTGCAGAACGAAAAAAAATTCGCTATGCAAGTCTGACTCACATAGCAAAAATATTCGCTATGCGAGTTTGACTTTCCCCATAGAAAACTCGCAAAACGAGTGTTTCTATGGGGAAAACTCACATAATGAAAAAAATTCGCTCTACGAGTTTTTCCCCTTTAATAGCTTGTTATGCGAGTTTTTCCATAGGGATTTTCATTATGCGAGCCTGACTTGCATAGCGAAAAACTCGCATAGTGAGCACCCTCGTTATGCGAGGTATTACTGTACATTTACTATCAGCCAGACTTGTGGATTGCTCCATTAATATGATTTGCTCCCATGGGGAGAAAGGTATCCTACAAATAAAATAAATGAAATCAATTTTACTAATTAATAATTATTATTCTAACTGATGGAAACTCTCCTAAGGTTTGCCAGCTATAAAATATGCAGAAGTATTTTACCAGTCCTCCTTGTGGCACTCTCGAGACTCTATAACTTACCTAAGGCTTCACAGGTAGTTGGGCACGTGACTCTCAATATCAACACATATTCCATATAATCTTGGCTGGAACTTTCTTGGGAGGCAGAGTGGAACTAGGAACTCTTAGCTCCTGGCACCACAGTCTGGCATTTCAACCTGGAGAGTTAAACTGGCCAGTTGTACTACCATTAAACAAGTATCTGAGGATTATTTCAAACTAATATGTTGATTGGAAAGCTAGATCACAGTTTGCATAGTGTCCAAGGCAATCCAAGATTTGCCTGTACAGTAATACCTCATATAACATTAGTATCGAATAACACTAAAATCGCATAACATTAAGGAATCTGGGGGGAAGAATTGTATCGAATAACATTAAGATCCTATGGGATGCTTCGGATAACAACCGCTAAAGCCTGTGTGGTTACAATGTATCTCTATGGATCCCATAGGATTTTAACATGCATCAGATAACACTAAAAATCATATAACACGAAGACTTGTGGAACCAGGTTTTAGTGTTATATGAGGTTTTACTGTATATTCTTGCTGTTGGAATGTTAATGTTGTGAAATGTTCTACTGTATATACTCGAATATAAGCCGACCTGAATATACGCCGAGGTACCTAATTTTGACCTGAAAACCCAGGATAGTAGATTGACCCAAGTATAAGGTGAGGGTGGGAAATGCAGCAGCTGCTAGTGAGTTTCAGCAATCAAAATACATGAACATATGGTAAAATTAATAAAATTGTTGGTGCCTCTCAACCTGGCGCGATCTTGGGACTCTCGTGGTCATAACCCAAGTATAAGTCGTGCCCCCTTTTGGGGGCTCATTTTTGGGGCTAAAAAACTTGGCTTATACTTGAGTATATGCGGTATTTTCTAATCTTTAACTTTTATTCCCAAAGGTGAATGGAGTCGAGGTTCGAACTGGCATCGACCACGAACCTGTTCTCATCAATGTCCTTCGTTTAGCTGGACATAATGAAGGACGAAAGGGGCAACAGTTTGTGGAATCTCAGCATGTGTTTCCATGTGGTTTAAACCTGAGAGCAGTTTGTGAAAGTTTAACGTCATCTAAAGGTATAATTTTAAGGAGTCACTCAGAGTCTGGGAAAGGAGCTGAAACCTGGAAAGTTGTTCCTGAAGAAGATATGGAAAAGACTCTCAGGACCCTAGGCCTGGCTGATGGAAGTTCAGTGCTAGTATTAGACAGCCACGATCAAAGGTCAGTGTGGTTCATTGACTTCCCGTCTGATATTAATGTGGAATACAAATTCTTCTTTGTGGTCCAGATAAGGTCTTCATTTTTTCTTCTTTCTTCATGCTGTTCTTTTATATTCTAGTTCACGATACCTTGTGTTTAATAGTTTCTTGGAAAAGCCTCCTTTATTCTAGCAATTGAGATATGCATTTCTTGACACATTATTAAAGGTAGAGGTTTCCCTTGCTCAAAAGCCAGTCATATCCGACTCTAGGGCTCAGTGCTCATCTCTGTTTCAAAGGAGAGCCAGCTGAAGAGCCAGCGCTGTCTGCTTCTGCATACATTTCTGGAGTCATGTGGCGGGCATGACTAGACCGGCAGGCATGACTAGACCAGGAGCGCACGGAATGCTGTTTACCTTCCCACCGAAGTGGTCCCTATTTATCTACTTGCAATTTCTTGCTTCCGAACTGCTAGGTTGGCAGGAGGTACATTATTATGTGACTGATTTGATTTGTTGTGTCCCATCCAGTTGTCACAAGCTCCATTCTGGGCACCCAACAACATTAGATAAGGCAAACAAACATTAGATAAAAGCAAATTACAGTAGAACCTTGGATTACAAACACCTCAGTTAATGTAATTTTCGGTTTACAAATGAAAATCCATTGAAAATAATGCCTTGGTTTACAGAATTTCCCCCTGAAATGGATTAATTGGTTTTCAATGAATTCCTATGGGAGACCGCATTTTGGTTAACGTATTTTGGTTTTGAATGCATTCCTATGGGAAATTGCATTCAATGGATTCCTATGGGAGATTCGGTTTACAAATTTTTGGTAATATGAAATGTCCCGGAGAATTCATTAATTTCTTTAACCGAGGTTCCGCTGTACATCAAATGAAACAAATTACAAACGTAACACGTATCATAACATATTCTTACCACATCACAATAACAGAAATAAGATACCAACCAAGATGACATCCCTAAATCGTTTAATTCAACCTTAAACCAATGAAACATCGCAGCTCATAGTTTGTGTTAAACCTCTTCGAACATGTGCTGATTCTGCAGATTGCCTCGGTAGCTGCTTTGGTTGAAAACCACCAGAGAGGACTTGCCTTCCTTTGAGAGTCATGAGAATCTCTGGGGTTCTCATGACTCCCACATTGCAGCAAGATTTGCCTGATTAAAGAAGGAGCAGTTTGGGAACAGCAGGGAGGCAGAGAGGGCAAGCAGTTTTCTCCCTTCCCACATTGAATGCATTGGTGGGAGTGGTCTAGCCTAGGGGTGGGGAAACTGTGGCTTTGAGGTGAGCATGGGCTTCTGGGAACTGTAGTCCAAAAACACCTGAAGGACTAGCCTGTTTCCTCTAGGTCGGGGATGCTCAACCATGGGCCTCCAGGTGTACTTGGACTTCAATTCCCAGAAGCCCAGGCTCCCCTCAAGGCCACAGGTTTCCCCGTCCCTGCACCCCTGGCTGGTTCTGGAAAATGGCTTCTTGATCCCTGGAACGTGCCAATTAGGGGATAATGAAACAAAAGAAACCTTATTGACTTTATTCAAAAATTGTAGCAGGAACATCAGCAAGGTTACCTTTTTAAAAACCCCGCAATCGTTTTCATACATGCTGAAATGGCTGTGAGTCATGACCTTGTCCTAAACTGTTCCGGTGTTATCTCTTAGCCTAGGGGTGCCCAAACATATGGTTCAGGGTCACTATGGCCTGTGGGCCGGATCCAGTCCCTGACACCAATTCATCCGGCCCACAAAGCCCTTGTCACTCCGAGAAGCAGAAGTAAAACATGCCCTTCCGGGAGTGAAGAGGGCTTCGCTGGCCAGATGAATTGGTGTCAGGGGGCGGATTTGGCCCCCAGGCCGTAGTTTGGGCACCCCTGTCTTAGACCCTACTAGGAATGTTGCCATGTTGTTCCTGTGCCTCTTCTTCCTTGATTGGGAGTTGTGAGATTCCCTGTAAAAAACTAAAAAATATCCACAAATTTCTTTCTGGGATAGAAAAAGCTGTTTCTTACTTTAAAAAGATATGGGGCTGGCATGAGAACTGTTTAAAATGAGAATTAGCACTCCTTTAGGCTCTCCCACTTGTGCACAGCGCCCACAGAAAAAATTGGGCACAGGATCACCTGGCTTATCTCCTTTTTATCTCATTGGCCTAGATTTCATAACTGTACTTTTTTGAAACAAGATCCTGTGGTCTGCGGATTTTAATTGCTGAGAGCCAGTCTAAATGAAATATTCCTTGGCTAATGATGGAAAGCTTTAACGTTGACACTTGTCTCCTATTTAACTTTTAAAATATTGTACATCATATTTAATTCTGGCATTTTTTGAATATTTAATGAAAAAGAAGAAAAGAAAAGTCATGTCACTTTTGATGACTGTGTTTTCTTTATAACTGAGTATAGGATTGTGCTGTCGCATGTTTGCAAGGAAAATTAATGTATACGATAATATTCTACCTTCCTACCTAGCTAACCAGTATATTCTATATAATAATACAGTATTCTATTTTGTTGGGCCCTTACTTGGTTAAATCAGTACATGTCATACATTTTCCTACATTCTGTTTTATGTTTGCTACACAAATATGCATTGTAAGCATGTGTTGTTTGCAGCATGGTGAATGTGGCAGGCGGCAATTTGACTGCTTTTACGCATGATATCTGCTGGTTACAAGTAAAAAATTTCTGTAGATTGGATTCTGAAGAGCAGCAAGTTAAAATTACAGCAACTACTGAAACAGTAAGTAGATGAACTGCGATTGTGCATGGCAGTAAGAGTTTCCATCTCCCATAAATAATTTCCTTCCCTCCAAACCTACCCCTCCTTTTTTTTACCTTTGCCTGCTTGTATGTTTAGATACTTATATGGAAGTAGAAGACGCCCGGCAGATGAACATGTGTTAGTAACACTCATAAAGCCAGCTGGTTAGCACCGTACTTTATAAACTAGAGTTAAAAACCGATGTAAGGTTTAAGGTGGACAACACAGACCGGTATATGTATACAGTATTTAAATGTCTGGGTTTCTCTTCAATAAATGAGATTATTTCTGTGTTCACATTTGTACTCAGATATGTTTTCAGAAAAGCTTAATACATATGCTTCATAACTATGGCTGACTGGTTGTATATTACCAATGCATGTCTTACTGAGTGTTTTCCATCAGCTTCTCTTACATGCATCTGTAGCATGTTGAGCAAAGAAATGTATTGTCAAAAGTTACATATTTTGGGGACACAAATCCATTCTTAAAACATTGGGCCCACACCATCGGCCTGAGGGGGAAGATGCCATAGCCTGGCAGGCGGCTGAGGACCTCGGCCCCTCCTCTGGGTCCACACCAAGTGGGCGGCAATATAAATTGGAACACCATAAATAAATAAACAAACAAACAAATAAATAAGGGACTAAAATATAGTCAAACATTCCATACTTATTGCAAATTGAAATGAAGTGCCATAAATATGATGCAGTATTCTTTTGATTGACCTGACTGTTTTTGGTACCCATTTTGTGAATAGCTGAATATTCATTACAGTATTTGTATTAGATATATGCCTTTGCAGGTAGTACATAAAAATTAATAGAAAACCAACATACTTAAATCAAAAAAGATACATAGACATCAAATATACTGTACATGGGTACACTAAAAAATTAAACTGGCAAATCTGCAAAGAATTGCCATTTTGAAACTATATTTCACATTGTTTTAATTGCTGCTACTAAAATTTTTGCAGATCGTACCATTACTTGTTCATCTTGGTCTGCAAGAGGAAAAGGTAGATAAAATTCCAATGAGTGGCCCTGCCGAGATTTGAATCCAGTACAGGAGCAGAGCGAATGGCTTGGCTTTGCAGGATTTCAGTCGTCGTTGGCTACTACTCGAGTCCGAGTATACATTTCCCCCCCTGAAAATCATTTTCACAGTTGATGGATGAAAGAAGAATGACAAACAGGGAAAATGCCATTGACATGAATTTGTTTAAGGTGGATCCCAGCTTGCCATGAGGTGACCCACACACTCTGATCACGGAGCCATCTCCTGTGGCATGTATGAAATGAGACATGCAGAATTTGACACCAGAACTGCAATGGACTGCCACAGCCTTGAGGATATTGACAAAGCGCACCTCTGCCTCCATGACCGTTGGGAATCATAATGGTTCCTCTTCTGCTCATTTTGCCATTAGGCCCAATATGATGGTTTCCAGTGGCATTTTGTCCACTGATGGGGACCATCACCCCACCTAAAAGGGCTCATTCGCCTGTAGCCATTGGCCTCTTTAGGCAGTCAGGTTATTTACCGCCGCCCAGCACTCTGCGTTGAGTCACTGGCTGTATGGGTCTACTCCATTACCGTAGCGGGATGTCTGGCCAGACCGGGTAGGCTTTCAGCACTGATGGTATAAAACTGACCATTAGTATGGAAAAATTGGGTCAATTTTCCCCTGCCTTATGACATTGTTGAAGCTGTTCGGAAAAGCAGTCCCAGATGTTTCAGTTAGATTTTTATGGGAAGACGGAATTGCAGTAGAAACATTTAGAAAAGGATTAGTTAAGTAACATGCTTTGTACACATGGAGTGGAATAGAATGTCTTTGTGCTCTTGCTGTATCATTTCTTGCACTGCATTAATGTTTTTTTCCTCTTAGGTGATGACAGATATACGACTTAAAGCAGTAGAGGAAATGCAGTTGGAGGAGGAGCTAGGTAAAATAGTTTCACTTATTTAGTTTAATTTCGCTGAATAGATAATTACTGACAAAAGAAAAAAATATGTGGTTCAAGAACACAATCCAAAAGCACATCTGCATGATAGTTTTATTAGACCTCTAAAAATCACAAACAAGGTGGTACAATTAGACCCACTGTGTCTTTGGATTATGTCATAATTATTTATTTATTATATTTCATCTTTATACTCTTTTCTTATGTTTCAGTTAATAATACTTGTCTCAGACCCATTAACAGAAATGGAAAACTTCTCTGTCCAGGTAAGATCATATAGTAATAACATAAATCATAGACTAGCACTGTGGCCATCCAGATGTTTTTATACTACAACTCCTATGATTCCATGCTAATGACTATGTTGTGTAGGGAATTTACAAATTTTAGTTCAGAAACATCTGAAGCATCTGTTATTACTTTTTAATTATTTTTTACAAAGTACATGATGTAGGAGTTGCATGTTCTGTTTGCAGTCCCTACACCCTAAAAGTTCAATTGACCAATCAGTTATTTGCTTTATCTGTGTTCTTTGCTCCTTCCCCACTTTGTCCTTAGGGCTGCATTCTGTACCAGACAGACTATTTCTGCTTACATATGTTGGCATAAGTGCAGTGGCATAAATCACAGCAGTGTATTGCTGTTAACTGACATTCTACTGTGTCTATTCTGTGCCACATGACTTAGCATGTGATGAGGTGTACAAATGGTGATTCCTTAACTAGTACTAATCCGTGGTTGTGATATTCATCATTCTACTTAAATTGCTATTGGTAGGCAAGAGATTTTTGACCATTTCCTTCCATGTTGAGAAAATACATGGTGTGCGTTATATGGCACATATGACTGTCCTTTTAAAGATATGCAGTTTAGAACAGAGGTATATGACCTTTTGACAAGGGGACAAGGGACTGGTAAAGCCAAGTGCCATTTCCACCACTGGCATGAGGATGGGAATATCATTGTCCTCTACTGTCTTCCCCAAAGCACTGATGAGCCAATGTATTGACTTAGGCTTCTGGGAATTGAGGGGCTACGGTAGCTCAAGTGGTTAAGACGCTGAACTTGACAACTAGAAGGTCAGCCTTTTGAGACCTGAGTACTGCACGATGGAATGAGCTCCCGTCTCTGTCCCAACTCCTGCCAACCTAGCATTTTGAACAGTGATGGGATGTCAAAAATTCTACTACCACGCCATGATGTCATGGACGTCATGGGCGTGGCCAATGTCATGACATCATGGGCGGAGCCAACGTCATGACATCATGACGTTGTGGGCAAGGCCCAAAAAAAAAAAACCACGCACACAGACCCGTAAATAACTTAAAGAAATAAAATAAAGAAATAAATAAAATAAAAATTAAATAAAAGTACAACCACCCACCCAAAACACAAATAAATCACCCACCCACCCTAAATATAAAAGCCTCACTTACCTTCCTTGGCGTCGACAAACCTCCATGTGGCCCGGGGCCACCTGGCAAGACACACTGCCCCCGACTGCGGCCATTTCCTCCTACGAAGGCCGCGGCCGGCCCTGCAGCCGCCAGCCACTGCCGCCAGAGCCGCCTGCAGCCCCTGGCCGGCCACCGAGCTCCCAGGCGGAGGGCGGCCCTTTTGCTGGCGAGCGCTGCTCGCCTCCGTCCACCTGGCTGGCCGTCGGGGGCTTTTCGCCGCCTGCCCCTGACTCCGCCTCCGTTGCGAGTTCGATCCTGGCGGGATACCAGATTGCCTAAGCCATTCATCCTTCCGAGGCCGGTTAAATGAGTACCCAATGGGACGGAGGCGAGCAACGCTCGCCAGCAAAAGGGCCGCCCTCCGCCTGGGAAGTCCTGCACGCACGCGCGCACACTGCCCACCTCTGCCCGCCCAGCCATCCACCCAGCTTGCCGTCAGAGGGGGCGCTCGTCGGGGGTGGGTGGCGCCGTGGCGGGGAGCCCCTGGCGGCTGGCTGGGCGGGAGGAGGTGGGCAGCGGGCGCGCGCGTGTGCACTGCAGGACTTCCCAGGCGGAGGGCGGTCCTTTTGCTGGTGAGCCCTGCTCGCCTCCGTCCCATTGGGTACTCATTTAACCGGCCTCGGAAGGATGAATGGCCCAGTGGTCAGCAAACTTGGCTCTCCAGCTGTTCTTGGACTTCAGTTCCCAGAAGCCTTGATCAGCAGGAGTGCTGACTTGGGCTTCTGGGAATTGAAGTCCAAGAACACCTGGAGAGCCAAGTTTGCAAACCCCTGGCTTAGGCAATCTGGTATCCCGCCAGGATCGAACTCGCAACGTTTTGGCTGCAGTGCAAGAAGGGTTGGTGTGTGTGTGTGTGCGCGCGCGCGGGGCGCTCGTCGGGGGTGGGTGGCGCCCCTGGCGGCTAGCTGGGTGGGCTGGCGGGCTGAGGTGTGCGGCACGCGCGCGCGCCGCTCGTCAGCAGGGGGGCCACCTTCTGCCTGGGTCCTGGGGGGGGCGGCGGCAGCGGCGAGCTGGGGGGGGAGCGAGTTTGTTCTTCGCCCCCGGCGGCTGAACTCTGCGCGACGCCACTGGTGTTCTGGTATTCCCATCTCTTTAATTACTTGCCACATTTTGTTCTGGTCTACACAGTCAAAGGCCTTAGTGTAATCAATGAAACAGAAGTATACCTGTTTCTGATATTCCTTTGTTTTTTCCATGATCCATCTTATGTTGGCGATGTGGTCTCTAGTTCCCCTGCCTCTTCTGAAACCTCCCTGCACTTCTGGTAATTCTCTCTCCACGTGCTGCTGCAGTCTATCCTGTATTATCTTGAGCATCACCTTGCTAGCGTGTGGGATGAGCGCAATTGTTCGATAATTTGAACATTCTTTGGCATTACCATTTTTGGGGATTGGAACGTACACTGATCTTTTCCAATCCTGTGGCCATTGTTGTATTTTCCAAATCTAGTACTCAATATTTTGATTTCAGTATTGCTGATCCAGTACAGGGTATCTGAAATGTAAGCTAATATTCCTTCTGAAATTGGCTTACATCTAGAGTCCAGTCTAATTATTAAGAATATTTTAAACATTTTTTAAAATGTGAATGTCAGTAGCTATGTAGTCTAGTCGATGTCATCCAGGCACAGGAGAAAAGTATCAGTCAGTCTTAAGGAAGTGTTTCCCAACCTTTGGTGGTTTTTAAACTTCAGTTTCCCAAAGCACTGATCAGTCAATGTACTGACTTAGGCTTCTGGGAATTGAAGTCCCCCTGTGGTGCTGGGCCCCCACTTTGGGAACCACTGGTCTAAGGGGACCCCTGTGCTGCTGGACCAGAAATGAGATCACACTCCTAGATCATTTTTTTTTGGGGGGGGGGGGGCAAAAGAGGATGTTACATTTCAGAGAGGACTTCCTTTTATATGCATGCATATCAGATGGGTTTTCCGGTGAGTAAAAGCACTGGATCAACAAGAACTGTTGCCTCTAAAGTAGAAGTTAATTAAGACAGGAAACAGCTTTGTCTTGGTATACCTTCAAGGGGGTTAATAAAGGTCATTAAGGCTGATTGTCTTGACAGTCCATTGAATTGTTAAAAACCTTACCTAGAGGGAGCAAAATTGTTGATTCTCTGAGAGGAATCAACAATTTTGTCTCTGTGGAAATAGAGACAAGTGGTCTTTCCTATTAAGTTGGATCTACCACTTTTTCTCTGTCTTCTGGTTTGAGTACATGTATTGGCTTATGACTTAAAAAAATCTTATGAAGTAGCACTTTGGATTTACTCTGTTTTTCATGATTCCTCTTTTTTTGCTTTCCTTAATAATCAAAACTAATAAAATCCAGTTCAGTGGCTAGTTGGATTTGCATAAAGTGGAATTCCTAAATAAATATAATCTAGTGTCTTAGTCTCAATGTATGGTAGCAGCAAAAATGTGCATTCATACTTTGCAAGTCAGTTTTTGTGTTTCTTTTCTGGGGCCCCGAAGTGCCAGAAGATTATACAGTTAAAGAAGCAGAACTGAAAATGGGAAGCATGTTAGGACTCTGCCCCGGTAAAGCTCCAACAGCTACCCAGGTAAAAGAGGCAAAATAAGATTTATTTGTTTTTAAAAAATTTAATCCTGGTTTTTTCATATTATTGTTCATATTGAAATAAGTACAGTAAAACCCTGGGTTATGACGGAGGTCCATTCCAACAAAATTGTAAACCGAAACATCCATAGGGATGCATTGGGGGGGAAATGGTCCTGAATTGATCGTTGTAAACCAAAAAAAAACCCCTTAAAATTTTGTATACAGGGACAGCATTTCCATAGGATTTGCCATTGTAAACTGTGGCAAACTTAAACCAAGGCAGTTGTAACTTGGGGTTTTTACTGTATGATAAGTGATCTCATAGGTTAAGTGTCTCTCAGACTATGTTAAATGTAGACTGCATTTAATATATGCCTTCTAAAGTAGGGGTCAGCAAACTTGGCTCTCCAGGTGTTCTTGGACTTCAGTTACCAGAAGCCCAAGTCAGTTCACCTGCTGATCATGGCTTGTGGGAATTAAATTGCAAGAACATCTGGAGTGCTGAGGTTTGCCATCACTACACTAGTCCTACACCAAGTTGGCTGACTCCTGTGTCATTGTAATAGAGTACCATGGATTCACAAGTTATTCAACATTGAGTTTCTTAGGCTGAAGAACTGGTTCAAGACCTGTTCTCTCACTGCTGTTCTTATCAGCAGGTGCAAGCCAAGATGGAGCGAGGTTTTGTCAAGGCCTCGGACCCTCCGTATCTTACTACCCAAAAGATATGGAATGTCTGACTACGTCAACATCCTGTCTTCTGGGAATGAAGAGGGCTTTGTTTTGGGAACGGATGATATTTTGATTTACAATGTATTCCGATTGGTAGTATGCTAATTAGATGAGCCTGATGCTAGCCAGATGGTCAGTCTAGCATCTGGATTCCAAGCTGCTAAGGAATCCATGTTCTGCTAAGTCGTAAAGATGATAACTTACGTGATAATTAGTAAAGATGATAACTTACGTGATAGTTTACTTTGCTTTCATGGGGAAACTGCAGTCTGGATTTTCCTGTAACCTTTTTGATTAGAAACTGTATTTTTGGATTTATCTGTATCCTGAGATCAAGAGATGAACTTTAACTTTTCTACTATGCTTCAAGAACAATAAACAGCATTTCTTCAATACATCATTGATTATTGAAAGGGGGTAAGACATACAGAGTTTAGCCTGGCTAAAGCCAAGAAGAAGCTACGTTGCAACCACAAATATTTTTATTCTCTCCATTGTCATGGTCTGGGATCACTTTAACTAAGTGGATTCCCATGTTACTGCGAGGGTATTTGCTGGACCAGCTACTGCCTGTTAGCTGCTCGGAGTCTAGGACATCAGAAGTTTTTGCAATTCCTATGTTGATGCATCTAGCCCTTTTTAATGCTATTTTGTTTTTAGATGTGTTAATTTTAGCTTTGTATGTTGTTATATGCTGGTGGCACATCTGAGCGCATAAAGAAAAGAAAGCTGCAGCTTGTGGGAATGCAGTGACCATTTCCCTTAGAGTTTTATCTCCTAGCCTTGCACACCTAGAGGCAGGAATTGTGTAAGATGGAGGCTCACAAGCTGCAGTAGGAACACTTTTTTGCTGCTTTGCTCATACTAATCTGATGGATCTAGTTGCATGCATCCATCAACTCCTGTTCCATTCTCCTGCCCGCCTTCCTGCTTTCCACTGCACTGAAATTGTGCAAGCATAACACACTCAAAAACAACCTTGAACTGAGTTATAGAGCCATCATGCCATCTGAGAGTCAACAGAGATGAGTGGGTAGGCTTTCCATTCACTTGATGCAAAAAGCCAAACTTTCTCCTCCTTTAGCACCACATAACTCTGAGATTTCTGTTTCTGCTTGAAGACCCAAGGAAAAATAGCAGTTCCTGGAGACATCAGCTGGCTGGCATTCTGCAGCCTGGTGGCAATGCTTTCCAATAACAAACTTAACAAATGAGCTATTAATTTGCATGGCTTTATTTGCAATTTTGCATGTTGTTTGTAGTTTGCATTATGGATTATTTGTACACAAAGTGGCCTGGTGAGCAAGCCTATACATGTCTATTCAGAAGTAACCCTGCTGAATTTAGTGAGGTTCACTTCTAGTTCAGTGCATATAAAGATTGTGCTTGATGTAGTCTGTGGCCCTCTGCATGTTCTTAGACTCCTCTTGTTCTCCCAGTCCATGATTGTTGCTGGTGGATTTTGGAATCCACAGAATGCCCAAACTGAAAGCTAATTAAGGCTGTGTTATAGGTGAAAACAGAAGCTAAAAACCTGAAATATTATCTCTCTCCCAGATTTTTTTGTATTATATAGTGGGCCATGATCTTCAGTCTAGTCCAGAGGAAGAGATTACTGTGGAGGAGATGACTACAGTAAGAGAGGTAAACAGGTTTTTCTTTATTTTGTTGTTTGTTTTATTACGTTGATGTTATTTTTCTGTACACCACTCAGAGTGGAACCCAAATTGGCACACAAAATGTTTCTAAATACAGTAATATCTCAGATAACGTTTGCCTCTGATAACGCTAAAATTGGATAATGTCGGGGAATTTGAGGCAAACATTTGCATCGCACAACGTTAACATACGTTAACAACGTTTGCCTCAAATTCCCCAATGTGGATCTCCGCCCCAAAGCCTGCAGGGCTGGAGACCAGCCCTACGGGCTTTGGGGCAGAGATCTACCAAGGCAAACATCGCTGGTTTGGTTGGGGAGAGATCGGGCATCGGGTGTTCTTTCCCCCAACCCTAGTGCTGATGCCAGCTTGAGATCAGCCCTGCGGTTGGGCGGAAAGGGAACAGGGCATTTTTTTAATGTTGTGCGATCAATGCATCGCACAACGTAAAAACTGGATAACACTATGACTTGTGGGACCAAGTCATAACATTATCCAAGGTACTAGTGTACCTCTCTAAAGAGGTAGGTTTTCAGCTGCCAAAAGAAGGAGAAGAAGGGGCCAACTGCAGTTCCCAAGGGAGGGCATCCCATAATTTGGGAGCAGACATGGGAAAAAATCCTTCTCTTGGGTTCTCACCAGATGTGCTTGTGAGAGTGATGGGACCAAGAGAAGGCATTCACTGAGGATTTTAATACATCGATGATAAAAATCATATGCTCTGAAAAGCAGATGTTTTACTGCTGTTTTATCTCTTGCTAAACTTGAAGACTACGTTGATTCTCAGTTACTGGTTTATTTAACAGTAAATCACTTTAAAGGCGGGTAGCTAAATTTCCCAAATTAATGACTAGTTTGAAAGCATTTGCTTTCTTTATGTCACTGTGTTTTGACATCCATTCACATTCAGATTCAGACAAGGGGAAAAGGCAGCTTTTTGGATTTTTACATATTGCTGAGGATGTGTTGCCTTCTGACACTGACTAGAACTGTTTATTTTTGCCAGCATTTCTCCTCGCCCTTTTTGAAGTAGCAAAGGCATCCGTTGTTAGTCCTCGAGGACAGTGAGGATAAATCTTATGTGACCTGTCCCTTGTGAAGTTGCTGCCACTGACAGCAAGAACATCTTGATGATTTCACCACATTCAAAGCAGTAGGCAGTTGCTGTCGCTTAGATTTCAGTTGTGCTGTCAATTTGATTCTGACATATGGCAATCCTTTGCAAGGTTTTCTAGGTAGAGCCTGGATTCTCATCCTGTGGCCTGTGGGCCGGATGCGACCCACAGCTCCATTTCATGTGGCCCACCACACCAGGAAGTGGTGGAGGAAGGGCAAAATGGACATCCAGCCCACGTAGCTGTCTGAGGGAGCGTGACCCGACCCCTGGCTTTAAAAGATTGAGAACTCCTGAGGTAGAGAATAATCATTCCCTTCTTCTGGTGATGTTCTGGTGTGTGTCTTTTGCCCATGACCACACAGCTTGGCTCTTCTTGCAGGAGGCACAGTGGGGAATCAAACTCCCAACCTCTGACTCCACAGACAGATGCCTTTGCCATTGAACTAACCAGCCAGCTAGATGTCAGTGACTCAGAATCTTTTCCTATATATATTTTATTCAGTGGTGTGTTGTCAAAATTTTCGCTACTCCACCGTGACGACATCGATGTCGTGGGGGTAGCTGACATCATGATGTTGTGGGCGGAGCAAAAAATGTCTGCGCATGCATCAAACCTCCGTTTGACGCATGTGCAGTCCTTTTTAGTGCGCATGCGTCAAACCTCTATTTGATGCATGTGCACTAAAAAATAGAACTGTGCATGCGTCAAACCTCTGTTTGACGCATGCGCAGTTCTGGGCAGCCATTTTGGCTGCCCGGAAAAACATTTTTTGAGGGGGCTGGAGAGGCAACCGAACCGGTCGCCCAGGGTTTTACCACCACCCCGGCGACCCCTCCTGATGGGGCGCTACCAGTTCGGGCGAACCAGTCCGAACCGGTAACATCCCATCACTGATTTTATTGCCATTATGTTTTCTGCAATGAATATTAACAAACTTTTTGCACTTTGTTTGGATAAATATATCTGAGATTAAATAAAACAGAACAGCAAAAAAAGACAAAAAATGTTGTGGCACCTTTAAGACTACTGTATTTCCTGTATTTCGTGGACCAAGTAAAGACATCCTGCTGTTTGCCATTACTTAAAATTGTACTAGTATCAAATGGTGTGTTGTTGTTTTTCAGTGTCTAAACTTAATGCTGAAGAAATCTGGCTTAACAGGTTAGTATAAATATTACATAGATGGAAAGGGAAAATATTTCCTAACCACTACCACCATCCATGCATTGACAATTTATGTCCACAATTTTTGCTAAAGGAAAATATGATAAACATGAGGAAAATAATAATGCCATGCAAGTACTATTCAAAGATTTCTTGAGTGTTTACAAGCTTCAGAGAACTTTGAACATTTACAATGAATATTCTTTCTCTGTTTGGTTTCAGCAATTTGCAGTTCTTCATAATTTAGTTATATGTTGCAATTACTTAAAATGAATAAATGGAAAATCATGAGTAACAAAAATTAAAAGATCAATCATTCTGATGATTGTGAAATATTTGGTGGTTTTAACAGACTCAGTCAACAACCTGAAAGTTATCTTCTCCACATTTTCCGGCATCTAAATTTTATATGTAGGTTGGTGTTTACAAAAATTAAACGTTATCAGAAAGAATCAATGAACATACTCTTGCTACATTATTTCAGATTTTATGTATTTTTATAGTGATAAAAACATGTGTATCCATCTCTGTGTTTCTTTGCTAAAAAGCTGTGAAACCTAGTCACCAGAAGCTTGGCGTGGATGCTAAGGAAATTCCAGAACTGGAAAAGTTCCCTTTCTGAACTGTAACTTCCAGAATCTCCCAGTTAGTTTGCCTACTTGTGAATTCTGATATGAAAGACCTCTTGGGATTATGCATTTTCGGGTTTCTTTTTAAAAAGGAGTAATCAGTTTTAGTCCATTACAATATTGCACTTCTTTAATTAGTAAGTGATAACCAACAGAAAGAAATTGCTGTAAAGTCTGCAATATGCATTTAATCAAGGATCCACTAAGGCAGGGTGCCCAAACTTCAGGCCGTGAGCCGGTCATGTGGTTCAGGGGACCGGTCACTATGGCCTGGGAGCCAGATCTGGCCCCCTACGCCAATTCATCTGGGCCCCAGTGCCCTCATCACTCCCAGAAGCAGAAATAAAATGTGCCCAAACTATGGCCTGGGGCCTGGATCTAGCCCATGACACCCTCGTTGCTCCCGGAAGCGGAAATAAAACACCCATATGGGCGTGTTTTACTTCTGCTTCCGGGAGTAACGTGGGTGTCATGGCCCGGATCCGGGCCCCAGGCCATAGTTTGGGCACCCCTCCACTAAGGCATTTCCACAAAGTACCTAACATCAACAGGATTCTCAAAAATTGGGAGGGGGAGAGACGGTGCTTGTGAGCAGTAAGAGTACAGGTGGAGAATGAACAGAGGGAAGGTTGAATGAGCATCAAAGTGGAGGTAGAAGAATATCAATGAGAATAGAAAAAGAGGGGCTAGAAAAGAGAAAGAAATTCAGAAGGAAAGGGAAAAAACACCTGGTGAGGGGTATTATGGAGTAGTAATTCCTGTGGAGCTGGATATCAGTGCTAGTGTCCAATAAACTAATCCATATATAGGATTATATTTGCAATTTGATTTCCAATGTTCTATTTTGCTTGCAGGAGACAGCTGGCATCTGAGAAAGGTCGATTGGTGTTATGAAGCTGGTGAAGCATTAAACGAGGAGGTAAAAATGCAAATCCATTACAGAAGTCATTAAAAGAGAATGAAAACTGTGATTGATAGATAATGCATTTTTAGTTGCGGTAACCTACAGCACAGTTGTATAAATTACTGTCTTATGAAGTTCAGTGTCCTTTGCAGATTGAAAATTACAACCCCCAGTGCTGTCCTATAGTCAGTCCAGTGGTTGTGAACCTTGGCACTCCAGGTGTTCTTGGACTTCAATTCCCAGAAGCCCTGACCAGCAGGAGTGCTGACTTGGGCTTCTGGGAATTGAAGTCCAAGAACACCTAAAGTGCCCCAGTTCGCTGCCACTTCAGTGGTCTTTCAGGGTTCTGTATCTCCACTTGTTAGAGTCTTATGTTTATCTTTTTTTAAAAAACAGTTAGCTTGTTTAACCTTTGATGTCACATGTACTCTTTTATGTTATCTTTGTTTTCTCAGGATGCCACATTGAAAGAACTTAATATATGTAGTGGAGAGACTTTGAACGTTGCTGAGGGGATGCTTGCACCAAAGGTGAAATGCTGATTTCTTTATTAAATTGTAGCTGTTTGGAGGAGATTTGGCTTCTGAATTGTACTTAGCTCTGCTATAACGCTGCTGCACTTTGTGGCAGTCACTGTCTCTTATCCTAACCTAGCACTTCAGAGTTGGCTAGACTTATGTATGTGCATAAACATACAATGTCTCTTTCTCATTTTCAAGACTCTTGCCAGTGTGAATACCAGCTACGGCTGTGAGATAGCACTGGAGAACCTTTTAAGCATGGGCAGTACTACATGGGCTCATTATATTTGCCCTTAGTTGCAATGTGACAGAAAGTTATCTAGATACAGTAAAACACCGGATAACGATTGGATCAGATAACGCTAAAATAATAATAATAATAATAATAATAATAATAATAATAATAATAATAATAATAATAATAATAAAATCGCATAACGTTAATTAATCTGGGGAGGAGAATTGGATCAAATAACGTTAAGGTCCTATGGGATGGACTGGATAATAACCGCTAAAGTTTGTGTGGTTACAATCTATCTCTATGGAGCTTTAACGTTATCCGATCAATCCCATAGGATTTTAACATGCATCGGATAACACTAAAAATCGGATAACACCAAGACTTGTGGAACCAAGTTTTGGCGCTATCCGGTGTTTTACTGTATCTCTGATCACTGAGAAAGTTGCCGGCTGGACACAGAGAAAATGTATGGAGTACATAGGCTACATGAAATTAGTTTGATGTGGGGGGGAGAGTGACACAGCACTCTGCCTTCTGGTTGCAGCTCAGTAAATTCAGTGGCGTAGCGTGAGGGTGTGTGTCAGGGGGCGGACTGTCTCGGGCAGCACTTGGGGGGGTCGGCAAAATTTTACAATTAATAGGACTTCACCACTTCCCCCCAGACTTCCTAGTGGCCAGGGCAAAGAGGCCGCTTTGGGGACAGGCGCCGGGACCCTCCACCACCAGCAGCGTCCTGGGCCCCGCCCAGTGGGCGGCAAATTTGGTTTACACCCCGGGCGGCTGAAATCCATACTACGCCTCTGAATAAATGGCCATAGTACAACAAAGCAATTATTTTGTCCTTATGCTTTAGTTCAGAAACTTTATTGTCCGATTCTATTCTAAAGCCACATTTTGATTGCTGATATGTTTGAACGCTTATTATTAATTCCCAAAGGGATTCTTGAAAGTGCCCATCTGGTTGTATAAGCCTTTCTCTCGGCTGAAGCACAGAAGGAATGTTCAAGACCATGTGAACTGCTTGAGCAAAAACATGGGTTCTTGTGGATTATCTGTATCAGAAGGTAAGTTGCACAGGGAAACAAAAGCATAAAGGGAAAAGACAATTAACAAGCAGCAAAGAACTAGCATCAGTTATCCCAGTACAGTAGGAGCCTCCTTATCTGTGGGTTTAGTTATCCACAGCTGAAAGGTATTCACTAAAAATCTCAGAAATGTGTAATATATATGGGGGAGGAGGGGTTAGTTTTTAAGATACAGTGGAACCTCATACAAAAATCGTCCCATATAGCAATGAAATCGTATAACAATTAGGTTTTGGGGGGAAATGGCGTCCCGCATAACAATTTTTCCTATTGTACAACAATTTTTCAATGAGAAAAACTACTTAGCAAAAAATAATAATACACTAGTACCCCGAATAACGTTATGACTTGGTTCCACAAGTCCCGTCGTTATCCAGTTTTTAACGTTGTACGATACATTGAACACACAATGTTAAAAAAAGCCCTGTTTCCCTGGAGGCTGCAGGAAGCGAGAACGTCGGGATTTGAATCCTGACATTTTGGCTTGCTGCTGCCTCCAGGGAGGTGGGGGAACTTTGGAAACAGCTTGGAGCGGGTTTCCCCACCTCCCTGGACCCGGCGGGGGGGTCAGAGACCCCAAAATTGGTTAAAAAAACGGACTTTTTAAAACCAATTTTGGGGTTTCTGACCCCTCCGCCAGGTCCAGGGAGGTGTGGGGACCCGATCCAAGGTGTTTCTGGGCTTCCCCGACGTCCTGAGCCAGTGCAGCAAGCCAGAATGTTGGGATTCGAACTCTGACATTCTGGCTTGCTACACTGGCTCAGGACGTCGGGGAAGCTCAGAAAAAGCTTGGATCGTGTCTGCCCACCTCCCTGGACCTGGCGGGGGGGGTCAGAAACCCCAAAATTGGTAAAAAAACGGACTTTTTTTACCAATTTTGGGGTGTCTGACCCCCCCGCTGGGTCCAGGGAGGTGTGGGGACCCGATCCAAGGTGTTTCTGGGCTTCCCCGACGTCCTGAGCCAGTGCAGCAAGCCAGAATGTCGGGATTCGAACTCTGACATTCTGGCTTGCTGCACTGGCTCAGGACGTCGGGGAAGCCCAGAAACACCTCCAGAGAGATCAGAGGACCCGATCTACAGCTGCAGGGTGGCTGGGGAAGCTGACGGGGACTCCCTGTCGGCTTCCCTAGCCACCCGCCCATGCCTCCGCAGCTGTGGGGTGGCTGGGTAAGCCGATGGGGGAGCCCCCCATCAGCTTTCCAGCCTCCCCACCCCTGCCTCCGTAGCTGCAGGGTGGCTGGGAAGCTGAACGGAGAAACCCGTTCAGCTTTCCACCCACCCTGCTGCTAAGAACAACTGTATCGTATAACGTTAAAAATCACGTTATTCGATACAAGATTTTTCTGAAAATCTTGTAACGTTATGTGGTTTTAACGCTATATGATACTCGCATTATACGGGGTATTACTGTAGTTGTACGATGCATCCCATACAGAAAATCGCTATATGATGCTTGTATCATATAGCAATTGTTTCATACAACAACGAGCCTCATAGAACAGATTAAAATCATCGTATGAGGTACCACTGTACTGGATAAAATCCAATTGCATGCCTAAGCAAAAGGCATAATTTTTAGAAGCAGAGCGCATAAAGTTAAGAAACCACCAAGTCATCATGCAACAGATATCACCAACAGAGATTCTTAACTTGCACCATTGTCTTCCAAAAGTTAAGCTATCTATGTTATGCAAGTGTAACTAGCCATGGAATTCTGGCAACTGAGTACAATTGTGGCTGAACAATCAAATACTATGAGATTTGCTGCGATTATAGTTCGGTTTGATTCAAAGTATTTTTTTTCAGGCTACACGATGCCAAGCCTGATTTTAATTGGCCTTTTTTCCTCTCTGCTGCTCCAAGGTTTATACTGTACTTTTTTCAAGTCAAAATGATATAAACAGACTTTTCACCCATCTCATCATTTGTTCTTGTAAAGGCACGGGCAAGTCTGTTGATGTCATTTCAGTTACAAAGCCAGTTGGACTGTGATGTTCAGGACCTCAGAACACACCTACTCCCATACATTTTCCCCAATCATCTTTTCTTACATGAATGAGATTAGTGCTAAATCATATTCTCACTTCGTTGTAAGTGTACTAGTTTAGTGATAATTTAGTGCTAGATTATCTCTAGATGAGAAAAAAATTATATATGAAACAAACAACCCAGATGAAATACAAGATGTTCCTGCTGTATGTGGTATTTCAGGAGCCCTGTTGTCGTAGTGGTTAAGCTGATGTCCTGCAACCAAAAGGTTGTGAGTTTGGTCCTTACCAGGAGTCAAGGATGACTAAGCCTTCCATCCTTCTGAGGTCCGTAAAATGAGTACCTTTACCAGAACACTGTACAGTCCTTTCAAAACGAGGCAGCTTGACAGTGAGCTGTAAAAAGATTGTAGGAGTAATGGATGGAAAGAAAGAAGGGGGATTGAATCACTTTCTATCAAGTGTTTGCATTTAACTCCCAAATGAATCTGCAGCCCCTGCCAATTCAGCTATAATACAGGCTGCGAATCATTTAGGCACAGCCTGAGTATGGTTACTTTCAACTGATTTTAGAAGTGGACTTGGAGGGGTGGGACAACTTGGTTTTAATTCTTTTTAGCTCTGCATATAATCAGACCTATTGGGTGGGTTGGTAGAAGATCAAGGTGTTATGAACTTGTTTTAAAAGAAAACCAACTGACAAAAGCTCAGTTATTGACAACTAACGTTTTGCGAATTCTATAATTGTGAAGACATTTATTAATTCTTTTAATTGTGATTCTTGATTTTCTTTAAAGACTTGCCAACATTTCTAGAAAGTGAAGTTGACCTATGTTATGTGGGTAACATAGAAATCTCAGAAGAAGCTCTTTTAGAAGACCTGAAAATACAGGTTAGACATTGTCTTTTCTTGACAAGTTCACTTATATTTTTTAAAAAATAGGTTCCATTGAACCACTTTTGATCATTTTTTTGAAATCATGGAGGATGGGCAACGTGCCAGATGATTGAAGGAGAGCTAATGTTTTCAAAAAGTAGGAACCATGGAACTAGAAACCGGTCATCCTGACCTCAACCCAGAGGAGATTCTGCAGCACTTTATAAAGCAGTCAGTCTGCAGACACCTTGAAAAAAATGTGATAATAACTAACATGGATTTGTCAAGAACAAATCCTGCCAAACTAATCTCATTTTTCGATCGGGCAACTTCCTTGGTAGACAGTGGGAATGCTGTAGACGTAATATATATTGACTTCAGCAAGGCCTTTTGACAAAGTGTCCCATGATATTCTGATTAGCAGATTAATTAGGTATGGCCTGGATAACACAAATGTCAGGTGGATACGCAGCTGGTTACAGAATCATACTCAGTGTGTGCTTCTCAATGACCTCTCTTAAACTAGAAGGTAGTAAAGAGAGGGGCACTATAGGTCCTGAGCCTGGGCCTGCTTGGATGGGAGTGTGGGGAATACTTACCAAATTTGTAGTAAAGGTAAAATTGCTCGAAAGCCAGTCATATCCAACTCTAGAGTTCTGTGCTCATCTTTATTTATAGCCAAAGAATCAGCGCTGTCTTGTAAACGTGGCAGGCGTGGCTAGACACAGGAGTGCACAGAACGCTGTTTACCTTTCCCACTGAAGCAGTACCTATTTATCTACTTGCAGTTTCTTGCTTTCAAATTGCTAGTAGATGACACCAAAACTGAGTGGAATAGTTAATACCTTGGAAGGCAGGGACAGAATTTAAAAAGATCTTGGTAGGCTTGAGCACTGGACAGAAAAGAACAGAATGGAATTGAATAGGGATAAGTGCAAAGTTCTACAAGTTGGTTAAAAAAGCAAATGGAGTTACAGGGTAGGGGGTATTTGGCTTAGTAATACTATGAGTGATAGTATAGAGTGATAGAAGGATCTTGGAATTGTTGTAGATCAGCAGTTGAAATGAGTCAACAGTGTAATGTGGCTGTAAAAAGAAAGGTCAATGCAATTTTAGACTGTGTTAACAAGTATGGTCTCCAAAATCCATGAGGTATTAGTCCCCCTATATTTGGTACTAGATAGATAGGCCACATATTGAGTACTATGTCTAGTTCTGGACCCTGCACTTTACAAGTTCAGAGGAGAGAAACAAGGATGATCAGGGTACTTGGGAACTAAGCCCTCTGAAGGACTGGAGGAAGTGGGCATGTCTAATCTTAAGAAAAGGAGACCGGGTCCATGTAGAGTCAAACCTCACTTAACAAGTGACTTGCTTAGCGAAAAACTTGCTTAGCGAAAAACTCGCATAACGAGTGAGTTTTTCGCTAACCGGTCTGACTCGCATAAAGAAAATTTCTGCTATGCGAGTCAGACTTTCCCTATGGGGGGAAACGCACATAACAAAAATATTTCGCTATGTGAGTCCGACTAGCTATGCGAGTCGGACTTTCCCTATGGAAAACTCGCATAACGAGAGTTTCTATGGGGAAAATTCGCATAACAAAAAAAATTCGCTATGCGAGTTTTCCCCTAAAAAAGCTCGTTATGCGAGTTTTTCAAAAGGAATTTTCGCTATGCGATTTTGTTTCACATAGCGAGCAGCCTCACAGAACGAATTAAATTTGTTATGCGAGGTATGACTATGTATTATAGTAGATGTATAACTATCAGATTCTTGAAAGATAGTTATAAAAAAGAGGGTCATTCTGGATTGCAGGACACGTAACAATGGGGTCAAGTTACAGGAAGCCAGATATAGGCAGGAAACATTTCTTAACTGTTAAAGCAGTATGACAGCAGAACCATTTACCTCTGGAGGTGGTGAGGCATCCAAGAGAAAATTGGACAACCACCTTTCAAATCTGCTTTGATTTGGATTCCTGAATTGAGCAGGGGGTTGGCTTTGTTGGCTTGCTAGGCCCCATCCAACTTAATGAATCTTTATTACGGTTCAAGACCAGCATAGTACAGCAAAAGAAGAAGATGATAAAATACATAATAAAATACATATTAAAAGGAGCATGTCTGCTCTGGGTTAAAAGAATAATAGGTGAGCATTACAGCTCAGGATCAGCATAGTACAGCAAAATGCAGGCGGAATAGCAGGAATTAAAATAAGGGTACTGTACTTAAAATATATTTTAAAATACATTTTAAAATACATTTAAAAAAAGTGTTTCTGCTCTGAGTTAAGGGAGTATTGGATTAATACATAAGAGTAATGATGCTACATCCATCTAGCGCTGGTTATTTATTTACCTGAAGGAAAAATACTGATTTTATTAAAAGCAGCATCATACAGAGTGGTGTTTAGCAGATTTGTACTATGTAAGAAAATACAGATTGCAATGTTTTCACTGTCAACTAGAATTCTGTAATGGCTAGCAAAATTAATTTCTTTTCAGGTGATGACTTTACCATTCTTTCAAGAGATTAGCATCCCATTACCTGAATTTCTCCGAGTTTGGACAATGGAAAATAAGCACCCTTGCAAGCTTTTACGAGACAACAGTGAGCAACTGCAGTAGGTTCTTAACACAATTTTAAACTTGCAGCCCAATATCCCATTTTCTAAAATAACTCGGTAGGATTTATCTTTGAGCAAATGTGTGAGAATAAGCTCAAGTAAAAATAAACATTAATGCAAAGTATTTTTACTAATAGATTTAAAATTCCATGTTCTCTCCATTGTTGTATTGCAGGCTTACTTGATATTTTCAAAGGTTAATTTCTAATTGTCTAAGCCAGTGGTGCCCAAACTAAGGCCCAGGGGCTGAGTGCGGCCCCCGACGCCAATTCATCCGGCCTGCAAAGCCCTCATCGCTCCTGGAAGCGTAAGTAAAACACACCCGTATGGGTGTGTCTTACTTCCGCTTCCAGGAGCGACGAGGGCTTTGCAGGCTGGATGAATTGGCGTTGGGGGGCGTACCCGGCCCCCTAGTCTTAGTGACCGGCTCCCTGAACCAGATGACCAGCCCACTGCCCAAAAAGTTTGGGCACCCCGGTCTAAGCTGTTAAAAAAAATTATGTCTCAGGAATTCAATTACATAATTTAGAGGACTTCTTGCTCTCAATGCATTAAAAAGCTAACAATATATGACCCCATTTTAAAATACAGTAATACCTCATATAACATTAGTATCGAATAACACTAAAATCGCATATCATTAAGGAATCTGGGGGGAAGAATTGCATCAGATAACATTAAGATCCTATGGGATGCTTCAGATAACAACCGCTAAAGCCTGTGTGGTTACAATGTATCTCTATGGATCCCATAGGATTTTAACATGCATCAGATAACACTAAAAATCATATAACACCAAGACTTGTGGAACCAGGTTTTAGTGTTATATGAGGTTTTACTTGTATTTGATATGTATTTTTTAAAATCTTTTGTCTAATTTTTCATTTAGTTTGATATAGCTCACCTTTCCAATTGTACTACATAGTTTCAATTATAACTTACATTTCTATTTCTGTCTGAGTGTTACAACATTCAGTACTGAATTTAAATTATGCTTCCTTTTCAGTAAGCTCAAACTAGGAAACAAAATGGAAATTTGCATTGAACCTTTACACAGGGAAGAAGATCTTGGGTAAGAAATGCAGCTATTACTCCTTGAAACAATATTGGGTGGAGGCTCAAGTTATTTTTTATTTGTAAATTCCGTGTTTTTAAGGGGGAGGGTTTCTGGCTACATAATTTTTATTTCAAAATGCATAATGTATGAGGCTTCTGTGAAATTTATTAAGGTACTGCATCTGTACTGAAAATAATTTGATTTCGTATATTTCTGATTACAGACCAAAGGATTTGCTCCTGCGGGTGTTGATGGGAATACCAGGAGAGAGAAATTATTACTATCCTGTGGATTTGATATGGGATACCTCTAAAGAGTGTACAGCATCTGCATTAAGACAGAGAATTGCTTCATACTATTCCTTGCCAGTGGAAAACATTGAAATGGCTAAATATTTTCCTGGAAAATTTGAATGGATGCCAATAAGTAATTGGGTAAGATAAGAGATGGCAAAGAAAACAAATTGGAAATGAAATAATACTGTCAATAATTCTTTCAGTGAAAGAATATACATAGAAGGGGAGCAGTGAAGGCAACAAGCAATGATTAACTCTTTCATCTCAAGTAGGTCACCCTTGTTCAAAAGCCAGTCATATCCAACTGTAGGGTTCAGTGCTCATCTCTATTTATATCCAGAGAGCCAGCTCTGTCTGTGTCTGTAGACATTTCCATGGTTATGTGGCAGACATGACTAAACATCGGCGCGCACGGAATGCTGTTTACCTTTCCACCGAAGTGGTACTTATTTATCTACTTGCAATTTCTTGCTTTCAAACTGCTAGCTTGGCAGGAGCTGGGACAGAGACGGGAGCTCATTCCATCGTGCAGTACTCGGCTCTCAAACTGCTGACACACCAACCTTTCAGTTACCAAGTTCAGCGTCTTAATCACTTGAGATGGGAGCAAAACAAGATTTCCAGTTCCACCACTCCACCTCAAATTTTGGGTCTATTTTCCCAAGGCCAGCAGGTGTCTCTTGCTGTGCCCGAATAGGAACAGCAGTAGCCTTTAAAATGTAATTTGAGCTTGGGCTTTTTAAAAATCCGTACATGTTTATTTGCTTCAAAAGGTGCATTCTACATAGATTTGTAAAATGTTAAACTCTTGCTCTCTGTCCCCAAATTATAAATAATCTGTTAGCTCATGGTGTTTTTCTCATATTAGTTCTTTCTTTATCCAGACACTGCAAGTTTCGAAGAAGAAGAAGAAAATGAAAAATGACAGCTTGCAGTTAAGTCCTTACAATCTGAAGGATGGCGATATTATTGGTGTGAAGGTAAATGGTGGTTCATCAGCTATTACCATTTGTTAAGTAGGAGAGGGTTTTCATTATTTATTTATTTATTTATTTATTAATCACACTTGTTTATCGCCCCCCTCACTGAAGTGACTCAGGGCGATTTACAACAAGTCATCGATGACAATTAAAATCAAATTAAAATAAAAACTGATTAAAATGATTCCCTGATCCCAGTGATAGCACTATTTCTCCAAAAGATCAAGAACAATATACCAATCATATTATAATATTTTATTATTGTACAGTTGTACCTCGCTTAAAGAGCATAATGCGTTCCACGGGATTGCTCTTTAAGCAAGTTTGCTCTTTAAGCAAAACACCATTGTAAGTGATCAATTGTGACTTTTTGGGAAGGGGGGGATTGCAAACCCTGATGTATTTGTTAAGCGAGTTTTTGGTTGGTTTTATTTGTTAGGCGAAATGAACATTCAGAGAAAATTCTGCTCTTTAAGCGAGTTACTCTTTAAGTGAGGCACTCTTTATGTGAGGTTTGACTGTATGCTGATTGTATTCTGCTAATTGTATCTTATTCTTTCTTTTTTTTTTGTTCAGTCGCACAGTCGATTCCGACCCTCTAGTGTATGCTAATTGTATCTTGTTTTATATTGTATTGGAGATGATATTGTTAGCTGTCCTGAGTCGCATTACGAGTGGGCGGAATACAAGTCCAAATTGATGATGATGATGATAATGATGATTGTGATTGTGTGCTCTCAAGTCATTTCTGAGTTATGGCAATCCATTCAAGGGTTTTTTAGGTAGAGGGTATTGAAAAGTGGTTTGCCTTTTCCCTTCCTCTGGGGGACTGTGTAGCTGGCCCAAAGTCAGGGGTACTGAACTCCTAACCACTGTCAGAAGCCTAGCTCACTGAGCTATCCAACTAGGTTATACCAGTCATAGTTTACCACAATTTATAATGAGGGGCACAATACAAACTTTGTGGGAATGGTTTCTGCAGAGCAAGTTCAGTGGGTAGGCAAACAAAGGAGATTAGCCATGTGATCAATATTCAATTTATTAAAAATGGAAAAAATGCAGGAGGAAGGCAATACCATCACTGAAAAATTAAAACGTTGCAAACTTTCAAGATCCAAAATTTCTTCATCAGGCATGGCATGATGTCTTGCCAGGTACATATCTTAGAAATGCATGTTGAATAACAGCAAAGGGCTTCTTGATGTTATCACCTCAACCCCCACAGGAAGCTTGGTGGCTGAGAGTAATAAAACAAAACAGCCAAAAAAATTTATAAATTGTTATAGCACCTTAAAGACTAATTGCTGTATTTAAATGTGAGCTTTCCTGGACCAAGTCCACTTCATCACTTGGTCGAGGAAAGCTCACATTTTAATACAGGAGTTAGTCTTTAAGGCACCACAACATTTTTGTCATTTTTTACCTCTTCTGTTTTATTTACTCAAAGATAAATAAAACCACTCTGCACTTGTAGGCCATAAGTCAGGGATTCTCAATCTGCGGCCTGTGGTACCATTTTATGTGGGGGGTCCACAACCTCCACCACACCAGGAAGTGCCATGTGGTGGAGGTAGGGCAAAATGGCCATCCAGCCCCCAAAGATGTCTGAGGGAGCGTGACCCAGGCCCCGGCTTAAAAAGGTTGAGAACTCCAAAAATTATGTTAATTATTAGTATGTTGTGATTTGTATACAAAAATTATTGAAATGCTTTGCATTAATAATTATAATCTGTAAATTTCAAGATATAGATAAGTGCAACCTTTTAAAATACAGTAAAACATTGGATAATGCTAAAACTTGGTGCCACAAGTCTTGGTGTTATCCGATTTTTAGTGTTAGTCAATCCATGTTAAAATCCTATGGGATGGATCAGATAACGTTAAAGCTCCATAGAGATACATTGTAACCGCACAGGCTTTAGCGGTTGTTATCCGATCCATCCCATAGGACCTTAACGTTATTCGATCAAATTCTCCTCCCCAGATTACTTAACGTTATGCGATTTTAGTGTTATCCGATCCAATCGTTATCCGGTGTTTTACTGTAAAGCCATTTGGCTTTGAAATTTCTCAGTAGTTGTAAGGTAAACTAGATTCAATAATCTGAGTTTGACTTTATGATTTTGTTTCTTTCCTTGGTTTTTGTCAGATTTAACAGATAAAATTACAGTATTCTTTTGGAGACCAGGGTTCCTTTTTCTCCCATCTCTTATGTGTTCTGCCTTTTTCATTCATATTCATTTTCTTCTAATTTGTTAGATGATTGTTAGATAATTTGGCTTGATACATCAGTATAGCTGTTTTTAAACATTGCTTCACACTGCTCCACAATTCTGTATTGAGGAGTCAGTTTTTCCAATAACGTTGTTACATTACATTCTACTCAGCTGAAATTATTATTTTATGACAAGGTCTTAGAATCTTTGGACAAATGTTTCTCTAAATGTTTTCATCTATATAACTCTCATTAGTCTCATCCACCATGGCCAGTAATTATAATCAGAGTTGTTTAAAGACCAGAGTTTTCTCAGTCCTGTTTTAGAATGAAATGTATTACAATCAAACCTCGCATAAAGTGTGCCTCACTTAAAGAGTAACTCGCTTAAAGAGCAGAATTTTCTCTCAATGTTCGCTTCGCTTAACAAATAAAACCAACCAAAAACTCACTTAACAAATAAATCAGGGTTCACAATCCCCCCCTCCAGAAGTCACAATTGGTCACTTACAATGGTGTTTTGCTTAAAGCGAGGTACCACTGTACTATGAATAATGTTAGAGGTTTTTTTAAATACTATTTTTAAAAAAAATTGAAAATAGTAAATGAATAACAAAACTCAGTGATAAGCGTTCTCTTCTCAAGTGGCATACTGTAGGAATTGTTTTCATAGCTATATGAATGTTTTTGGTAACAGAATCTCCTCGTTGATGATAATAAAGACTTCAGTACTGTGAAAGATGACGTTGGAAAACAAATGCAAAAGCAGCTTGCTGCTGAAAAACCAAGGTAAATATTTTTTATATATATTTATGGAATGCATACCATATTTTGCCTTCAAAATGAAACCAAACAGATTTTCCTGTGACTTCATATCTCTTTCTGCCTAACCTAACTTAACGTGGAAAGGAGAGAGAAGCATATCAGGGAAAGCAGAAGCCTTGTTATCAGATAGCTAGATTCTTGTGTGAATCTGGACCCCTAGCTGATTTTGCATAGAGTGGAATGGACAAACCTGAGAACGTCAGATTAAGATCCTCCTTCTTAGGAATTATACATGTCTGCAGGGAAGGGTAGTTCCAGTGGTGATGGGAGCAACTGTTGGAATATGGCACTAGTGGAGGATCTTTCCATAGGTAATGACTGTTACTTTCAGGCTAATTCTTGTTATTGCTGTGCAAAAAAAGGCTGTTGCAAACGACATATAAATTATTTTATATCTCAAAAACTCTGCATTAAGACTGTCCACAATGAAACAAGAGAGCATGGTGGGAATGAGATTCCTAGCTTAGAAGGCATTTTGCCACTGGATTCCAGTTGTTTTATTCAATTTCCAGTTGTTACAGCATGTACGAAAGCAGATTTGTGTCTCAAGTTAAAGTCTGCCCTGCTTAGACTGCCAATAGTTGAGTTTATTAACTTCATGATGTATCTGTATTTATTTTTCAGTAGCCAACAGAATGACTGTCTGAAGAAAGATTCTTTCCGTGGGGAAAAAGTGGCTAAACAGCGTAAACCTGAAAAGGCACTTTCCATCAGCGTAGGGGTTTTCAGTTGATTCACGGGGGTTTGCCTGGCACATCTAGCCACTCTCTTCCTTACGCATCATGGAGTTACCTCTGTTGAAGTAGCCAAGAAATAATCAGACACCAAGCTTGTTTGATGTGGCAGCGTCTTTGCTCTTCTCTTTTCTGATTTGTCAGTGGACTGAAGGTGCCTAAGTTTCCCCTTTATATCTCTTTTGGGAGGAAATGTTTTGGTTCTGTTAATACTTTCAGCATTTACTCTCAGGGTGAATACCTAATGCACTTTATGAATGAGAACACACATGGTAGCTTATTAACACGAATGCCTATTTTGTGATAGCCACATGTTTTTCATCCATTTCATGCTGTATGACCAACTGTAGAGGTTGCCCCTCCATGGATTTATGGAGAGTAGAGGAGTATCTGAGCACTGCCTCCTGTCTTATCTTTTGAGAGATGCTGCTAGTTTTCCTCCATGTCTGAATGCCTCAAAAGATGAGTCAGCCCTTGCACAACAAGGGGGTTAGGGGGGGCTGATCCTCCTTGCAGTAAAAAATATCGGTTATTAGTCCCAGTCATCAGTGCCGGAGTTGGTTGCCTTGCTCACACCTGTGGGCCACCGTGCATTCTGTGTCTCCTAGTGGTCAGCGTTAGACTCCTCCTGCTGTTGGTGCTCCCACTGTTCAACTTGCTGCCTGCATTCACTGCCACGGTTAGCTTGCATCTCAGGAGTCCAGTAGTCAATCACTCATTGTTGAAATAGGGAGCCCCCCCAAAAAACTGTCTGCAGTCTATGGAGGGTTAGGGAGAGTCTTTCTATCCCCCCTCCCCCCAGTGTCTAGTTTATTGCTGCAGTGCAACAGCAATCATCTGGGAATTTCCCAGGGAAGGAGGGATCTATGTAGAAGCAGATCCACAGTACAAATCTGTGCTGCTCAAGGGTCAAGTGTACTTCTGCAAATCTAATCTAAACCATGAATAGGTGCACGTAATTCAAAGGGAAATTTCTTTTTACTTTGTTTCTCTCTGGAAAGAATGCAGAGATGATTACTTGAATTTAATTTAATCCCCCTTTCCTCTGTTGATTTTACTGCTCTTGGGGGGAAAACTAAACGTAATACTTCAGCACGCATATTGGTGTGGTAATTTGATAGTTAAATATGAAGTTCTATCTAAGTCATTAAACCCAGGTTTGTTTGTTTATTTGGGAGGGATGCCAAAATGCACACAGTCACCCCAAGAAGCCCCAAGAAGCAGTACAAAATACAAAAAGGGAACGCCTATAACCTATACTTTGCATCCAAAGACAGCACTATAAATAAGAGTAGGCAGGTAGCATGTATTTTGTTTATATAAATAACGTTTATTTGAAAGTATAAGCTTTGTAATGATATTTCCACATTTCCTCAAAGAATAAAAGTTAACTTAATACATGGTTGATATATTGTTCACAGTGTATTGAACATTATGGAGATTTCCCCATTCAAAGTACCCCTGCGGTGACAGTCTAGGCTAGGATAACATATGTGTACAGTTCATGTCAGAGCAGTTTAACAAAACAAATGTTTGTGCAACAGGATCTCCTTCCTTCTCTCAGGCCTATTTCTCCAACATATTTATTCTAATACAATCTGTGTATTAGGCTTGTTTTTTCAAAAAGAGACTATCCCTTTAATGGGTAACATTTAAATATTCTGAGCAAATGCATCATGAAAGCAAGGGGCTATTAAGATTGTAAATTGGAAGAATAAAGAAAACGAGGCAGCTCTTAAGAGGCAGGTATTGTTATAAGCAAAAGTATTCCTTCGCTAACTGAAGGAAAGCTATAACTATTGGGCAGTTATTTTTGCATATTGCTTTTTTAGAGGGTTTTTTTATCATTTACTATATATGTTCGTGTTGACCAAAGTTTCAAAGGAATATAGCCAAATTCTTGTACAGGTTCTCCAGGATCAGTCTCTTCTGATTAATTCAGAGTATAACATGTTCTAAGAAAAACATTAAAAGTCAAGTCATCCTGTCCTAAAGGATACCATATAGTATAAAAGAACCAAATTAATGTAGGGATTTCATCAATCAAGGTCTGCCTGTTCATTTCTTTCTGTGAGGCACTGATGAAATGTGATTCACCCAAAATGATACAAAAAGAATCTGGAACTACCTTTTTGTAAAGAATTTTCCTTACCTTGTGGTCTTTATTTTCAGATAAAGCTTTATATTCTTATCTTTTTTCCCCATATCGTTTTCTAAAGGAATACTGATACTTAATGGATGATGAGGCTATATTTTTTTACATGGAGATAAAACAATGTGCCTTTTATCAACATGCAATGCAGCAATAACAGCAAGCCAATACTATCCTTGGTGTATTTGGCTTAATTATTTTCTTACAAAATTATGGGATATTTCACAACTGACTATTTTGTTAAAAGGAATGGGATGTTCTAATTCCAACAGTAACGGTTGTATTGCTGTGCAATTTGATTTTTTTTAATTTAATTTTGAATAGAACTGATACTTCATGTACTTTCAAAAAATAAATAAAAGAGTTCAAATGTTTCACTTGTACTGTGTTGATAATATGTTTTAGTAGACTGACAACCAAGTGCAGTGGCCAGGTCTTCAGCTTCAGACAGGATACATGGATCTTGCAAGTGCAGACTTATAAGCAGGAGCTTTAGAACAGTTTGAAGAAGTAAATTAACCTTTAGTTTTGCAACACTGGCTTCAAGCTTCTTGTTTGTCTGAGCTGTTTGGAGGTGTGTTTGTGTGTTTCTAGCTGTTTGATTGCAGCTGTTTGCTCTGTTTCAGGCTCATAGTACTAAACAAAGGGTCTACAAATGAGAGGAAAACACAGACTTGATGGGGAGAGAAGGTAGAAGCTTCGAGGTCTAGCTGCACTCAGAATCCACACATGCTAATGAACAGGGTGCATAAACAAGGTCATTGTGGGTATTTGTAGGTGGCAAGGCATATTCTTTCTGCAGTGACACAGGATAAGAGATCAAAACATTTTACCTGCAGTACTTGTGGCATGTATGTCATCTTGCCTGAGATGCAGAAACCTACACCTGCTACACACACCAACCTGATGCCACACCAGAAAAAAAAGATACAGCAGCTTGAGATTTAACTACCCACATTTGGATTATCAAGGAAACAAAGAATGTATTGATAAAGTTGTCCTGGAAATGTGAGAGAGGAAGATATCACTGGGTGGGTGGAGGGATGAGTATTATGTAAGTACACAAGGCAGACACTTAGAGAACAGTAATACTGAGTATTGAGTACAGAGAGGCAAAGCTATAAAAATCATGCTATGTGCTTGAAGGTACAGAATATCACTCCTTGAACAAGGGCAGTAGTCAGTATCCCTTTTGATAGGGATTTTGAGCTCCTGGAAGAGGGATAACCGCACAGAATTGACCACGGATTATTCTATGGATGGAAATTTTCCTGCCACTTCCCAGAGGAGGAATAGGAGAAATGTGTTACTGGTAGGTGAGTCACTCCTGAGGTGCAGAGAAGTGGCAGTTTGTGTACCTGACAGAATGTCTTACAAGATGCCATGGGTCCCCGGAGGGAAGAGGCTACCAGGACATCTCAAGACCAAACTTCACATGGGAACAAGTGACATAGCCTGACACTACCTTCAACCCTCCGTTAAACAAGTTAATGTCGACATTTGGAAGAAATTTTTTGACCGAAAGATCTCTTCAACAGTGGAATGGTCTGTCTGGTTTTCTAAAGCTGTACAAACACTGCAAGGAGTCACTAGCGCAGTGATGGCGAACCTTTTGGATACCAAGTGCCCAAACTGCAACCCAAAACCCACTTATTCATCTCAAAGTGCCAGCACAGCAACAGGGGAGGAAGGAAATGCTCCCATTGGGCTGCTGAGCAGAGGGGCAGGGCAAACTGTGCTGAGGGGAGGGAGGAAGCGGTCCCATTGGGCTGCTCGGCAGAGGAGCGGGCAAACTCTGCTGGGGTGACTGCATGGATGCCCACAGAAAGGGCTCCAAGTGCCACCTCTGGCACACATGCCATAGGTTCGCCACCATTGCACTAGGGTTCATGGTTACTGGTGGTTTGATAACTTACAAATAACCTCTAGTTTTAGAGTGGTGGAACTTTGAAGGAAAATCTGTAAATTGTTAAGTCTCAGATTAACTATGCTCCTCCTACAAATAGCACCACATAAAATCCTGTTCCTCTGTGTTCTTTGCCACTCAGAAAAATCACTTTTTTATATAAACCCACTGGCACATCACTTACTTATATTGGAAATCCTGACACCTGAAATATCCAAATATTACATACAGCTTAGCTCTGACAATCAGATTTAACCATTTTTTATAAAAAAGAAACAATGATCATTGACAATAAAAGGGACTGCAGCAAAAATAACTTACTAGCTAAATAACAGCAGACCCGCCACAGCCCAAAAGCCAGCATTTCTAATAACCAACTTTTGGTAGAAGAGCAAGAAGCCAAAATCCTCCTAAAATTTACAGCTGGCATAACTTTTGGAAACAAGCTTCTCCAAGGTAAGAAATCTCCACAGACATCAGTTGTATACCAAGACAGCAGCTCACTATGGGACAGATAAGGCCTACACTGATTTCTTAACAATTTACCTAATTAAAAAAAACCCACACTGTTTTTGTCTGATGAAGTGGACTTGGTCCACAAAAGCTCACAGTTAAATACAGGTGTTATGCCAATTTTGGCTAGACAAGAAGATTTGGGACAGTTTAAGATCTTACAGTATCAGTGTGAGTAGGTGCTACTTTGGCATACTTTCATTTTAAAAATGCACTCTGTAACATTTCTAAGTGGGTACAACTTTCTTATGCAAAAACAGTTTTAACAGAGAGACAACTATCTTTATATTCACTGGTGTTCCTATCAAGGTTAACGTACAGTACAGTAAAATCCTGAGTTCAAGTTTGCTTAGGTTTACAACGGCAAATCCTATGGAGGGGCTCTATGGGTATCAAAGGCTGGAGAGGGTCACCTCTCCAGCACTCGACGGAGGGTCTTTTCAGGATCTACCCCCCGGCCCTTAGGAACCTTCTGCCGATAGACCTCTGCCTCCAACCACAACTGCTGGCCTTTAGGAAAGATTTAAAGGCATGGCCGGCCCAGCAGGCGTGGGGTGCTGCTGTTGGATCTACTCCACCCTGCTGGCTTATATGACCACCTGACAATTTTGTTATGGGGATTTTAAGATTAGATATTTTGTTATTTTAAAATTTTTAAGAGTTTTTATGTTTTGTCTATATGTATGGGTTGTCAAGAGTGTGTTATGTTGGGGGCATTTCTTGTGTTGTAAGCCACCTGGAGTCGTCTTGGCGAGGAGATGGCTAAACAAGTCAAAATAAATAAAATGTCTCGGTTTACAAATTTTTAATGTATTTGTTTCAGTTTACAACGATCAATTCAGGACCATTTTTTAAAAAATGCTTCAATGCATCCCTATGGATGTTTCGGGTTCCCATTTTTTGGCTGTTGGAACGGGCCTCCATCGTAACCCGGGGTTTTACTGTACAGTATATAGAAATGAAAATGTATTCTTTGAAAAAGTGAACATGGTTGTTCTTGGGTTCTTTCAGTGACTGATGGGATCTATGATGTAAAAAGTTGAGACGCCGCTTATGGGGAGATGTGGGTAGCTTGCAGCCCTCCAAAAGTTGATGGGCTGCAATTCCCATCAACTGCAACCACAATAGTCACAAGCGTAGAGCAACAATTTACGGAAGCACATGCGTTTTTATACGGCCATGGATGAGAATGCCCAGGGTTTACTCCTTTATTTTTAGCCGAGCAAGTAAAACAACACGAGAAGGCATGAGACGAAAATGTTGCGGCACCTTTCAGACCGGCTGCTTTATTTTAATACAAGCTTTCATGGATCATAAGTTTGATTGTTGTTTGATATTGTTGTTAGTGAATTTTGATGCTGTAACGACTTATATTACAGTATCTTTGATTATTCTTAGGATGTATTAATCTAATGTTTTGACTGTATTATATTTGTTATATTGATATGTTGTTGCTCTTATATTTGATATTGTAACATTGTAAGCCGCTCTGAGTTGCTTCGGCAAGGAGGGCGGCATATAAATACAAATATAATAATAATAATTATTATAATAATATAATTATAGTAATATAATAATAATAATTATTATAATAATATAATAATAGTAATAATAATAATTATTATTATTACTATTTATTCGATTTGTATACTACCCCCCTACTTGGTACAACCGACTCAGGGCGGTTTACAGAAACCATACATATAACACAATCAAAAGTAATATAACAGATAGCATAATCAAAGGTCATACAATATAATACAATAAATATAACAATACAGTGCATCAGTGCAATAAAACAAAACCACACTGCAAAACAAGGTTACAAAAAAATACAATTCCAGTTACATGTACTTGACATAGTCTCAGGTTCATATAAGGTTCATAAGGAATCATTGAAAAACATCGCCAAGATAACATTTTGCATCAGTATTTTTGAATCAGTAATAAAACTCCTTCCCACACGGATTCTGCATCGAACCCGGAAGCAACGTGGGAAGGTGGGACTCGAACCAGCCGTCTCCAAAATCCCCGGGCTTCCTCCCGACGGCGGGAGATACAAGCGTGGCGGGTCTGACGTCACCGCCTCCAAGAAGACTCCACTCCTGCCCCACAGAAAGGCGGGACGCTCCCATCCGAGCCCCGCCTGTTGCTAGGGAGGTTGCGTAGCAACGCAGAGAAGGCAGTACGCTCCCCGCGCATCCGGGCCCCGTCTGTTGCTGGGGGGTCGCATAGCAACGCTAAGGAAGGCCGGGGCGCAGCTTTACGACGCGAGGCACGCCGGGAGTTGGCCAGAGGAGGAGGGAGGGGGGCAGGCCTGGCCGGGTCCTGAGGAGCGCCGCCATGCAGGGCTCTATGGTGCGGCGTACACAGGAGCTGCTGGGGCGAGTGATTCGGAAGCCGCCACTCACGGAGCGCCTGCTCAGCAAGCCCCCCTTCCGCTACCTGCACGACGTGATTGGGGAGGTTAGGCTCGGCGGCGGCGGCAGAGGGAAGAAGAGGGAGTGCAAAGAGGAGGGAACGGCTTCTCTCCCCCAGTTGCCAGGCAACCGGCGAGGCTGCTGCTGGAGGGAGGGAGGGAGGCTTATGTGTGCCACGACTAGAGAGGAAATGGCCACTTTGCTACCCACCCTCCCTATCCCACCTCCTCCACGACTCACCCTGCGCCCTCCCACTCCCACCTCCTTTTTTTCAGGAAGGCCCCCCCCCCGCCTTTTTTTAGGTAGAGAAGACACATTGGTTGCCCCCTAGATCCCAATAGAGCAGGGGTTCCCAAATTACGGTCAGTGGGACGGATCTGGCCCCTGACACATTCATCCGGCCCATGAAGCCCTCGTCACTCCCAGAAGGGGAAGTAAAACATTGGGCGCGTTTTACTTCCGCTTCCGGGAGCGACAAGGGCTTTGTGGGCTGGATTGATTGGTGTCAGGGTAGATCCTGCCCATGGGCCATAGTGACCGGGCCCCCTGAACCATGTGACCGGCCCATGGCCTGAAAATTTTGGGCACCCCTGCAAGAGACTATAGTGCAGTTCAGTGCTGAACACCATTTCAGGAGTCTCATAGGTCTCCCTTACTCGAAAGCCAGCTGTATCTGACTCTAGGGTTCGGTGCTAATTTCTGCTCTGTGCCTGCAGACGTTTCTGTAGTTATGTGAAGAGCCAGCACTGTCTGCATCTGCAAATGTTTCCATGGACATGTGGCAGGCATGACTAGACACCGGAGTGCACGGAACACTTTACCTTCCCACTGAAATGGTATCTATTTATCCACTTAGCTTTTGGACAACTAAGTTGGCATGAGCTGGGATGGAGATAGTAGCTCACTTTGTTGTGCAGCACTCGGGTTTCAAACTGCTAACCTGCCAACCTTTTCGTCATTAAGTTCAAGTTCACCATCTTAACCACTAAGCCACCGTAGTCCCTCCATTCCTTTTACTTCTACATCATGTAAAAGCCGATGTAAATCAGCCTGGAGTCCTCATACACACACCAGCCATAGTTTTTTCTCCACAGCTGAGTTGCTTTTTGAATTGAATGCCTTTGCATCAGTTTGGGAGGTGTGTTGCTTGAGTTGATGTAAAGGAGTTTGGGACTATTGTATATTGGATTTAGGCCAATAATCCCTATGGAAATAAAAAGATGCAATAAAACCTGTGATACCTAGCAACTCCATAAACAGAATGTTTTTTTAAGGGGTAGGACCCTTAAGGAATTGAGATGTGCAATAAAGTTTAAGATAGCTGAATAATCAATAAACAATACTTTTTATTATTTTAAAGGTAATTAGATCAACTAATTTCATGAAAGGCCTATACTCGGAAGAAGAGATGAAGTCTGATAATGTCAAGGTAGGTATAGAATTTCATTAGTTAATCTTTAATCAATGAATTATTCCATATGCATATGGGATAATGAGGTGTGATTTAATACAGTGTCTGAACTGTACTAAAATGCTAATTAATTATCTTATTAACCCGCCATCCTTTCAAATGATATTTTACCTCAAGATCATATTCCGTTAAGACTACCATTTGTACTGATGTTTTCGAAATGTTCATTAAAAACATGTTCTGTCAGGATAAAGATGCAAAAATCAGCTTCCTGCAGAAAGCCATTGATGTTGTCATCATGGTGACAGGGGAACCCTTGGCGGTGAAGCCAGCACGTATCGTTGCGGGACATGAACCTGAAAGAACAAACGAACTGCTCCAAGCAATTGCCAAATGCTGTCTAAATAAGGTAGGAATTCCACAGACATTTTTAATCTTCATGCTTCGTTCTAAATGTTTCCATTCATACACAGGTCTAGAACTCCAGCTTTAGTAAACAGGCATAGTGAGGAGGAGGAGGAGAAGGAGGGGGTCCAAGGGAAAGGCAGGGATAGAGTGAGAAGTGTAGGAGAAAATTCATCATCATTTGCCCGTTGTTTTTCAGTTGAAAATTCATCTGTTCTAATATCCTTGTTGTAAAGATAGCCATTTGTATGTGTGAGTTGGACCACCATTAGTTCTTCCCTGCAATAATAAGTGATTCATTTAATGTAATGCTGACTTTGCTTGAGTTTCCAAAATCCTGTTGCGAAGATATGCCTGTTTACCTTGAAGTTCCACAAACCTTTGCAAAATTTTCATCAAGAGCATTCACTAGACAGATCACAACTTTTTTGGGCATAGTTAGTCTGCTACTGAAGGCTTCCCAAATGTGTCAGAAGAAAGCCTTTTATTGCTGTTCTCTCAGGAGTGTTCTGTTAGCAGGCCATTTCAAAAAGGTGTCAGGGATATGGTGGATATACAGGCATCGAGTTGGAAGTAATATATCTGGATTTGTAATTCTTGTTCATGGTTCCTGTGGAGCCACACTAATGGGTTAACCGTGTTCATGCACAGTTCAGGTTGGAATCTTTCAGAACTTTTGTCAGAGTTGCAAACTCAGCCCTTTGCACCTAGCAAGAAAGGTCCTTCCCAAAATCCCCTTCAGTTCTTTTCTTGCTGCCACCTATTTCAGTTGTTCTAGAGCAGGCGTGCCCAAACTATGGCCCGCATATGTAAAATGCTGCCACGAATGCACCCATGGCTGTTGTAAATGTGTATTTACAGCAGCGTTTTGCACATGTGTAGGCGCATTTTACTTCCACTTCTGGTGAGAGGAACCAGCCCGCTGAACCACGTGACTGGTCTGCAGCCTGAAAAATTTGAGCACCCCTGTTTTAGAACTCCATTCACACCCATTTTAACTGTCCTATTTTCCTTTTGTCTTTTTTCTTTAGAGCAATATTTTTATATATTTTTATAAGGGTGCCTGCCGTGCGATGGTCCATGGTGTCGCAGAGTCAGATTCAACTATGCGACTGAACAACAACAACAAATAGTTAGAGCTAAATTACAGTAATATTGCAATCTAGTGTAGCATTTAGTTTACTTAATTAGTATAGTTAGCAAGTTATATAATATAAATTAATAGCGGTTAATAGTATAGTCTTCATGGTAATTACTGTTTTTAAAATCCTTGTTTAAGCTTAAATCGTCATCGTAATTTTTATAGTTATATATTTCAACATTATATTGCTCCTAGTTGTATAGCTCATAGTTATATAGTTCATATTCCTTAGATCTAGCCTTTTATAGCGCAAACATTATAGTTATATACTTAGATTTTGTTTATGGTCGCCTTTGCTCTATTCAAATGACACCAGTCTTGTCAGAACAAAATACCCCTGAACAATGGACATTCACAGTGCCTATACTGTTTGGGAGAGGCACACCAAACCCAGTCCTGTTTAATTCACAAAACATTCACCAGAGTAGCTCTGTGAAACAGAGAGTCTCACCTCAAACTTTACCTTTGGCAACATTCCCTCCAAGTGGTGCAAACCTTTCCATCCCTTTCTACCTCCACTGGGGATCTAAAAGCAAAGCCCCACTTCAGCTAATCTGTCCATGGAACCCCATCACACAATGTCATCAGGTGACATTCCCCAGCAATCCCAACTCCAGACCATCTACTTCCACTTCAGAGAAAGAACATTCTTCTGCACATGCGGAAAAAACATAAACATTCCAATCTTCCAGGGAACAGATATCTTCAAATACAGCCTCCTTCCATTTGGACTACGCGCAGCTCCACGTTTTTACGAAGTGTATGGTGCCAGCAGCTGTGTATTTCAGAACCAGTGGGATCTCTACTTACCCGTATGTACACAATTGGTTGCTGGTATCAAATTCCAGGATCCAAGCTGAAAAGGACACTTCCTTCATTTTCCCCCATGTTGAAGAGTTTCGGGCTATGTGCCAACCAATTGAAATCCAAGCTAGTTCCTTCCCAATACATAGGCACTGCCGCCGCCAATGAGAACACCTGTGGCTGGAGGGAGGCTGCCTCCGCGTTCGCCCCGGGACTCGTCCACCTGTTCCCGGAGGCTCTGTCCGGCAGGACTTAAAAGCCGCGGTGGCGGCAGGGCTCTCGCACTGCCGCCGCCAACGAGAACACCTGTGGCTGAAGGGAGGCTGCCTCCGCATTCGCCCTGGGACTCGTCTACCTGTTCCTGGAGGCTCTGCCAGTGGCCTCGAAGGGTGCAACACTTGCGGGTCCCAGGCGGCGATAAAACACCTCGCCGCTGCCGCCACCACGCCAGACTCTCCCTCGGCCAACGGCCTCGAAGGGAGCAACACCTGCGGGTCCCGGCGGCGATAAAAGACCTTCGGGCGGCGTTAAAGACCTTCGCCGGTCTCTCCCTCGGCCAGCCGGCCGCAAGGGAGCAACAGCTGCGGGACTCGGGCGGTAGGCAGCCATGGACGTCTCCACCCTCTCCCGTGAACTTGTAAGACCTTCCCTGGACTCTCCCCTGGCCAGTCAGGGTAGGGGAAACGAGGAATAGCTGGAGAAAGCAGCGGGCGGCTACAAAAGACCCTGCCGCCGCCGCCGCCACCGTGGCCGTAAGACCTTCCCTGGACTCTCCCCTGGCCGGTTATTTATTTATTATTTATTAGGGATAGGACTTTCTAGACTGTGTTGTATCGTATATTTTTGACCATAATATATTTTCTTTTGATTGAATTGCATTTTTCTGATTGTATTGTGCTTTTGCTTTTATGACTATATTGACTGTATTATATTTGTTATATTGATATGTTGTTGCTTTTATATTTGATACTGTAACATTGTAAGCCGCTCTGAGTTGCTTTGGCAAGGAGAGCGGCATATAAATACAAATATAATAATAATAATAATAATAATAATAATAATAATAATAATAATAATAATAATAATAATAATAATAATAATAATAATAATAATAATAATAGGACTCATAGGAAGCAGTCCAATATCACTGGGTACTGTCCCAAACATTATTGAAGATGGCAACATTTGAACTGAAGGGGATTTGGGGTGAAACCAATCTCACTAGGCACAAGAGGGCAGAGTTTGCAACTCTGACAAAAGTTCTGAAAGGTTCCGACCTGAACAGTGCATCCGCACAATTAGCCCAGTAGTGTAGCTTCACAGGTGACCACTTGAAGAACAACAGTTACAGGTAAGCAACCTGTCCTTTTTGCTTTTGAAAAAAACCACATTCTATGAAACAGAATATTTCATGCGAATATTTGTCATGTGTTTTCTCTTTGTAGCTGCCCAGTGATGAAGCTGTTAAGAAAGTCCTTGCTGGGGAGAAACCGGATATCAAAGGAAAGGCTCTGTCTGGTAAACACCAAAACAAAGAATCTAAAATAGAAGAACATAGATCCCATAAAGAGGTATGGTGAACAATGTGTTAGAGAAATGTATCAGAAATATTGATTATTTCATGAATAACAAGAGAGGAGATTGATTACAACTTAATAATTTCATATTGTATTGTGTTTTTTTAGGGAAGAGGTGACTCTGAAATAAAAGAGAAAAGCACAGAACAAGACCAAAAAATCAGAGAAGAGTTAAAAGAAGAAGAGAGCAAACGAAAGGACAAAGAAAGTGACAAACATAAAGATCATGCAAACCGTCAAAAAAATTTCGATAAAGACAGTTTTAAAGAAGGTGAAAAACCTGAGAAAGAAAGAACCAAGAACAGATCATCAAAGCCGGGAAGAGAAACAGAGAAAATCAGAGACAAAGAAAAGGGGGATTTTGAAGAAGAAAAAGAGCATGATAAAGAAAGAGACAGAGAAAGGAAACATCATGAAGGAGGAAGAGAGAAGGACAGATCAAGAGAAAAGGACAAAGAGAAGGGTAGAGAAAAGGATAAGGAGCATGAAAAAGCCAAAGAAAGAGGAAAGGATAAAGAAAAACGAAGGGAACGAGGCAAAGATGTGGAGTTATCAAGAGAGCAAGAAAAAGACAAAGATAAAAAGGTGAAGTTTTGTCGGGATGGTGTGGGTTAAAGTATGCAACCTGGTGACTGAATGCAGTTAACACATTCCTTGAGCAAATCTGGGTTTTAGCAGTGTGTATGTTGTTTGGTTATTTATGGATTTTGTTTTGTATGTATCCATAAAACATCAGTGGAGAATAAGACCTACAATCAAATTGTAAGTACAGTAATACCTCATATAACATTAGTATCGAATAACACGAAAATCGCATAACATTAAGGAATCTGGGGGGAAGAATTGCATCAGATAACATTAAGATCCTATGGGATGCTTCAGATAACAACCGCGAAAGCCTGTGTGGTTACAATGTATCTCTATGGATCCCATAGAGGATCAGATAACACTAAAAATCATATAACACGAAGACTTGTGGAACCAGGTTTTAGTGTTATATGAGGTTTTACTGTACAGTAAAACACCGGATAATGATTGGACCGGATAGCGCTAGAATCGGATAACGATGCAAGATTTTTGGAAAAAACTTGCATTGGATAACAATTCTATTCAACAATCTTTAGCGTTATCCGAGCCAATCGTGTGTGGAGGGTTGGATTGGGTAGAACATCTACTCAATCCACACACACCCAGCGATGGATCGCTGCTACTGAACTAGGGTCGGGAGAAAGGCATGCGGGTGCCTGCCTTTCCCCCGACCCTAGTTCAGTAGGAGTGATTGCTGGACAAAGCCTAGTGGCACACCGGCTGGCTAGCCTGAGCACCACTAGGCTTTGTCAACAGCCCGTCCGGGCTGGGCTAGCCTTCCGAAGCCCTTGAGGGCTGTGTCCAAAGCCGCTGGGCTTCCGACACAGAGCGGGTGCCTCTTCCCCCCACCCTACTGGCCCCATAGTGCTTGCTAAGGGGACAGTAGGGTGCGGGAAAGAGGCACCCGCTCGTGCGCCTTGTAACACGTCAGCGGGTGCCTCTTCCCTTGATCCTACTGGCCCCTTAGCAAGCGCTACAAGGCGCGTCAGCAGGTGCTTCTTCCCCGCACCCTACTGACCCCTTAGCGCTTGCTAAGGGGACAGTAGGGTGCGGGGAAGAGGCACCCGCTCGTGCACTTTGTAGCGTGCCAGGGTGCCTGTTTCCCCCACCCCACTGGCCCCTTAGCAAGCGCTAAGGGGTCGGGGGGGGACAGGCATCCGCTTGTGCGCTACAAAACGCACAAGCGGGTGCCTTGTCTTGCCACCTGACATGAGCCTTAGCAAGCGCTAAGGCTCGTGTAGGGTGGCGAGACAAGGCACCCACTCGTGCGCTACAAAGCGTGCGAGTGGGAGCCTGTTCCCCCCACCCCACTTGCCCCTTAGCAAGCGCTAAAGGGCCAGTGGGGTGGGAGCAACAGGCACCCGCTCGTGCACTACAAAGCACACAAGGGGTGCCTTGTCTCGCCACCCGACACAAGCCTTAGCAAGCGCTAAGGCCCGTGTCAGGTGGCGAGAAGAGTTTCCCGATCGTGCACTACAAGGGACAAACTCTGCTGTTCGTCCCTTGTAGTGCGCGATCGGGCGCCTTGTCTCGCCACCCGACACAAGCCTTAGCGCTCGCTAAGGCTCGTGTCGGGTGGTGAGAAGAGGTTTGCCCCCAAGTTCAAGCTGACCCTAGGCTAGCATTCACTATCCTAGGGTCAGTTTGACTTCAGGGACAAACGGCGTGGTTTGTCCCTGACGTCAGGGCTTTTTTTTTTTTTTTTAGCGTTCGATGCATGCATCGGACAACGCTAAAAATCGGATGACGACATGACTTGTGGAACCAAGTCATAACGTTATTCAGGGTATTACTGTACAGGTATTCCAAATTAAAAAAAAAAACATTTAAATTTTGCTTTGTGAGAAGTTGTGATCTGAGAAGCTCATGTGTGAATACTTATCTAAAAAAAAATAACAGTAAGAGGTTTTTTTACACAAATTGTGTAATTAGAACCAGTGTAACAACATTACTGATGGAATGAGGTAGTGGCTTTTGCTTTAATAATGTAAAAGGCAGACAATTACATAGATTGGACTGTAGCACTTACCTGAACATACATGTTCATTTCTGGCAGAACTCTTTTATTAGCAAGGATGCAGAGATGGGTTTCTATGGCTAGAATGTAAACAGTGAACCAGTGGCAAACTTGTTGAAGTGGTTAAAATAACTTGCTTTGGTTATCAGATCCAATCACTCCATTAAGTGGCTCATCTTCGTTGAAAAAATATGTAACGCATATATGGAAACGTGTTATTGTACTTGATAATTAATGATATTCTATATCCTTTCCTTCAAACATTTTACAATATTAAAACATTGGTTGTAGTGTACAGTATTTAGTAAACTAATGTCTGAGAAATGCTTGCCTCCACTTAATTGTTAAAGCAGGAATGCCCAAACTACGGCCCGTGGTGCCAATTTGGCCTGTGGTGCCACTTATTCCAGCCTGCACTGCCACAAACACATGCACATTTTTCTTCCACTTCCTGCAGAACCACGTGACTGGCACACTGAACCATATGACTGACATGCACCCCAAAAAGTTTGGGTACCCCTGTGTTAAAGAATAGTTTAGCCCCATGCATTTCAGTGGGCAAGTTAATGAAATTAATGGTGCTTTCCTCTGGTTGAATCACACCTTTCTGTTGGCCAAACCCTGTTCAGAGTTTATGTATGCACAAACAGAATCATGTAGCTTGTTAAGGTAACTGATAAGACAGTGGGTCCGTGCTAATCACACGCACCGCATTACCCCAAACTGTGTGACCACCACATGCAAGGTGTGTTGTTGATTATTGGGCAATGACCGTGATTTTTCTTGTGCATGTGGGAGATCCCAACAGGATTTTAAAACATTAAGATTTAATTTAGTGTTTAAAATATTTTAATATTATTTATCGAATAAAATCAATGGTCAGATATTTTTTTAAAACCACAAAGATGTGCATGAATGGAGTGAAATGTAGAGCATATCAGTTATGTTACTGGAAGTACCATACTGTATTTTGTTTTGTGTACTGTGCCAACCAAATTTTAAACATTCTACAGTTAATGGGTATGTATTTTGAGTGTAGTCTTACCAAACATATGTGATTCCTACATAATTATAATAAGAAAAGCAATATCATACTATCTCAAGAGTTTCAGTATAAAACAGCTTTCTTTTCTAGGCTCCAGGATCCGATGAGAATGTGACTAAAAGATTAGCGGAGCAATCTGTGAAAGATAATGCTGGGCCAGATAAAGAAGTAAGTAGTATAAAGACCTCATTTTTCCAGTGACTGAATCTTCCACTGGCTAAAATCCTCTTGTGCAATTATGTGTAAGGTGTAACTTTTCCAAGGTGAATTGCCACCAGTTAAAAAATCCTTGTAGATGTTGTTTGTTGCGTGCCAGATTGTATGACTCAGCATCAACAGATAATGTCTACGGAGTTTTAAAACTTACTGCAATTTGCCTATAAAAGTTACATCTTTTGTGTAACTGAGCAACAGGATTTCAGCCATTGTTATCCTTTACGAATGAGTAAAAATTAAAATAAGATGACATAGATTTTAAAATATAATTCTGAACTGATTCAGCCTGTTAGACTAGCACAAATTTGAAGTTAAACAATTTGAGAGAAAACCATTCAAAGAAAAAAGAGAAATAAGATGCCATCATCTAATACACTAGTACCCCGAATAACGTTATGACTTGGTTCCACAAGTCCCGTCGTTATTCGGTTTTTAACTTTGTGCGATACATTGAACACACAATGTTAAAAAAAGCCCTGTTTCCCTGGAGGCTGCAGGAAGCGAGAACATCGGGATTTGAATCCTGACATTTTGGCTTGCTGCTGCCTCCAGGGAGGTGGGAGAACTTTGGAAACAGCTTGGAGCGGGTTTCCCCACCTCCCTGGACCCGGCCGGGGGGGGGGGGGGTCAGAGACCCCAAAATTGGTAAAAAAAAAACGTCCGTTTTTTTTACCAATTTTGGGGTTTCTGACCCCCCCGCCGGGTCCAGGGAGGTGGGCAGACCCGATCCAAGGTGTTTCTGGGCTTCCCCGACGTCCTGAGCCAGTGCAGCAAGCCAGAATGTCAGAGTTCGAATCCCGATGTTCTGGCTTCCTGCACTGGCTCAGGACGTCGGGGAAGCCCAGAAACACCTTGGATCGGGTCCCCACACCTCCCTGGACCCAGCGGGGGGGTCAGAAACCCCAAAATTGGTAAAAAAAACGGACGTTTTTTTTACCAATTTTGGGGGCTCTGACCCCCCCCCCCCCCGCCGGGTCCAGGGAGGTGTGGGGACCCGATCCAAGGTGTTTCTGGGCTTCCCCGACGTCCTGAGCCAGTGCAGCAAGCCAGAATGTCAGGATTCGAATCCCGACGTTCTCGCTTCCTGCAGCATAAAAGAGGGTGGGGGAAGTTCAAAATTACCGCACATCAGCTCTAGGGAGGTCGGGAGACCCGATGCGCGCTAATTTTGAACTTCCCCCACCCTCTTTTATGCTGCAGGAAGCCAGAATGTCGGGATTCGAATCCTGACATTCTGGGTCGCTGCACTGGCTCAGGACATCGGGGAAGCCCAGAAAAAGCTTGGATCGTGTCTGCCCACCTCCCTGGACCCGGCGGGGGGGTCAGAGACCCCAAAATTGGTAAAAAAAATGTCCGTTTTTTTTACCAATTTTGGGGTTTCTGACCCCCCCGCTGGGTCCTGGGAGGTGTGGGGACCCGATCCAAGGTGTTTCTGGGCTTCCCCGACGTCCTGAGCCAGTGCAGCAACCCAGAACGTCGGGATTCGAACTCTGACATCCTGGCTTGCTACACTGGCTCAGGACGTCGGGGAAGCTCAGAAAAAGCTTGGATCGTGTCTGCCCACCTCCCTGGACCCGGCGGGGGGGGTCAGAAACCCCCAAATTGGTAAAAAAAACGTCCTTTTTTTTAACCAATTTTGGGGGGTCTGACCCCCCCCCCCCCCGCCGGGTCCAGGGAGGTGTGGGGACCCGATCCAAGGTGTTTCTGGGCTTCCCCGACGTCCTGAGCCAGTGCAGGAAGCCAGAACGTCGGGATTCGAACTCTGACATTCTGGCTTGCTGCACCGGCTCTGGACGTCGGGGAAGCCCAGAAACACCTCCAGAGAGATCAGAGGACCCGATCTACAGCTGCAGGGTGGCTGGGGAAGCTGACGGGGACTCCCTGTCGGCTTCCCTAGCCACCCGCCCATGCCTCCGCAGCTGTGGGGTGGCTGGGTAAGCCGATGGGGGAGCCCCCCGTCAGCTTTCCAGCCTCCCCACCCCTGCCTCCGTAGCTGCAGGGTGGCTGGGAAGCTGAACGGAGAACCCCGTTCAGCTTTCCACCCACCCTGCTGCTAAGAACGACTGTATCGTGCAACGTTAAAATCGCGTTACTCGATACAAAATGTTTCCGAAAATCTTGTAACGTTATGCGGTTTTAACGATATACGGTACTCGCGTTATACGGGGTATTACTGTACCAGATTATTCAAACTGTTGCCAGAGAAAATTAAGTTATAAAGTAGTCCTAATGTAATTGTTTTAGTACTACTTAACTATGGATCATTTTGTTTTGTTTATTTGGTGTTCTAAATATGTCTCAAATCTTTTCCCTAAAGCTGGTGGGTTTACTTTAGATGGAGCATCATCACAGTTACAATTTCTGTTGTTGTAGTATCCAGTTAAAAGCACATCTAGAAAGATAATTTTAGAGAGCTGCATATATATGTATTTTTGCTTGAGTAAGGACAGGTATCCCAAATCTTAAAGCTTGTGTAGCTTAAGGGCTCCTCATGTGAAAAGCTGTATCTGCTTAAATTCAGTGTTCTTTATAACTACTACAGTTGGAGATTTTTGACCATTCAGACTCTGTGTTGCTCCCCATGGGACTCTTCTGATTCTTTTTCTTTTCATGGGAAAAGGGTATATATGTGTCCAATCTTTTCTCCCCACATTCCTCTTCATTGATATGAAGGAACAGCCACACTAAATCACAGGGCTGACTGCAGCCTCTTCAACAGTGCTTGAATTGGAAAAATAGAGAGTATTTATGGAATCTGTAAGCCCAGACTCTGCTGCCCTTAATTTTGGCTAAATCATGCCACTAAATACTTGTTTAAGAAATAAGCTAAGACAGCTGCCCTACCCAGCCTGCTTTGTATATGGGGTGTATATATTGTATATATTGATGAGGATGTATCATATTGTTGCTTGTTTAAAAACGGTACATCTGTGACCATTATTTCCTATTGCAGATTAGGGCAAGGGGAAAGAACGGGAATACAACAACACTTTGTGGCTGAGCTGCTTTTGTTAATTGCTCTTTATTTTTTTTACATCTATTTTTCCAAGAGCGAGATTGCAGCACGGTTGTCAAAGCAACATTCAACAAAGGGACCAAGACAACGAGCCAAACCTGGAAGTGAAGGTAACCAACCTTCTATTCCCTTATGTCCTAAACATTTGAAACACTTCATAGTCTATAGCAGTGTTTCACAAACTATGTTCCACGGAACACTGGTGGACTTCAATTCCCAGAAGCCTAAGTCAATACATTGGCTGATCAGTGCTTTGGGGAATTGACTTAGGCTTCTGGGAATTGAAGTCCAAAAAACCAAAGATTGGGAAACGCTGGTCTACAGTTCAGTTTGGCCATAGTAGAACATGAGCTATGAGCTCATATGCACCCTTTCTTCTCCTGTTTCATGCAGTTGAACAGTTTGGCAGATTCTCCTTTACATTTTAAACCTGCCATAAAGCCACTTGAAAATCTGAACTTGGTAGTGCTAATTTGTCCAAGGGCTGATGCTGCAGCAGGAGTTATCTGTCAGTGCCATACATGTTTAGTAGCTTGAAGAAGTAATGTAGGTCCAAGTGAATGAACAAGCAAGTGATTTTTTAAAAAATATCAGAGCTGTACACAAAGTCTGTGTAAAACAGCTGATTTTAAATTTACTGACCGATTATAATAATATGCAGAACATAACACTGTAAATTTTTTATGTTAGGACGAAGGGAAGCTAGTAAAAGTATATCTAGTGCTACAGTTGAAGGAGCAGGTAACGTATTAAAAGAGAAAGTTGAGCAAGTTATTACAGCAGAAGAGCCAGGTAAGAAAAGGCAAGATCTCTTGCTTGATCTTTGAGCGCTGAATAGGTATTAGCATTTTGTAGTAGGTGGTACAACAGTACAGCAAGGATGGCTTTACTGTGTAATTGGTCTTGAAGCATTTTTAGAAGCTTTAGAATTAAAGGGTAGCCTCATATTTACTGAGGACAGAACAGGCCACTTCACTTGCCAGGCTGACATGCATGAGCTGAAAATCACTCTGTTGATTCCGCTGGGGCTTATGGTCATTCAGGGAGCTTCTGAATGCCTTCTTGAATGAACTTCAGAAATGTAATGCAGCATAGGTAGTAAAACATTGTGTGCAAATGGAACAAGAGAATTTGCTTCTGTCAAAGTCGTGTTAGCCCAAATTACAAGTCAGGAAATGTCTGTTGCAGATCTTTTACTTTGTCCAAAACTCCCTTGGTACATCTTACTCAGACTCAATGGGCTGCGGTGGCTCAATGGTTAAGAAGCTTCCCTTGTCAGCTGAAAGGATGGCAAGTTTGAGACCCCAGTACTGCATGACAGCTTGAGCACCCGACTCTGTCCCAGCTCTTGGGGACATGAAAGGAGCCTCATTTGGGCATTCCCCAAGCAGAGTTTTTCCCGCAAAAATCCTTTCAACCCAGGATCATTTCTGACACGAAATTATTATTACTCAAACTCAATTGCTTCTTAGCAATGAAGATCGTGATACTGATAAACCCTATAGATTTTCTGTAAAAAGTTACATGGCAAGAATTGTTATCATCAGTCTTTAGATTGGAGGTTTGCCAAATTTATCAAAACAGATGAGCTATTCTGTTCCATAGCAAAAATGTGGCTTTGCACGAAGGTTTACCAGCTTCTATTTCTAACGGTGGAGATTTGGGGAGGGAGTGAATATTTACACTGCACAGCAGATCCTTCTAAAACAGTGATGGTGAACCTTGGCATTCCAGCTGTTCTTGTACTTCAATTCCCAGAAGCCCTGATCAGCAGGAGTGCTGACTTGAGCTTCTGGGAATTGAAGTACAAGAACACCTGGAGTACCAAGGTTCACCATCACAGTCCTAGAATCTGAAAGCTACCATGTTCCTGAGACCTCGCTGAATCATGCTTGGGAGAGTTCTTAGAGTATGGATTGTGCATGTAATACAAGGGATTGTTAAATCAGTTTCAAGCATGAGTTAAAGTAATAGCCAGCTCATCACTCTTTTATGTTGTCCTTTAACTAGTTTAATGGTTTTGCGCTACAAACTTTTATGCTAGGAATAATGGGACCTAATAGCATTGCAGCTAAACTTGCTGATGAAAAACAACCAACTCTTTTACAAGGAAAAGCTGAAGCAGAATTGACAGTAAAACAGAAAGGTAAGCAAACCACAGAGGTACTTTTTGAAGACACTTATTGGAAGGCATATGAATAAACTGTTTGATTAAATGTTAGTTGTACTTTTTAAGTCGTTGCTTCTTTTCAACTCTTAACCTTTTTAATTTTGATTTTAACCTGTTGATTTTTTAACTCTTTAAATTGTTTTAACCGAAATTTTATGGGGTTTATGGCCATAGATGAATTTTTAATGTGGGTATCACTTTTAGTGTGTTGTTATTGTTGTTAATCCGCCTTGAGTCGCTTGCAAATAGGGCTATATATAAATGTGAAAAATAAAAATAAATAAATAAATAAATTCTCAATCTGTCATTCAAATATTTCATACAATACTAGAAATATAGCTTCCCTTTACCTTCCAAGGAGTAACTTGAAGAGATGGCATAAAAATTAAACCTACCTGCTTTCCAAACTTAACTATTCACAGTATATTTAACATTTTGTTCTCCTTTTTGTTCTAATTGTGGGTTGTGGAATCCCCCCACCCCCAAGTTTCAAGAGGGATGCTTTGTTAGTCAGTTGCCACAAAGGCAACAGTGTAGTTACAGCCTGAAGACTCGCAGCAATATCCTGGTTGATTTGCCATGTGTTGAATAGCACTCAAGCAAGCATTTCCCTCCCATTTTCCAGAAATGTTTTCCACTTGGCTGCATGCTGAACTGCACAACCCTTGTGTGGGCAGGTGCACAATAGACACCCCTGAAAATGGAGGAAATTGCATGATTGCCATTTATTTATTTATTCATTCATTCATTCATTAGATTTGTATCCCGCTGTCCTTGCCGAAGCAACTCAGAGCGGCTTACAACGTTACAGCAGTGCTACATTCTCAAATATAAATACAATTTAGAATACATAATACAATCGGGGAAATACAATACAAAAAAAAAAATTCAATACAAAAAAAATCAGCAGCAAAAAACCCCAAAAGCAGACAAGCCCACCATGTCTCCGACACAGCCCGGGCTCGACGTCCGCGATGGAGCCCAGGGCTCAACATCAGGCTCAACGACGTCCTCAGTCGGCTGGCTGGAGGCAGAGCCGGAGTTCGCATTTTTTATTGCCAGCTCCAGCCCCATCGCTCGGCTGTTCTGACTTCCCAGGGCTGAGCCAGCCATTGTATGTGTGGTAAATTGAACAGCCCGTAGACATATTATGGCATAAGATATAAAGTATTATAAAACACATTGCTGCTCTCTGTAGAGAAGAGATAGAAACTGTTGATGGCAGAGATCATGTTTTCTGCTCATTATTTTATTGGGAAGTTTGAGAGACATATTTTTTTTCCGGGGCCCACAGATAACGTCCTGCAGCTCCTGACATGGATCCTTCCTTGTTGATCTCTCATCTGCCCATCTCCTCCACACACATGCCCACTTACACAACCTGATTTCAGTATATTTAAATTATTCCTAACACTGAGAAATAATCAAGATGTATTTATATTGCAGGTGAATCATTCAGCGATGCAGGTAAATTAATAATGAATTTTAAAACAGAGGGAATGTCTTTAGTGTATTTTAACTTCAGTGATGCATAACCTGGAAATATGTTGCTTTGTATTAAATTTGGATGTGAATTTGTTTTTATCTTACGTTGTGGTGTTACAGTACAGTGGTGCCTCGCTTAAAGAGCATAATGCGTTCCACAGGATTGCTCTTTAAGCGAGTTTGCTCTTTAAGCGAAACACCATTGTAAGTGACCAATTGTTGGGGGTACTGCAAACCTCAATTTATTTGTTAAGCGAGTTTTTGGTTGGTTTTATTTGTTAAGCAAAGCGAACATTCAGAGAAAATTCTGCTCTTTAAGCGAGTTACTCTTTAAGCAAAACGCTCTTTATGCGAGGTTTGACTGTATATGAGTAATCATGGAGAAGGAGATTACACACTGTCCATACTCTCGTCTGCTACAGGAAATCTCACTCTACATAATAAGGGCTGATGAGAGGGGGAAATCCTATTGATTTGCTTAAGGGTGGGGGAAATGTTACAGATTTTCAGTGAAAATTCAGCTTTCAAAATGGTATGTAACAGATCTGTTTTATTTAACAGAGGGTGATGTCCTGAATGTTACTGCCAATGAAAAATTGCTTGTTCCCATGAGCACTGAATTTGCAAATGATTCTCCTCCCCAGGGTATCCAAAGGTGAGCTTATATCTCTTTTCTTTTCACCAATGTTTATTAACGTCTTTACTAAGTGCAGGATTCAGTGGTCTGGATGGTACAATCTAGTAGAATTAGGAGGAGAATGATCCTGCCTCATAACTGCATGCTTTAACACACTCCTCAGATTGCCTCTGGAGAGTCTGAAAACTCCCAGCTAGGTTTCTGGGCAGCATCAAAGTCTGTGGTGAGGAAAGTGCAATACTGAATTTACCCTGTGGCTGAATATTTGGGATAGAAAACAACCACAGTTGATTAGATATCATTTATTTCAATTAGAGTACTTAATCGTGCTCAATTCTTGAACTGAAGTCAATAGTATGGAACACCTATTATTCTTGGAGTTGTGTTTAACTATTTTCTGTCAAAATCAGACAACTTTATATTTGCTTGGATTTTTAAAAATTACAGTATTCTGACTGATTAGAATAAAATTAGCTAGAAATTACAGGGGTTTTGTGATGATAATATACATTCTTTATAAAGGAAGATGCATTAAGGTTTAAAAGATGGATTTGGGGAGATTCATTCAAAATAAGCTTCATGAGGTGAATTGTGTGAATAATTGAAATATTTTTTAACCCATTTCACAGAAGATTACCACGACCCAACAGTGCAAGGCCAGCTCCCCCTCGGATAAAACGCCAAGAAAGCACAGAAACATTAGTGCCAGAGAGGTAAGGACAAAAGAAATCTATTATACAGGAATACCCTTCTGGACGCTTTCATAGTGTATATCAGTTTGTTTTACTAGTAAGTGCAGTCCAGTTTTCATTGTGGAAAACTTTCTGGTTTCTAATAATTAGCCGCTAGCTTTAAATACATGCAGTTAGCAAACAAAACCAATAAAGTATAATGAACAAAAGCATTTATCCCAAGAATGAAATAAAGAAATCAAAGATTCTCAGGAAAATTGGGGACAAAACATTATGAGGCACTTTTAATGTGCTGTGACATTTTAAGGCTATATTCCTACACTTACAATAACCAGTGCAAAGAAATAGAAGAGAACAACAGAAAATGGAAAAACAACATGCTTTCTACGAGATATAAGCAATCAAAGGGAAATTTAAATGAACATTAAGAATGCCTGAAAATTAACAGAGGAATATATCACCCAATTGGGATAAAATAAAGATGGAAATAATATACCAGAGTACTATATAGAAGAGCTGCAAGGGAGAATCTTTTGATGAAAAACCTGTCAATTTAGAAAGTGAAGAAGAACTGATCTCAAAGTTAGCACATCAAGATACAGACTTAAACTCTCCAGCAACAAAATAAAGAAACAGAAGTCAGCATATCTGAATATGAGAAGCATCTGGAAGTTTTAGAATATTGGTGGAGGTGCTTTTTAAAAATGGAGCACACTCTTCCTATGATTATAAAAAAGGAATAGGTTAAAGAAACATATAACACCTGTGTTTTTTAAAGATTTCTATGCAATAGTGAATTCACCGGTTGAAAGCTTCCTCATCAGAATCTCCCATTGTACATGTAGCAGACTAGCAGCCTTCCTTCTGATATGTTTGCGTCTGCAGAGATTTTGTCATGGAGGTGACTCCAAATTCCTCATGTACGTAGGTTTATTGGAACATTCTCAACATGTAGAGAGAATCATTCTAGAGATTAGCATGGCATCTGTGTTTTGCATTTATTTTAAATGAAATATATTAAACCTATTTGCACACTCTCTAGCAAGATACCTGTAGAGTTTTGTTTCTATGAAGTAACTAGTATCTCGAACAAATTAGTCATGATTAATGATAACTCACATTTAAACTTTTTTAGAGAGTCCTCTGTGATTAGGTATAGCAGAGTCAGATTCTTTTCAGTTTGAAGTATAGATACATCAAGGACACTGTTAAGAAGTCCCTCTAGTCTAATCACTTTTATCCTAGTATTTTTGGATACATAGAACAGCCTTTCCCAAGATAGTGCCCTCCAGAAGAGTTGGGCTGTGACTTCCAACACCCTTAAACTAGCATGGCCATTGCCTAGAAGACAAGAATTGAGGTCTGATACAGCTAGTCGAAAAAGACTGCCTTGTTGTGTGGAGGATGATTGAGAGAACTAGGTATACTTAGCTGTAAAAAAAGAGAAGATTGAGAGTTATTATAGCAACCATCTTCAGCTATTGAAAGATGGAACAACCTGGTTTTCTGTGGTTGGGCGTGACCCAAACTGATGAGTTCAAATGAAAACAAACTGCTTTTTCTTCTCAGACATCATTGTTGGTAGTAATTATGATTCTCTCTTTTGTTTCTCCTAGAAATGGGAGTGCCAAAATAGTGTCAAATGTCATTATCGACAAAGAGGAAGAGGAAGATGATGATCAGTTTGTGGTAGAGGCAGAACCACAGCTCTCTGACATAACAGAAAATGCTATGGTTGGTTAATTAACTTTCTCATGCCAGTGTGAGCTATCCAGTGTTCTGCTCTGGTCTATACAGTGAATTGTTTTATACATCGCTATTAAAGGCAGGCTCATGACTGGCCGCATTCAGTCTGGAGGTGGAAGTACCCATCAGGAAAACTTGTTATGCTTGAAATTTTTAAAGTGACCTAGGGAAGGTATCATCTCCCTCCTGCAATTGTTTTATTTTATGATGGGCCACACGGCTGAATTTTGTTTTACTGAAACCATCAGGATTGTTAACTTAGAATGGATGGAAGTGTGTCACTTGTCCTAGAAAATCACTGCTGAAAGAAATGATTAGCACCTTTTCTAGAATTAACAGTTGAAAGCAATCTAGGGGCACAATCCTCGGTTTATGACATCTTCCTTCTAATTTCCAAAAATCTCTTAATGGTAGATCAGTATGCATGCTATAGGGTTGTCCTTATTTCAGAAGGATGTATTTGAATCTCCTCAATAGGTGGCCACGCCTCACATTCAAAATGAACTTTTCTCTATAGGAGTTGTAATCTTCATGTTAGTTTTATGTGAATGTTGGGAGAAAGAATAATCACTGAAGGACCGAAAGGAAATTCAGTGCAAGTTTGAAGTACTGCTGTTATTGAATTCTTGTAGGCTTTTAGGTTACAGTACTCTAAAACGTATTTCCATCTTCTCTCTAACTGCTGATCCTCAGGAGGCAACCGTTGAGCTGGAAGGAGATGAAAAGCATGGTACGTATTTGGATTAATTATTGGTTTTATTCCTGATCCTTTTCACGCTAATTCTGACTAATTTTAGAAAGCAGTAGAATTGGTCTTAATCATAGCCAACTTTTCTCCTCTGTCTTTTCTTCCTTTTTTTAAAAAAAGTTTCTCATTTCTGTCATTCTACATATTTTTTGTTCAGTTGCTTCCTCCTACTTTCTTGTCTGGGTCTGAGATGACTTCTGAAAATATATGCTCACTCCTATCCCGTTTGACCCATTTTAATTTATTGAGTAAAATCCAATGGGCAGTACAAATGGAATGCAAACTGACTCAACTGATCTTCCCCTTGTCCTTTTGAGGCTTTTTATGTCTACAAAACCATCAAAGTTTTTGATGATTTTGTAAATTATGACAAATGAAAAAAAAATTGCCATTCCCTTTGAGAGGTTCCCTCAACTGGATTTCAGGTAGTATTTGCTTCAGAAAAAAATTGCCATTAAGATATGCTATTCAAAAGAAAACAGATTTTTCTAAAAGCCAGCATTGGACCATCACTATGCTAGTGTAGCATTTTTATGCCTTCTAAAATTACATAATGTTGATGTTCAATAGGTGGGCTTGTCAAAAGGATATTGGAAACAAAGAAAGATTATGAAGTACAACAGTTGCCAAAATCTGCTGAAAAGGTAACACACTAATAATTTTTAAAGAGATGGGTCAGATTCATAGTTGCTTGTTTTTTTTTAAGTATATGCACCCTCAGTTTTCTCTTGTCATCTAGTTTCTTACCCAGAAAGCAAAACTAACTCTTCAGTTGAAGCAGTGTACATTTTTATATTTTTAGTAACTTCAAATTAATAATAGTTCTTCTGTAAAAGTCTGTGCTTTTTATTGAAACATGCATCCTTTTAAGATGCGTTCTCAATGTTTTCAGACTGGTCATGTGGTTCCTCCCACCCGGAAACGGAAATAAAACATGTGCATGTTTTACTTCCACTTCCAGAAGCGGCAAGGGTATTGGGGGCTGGATGAATTGGTGTCAGGAGCCAGGTCTTACCTGTGGGCTGTAGGTTACGAATGCCTGTTCTAAGAACTACATAATTGTTAAAACTAATTTTTTCATATTCTTTTCAATTAATGTTCTCCCTTCTGCATTGGAATTTCTTCAGAGATAATGTGCCCTGGTGATCAGACTTGAAGATTAAGTCCCTGTTTACCATCCAGCAGCCAATCACAAAAAAAAATGTAATAAAAAGTGTGAATTATGATAGTCAAAGGTCTGTCAGCACTTGAGGGAGCAAAGCATATGTTTTGATTTGACATACTTCCAGTCCATCTTTCAACCAATAAAGTCCTTATTACTTTAATTTTTATTTGTTAAAAAATGTCAATAAATGTTGTTCGTTTGCTACACATCTTGCTGGATGATGTGTGTTGCAGTGGATAAATAGTTTGGCTTAGCCTGGGGAAATCTAAGTAAATAAGTTATCCTACCACCCATACAGCTTCCCTGAATAAATATGGCCAGTCAAAATCTCCCAGAGTGACCTACTTCACAAGATTATTGTGGGATCAAACAGATGGCTGGGGGTGGTGTCGGGTGAAAGAATCATGAATGCCTCCCTGACGTCCTGGTGAAAGTGGTAGGAGGAAAATATACTTCAAAATTACACACCATAACACTTCAAAGATACAATTGAGCAGGGAGAAGAGAAAATTCAGATCATACTAAAGAGTCAGTCTCTGGGTTACTAAAACCAAAACTTTGAACTGGCAGCCAAGACTAACGCCATTATTTTGATTCTTCTCTGCTTCTCATGTGTCATTCTTTGCCAACTGGATTGTCTGATATCTTCCTTCACAATTTAATGGTTTTACCAAACTTCTCAACTTACTTTGCTGAAAATCTTGGTTCATTTTCTTTTAATCCATTCCATCCAGGAGTTTCATGTTGCTGTTTTCTACCTGTGGCTTGAATAGCATTGTTACGACGTTAGTGTTGAGTATATTTTTCTCTCTCTCCTCTGTACCTCTAAGAAATAGGTCTGCTTGTGGCTGTCCAGTAGTTAGACCACAACTACCATCAGCTTTAGCCAGCAGCCTGGATTTCAGAGTTAGAAGCCTAAAATAGAAGAGTGCGCCCAATTTTGATGTGTCTAGGTGACTCGGGGTACTGCATTGGCTTATTGGTTAAGATGATGAACATGATGACTGGAAGGTCAGTAGTTTGAGACTCAAGTACTGCATGACAGAGTGAGCTCCCATTTCTGTTTCACCCCCTGCCAACCTAGCAGTTTGAAAGTAAGAAATTGAAAGTAGATAAATAGGTACCACTTCAGTAGGAAGAGAAAAAGAGTCCCATGCGCTCTGGCATCTATTTGTGCCTGGCACATGACCAGTGAAACATTTGCAGACACAGCACTGGCTCTTTGGCTGTAAGCAGAGATGAGCACTGACCCCTCTAGAGTCGGATACAACTGGCTTTCAAGCAAAGGTTACCTTTACCTATAGATGTATTCCTTTATGTGTAAATAACATGGATACTCTCGCAACATGGATGCCCCATCATATCTAATTTACATTAACTTGTTCAAGAGTATTTTCACAAGTTTCTTGTGGTGCACCAAATTATATGAAGCCTACTGAGCAAAGGGAGTTTTCAGATCATTCTTGACTACTGAACTATTATCCAGCGAGAGAATTGTAGAAGGGTAAACTGATCTTCATATACTGCATTTTGGGTTGTAATTCTGGTGTTATGGTTTCAATGTTGTCTCTTACATATCAGTGCCCATCTTCTACACTGCATGGTTTGCTTTTCAGTCTGTCTTATATATTTAGTTAGCCTTTTATCAGTGCTTTGCTTCCCTTTCCTTCATTTCTGTCTTTAAAAAAACAATTAGGAGAAGCCACTTCTATCAGAAGCAACAAGGAGAAAAGAGAAGGACCTAGTCGCAAAAGAAATAGACAAATTCCGTGGATCCATTCAGGCCCTTTGTCGGAGTGCTCTCCCACTTGGAAAAATCATGGATTATATTCAGGAAGATGTCGATGCCATGAAGAATGAGCTCCAGGTGTGGCAGAATGAAAACAAGCAACTTGAAGAGGCATTACTGGAGGAACAAGGGTGAGGATGTCAAAACATGCACAGAAGCACTGAGGGCTATGGGCAAGTTTGAATATATTTCAAGCCAGGTAAATTTGTTAAGGTGGAGGGAGGATGCCTCTGGATACACCCTCTACCGAAAGGCAGGGAAGGGAGTGAGAATGGGGATGTCAGAAATCGAATGAGGGAGAAATTGACGTCTTCTAATGACCAATGTGGACTGCGGTGGCTTAGTGGTTAAAACACTGAACTTGACGACCGGAAGGTTGGCAGATCACCAGTTCAAGACCCGAGTATTGCATGACAGAATGAGCTCCCATCTATCTCCCAGCTCTTGCCAACCTAGCAGTTCGAAAGCAAAAAATTGCAAGTAGATAAATAGGTACCACTTTGGTGGGAAGGTAAATAGCGTTCCGTGCTCTCCGGTATCTAGTCATGCCTGCCACATGTCAGTATGGATTTCCAAAGTCTAATGTGTTGTTTGTCTCCTTCTCAGGATTACAGATGGCGTGGTAGAACCCCTGAAAGTAGGACTTGCAGAATTGGACCAGTTGATCAAAGATGAACAAGACAGGATCTGCGCAAAAAGGGCAAACATTTTAAGGAATGAAGAAAAAATTCAGAAGATGATTCATAATATTAATTTGAGAAGGTGAAAAAGAGAAAGACATAGGACTGGAACTTTCTTTTCTACTAAACAGAAATGAAAAAGAAACAATTTTGTATTGTGTGCATAGAAAACTATTGCATACAATAGTACATGTATTTTCAAATTACTTTATTCACATGGTTATGTGTGGCCTTGGAACATTGATACCATTCAGATGAAATTTGCCATTCATTCAGCGTTTGTACTCAGTGTAACATATTCACTGGTTGAAACCCTGTTCCTAGAAATTATGCTGCATAAGACTGTCATCAGATGTTGCAGATTAAAAAAAAAAAATAAACATTTCCGATTCACCTTTCCAAGTCTCAAGGCAATCTTGGTATCCCTTTCATTATGGGGAGAGCCATTTTGGGCCATGAGACGTAAAGGAGAGTCATCATAAATTTCAAAACAAAAATTGCCACATCTGGTGATATACTTTACATGGCATAATTTGCGTCAGAATTCCAGTCACTTAACTTTTCTTGGTAATTTTTCTGTTCTTGCTGGTGGCAGAAGTTACTTTCCTTTAATATCAGTATCCAATGATAAAACTTGGTCCTTCATTTCTGCTGTATGAGGCATTCTCAAGAAAAGAAAAGTAATTCTGCTCTGATTGTTGATGTGTGGAGTTTCAGAGATTTGTAGTTGTTAAAATGAGCTGGAATACCATCTGGTGTTAGCAAACTCAAATGAAAAAATGTTAAAATCTTACTGATTAAGAAACAAAACTCTGCTTATGTGGTTTTCTGAAACTCTTACAACATGAATGAGAACAAAAGAAATTTAACTGAACATGTTCAATTACTGTTGTATGGCCTTGATTTACTTGAAAATGGTTGGTTTGAATAACATTTTCTTTCAAATATTCAGTCATTTATACTTTTAGATGTAATTATTCTGAGAATTAGTAATTGGGGGAGAGGATGCAATTAAGGACACATGGCAAGCTTGGGTTGATTTTTTTGTCTTAGATGTCTCCAATATGGTTTTGAACTAGGAATAAGGCAAAAGGTGAAAGTTTTCAGTTGTCTTAATATGTGCTTCCTTTTTCTGCTGGGCCAGTTAATTATCTCTCTCCACTATAAAATTGTCCTTTTCTCTAATTCACAGTAAGTATTGACTTGCAATGATATCTGCTTTGCACTAGGTGGCACCTGAGACTGATGTACCCACCCCTTCATTCATTGCTGGCCAACGCTACTCCGTCCACCAGTAACAAGCAAAACATATTAAACATTGTGTTTATATGTTTCACATAAGGTTGAGGAGATTGTAGTTTGCCATGTACTGAAATCATGCACAGCTCTTGACATATGCAGTAACGTCTCCATCAGATATTCTCTTCAGTGTTTTCATTTGTGGCAATTTTTACCTCTTTACAGAGTATGTAAGTCCTTGTTATTTCCCTTTGTGGGTTGTTTCTCTTCACAGGAAATGAGGTAACAGAAATAGAAGGACGGCCCCTCACCATCACCATCCCTTTCTCCCATGTGCTGTTGCCACGGTGTAAGGTAAAGGATGAGGTTTTGAATGCATGTATCATCATTGATGGAAGCTTTTCCAAATTGAAAAATGTGAATAAAGTTTTGAGTGCATCTGCTGCTGTGTCATGGTTGGGCAGTCACAGATCTTGGGAGCTGATGGCTTTAGGAGTCAACTACCTTTGCCAAGGCACAGTTTTATACTGCCACTGCCGTTCAGGTACTGAATTTGAGGACTAGAAGTTCGGAAGGTCAGCAGTTTGAGATCTGAAGCCTGCACGACAGAGTAAGCTCCTGTTTCTGTCCCATCTCCTGTCAATGTAGCCGTTCAAAAGAAATTGCAAGTAGGTAAATAGGTATTGCTTTGGTGGTAAAAGTAACAGCATTCTGTGTGCTTCAGTGTGTAGTCATGTGTGCTATATGACCACAGAAATGTGCAGATGCAGACAACACTGGCTCTTTGGCTGTAAACAGAGATGAGCACCAAATCCAAAGAGTCAGATATGACTGGCTTTTGAGCAAGGAAGACCTTTACCTTTACTCTGTTTCCTTACAAGTGTACCATTATACCTAATTAGCAAGCTAACTAGGTATAGGCTGGATAGAAGAACTATCAAGTGGATACACTATTTGTTACAGAATGGTACTCAGAGAGCGCTTATCAGTGGCTCCTTCACAAACAAGTTAACAGGGAATCACAAGGCTCCGTCATAGGTAATATTTTTTTTAATGGAGTGAATGAAAGGATGGAATGCTTATCTAATGTGTGGGTGACACAAAATTGGGTGGAATACCTAATGCTTCGAAAACAGAAACAAAATTCATTTTAAAAAAATAGGCTGGAGCATTGAGCTGGAAACAGAAATGGATTACCGCGTATACTCGACTATAAGTTGTCCCGAATATAAGTGGAGGTACCTAATTTGGACCTCTAAAACTAGGAAAATAGATTGACCCGAGTATAAATCGGGGGTGGAAAATGCAGCAGCTGCTAGTGAGTTTCAGTAATTAAAATACATGAAAATACGGTAAAATTAATTTATTCAGACATTTGTGTGGGTATGTTTTTGAGTTTTTATGGCAGTGTTAGTGCTTTTTAAAAAATGTATGTTTGAATTTGCACCACCGGGGTTTTGGGACCCTCAGGGTTGTTGACCTGAGTATAAGTCGAGTCCCTTTTTTTGAATCTCATTTTGGGGGCTAAAAAACTAGACTTATACTTGAGTATATACAGTAAATTTAAAATTCTATGCCTAGGAAAACCTTCAAATGAACAGTTATAAGATGGGAGGATATTTGGCTCAGGAATTCTACATGTGAAAAGGATTTTGGTATTGCAGAACGCAAGCTGAATAGGAGCCAAGAGTGTAATGCAATGTTTCCCAAAACTCCACAGGGGAACTTCAATTCCCAGAAGCCTAAGTCAGTAGTACATTGGCTGATCAGTGCTTTGGGAAATTGACTTTAGGCTTCTGGAAATTGAAGTCGAAGAACCAAAGATTGGGAAGCACTGGAGTCAACATTTCAAAAAGTTGTTTTGTGGAAAGGTATGCTTCTTAAAGAAAGCTAACCCTGACCCAGGTCGTTAGATTGCCTTGTACCTACAAGTGACATTACTAAACTTGTTATGCTAAAGTAACTAGATTAGGCCCATTTGAATCAATAGGATTTATAAAGTTGACTCACCAAAACGCCACCAATTTGGTGGGGCTGATCCTAGGCAACCTATTATGCTAAGCAACAGGATTTCACCTTTGGCCTCTTCTGTGTTCTAGGGATAATACAGTTAAAAGTGAAACGAACAACATTTACTGAATACAGTGAGCAGAAAGTTCCAAAGTGTCAGGAAATCCAACTAGTATCTGGTGAAATGCTTGTGCCTTCAATAAATGGCTTGGCAAGAGGATGTGGGATACTGAGAATACTGTACTGTTCTGCAAAACGTCCTGTTCCAACTCTGTTTAAGAGATCTGTTCATTCAAAATAAAGATGCCACATGTGCCAGGTAACCCTGGCTGGCCCCTCCCTTGGTGGGAGGCACAGCTGGGGGGGTGTCGGGGTGTTGAGCTCATAGTCAAAATTTTCTACCCTGCAGGGCCTGTCAAAATATAACTCGCCCTGTTCCTTCTGATTAGATTGCAAATCCCATGTTTTCCGAGCGTTACCATTTTGGAGAACAGTCTCTTTCAGCTTTCAGAATTCACCATCCAGCGTGACCAAATGAAATATAGTAATTACATGCTGTCAAGGCAGTTCTGATTGATCGTGACTCTCCTTGGGTTTGCTAAGTATATTCTCAAAAGTGGTTTACTATTCCCTCTTTCTGGTGGCACTAAAAGGCTATGGAGATTGTTCAAGTCCCCATGGTTGGATATGCAACCCCTTCTGCCACATGCTCCGGGCAGTCTTGGCTGGTGTCCCTGCTGAAAGGCACAGTGCGGATTTGAGCTCATAATTCCTGACTCCACAGCCAAGAGCTGTATAAAATAGAATGGACTACCCCAGTGATTAAGAATGCTAGGGGACTAAATTATGAAATGAAAATGGTGGTCTCTAGGTAAGCACTGGTTATTTGTATTCTCCATGTTATGCTCCAGTTATGTGTGTATTGGATCTTATTGAAACCTCCATGTGGAGGACAGCATTTATATCGCCAATATATTGCTCAGAAATGCAAGTCTTCTCAAAATTCTTTACAAGACTGGGCATTTGATACGCAGCTACAGAAGTCTGAAAATACCTTTTGGGTCTCGACTAATCTTTACAACTGTTGTTGCATATGAAACTTATTCTGTTGCCCTGAACACATCAGCAAGGTGTGCGAACCCACCTCCTGCTGTATCCACAACTGAGACAAGGGCGTTTTCAAATAGTGTCCCTTCCCTGCTGCCAGTGTTGGCCGAGACACTTGTCTAATGCCTGCCAGACAGATGACTGAATGCTTTCATGCCTATGACTGGTACACTAGATAACAAAAGCTTTTTTGACAAACCTTTACAAGCACTAGGCATGGATTTGAAATGCTAGAAGGCCCTTTGTGAGAAATACATCGAAGGGGCATCATGTCCAGAAAGATTTGCCATGCTGCTGTTATTCAACACTTTGATTTCAGGACCCATGACTAGGAGACCAGAGGAAGGGATCACAGACTTGGTTCAGTTGCACAGTTGAGTCTGCCCTTTCATGACCCTAAAGACCACAGCAGACCAGGTTCTTCTGCCATCCCCCGTAGTCTCCTCGGATCCACGCCCACTGTGTCAGTGATACCATCTATCTGTCTCATCCTCTGCCACCCCTTTCTCCTTTTGCCGTCAATCTTTCCCAGCATGAGGGCCTTCTCCAGTGAGTTCTCTCTACTCATTTGGTGGCCAAAGTATTTGAGCTTCAGCTTCAGTATTTGACCTTCCAAGAAGCAGTAAGGATTGGTTTCCTTCCGGATGGACTACCTAGCACCAAATTGTGAATGAGTATGTAGAATAACCAAGTCACTGTTAGGTATCTGACAACAGCAAATCACTGAGAACAACAATTATGTCTTTATCGTCTTGACATTTTACACTATTTTGTTGAAGGTTCTAATGCAAACAACAACCACAGTGATCTGAAGCAACGGCGACATGTGTGTTTTACTGTTTTCTTAAATATCTGCTGTATTACATAACTTTGCAGCCCTTGTTCCTTTAGAATTGATTGTTGTCCTGGTCCAATAGTGTTTACATCATGAATTGGGATAAAAAAAAATCTTGAATCCAAATAAAAGCATCTCTCTTGCCCAGTGATACTGTTTCCAGGAACTATATATTTCTTTGCTACTGTTAATGTCTTTGTTTTCATTCTGCTTGTGCCCAGCTCACCAGAGATGGATTCTTGTGATTTTACATCTTTTCCACCAGATATAACAATACAATACTGTAATTGTGTTCCATCAAGTCAATCCCAACTTATGGTGACCTTTTCTAGGTAGACAATACACAGGAACAGTTTACCATCCCTTTCTGCTGGAGGTATCCTGCTGCCTGTGCAGCTTGTCCAAGGTTTTTCTCCTTGGAAGCACAGTAGAGAATTAAACTCCCAATTGCTCATCTTGGAGCCAAAATACCTGAACTGCCAAGCGGTTTGGGCAAGTGGATCCACCCAAAGCCATAGGTTGCATTCCAAAGCAGTCATTCATAAGAAGTCTGAAATCACAGAACACATACTGGGTTTTGTGCTTTGACCATGGAAATGTATTTTCAGGCTGGGGAAGAGAAGACAGAACTGTTACAGCAGTGGTGGCGAACCTATGGCACGAGTGCCAGAGGTGGCACTTGGAACTCTCTCTGTGGGCACCCGTGCAGTTGCCCCAGCAGAGTGTTCATTCCGCTCCTTGATCCCACTCCTGCCCAGCAACCCAATGGGAGTGTTTCCTCCCTCCCCTGTTGCCATGTTGGCACTTTGTGATAAAAAAGTGGGTTTGGGGTTGCAGTTTGAGCACTTGGTCTCTAAAAGGTTTGCCATCACTGTGATACAGGATTTGTTCTTAAACCTGCTTTGGCTTCTAGCTATTGCTACATGCTTTTCATGGTGCTTTCAGAGTGACCACTTTGCAAATCTGCATCAGAGTTTCCCCAAAGATTAAGACCAGACTGCTTGTGTCTTAGTTTCTAGGTAATTTCTTTTTTGCAAATAGGATCGACATTAGCCGTCCTCCAATATGCTGCCACTTCAGATATCCTACCTGAGGAAGACATTCTCTTCCTAATTTTACTCTAGATCCCAACTCACGGCTTCAACTCTTCCCACTCTTGGGACCAGGGAAGTACTTGAGAGCAGTCCTCCAGGTGGTCATCTTTAATGCTGCGATTTTACGACCCAGGGAATGATGGGGTATGTGTGTTGCAATACAGTGCTAACTTCTGCTCTGGCAGTACAGAAGACCAAAATGCTCCATCCCCTGCATGACAATCTGAAAGAGATTAGCAGACAACTACTGTGTCATTGGGAATACAGTGTCTTAGTGGTTAAGATGCTAAATTTGACGACTGGAAGATCAGCAGTTCAAGACCCAAGTTCTGCATGCCAGAGTGAGTTCCCGTCTGCTCCAGCTCCTGCCAGTCTAGCAGTTTGAAAGCAAGAAATTGCAAGTAGATAAGTAGGTACCACTTCCATGGGAAAGGTAACAGCGGAGATGAGCACCATTTTGGGATGCTGTGATTTTGTATTGTTGATCTGTTATATTGTGTTGTATTCGATTTTATGTTGTAAGCCGCCCTGAGTTGGTTTTCACCAAGTAGGGCGGCATATAAATCGAACTAATAATAATAATAATAATAATAATAATAATAATAATAATAATAATAATAATAATTCACTGGAGTCAGGTGTGACTAGCTTTTGAGCAAGGGTGACCTTTACCTTTTACCGTGTCATTCCTCGAAGTTACGAGTAAAAAGGTAAAGGTCACCCTTGCTCGAAAACCAGTTATATCTGACTCTAGGGTTCAGTGCTCATCTGTTTCATAGCCGAATAGCCAGCACTTTCTGTGGTCATGTGGCAGGCATGACTAATTGCTGGAGTGCACAGAGTGCTGTTTACCATCCCTCCGAAGTGGCCCCCATTTATCTACCTGCAATGTCTTGTTTTCGAACTGCCAGGTTGGCAGGAGCTGGGACAGAGACGGGAGCTCATTCCGTCCTGCTGTACTACTCGGGTATCGGAACTGCTGACCTTCCAGTCAGCGTCTTAGCCACTTGAGCCAATACTGAGAAGCTCGTTAACCGTCGAAAGCTTTTCGGCTTTCCCCTTAAAGGAAACCAGTCCGATCCGTTGCCTTTTTCCCAAGCAGGGCGAGGCTGAGCCGAGCCACCTTAACTGGGGAAGCCGGAAGCCCCGGGGTTGGTCTCTGTCCACCCATCGCGGGGGAAGGAAGGAAGGAAGGCCGGGAAGGTTCGGCCGCTGGGCAGGAGTCGGAGGCCAGGGAGGGTGTGTTTGTTTTGGGGCTCCCGGTCAACCGATGGCTGATGCTGCTACTACCAACCCAGGCGGCAGGGCTGTGGGTGCCGATCTTGGCCCCGAGACGGCGGCGCCGGAGCCTGGGGCGACAAGTGGCTATGAAGGTAACGTATGAAGGGCAAAAAGCGGGGAACGCCTGGCCAGGAGGCCGAGGCGCTTTCAGGCACTCTTCTGTTCTTCCGCGACTTGCCGTGGCTCAAGGGGCCGCTAAGACGACGACTGGAAGGCGAGAGGCCACCAGTTCGATTCCCGGGGACTGCAGGACGGAAAGAGCTCCCGTCTCTGCCCCAGCTCCTGCCAACCTAGCAGTTCGAAAGCAAGAGATTGCAAGTAGATAAATAGGCACCACTTCGGCGGGAAGCGCCCCGTGCGATCCGGTGTCTAGTCATGCCTGCCACGTGACCACGGAAACGGCTGCAGAAGCAGACAGCGCTGGCTCTTCGGCTTGGAAAAGGAGATGAGCACTACTGAACCCTAGAGTCGGATACGACTGGCTTTCGAGCAAGGGAAACCTTAAGCTGTGAGGAAGCCCTGACGCAATGCGCTCGACGGCGCAGAGAGAGAGAGAGAGAGAGAGGCCCGCCTTTGGCAGAGCTTTCTATAATAATAATAATAATAATAATAATAATAATAATAATAATAATAATAATAATAATAATAATAATAATAATAATAATAATGGCAGAAGAAGTCTGATGTTGTTCCCATAGTGATCAGAGAACTTGGAGCAATACCTAAAGGACTCCCTAGATATTTGGAAATTTGGGAGTTATCTGATTTGAACATCCTAACTCTCCAAAAAACAACTCTCCTGGGGACTGCATATATACTCAGACGCCTTAACAGCTCTTAGGTCAGTGGTGGTGAACTTATGGCACACATGCCAGAGGTGACACTTGAAGCCCTCTCTGTGGGCACCCATGCGGATGCCCCAGCACAGAATTAACCCCCCTGCCCAACAGCCCAATGGGAGTGCTTCCTCCCCCCCCCCCAGCACAGAGTTTACCCGCCCCTCTGCCCAGCAGCCCAATGGGAGCATTTCCTTCCTCCCCTGTTGGCACCTTGCGATAAATAAGTGGGTTTTGGGTTGCATTTTGGGACTTTGGTCTCTCAAAGGTTCACCACTGCTGACTTAGGTCCTTGGTTAGGGCTTGAACTGTTAATTTTATTCCAGTCCTTGACTGTGAACCAAATGGTTTATTATTATTATTATTATTATTATTATTATTATTATTATTATTATTATTATTATTATTATTATTATTATTATTATTATTATTATTATTATTATTACTTAACAATAACAACAGTAATTTCATGTCAAATTATTCTGGGTTGAAAGGATTTTTGCTGGAGGAAGTCAGCTCCTTTCATGTCTCCAAGATCTTTTTCCCACTGAAGTGGTCCCTATCGATTTGCTTGCAATTTCTTGCTTTCGAACTGCTAGGTTGGCAGGAGCTGGGACAGAGACAGGAGCTCCCTCCATCAGGCAACACCCAGGTCTCGAACTGCCGACTTGCTGGCCTTCCAGCTAACCAGGCGAGCTTCTTAACCACTGAGCCACCACAGCCCCTTGTAAATAAGGGCTGAGTTTCAAGATGTGATAAGTAGTTAAGAACGGCTTGACCACAGCCAGGCCCCTTAAGTAATATCTGAGATTAAACAAAACAGAACAGCTGTTCTGTTTTATAGATGACCCCATAGTTCAGGGGTGCCCAAACTATGGCCTGTGAGCCAGATCTGGCCCCCAATGCTAATTCATCTGGCCCACAAAGCCCTCATTGCTCCCAGAAGTGAAGTAAAATGTGCCGCTTTCGGGAGCAATGAGGGCTTCACAGGCTAGATGAATTGGCATCGGGGCTTGGAGACGGCCCACGAGCCATAGTGACCGGCCCCCTGACCCATGTGACTGGCCCACAGCCCAAAAAGTTTGGGCACCCGTGCCATAGCACTTGGTGCACACTGGGGTGGTTCACAAGTTAATTAGCATTTTGCTCCCAACATGGTGGGTACTCATTTTATTACCCTCAGAAGGATGAGTCAACCTTCAACCGCGTCAGGACTGAACTCACAACATTCTGGCTGCAGCACAGCAGTTTAATCACTGCACCACCAGGGCTCCTATATAAGTGGCTCATAGGTCACATGGTGTCAAAAAACCTCTGTTCCAAACTCTTAGTCTCCAATTCACTGCTGAGCCCTTCTTGGACTCAAAGTAATTTGACCTAAAATATAGTACTGTAGTGGTCAAAAGTCTTAGGCCAGTGGTAGCAAGCCTTTGGCGCTCATGCCAGAGGGGGCACTCGGAACCTTTTCTGTAGGCATGTGGGCTGCCAAAAATTTTACTACCACACTGTGGGCAGAGCCAATGTTGTGGGTGGAGCCAATGTCATGGGCGGAGCCTGCATCATGGGCGGAGCCAAAGTAAAAACCCATAAAAATAAGTACACATAAAAATACAAATTAAATAGGCATAAAAATACTGTACACATAAAATACACATTAAAAATAAATACACATTAAATAGACATAAAAACATAAAAATACAAATTAAATACACAAAACACATAAAAATACTCATTAAAAATAAATACACATTAAATAGACATAAAAACAAAAAAATACAAATTAAATACACAAAACACATAAAAATACTCATTAAAAATAAATACACATTAAATACACATTAAAATATACCCACCCAACCCACACCCAAAGGCGAGTCACTTACCCTGGGGAGCAGGCTGTAGGGAGCTTCAGGCTAGCAGCAGCTCTTCCTCCTCCCTGCTTGGGAGGACAGCAAGGAGGCTGCCAAGGGCCTCAGCAGCAGCCACCGGTTCCTCTGCACTGCCACACTCCAAGCAGCAAATGGCTGCTTAGCTCAGTAGGTAGGGCGCAGTAGGAGCGAATGCACGCCAAGCGCTGTAGGTGCACTAAGCGCTGTGGGGAAACCAGTGAAAAGGTAAGCTCCCAAGGTGGTTCCCCCAAAAAGCCGCTACTGGTTCTCCGGGACATCGGGAAAGCTACTACCGGTTCTGGCAAAGTGGCGTGAACTGGCTGCTGGCCATCACTGCATGTGTGCTGCCACCCTAGCACAGAGTGCTGTAACCCCACACACATTCTCAGTCCTGGCAGAAGCAAGCAGGGACTGCAGAAAATAGTTGCTGATGCCGCCTCCACCGCCACCACAGTAAGTGATGTCTTGTGACTTTTGGTGGCGGGGTGGGTTGTTCCCTCCATTATAATAGGTGCCTCATGGTCAGGACAGAATTCTAAGGTCTAACAAGAAGAACAATCTCTCCAGCACAGGTCGCAATCTGAAGGAATGGTTGAAGGAGCAGTTCTGTGACCAACCCCTTGACACCAGGTTGCACGATGCTGCTTATGTGGGGGACTTGCAGACCTTGAGAAGCCTATTAGAGGAACGGAGCTTCCAAAGGTTGGCTTTCATCTTCTTAGATGACCCTGAACCCTATTGCTGAAGCAGAAACAGATAGGTAACCCTGAAACAGAAACAGATAGGAAATGTGGAAAGGAAGAAAAGGGAATCAGGCCTCCTGTGCATTTGAGGTTCTGTTTCCATATTGTTTCCATGCCTGTCATTCGCATGCTTCCTTTTTTGTAGAGCTGCAATTGAGCAGGGGCTCAAGTGTTTAAGATGCTGGCTGGGAGGCAGAAAGTCAGCAGTTCAAAACCCGAGCACTGCATGTTGGAATGAGGGCCAATCTCTGCCCCAGCTCCCGCCAACTTAACAGTTCAGAAGCAAGAAATTGCAAGTAGATAAATAGGTACCACTTTGGTGGGAAGGTAAACAGCATTCTGTGCACTTCAGTGTCTAGCCATGCCTGCCACATGTCCACGGAAATGTCTGCAAACGAAGACAGCACTGGCTCTTTGGCTATAAACAGATGAGCACTGAACCCTAGAGTTGGATACAGCTGGCTTTCGAACAAGGGTGACCTTTACCTTTATCTAATTAGTGCCAGGCCCTTTGTGCTCACTAGATGTAGTAATCCAGATGAACATTAGGATTGCATGTAGGCACCAGCAAATATTTGTCCACTTGACGTTGGTCTCTCTCCTACCTTAATTGCATCACTTGGGCATATTTATGTGTCACATTTGATGCCTGCAAAGCACAGCTTGTAGTGATCAGACACCTGTCCATCCAAAAGATCTCTCCAGATTGTGGTGTGTGTTTGGAACAACGGTGGTTTTTGCATAGTACGTGTCTTGCCTGTGTTTTCTTTCTTTGCTTCTGCCAATACAGTGCCAGGTTGGCGAGTGCAACAGGCATTCGTTGACATGCATGCTTTCCGCATCAAGGGACAGAAAAGCTGCACCTTAATTTTTGTTGCCCATTGCCGCCCCCTTCCCGAAGAGTTGCAAGTTTGCAAAGTTTGCAAATTTTAAAGCAAAGAAAGATTTGAGTCATGGTGTATTTTTGCCTTCCTTCAGCCGCATCAATGAGAAATCTGTGTGGTGTTGTGGCTGGCTCCCTTGTACACCCCTGCGGATTGCTGCTACAGCAGGGCATGGGAACTGTGTGGAATTCCTGATTCGGAAAGGTGCTGAGATTGACCTTGTGGATGTAAAAGGACAAACAGCCCTGTACGTAGCTGTGGTGAATGGGCACCTGGAGTGTGCACAGATCCTGTTGGAAGCCGGCGCGGCTCCGAATGGGAGCCGTCACCACCGCAGCACACCAGTGTATCATGCTGCCCGTGTAGGCAGGGCTGACATCCTCAGAGAATTGATTCGGTAAGTACACATTTATTTCACATCATATTTGCTTTGAAGCTAATTACCCATCAGATGAATATGGCAATCTGCCAATTACAAGAGTCGGCAGTAAACAGAACAGGAGGAGAGTTAAAGTGAGAAAGGGTCCTGAGCAAATAGAGAGGAGTGGGCAGAAAGATTTCAGAATTCTTATCTAAAAGTAATGAAATTATATCGTTCATTTCTGCCTTCACTGTAAATAAAAGTACAGTTGTATCTCACTTAAAGAGCATAATGCATTCCACAGGATTGCTCTTGAAGCGAGTTTGCTCTTTAAGCGAAACACCATTGTAAGTGACCAATTGTGGGGGGGATTGCAAACCCCAATTTATTTGTTAAGGTAGTTTTTGGTTGGTTTTATTTGTTAAGTGAAGTGAACATTCAGAGAAAATTCTGCTCTTTAAACGAGTTACTCTTTAAACGAGGCACTCTTTATGCGAGGTTTGACTGTATAGTTGTGCCTCGCTTAAAGAGCACAATGCGTTCCACAGGATTACTCAGTTTTATTCCCTCTTACCTTTCCTAAGCACAGGTTAACACATGAGTTCTCACAGACTCCAGTATTAAAGGGTAAATAAGACAACTCAGAAGCTTACACCTACTCCTCAGCATTTTAAAATCTAATTAAAAGTCTTTATTTACTGAACTATTTTCACCTTACACCCAGCCTTATTTTAACCATTAAAAAAACCATTATAAATGGAATGCCAGTTAACACAATTCAGGAGAAATTGCAGGAGAACTAAATGTGCTGGGGCTATGGTGGCTCCGTGGTTAAGAAGCTCAGCTTGTTAGCTGGAAGGCTGGCAAGTTAGCAGTTCAAGACCCGGGTGCTGCATGATGGATTGAGCACCCATCTCTGTCCCAGCTCTTGGGGACATGAAAGGAGCCTCATTTGAGCGCTCCCTGAGTGGAGTTTCTTCCGCAAAAATCCTTTCAACCCAGAATAATTTCTGACACAAAATTATTATTATTAGTTATTGCTGGTGCAAAAATAACTGCTAAAATGACAGTCTTTGAAGGCAGGCAGGGAAGAAATTGACAGGCATCTCTTGGTAGAATGGGTACCACTGTGAAGAGAGCCTTATGCTGCCCACCCATTTGTAACACCTCCCTCTGCAGTGGGACAATAATCCTGTGAAATGCTAGGCATGGAAATGGGTTTATTCGGGAGGCAAAAGTAATTTGAATGAGAGAGATTTAAAGCAAAGCAAAGCAATCACACTTATATACCGCCTTGTAGTGCTTAGTGCACTCTCTGGGTGGTTTGCAAGTTAATTAGCATTTCCCCCCAACATGCTGGGTACTCATTTTACCCACCTCAGAAGAATGGAAGGCTGAGTCAACCTTGAGCCCTGGTCAGGTTCAAACTCACAAACTTTTGGATGCAGGACAGCAGTTTAAGCCTATATCTTCACACTCTCGTTGAATTTGGTGAGAGATGAAAGTGCTTGCCTTTCACTAAATGATGTACAGATTGTCTTGACACAGAACATCATGAAAGATGATGCCTAGGTTTCTCACCAGGTGTGCGTAATAAGTATGAATAATTATTAACTAGCAAATCCCTGTGACTCTGCAAAGCCACAAACAGAGAGCTAAGTTCCCCACTGTGCCTCCTGCAAGAAGAGCCAGCCTACAAAGCCTTGGGCAAGCTGCGTAGTCCCAGAGCATCCCTCCTCAGAAGGGAATGGTAAACCACTTCCGAGTACAGTTGTTGAGGGGAAGGGGGAATTTTTGGCACTTCCTGGTTGAAGGGGGGAGCTTCTTGCAGTGCCAAAATGTGACGAAAAATTCCAAAAGATGGTGCGGAAATACTCCAAATACCCTCCTGCTGCCAAGGGTAGTGTCGGAAGACACCCAAAAAAATTTCGTAGCTCAAAAAAAAATTTTTTTTATTTCAAAGCAATTTTTTCCCGAGATTTCCTTTCCTATTGCAAGTTTTTTGTAAGTAGAGGCATTTGTATCTCAAGGTTTTACTGTAGTTAGGGAGAGGTCATTTCTGAGAGCTTGCTTAGGCAGTGCTTCTTATCTCTTTCTCTTGCACTTAAATTGTATCTCATTTGTGATTCCTCTCCCAATAGATACAGTCACTGATGGGCCGCTCCCAGTTCGGACCGGTTCGCCCGAAGTGGTAGCAGCCATCCGGAGGGGATCACCAGGGTGGTAGTGAACCCCCGGGTGACCGGTTTGGTCACCTTTCCGGCGGCCCACTGGATATGTCTTTCGGGCAGCCAAAATGGCTGCTCAGAAGTGCGCATGCATCAAAACTCCATTTGACGAATGTGCACTTCTATTTTTAAGTGTGCATGCATCAAATGGAGTTTTAACGCATGCGCACTTCCAAGCAGCTACTTTGCCTGCCTGGAAAGGTTGCAGGCAGCGCCTGGAAGAGCGGCAGCGGCGACCTTTCCCTAGCGCACCGCAGGGCCGGGCCAGACCGCACTGCCGGGCCAGACCTCACTGCCGGGCTAGGCCGTTCTGCCTCCCTGCCTGCTGCTCCCCGACCCCAGGGTAAGGTAAGTGACGGGTTTGTGTTTGGGGTGGGTGGGTTGAGGTGTGTATGCTTTATGTAGTTTGTTTTTATGTGTATTTAATGTATTTATGTATTATGTGTATATGTATTTATTTTAATTTATATGTATTTATATGTGTTTATTTGTATGTATTTATATGTATGTATTTAAATAATGTGTATTTTTATTTAATTTTTATTTTTTTTTACTTTGGCTCCACCCACAACATCATGATGTCATGACATTGGTTCCTCCCACAACGTCATAATGTTGACTCCACCCATGATGTCAGCTCCACCCACAGTGTGGTAGTAAATTTTTTGACAGCCCACCACTGGATACAGTCCATGTAGGTTTATTCCACCATCTCATCCGGTCTGGCCCTGAGTCATCAAGAGAGAAGGCTGCTTAAAGCATAGACATGATATTCAAAGGACTTCATGTTTGATCTGCTAATTTTATTGTTGTGCTTGCTTTTGGCATTCTTGTGGGGAAATGCGTCCTGGACGAAGTCATCATGACTCAAGGAAGGTTCTTCTGTAGAAATAGGCCCTTTGGTCTAAGGTAACAAAGTGCAGATTTATACATCTGCTCGCAAGGCCAACCGTATTAAAATGTAGACTTTGGAAGACTTTCAGGTTTAAAATTAACTGAAACTGGGCCAACGTCTTCTGGCTGCATAATGTCTCCCTCAGGATGGCTCTGTTAATGCCAGACTGTCATGCTGAAATGCAGCTATTAATGAGTTTAAATTGGTTTGCAGAAAGCTTAATAATAAATCATGCCCTTCATTGACAGTGCACATAATATCTGCATTTCCAGCTAAAAGTGACCTAAAAGAATTCTCCAAAACTTCCTTATCTCTAAAATGGAGGGCAGAAACTGGATCTCCATATGTCTTCTATCCTCACAGTTTCTCATATCACCTCATTCCATGGGTGGGGAGAGGAGGCTGGGCTACTGTGGGTTTTCCAATACAAGCTAAGACAACCGATAGTCCTCTTCCAGGGTTCCCTTGTGACTCCCTTTCTAGAAGAATCAATCCCCTCTTTGTCATCCTAGCCTAGTGAAACTTAGCTTTCACCTCTTCTCCCCCAACCCTTGCTTGGAACATGTACCTTGGCACCACTGGTACTCTAAACCCTCATGACTCTTAGGTCACTGGCTCCAGTCCTGAGTTTGCCTCCTCTGCCTGTGCCTCTTATTTCCATCAACTACAGCAGAGAACCAGTAGCACGTTGCGGCCACTGCCCAACACACTCATTTTCTATTTTTTGAACAAAGGACCGCAGCAGACATGGGGACAGTCTAGACACTAAATAGAAGACATACTTCCTCTTAAGTATCTCACCCAGCAGGGACTGTGGTGGCCTGAACTTGTTGGGGTTTTTTTGTTCATATTTGTTTGTTTGTGTTTGTGTGTGCATGTGTAGCTCTGTTTTTGCATGTGACTCAGTGGTGGGCAGCCAAAAATTTTGCTACCACACTGTGGGCAGGGCCAATGTCATGACGTCCTGACATCATGGGCAGAGCCAACATCATAACATCATGGGAGGAGCCAATGTCATGACGTTGTGGGTGGAGCCAAAGTAAAATCAAATAAAGAATTGGTATACATAAAAATTAAATAATAACACACTACATAAAATACCCTCCCACCCGAAACACAAAGAAAACAAACCCTAGTTCCTTACCTTTGCTGGGGTCGGGGACTCAGGGAGCATCAGGTAAGTGACAGCAGCGCAGCCTAGCCAGGCCCGGTGGTGCTGCCGTGGGAGCGTTGGCAGTTAGCGGTGAAGGAAAGGCCACCACTGCTGCTCCAAGGACGCCACTGTGCCCTTTCCTTGTAGCCGAAAATGGCTGCTTGGAAGTGCGCATGCGTCAAAATACCATTTGACACATGCACACTTCTATTTTTCAGTGCACATGCGTCAAATGGTGTTTTCACGCATGCATACTTCCAAGCAGCCATTTTGGGCTGCCCGGAAAAGGAATCCGGAGGGTGGCCGGAAAGACGACCGAACTGGTCACCCGGGGATTTACTACCCCCCCCCCTCGGCGAACCCCTCCGGATTTCCGCTACCAGTTCAGCTGAACCGGTAGCAGCCCACCACTGATGTGACTCACTATCATTAGCAGACAGGACTGGGTAATAGAGGGAGATGCAGAAAGGCAAGACGGTTGGTCTCCTAAAGAAAACACCAGTCCCTTCGGGAAGGCACTGGAAGCCAATGAAGCAAAATTGGACAATGATGATGATGATACGCCCATTTAAAATTCTTCCTAGATGGCGTTTCCCCTATTTATAGTCTGAAGGCTGCACCAAATGTAAGGCAGGCATGTTGTGTAAAATGAGCACAGAGAAGCCAGTTGAACTGCCCCAGATAAAGTATTTCCCTGGCCATTGTGTTACACAGCTAATCTAAGGAAAGGACATCATCTGCCAGAATGTAGAAGTGTTTGTTTCTGTTCTTCTGCGACTAGGATTAGAGAATGTTAAATCCAGCAAGGCAGGTTGCACTGGTTACCGCTGGGACACACTTATCTGTTTATTTTGTGTTCATGTGGCCTTTCTCCTGGTGAAAAACTCACAGCAGCTATTGTGTAATAGCCGTTCTTAGGCAGACATGCCATATACAGACCTGGCCTCTCCTTTGCTTAGGGTTAGATTTAACATCATGGTCACTATAATTTGGCTCTGCCTTGATGGCCCATAACAAGCAACCCTCATCCCCCTTTGTGGTTGCTTTCTCTCCTCAGGTATGGAGCCGATGTTGATGTGAACCCCCATTTGGCTTCTGGGACCTCTGTCCCATCTTCCAGGCCGCTCACATCCCTAGTGGTCTGCCCGTTGTATATCAGTGCAGCCTATCACAACCTACCTTGCTTCAGGCTACTTCTGCACGCAGGAGCCGATCCTGATTTTAACTTCTGTGGCCCCGTGAACATTCAGGGCTTTCCTAGGGGCTCTGCAGTGTGTATGATGGATGCCATCTTGCGACACGGTTGTGATGCAGCCTTCGTCCGCCTCCTTGTTGACTTTGGAGCCAACCTGAATTTGGTGAAATGGGAGACTCTGGTCGAAGAAACTACAGGAAGGATCAAAGTGAACCCAGAAGCTATGCAGGTGTTCAGAGAAGCCAAGAGTAAGTGTTCATCATTCACCTAGAGCAAGGATCTGTAAACTTGGCTCTCCAGATGTTCTTGGACTTTAATTATCAGAAGTCCAAGTCAGCCCACCTGCGGATCAGGGATTCTGGGAAGTGAAGTCCAAGAACATCTGGAGAGCCAAGTCTTCAGACCCCTGATGGAGTGAGTCAGTGTGCAGTTCTTAATCTTGTGAGAACAGTCCTTGATGAGCTGGATTTTATAGACAAGGATTACTTCCCCATTGTTTTAAATGATAAAAATTTTAAAATATTTTAAAATATTTAATTGGAGAATTAATTAGAAATTAAGTAATATCATAATATTGTAATTTTTATGTGAATTAATTTAATTTTTCAAAAGACCGACTGAAACACAAACATTGTTCTTCTTTGCAGAAAGTCAGGAGGGAGAAAGTCTCTCATATAATTTTATTTAAATAATCAGTGTTACACAAGTTTTACCATGCTGCTGATCCTAAACAGAAGGCCCTACTCTTAGCGGAGGCTGGTTTAGGATTCTCATCAGCTAGAATACAAGCATGATCCCATCACAAGTTTTTAGCAATGGAGAATTATGCAGGAGGATATGATCCTTGGCATAGCCAGAATTTCAGAGTAATAAATGATAATTATTTATATCCCATACCTCTGCTAAAGATATCCACTAACATTTGATCTAGTCATAAAATCATAAATATTCAACATTAGCTGAAATCCTACTATTGCACTTGACACAACATAAATATTATTCCTGCAGAAATTCACATTGAGTTAGGCCCAAGTTCTTTACATTGTGTGCCTGTTTGCACAGTTGATTGTTCAGTATCTATATATTTCTATCTCTATCTCTCTATCTTTCTCTATATAGAGATACAATCTTTAGCAAAGATTATATCTATTTCTTCTCAAAAGTGTAATCCCATTCAGAAAGATAACCAGTAATGTATCCTATCAATTGTCTCCTGTCATCATATTTGTCTTTCAAATTATGCATACCGGTATTCTGTTTTTCCTGAACTAAATTTAAATTTATCAATTTTGTCCAGTCTTGTCAGTAACTAGCTGAGGATCAGAGACTCGTTTGTCCACGAGAAAGCAACTAAAAGTGATTTTACTGAAGTGTACAAATTTATTATTTATCTGCCTGTATTTCCACTTCTTTCTTATTTATTTATTTATCGCATTTATATCCCGCCCTCATCCAAAGACTCAGGGTGGCTTACAAAAAAAACCAACAATTAAAACACATTTAAACACATTAAAAGGTTAAAAAAATTAAAAGTTTAAAAGATTAAAAAGTGATACAGCAATAGCAATGCTATTAACCTCCCCCCCTTTTCATAGTGCTTAGGGTCCTCTCTAGATGGTTCACAAGTTAATTAGCATTTTGCCCCCAACATGCCCCTCACCAACCTCAGAAGGATGGATGAGTCTGAGTCAACTTTGAACCCCGTCAGGATCAAATTCACAGCCTTTTGGTTACAGGACAGCAGTTTTAACCCAATATTTTATCTGGCCTGTCACTCTGTGACCTTCCAGGGAGAGAAGGACGCTGCTCCCCCCCCCCTACACTTCTTGTGAGACAGAGCCAATTAAAAAGGGATTAGATGTTCACATGACACCAGGTTGAAAGATACTTAAAGTATATCTTTTACACCATTCATGTCTTGATCTGAGCAAGCAACTGAAATGCCAAGCTCATTTTCCCTGCTCCTTTCTTAGAACAAAAATGTGTCTTCTCCTTGGCAACACAATGGCACATTAGGTCTAAATAGAACTAGACCTAATTACTTGCAGGGAAGAAAAAATGTGTGTACAATCAGCATTCCTGTGCATAGTTTGTTTGAAGGTAAGCTCTGATGTGCTCAGTGTGACTTACTTTGTAAACATGCTTAACGCCAGTCACTTAGGTAAAAGTGAACCAGGGATGTTGTGACACTTTAAGGGCTAGTAAGTTTTATTCAGCATAAGGTTCCATGCACTCCTGCACATTCTGTGTATCGGATGCATCCAATGAAACATGTTACTCAGTACAGTGCTACAACACTACTGGATATTTCTGGTCCAACAGATGAACATGGCTACAATTTGTTCAAATTGTCAAAATCAGGATATGTCTCTTTGATGACAAATTTAGGTCTTTGATGGCAGAGTCAACTGGTGGTAAATCAGTTGGTTGTTTCAAGCAGTGTTTTGTTACTGTCCTGGGGGATTTATCATTTCTAAAGATACTTCCAATCCCCTTACCAAAATAAACTACTTAAATAAACATACACATTTACTGCAGTACCAAGTTATACTATCCACTCTCTCATGATCTGTTTCTTACGTATTTCATTGCAGGCTGCCCTAGAAGTTTGATGTCCTTGTGCCGGGTAGCAGTCCGGAGGGTGCTTGGGAAACGCCGTCTGCAGCTGATAGAAACTCTTCCAGTCCCAGTCCCCATCAAAAAGTTTTTACTTCATGAACAATAGTAAAATCTAATTGGATATTTTGGAGGACAATTTCTTTTCTTGGAGTTAGGTCTCTCTCTCTCTCTCTCTCTCTCTCTCTCTCTCTCTCTCTCTCTCTCTCTCTCTCTCTCTCTCTCTCTCTCACACACACACACACACACACACACACACACACACACACACACACACACCTTTCATTAAATTAGAGTGATCTAACAAAAAACAGAAGCAGTACTTCCTAGTGCTGTTCCATACTATGTCAATCGGTTAATGTCATAAAGTTATTTGCTGAGGTAATAGCACTGTTGCTTATCATTTGAAATGTATAGTGTTGCTACTTCCTGGTAAATCTGTTATGATCCAATGTGCGGGTGGACAACCTCCGAGGCTCCAGGTGTCATTTCTGCTGTCTTGCAGACAGTGCCATAGCCAGGATTCTAGATGTGGGTGGGTGAATATTTTTTTCAGGGTGGGCAACAAAGCCTCTTTTCAATGCATTCCTATGGGAAACCACACCTTGCCAGGGTGGGCAAACTGCTAGTTCCTGGTGGTCCAAGCCCACCCTTGGCCCCCTCTGGCTACGGCCCTGCTTCCAGACCTCAGAGGAGATCCACACCTGCCTCCTCCCTTCTGACCATTACATTTTGGTCAGAAAAATAGATGACATCTCCGGAGGTGAGGCATGTTACTGAAATCTCCTCCTTCAGTACCTGTGTTAGATAAGAAACAGCCTTTTTAAACAATAAAATAAAAAGGAAGTGTCTAGATAGGTGATGTTACCTTTTAAATGTGGGGAAGCTGGAGGTTGTCTGGGGGATTCTGGGAATGTCTGGGCAGGCAAGACTTGGCCAAATCCTCCTCTGGAGCAGCTATCCAGGGACACTTTTCTGGTGCCCAGTCCTCACCTCCACCCACAGTATCTTAAAAATATATGTGAATATACTGCATTAATTTAAGTCCTGTGGCTTAGCATAGTCAGTCTCACTGAATCAGCATGGATTTGGTGAGTCTGATCCTCTGTAAATGTCAAGGGTTCGAACGGGCTTGTAATTTATGGCCTTATGATTTAGTATAGACAAATTTATTTATTTATTTATTTATTTTATCTCATTTATACCCTGCCCTCATCCAAAGACTCAGGGTGGCTTACAAAATTAAAAACACAGTTTAAAACACATTAATTACATTTAAAATGGTTAAAAAGGTGTGTGTGAAGGTGTGTGTGTGTGTGTGTGAAGGTGTGTGTGTGTGTTTATTTATTAAATGTTTTCAGTGCTACTGTTCCCAAATAACTTAAGGGAGCACATTACTTCTATAGATTTATAAATCTCCTAAAGGATTAAGATACTGTAAATTGTAGAACATTACACCAAATAAAATAAGTCTGTCCTTCGGGACAGTGAAGTTTAAATTCTGTATGTATCTTGTTTTTTAGTTCTAACACATTCTTCATACAGCCCAGCCTCTGCACCCAAACAACACTCAACTACCATCTTTCCAAAGCAGCTGAGATAAAAAATGTCCTGTCCACTTCATACTCCCAATTTCAGTCAGAAACCCCAATTCACATGAAAGACCGTAAAGTGACATTGCATGAGAATGATAACTTCATACACTGTACCATTTCTGAGTAGCTGCTTCTACGTGACACAGCTGATAAAGGATCTGGTTTTTGTCATGATCCTATAAACCAGTGGTTCCCAACAGAAGCCGAAGTCAGTACATTGGCTGATCAGTGCTTTGGGGAATTGATTTAGGCTTCTGGGAACTGAAGTCCAAAACCTAAAGGCTGGGAAACATGCTATAAACCAACCATGGGAATGTGCTGTATCAGTTTACAGCCAGCTACAATGTATGAAATTAAAATTCCATATATTTGTTCACATGATCATATTGCTGAGATGACAAAAAAGGTATTAGGTAAGAATCCCAAATTATACAGGATCTCTTTTCCTCATTATAATTAGCCTAATCATTGGATTAACTTGGTCATTGTGCAAACATAGACGTAATAGATGTTTATCTTCAAATAATAGATTTTTATCTTCAAATAATAGTTCCTAAACCAAGGCAAATAAATAAATAAATGTTAGCAATCTGTCTGCATATCCTCTGTATCAGTGTGGCTCTTCTAGGACAATAGCTTAAAGCAGGGGTGCCCAAACTTTTCGAGTTGTGGGCTGGTCACGTTCCTCCCACCAGAAGTGGAAGGAAAATGTGCCTTACAATCTGTTTTGCAACAGGATAAGATAGATTTTTAGACTGCCATTTTCTCTGCTTAAACCAGGGCCCCCAAAACTTTGACCTATGTGTGGAACCCATGAATGTCCATGGTGAGGCAGAACAGACACACATAGTGGGGTTTGGCATGTGTGTCACCTCTTACGCCCACCCTGCCCATTGAGCCTTGGTATGTTTAAACTCACAGTCTGCATAGGGTTGTAGATGATTTATTCTCCCTACAAGGAACTAAATGGCTTAGCCCTCCTCCCAGCCGTTCAGTTCCTTAACTGTTCATCTCATGCCACTTTAGATGCATCCAGGCTTCCATGCAAAATAATGCTGGGAGATGTTTTTTGTGTTGCTGCCATCACAGCCCAATATGTCGTGTTCTGTATAGGAGGGTTAGATTCTGTTTGGTGAGCTTGATACATCTTTGGTGGAGCTGGAGATACTTCAGCAGAATAAAACCATTGAAACAGCAGGTATGCCTTGCAGTCATTTCTTTTAAAAGTAGAGCAGAGGGTGGATATTTCGCCTGTACAAGAAGTGCCAGTGCCTCTTGGTACCTTTGATCAAAGGATATGGGAGAATATTGGGGGGTGGGTGGGTGGGTGGGTGGTTTTTTTTAAACTTTCCTTTGACAGTGTTTGTGCCTCAGCCCAAAGTCTCCAGCAACTGCTTGCCCTGACCTGGTGTTCACAAATCGTCCTTTTGAATAGCTGGTTGATCTGATCATTACTTATTTCATAAATGTATTTATGTAAATATTCCACACTGATTATTCTAACCAACTATACTTAGATATGCTTAGCCCAAAGGTTCCCAACCTAAGGCTTGTGGGCCAGATCCAGTTTGCGATGCCATTTCATGTGCCCCCCCCCCAAAGGTATTCAAGAAACAAAATGTCCACCCATTTGAAGTTGTTGCGGCAAAATGGCCACCCCTATCATGCAGGCAGGGCAAAATGGCCGTCCAGCCCTTGAAGCTGACTGAGAGAGTGTGCCCTGGCCCCCGGCTTGAAAAAGTTGGGAACCCCTGGCTTAGTCTGTTAGATGTCTGAAGTTACTCAAGTGATTGCCTTGCCATTTCTATCGATATTTTATCTTCTTTATTCTGATTTGATTATCGTGTCATTGTTGCTTTTGTAAATTTGATGTGCCCGGATGATGAATCTTTTCTTTTCTGCCGCACTCTTGGCATTTTTACTTAAATGTGAACCATAAATATGTTGTACCTATTGTCGGATATGTTGTATCTATTGATTTTCCACAGAGAATTAATCCCTTCAAAAAATTTAAAACCAGTTGAGGAATATATTAACTTTTTCTCTATGCATTCAAAAGATCTCAGGAGCACAGCAGGTTTTGTCTCCTCACAAGAGAAGTACCTCCTAGATCAGCGTTTCTCAATGTTTTCAGATCGCGAGCCTGACCTCCTGGACAGCTGACTGGGCTGATCACGTAGTTCCTCCCACCCGGATGTGGAAGTAAAATGCACCCCATGCATGTGCAGAACACATTTAGCATTCTGTCCATGTGTGGGGTGTGTTTTACTTCCGCTTCTGGGAGCAGCGAGGGCATCGGGAGCTGGATGAATTGGGGTCTGGGTCTGGCCCACAGGGCGTAGGTTGCAAATGCCTTTCCTAGACTAAGGCTTGTTGGCTTTTTTTTTTTTTTTGCAGTGTCAGTTAGCAGCAACAGAACAACCCATTTGGGTTGATGTATTGTACTGTATTACCAACTTTTCACGTTCACTCTCAGTGCAGTTCCAAGCAATTGCAGCGTGCAAAAACCATCCTCTACTAGACTCAGGGGTGTGCTGGCTATGTTAAAAGGGCACTGGTCAGGGAGTGATGAGGTAGTCTAACCCTAACAAAATTCACACGTTCCCACTCACCGCCTAGTTTCAACTCCCCTCTGGGGATTTGAACCAACAAACTCCTGCTTACAAGGCAAAATTGCAACCTCTAAGCCACAGCAGCTCCACTGTCAATGGAGCTGCTTTTGTAATCTTTGACAGCACAGGAGGAGGAAGGCAGTCAGAGGAACACAGAGCCCCGCTTGTTTGCTCGATCGTTCTGGGCATTGCAGCGCAGCTCAGCTTTTTGGATTGGCACCCAAGAGGGACGCCATGGTACTGGGGGGTACCCCAGGCTGAGTCCTGGTAGCCCGATGGACCAGCCCACCACTGACTAGACTCTAGTACTAACACATTTTCCCACTGAACTATTCCGCATAGTTACAGTATGTATAGCATTGTAATGCGAAAGAGTTACACTTGTTGGATGTGCTTGCCTTTAACTAAAATTAATGTACAGTAGTTGGCAAAGTGTACAAGTGATTTATCCACAAATCAAGAAATTGTGGCCAAAATCCTCTTAAGTAAAAATATAGTCCTTACAGAAATCTGGCCTCTGTTTCATGCCCCCGCTCCCCCTTCTGTTGCTAGAAGACTCACTAGGCAGGATTCATCTCAATTTTTTTAACATGAATATAAGAAGACTGTCTTGTCTTATATAGCTCTTGAAAGGATAACAGAAAACACACACACACACATACACCCTTTGAAGACTTGAAATCACTTACAGAAACACATCACATTTTAATTATACATTTACATAGACAGTTTTTTGGGCAAGGACTACCTTTACCTTTAGTTTCACTAGATGGCAACTAATAAATCTTGGCTTTTATGTGCCTCTTTTAAGTTTCACTTAAAATGTTTCGGTGTGTTATTTTACAAGAGACCGCTGGAACCATGTGGGCCAGGTACATATATCACAGATACATGCTTGGGATGGTCGAACTTGCTTTGGTCAATTTGCAGAGCTGCTTTACATTTTCCCTCCCCTCCCGCTTCAGTGGTTTTCCTTGGGATGGAATTATTCTTATTCCATCCTGTGAATCTGGCTCACTAGCCGGCAGTTTTGTGCAGCAAGAGCATTCTACCCTCTGGTTTTTAAATTATAAATGGAAAAGCCATATGGTTTTGGAATAAACAAGCGTAGCAGTCATTAGAAGGTCTAACAAGTTGCTATTGCCTTACATGGAAGGTGAGATTGTTTCAGTGGGCAGCGGGAGAGACCCCAGAAAACAGTCAATTGTCACCTTTTCCAGCATGGAAATATATATTTTTTAAATGTCCTGCAGACCGCAAATTAGAATTCCAGGTGTATATCAACAATTCAGACATAATTAATGAAAGTGTTCCAAAGGCCACCTGATGCTTGTTACTGATGTGACATCCCAATCAAAAGTTGTTCCCAAGCTGCTAGTCAGGATCTGAAAGGACGTCCTTGTACTTGTCCAGCTTCACCCATGTCAGACCAGTAGTTGGCCCCATAGTAAAAAGGGCCACCTCCACAAAAGCAGCTTCCAGTTAATACAGAGCCATGAACAAAACATGAATGATAGGACAGCTGAAGGTCTGGGGGTAATCATCTCTATGTTAACTGTTTTCACCTGGCACAAAAAGAACTGCCTTGAAGATTGTGGTATTTTGTATATACCGTATACCATAAGGCGCACCTGGTCATAAGACGCATCAGTTTTTAGAGCAGGAAAACAAGGGGGAAACAATTCTGAACCAAATAGTACTGGTATACTAAAATAACAGGCCAAAAGCAAGAAATTGCAAGTAGATAAATAGGGACCACTTCAGTGGGAAGGTAACAGGGTTCTGTGCGCACCGATGTCTAGTCATGCCTGCCATATGAGCACGGAAATGTCTGCAGAAAAAGACAGTGCTGGCTCTTTGGCTTTGAAACAGAGATGAGCACTGAACCCTAGAGTCATATATGATTGGCTTTCAAGCAAAGGAAAGCTTTACCTTACTAAAATATTTATTTAAAGCAAAATACGTACCTAGCCCCACCCCACCCCCAGGCTTGCCACCCCCTAGGCACTCAAATCCAAAAGGCCTTGCCCGGTGCCTTTGGAACATAAGGCGCACCCTAGTCCCCCCCTAATTTTTTTGGGGGGAGTGAGTCTTATGGTCAAAAAAATACGGTAATTACCTGGCTGATTGGGCAGGTGTGGGGTACGGGTCAGTTGATTTCCTCGGCCTGCTGGCTTACTTGATGCCTCTCCTTTTGCTTGTGAATTTTAAAATCTTTTAAAAATCTTTTTAAATCTTTTTAAATCTTTTTAAATCTTTTTATCATTGATTATTGTGTTTTAATTGTAGTTAGCCACCCAGAGTCACTTGTGAGGAGGGTGGCATGTAAATGTGATTAAATAAATAAATAAATATTTTTGACACACAATCGGGTGTACCCTGGGCAACGGCAATCTTGTTGTGCCAGCTCATCTTTCCCAAACTAGGTACAAGGGTGACTTTTACCTTCTGGGCAAGTAAAAGACATTTTATTTATTCCTTTTTGCTCAAAATATTTTCCCCAAGGGCCGGGGCACTATAAACATATGTTTTTGTTGTTCAGTTGCACAGTCGAGTCAGACTCTTTGTGACCCCGTAGACCACCGTTCAGTCAATTTAATCAATCAATAATGTTTTTAATTAAAATGCAAATGTTTCTGGTTGTTTCTGCCTCAATGCTCTCTTCTTCATGCAAACCCTCTGGTGTCTCCCTTCTTTTGGGTGCAGGAGTCCCTTCCTCTGTTTTCAGAGAATTAGCAAGCTACTTTTTAAAAATCTATCAGCTAAGATAGCAGCTTGCTTTCTGCAAATGTTACCATCATCAGTTTCATGGGCATTTTAGGTCTTGGAAAGTCCTGATGGTGTTAATTGGCTGTCTGAACAGAACCCCTTGAGAATACAGTACAGTAGTTTCATTTTCAGTAGCATAACTTTTCCTCAAACCTGCAACAGTGAGGCTAGTGTTCTATAGGCTAGAGAACTTGGTGTTTTACAATGTACAGTATTTGCTTTTCCCAGGTTGTCAACCATTTCCCATCTGGCTCTTTCCTTAAGACCAGCAACCACATAATCCAGCTGCCTGTATTTTTGGTAGCTAAAAGAAGTAAAAGTTTCATTTGGGTCCCAGTGCAGCTCCTGTAGCTGATACTTCATTGGTACTTTGCTTTGTTGGCAGAAAGGGACCTTTAAATGCAGTGTTAGCATGGATTTCCTGCTCCAGAAGAGGATTTGGGCTTAATCACCCTGCAACATATGGAATCATTATTCTAGGTTCAGTGACCAGTATCTTTTCTCCAGCATGATTGCTCATGCCAAGTCTACTTTGAGCTTGGAAATTTGGTAGGGGTCATCAACCAAAGATTGGTTACAAAGGAGTATGAATATTATGCATTATCCAAACAAAAGGAGAAAGAAATCTTTCATTTTTACTGAATTATATGTATCTAGAGTAGGGTTTCTCAACCTACAGCCAGTGGGCCAGATCTGGCCCGCAGTGCTGGATAATCTGGCCCCCGCCCTCACTCCAGTTACTGCCACTGGTGGAATCAGCTGCAGATTCATTTACGGGGGTCATAAAGGTGTTAACGACAGCCGTGGACTCATTTATGGCTGTTGTAAATGCATTTACAGCAGTTGTAAATGAGTCTGTGGCCAATTCTGCCGCCACCAGTCTGGCCCACCAACTGTTTGAGGGAGTGTGACCCAGCCCCTGACTTGAAAAGGTTGAAAATCTAGACACTATGTGAGAAGATATATAAAAAATATTAATCTGTAGGTGGCATGTTATGGCTCTGTGCCCAACTCATTTCATAGGTGCACATCCATTTAATTTCAATAGCATTGTAACTTTTTCTTCTCTAAACAATAAAACTCTATAGCATTTTTATTTTAATAATGTAAGCTGCCCATAGTAGGAGTCCATCTCAGATGGGTTGGGTTTAAATCAACTAACTAACTACCTAAATAAAGAAAGAAAGAAATAGATCAGGACAAATAATTACGTAAAAATGATTATGCAAACTTGATTGTGATCTTTAACTGCATACTTACTTTGTTAAGGGAAAAGTGTTAATTCAGCTCATTATGGGGTCATACATACATACATATGTACGTTTGTACGTACATCTAAAGATGGGACTAAAATAAAATGAAATAAAACAATTCATATTAGTCTTCTTTCCATGTAAAATTCTCATAGAAGTACTGTACCGCTGTGAACTTTTTGCTGTAGCAAGGTCTGATGTTTGCCAGAATTTGAAGTGCTAATAGTGTTAGAGTTTTCTATCCTAGGTTTGTGAAAGCTGTAAAAACAAGTGAAAAGACTATTTTGTTTTTTTCATGAACCTGGTGAGTGAATGAACATTGTGCATTTTACCTATTAAATTTTTATTCCAATCAGACTTGTTTGACAATTTTTTAAAAAACAAAAGTTTACAAAACCATGTTTTTGAGTTAAATTGACCTACACTAAAATGATGTGTAAGGTAAAGGACGCCTTTGCTCGAAAGCCAGTCATATCCGACTCTAGGGTTCAGTGCTCATATCTGTTTATAGCCAAAGAGCCAGTGCTGTCTTCGTTTGCAGACATTTTTATGGACATGTGGCAGGCAGGCAGGCATGGAATGCATCAGCACCAGAGTGCACAGAATGCTGTTTAACTTTCCACCAAAGTGGTACCTATTTATCTACAGTAAAACCTCAGATAATGCTAAACTTTGGTTCCACAAGTCTTAGTGTTATCCAATTTTTAATGTTATCCAGTGCATGCATCCGATAACATTAAAATCCTATGGGATGCATTGGATAACGTTAAAACTCCATAGAGATACACGTAACCGGCACAGGCTTTAGCGAACGTTATCCGATGCATCCCGTAGGATTTTAACATTATGAGATGCAACTTTTTCCCCAGATTGCTTAACGTTATGCAACTTTAGCATTAGCTGATGCAAGAGTTATCAGAGGTATTACTCACTAGTACCTCGGATAACGTCAAGACTTGATTCCACAAGTCTTAACATCCAGTTTTTAACGTTGTGTGATGCATTGATCCCACAATGTTAAAAAAAGCTGGTTCAACCCACAACCCAAAGGCAAAGGCAGAGAGATTCACCCTGCCTCCCCTGCTGAAACAACAGGGTGGGGAGGACGAATCCCTTACTGTTAGCTTTTGCCTTTGGCCAGAGAAACACAAACCTAACAGCAAGCGATCTCAACATTGGGGAATTTGAGGCAAACATTTGCATCGCACAATGTTTATTTATTTATTTATTTATTTATTTAAATTTGTTTATCGCCCTCCTCCCCGAAGGGACCCAGGGCAATTCCCAACACAATCAGCAAGACAACAATTTAAAACCAATTTAGAAATTAAAAGTTTTAAAAGAAGCTTTAAAACTTAGCATTAAAAACCAGGCATTATAGCTAGGCATTGTAGCTAGGAGGCACTGGGTGTCAAACCATCCAGCCAGCTGGGGAAATTGATCAATCCATTCCCCAGACCTGACCTGCCAGCCAGGTTTTCAATCCTTTCCTGAAGGACAGCAGCTCCGTTTGCAGGCATAGTTCTATTGGGAGGAGGTTCCACAGGGCCGGAGCGGACACAGAGAAGGCCCTCCTTCTAGTGCCAGAGAGGTGCGCCTCTCTGGCCAATGGCACAACCAGAGAGCCTCTCCAGTCTGCTCTGGTGGGACAGACAGATGTCCTTGGAACGATGCGGTCTCTTAAGTATCCAGGTCCACTACCATGTAGGGCTTTAAAGGTAATAACCAGCACCTTGAATTGCACCCGGAGGCAAACTGGAAGCCAGTGCAGCTCCCTCAGCAGCGGTGAGGCACGGGCATAACGCCCATACCCCAACACCACTCGTGCAGCCGCATTCTGGACCAGCTGTAGCCTCCGAATGGTCACCAAGGGCAGCCCCATGTAGAGCGCATTACAATAATCAAGTCTGGAGGTGACTAAGACATGTGTGAGCATGAGCAAGGAGTCCCGGTCTAGGAACGGCCGTAACTGGTGAATCACACGAAGTTGTGCAAAGGCCCTCCTGGCCACGACTGCCACCTGCTCTTTGAGCAGTAGTCGCGAGTCCAGGAGGACCCCCAGATTACGTACTGGGTCTGTTTGGGGCAAAGCTGTCCCATCCAGAACCAAAGATGGTAGTTCCTGAGATAACACAGGACTCCCTACCCACAGCCACCCAGTCTTGCCAGGATTCAGTTGTAGCCCGTTGTTCCCCATCCAGACCCTGACAGCCTCCAGGCACATGATTTGACTACTGTCTTGTCTAGAATGACTTTTTGCTTTCTTTACTGATCATATTGTTGAATACAACAGAAGACCGATGACTAAAACGATAGTGGCCGGATGAACCAAAAGAAAGAAGCATAATTTGTGTTCCACCTCTAAACAAATTGGACCCACAAGATGGACAAATTTGGGCAGTAACTCACTTGAATATTGGACGTCAAATCACTTACTTAATAAAACTACCAAGAGAAAAGGAAGCACTCAAAAGCTTACCACTGCTTGCTTATGTTTTATAAAATTCTTCTTCACAGTCTATAAGATTACGTAAGTATCTGTGCCCTTTCAACTATAAATTGAGAATGGTTTTAAGAGAAGTTCATTTAGGAAAATCAGGATAAATCAAAGATCATGAGCTGGGACTTGTGAATAATGAAGTGGAACACCTAGAAAGAGGTTATTAGAACTTCTCAAAGTTTCGATTTTGTGATTGCGAAGAATAAGGAATGTCAGACAATAATTTTATAAACCATACATTCTTCTATAACTAATCAGTGTATTATTCCTAATATAAAACACAATAGGAATTTGCTCAGCTGAGACCTTTGAGCTTGCTAAAGTCTGTAATGTGTTTGGTTCATAAATGGAAAATGTGTGATATGCATGTATCTGAAAAGAAACCACAAGATATATATTTAAAAGTTTGTTGATGCCTCAAAATGAGTTAAACTACATCACCTGTCTTTCTCTGTTTCTTTTACCTTTGCCCATATTGGACTTGTGGGGGGGGGCAATGTTTCATTCCATGATCACAGCCTTTAATAAATTTCTGCTTGTTTATGGAACAGTTTGGTTTGAAGTTTGTTATGATGATTTATTATTTTAAATATGTTTCTTCTGACATTGTCAAGAGCTTCTACTTTTTCAGTGCAGAAAGATTCACTCTAGTTGGGTTCGTTTCCAGTGTGTCCGATTCCTGTGAATGGACCATTTTTTAATGTTCTTTTTGCTCCACCCATGACGTCATGACGTCGGCTATGCCCACGATGTCCATGACATTATTATTATTATTATTATTATTATTATTATTATTATTATTATTATTATTATTATTATTATTATTATTATTATTATTATTATTATTATTATTATATTTATTATATTATTATTATATTTAATATTATTATATTATATTTATTATAATATTATTATTATTATTATATCACGGTGGGGTAGTGGCAATTTTGACAGCCCACCACTGGTTACGCTGCTCTAGTTCAACCTCACAGCTATGCATCCACCCCCAACCCCCAATGTCTTCCTTGGTCTCTTTGGAGCTCAGCAACAGAATGATTCCTATTCCAGGCTTAGGCTTCCACGCCAATTTAACCTGAACTATTTCCTGCTTTTATGAGGGGGAAGCAGGGGTGAAGGCTGCACATTTGAGAGGGAACTGAAAAGAATATCAGCAATTTTATGGCCGCTCTCTTTCTTGGCAGCACATGAGGGGAATGCTTCCTTGGCCCCAAGGGGGAAAAGGAGAAGAATGCAAACACTGGATCAGGGTTAGTTTGTTTTTATTTCCAGTTTATCCCCGTGGTGTTTCCTCCCTGAACTTCTTTTATTAATATTAATACCTTCATTCTCAGACTACTGTTGATGTGCAATGTCACTCAATGCCCTCTGCAAACATTGTGAAACAATAGGCATCTTCATGATGAATCCATATGCAAATCAAAATTAAAAGGAGATGAACATAAAGAACAGTATACTTTATTTTAAAAAGGCAATAGCTTTAGGAGGAAAGTTGCATTTTATATGCTCAAGTAATTTTAACTGCCATATCATTCACAGAAATTGAATTAGTTTCTCCAGAGACATGCACTTTGGAGTGTATTGCTGTATGTGTTTTTGGATAGCATAGTGCATGCAACTATAGGTCAACAAAAGAGCATCCTGGCCTAGTAATACCAAATTAGCTCTTTGTTTTTTGTTTTGTTGCAAAGATGTTTGTGTAGCGTGCCCTCCAAATAAGAAACAGCTTTTTCTAACACATTTGCCAAAGTCTTTTAGGAAACACTGTAACTCTAACTAGCCATTAGTAAACTAACTACTCTTTCTGTGGCTTCTGATTTCATCACTTTCCTCCATGTGAAAAGTAGCAAAGCTGACAAGGAAAGCCTTTCCTATCAATTGGAGTTCTCCAGGTGAGCCACAAATCTGGGTCCTGAATCCCAGACACCTAAGTCAGTACATTGGCTGAGCAGTGCTTTAGGGAATTGACTTAGGCTTCTGGGAATTGAAGTCCAAAAACCAAACATTGGGCAACACTGGACTAGAATAGATAGAACAGAGTTTGGGTCCCATCCCTTACCTATAATAAGTAAACTAGGTTAGCAATGACTGAATAGTGCTTATATGATTTTTCATATCTTTTGGAACATTTGATTAGAGGAGTTATGTAGCCAAGGACATAGATTTCACTATGCTATTTAATGCATACAGTGGTACCTTGCTTAAAGAGTATAATGCATTCCACGGGATTGCTCTTTAAGCGAGTTTGCTCTTTAAGTGAAACACCATTGTAAGTGACCAATTGTGACTTCGGGGGAGGGGGATTGCAAACCCTGATTTAGTTGTTAAGCGAGTTTATGGTTGGTATTAGTTGTTAAGCGAGGGCGACCATTCAAGAAAAATTCTGCTCTTTAAACGAGTTACTCTCTAAGTGAGGTGGTCTTTATGTGAGGTTTCACTGTATTTGAAAGTAGGTGGAAAATACAAAAATGTCTCATTGTAGTGAATGTCTTAATGTTTGAAAAAGGATTTGTATCACTCAAAATGTTTAAGCAGGCTGCGGAGGATGGTGGAGGATAGGGGCCATGGGGTTGCAAAAAGTCGGACTTGACTATGGGACTGAACAACAACAAAAACAAAAATTATCTGGAACCATTTTATCCTCCAGAAAGGAATACTGGCTGTGAAGCCAAGCATGTAAACCTTACTGTATCTGAAACCAGCAGAAGTGCTTCCTAGAAGAATTCACTTTTGTCTTACCTCAAACTACAGACTCAGACAATCAGAGCTGGCCGTACCTTCACCCAGTGGATCATCTCTATGATACAGAAAAATTGTGCCAGATGAATATTTGTTCTCCCTCCCAGCCCCCATTTCCATCAGGCACAGCTACTGTCACAAATGAGAAAGATCAAAGACCCCACTGAAATATTGGTAGGAAGGAAAGAATTTGTCTTATACATCTGGCAACCAGAAGGAGCTCCCAATAATCCAAGTTGCAAGCAATAAGAGAGAGAAAGATGGAAATGGTTGTTTGGGCCATTAAAAAAAATCACCATTGCCAGATTACTCAGGCAGTCTTTTCAGAGGTCTGCATGTTAAGCAATTTAAAGATCGCAAATCTTATCTTTGCCTTTGTCATTGATAATAATGGAGAGCCCCACAAAACTCAAACTATGCCATACAGGATTACTCAAAGACCAGCACTCCCAAATTATGATACAAAGAAGGCGTAAAGGTGAGATGTACAAGCCCTTTGTCTTCCTCTCAGAAAGGGCCACTACCAGTGGTGGGCAGCAAAAAAGTTCACTACCACACCGTGGGTGGAGCCTATGTCATGGGTGGAGCCTACATCATGGGTGATCTAGTCATGCCTGCTATATGGCCATGTATACATCTGCAAACAGGCAGCACTGGCTCTTTGGCTGTAAATGGAGATGAGCACTGCACCCTATAGTTGGATATGACTGGCTTTTGAGCAAGGGAGAGCGTGAACCGCTTGCAGGGACAAAACCTGATGGGGCAGGACAGGGAGGTGGGCATGGCCACCCAATTTTGCTTTTTTTTCCCCTCTCCCAAAGGCCACCCAATATCACCACCACCCTGCCCAGAGGCCACCCAATTTTGCTACCCCTCTCCTGGGTGTGTGTGAACCTATTGCTACCCACCACTGGCCACTTTGCCTCTTCTGTCTCAGGCTCTGTAACTGCAAAGTAAGTGCAAAAGTGACATGGAATAAGCCATTGCCATCAGTGCAGCACCCTCTTTATAACAACGTAGATGTCATGAGGTCATCAGCAGTCTCTGACATTACAGGAAGATGTAGACAATTCAGCAAGAGGCTGTTTCTGTTACTATCATCACCGCTAACCATGTATCGATGAATGCCACTGACTTCATTTAGATTATATAAACAGATCTTTGTTGGGAGAGAGTTTTTCTCCTTGTTCCCATCTGTTGCATAAGCCAAACACCCCCCTTTGTGCTACTGATTCCTAGGGTTCAACAGAACATGATAATTATTATCTTCCTTAGAAATTCTGTGGGAAAGATTACAGGACAGTATATGTGGAGTACTGTACTTTGAATATGTGAGGCAGATAGTACTATTGAATTAAACAACAAATACCTGTACTTCACAAGAATATGCAAGCAGACGTTATATTGCAAATACCTCTGTCATTTTTCTTATGCAAAACATATAGTACACAGGGAAGTACTGGTATATGATATTAGTCTTCTATAGATGGGGAAATAGTAATCGTCACCCTTGCTCAAAAGTACTCATCTCTGTTTATAGCCAAAGAACCAGCACTGTCTGCATTTGTAAACGTTTCCATGGATGTGTGGAAGGCATGACTAGACAGCGGAGTGCACAGAACATTGTTTACCTTTCCACTGAAGTGGTGCCAATTTATCTACTTGAGATTTCTTTGCTTTCGAACAACTAGGTTGGCAGGAGCTGGGACAGAGACGGGAGCTCACTCTGTCATGCAGTACTCGGGTCTTGAACTACTGACCTGCCGACCATCCAGTCATCAAGTTCAGCATCTTGACCACTAAGCCACCACAGTCCCCAATGGGGAGATACATTTCAGCAATTTTGAGGAAACTAGACTTTTGTTCAAAAGTGTGATGGGTAAGCTATCTGAATCATATTCCTAGAATTATGAAGAATTTTTTTCCCCTACCCAGTGATGGATTGTTACCGGTTTGGACCGGTTCGCCTGAACCAGTAGCACCCATCAGGAGGGTGTCGCTGGGGTGGTGGTGGTAAACCCCAGGCGACCGTTTGGGTCGCCTCTCCAGCCCTCCTCCGGAAATGTATTTCTGGGCAGCCAAAATGGCTGCCCGGAACTGCACATGTGTCAAACCTCCATTTGACGCCAGCACAGTTCTATTTTTTAGTGCGCATGCGTCAAATAGAGGTTTGATGCATGTGCACTAAAAAAATAGAACTGCACATGCATCAAATTGAGGTTTGATGCATGCGCAGTTCCGGGCAGCCATTTTATTTTTATTTTTTGCTCCACCCACAATGTCATGACATCATGATGTTGGCTCCGCCCACAACATCATGACATCATGATGTCGGTTCCGCCCACAACATAATGACACCACGGTGGAGTAGCAAAAAAATTGACAGCCCACCACTGCCCCAACTATATTGTTTTGGGAAGCCACCATGCAAGGGGAGCTGAAGACGAGTAGACACAGTTAAGTTTAAATATGATAGATGGAAACCACTACATTCTTGCCATTGGTTGACAACAATGGATTGATTTCGGGCTCCCAAATGAACCCAAAGCTTTACCGGCAGGTGAGAGTAGAGGGAAGAAGAACAGAAAAAGGCAAGTACCACGTAATTCAAAACATATTTAGCTAAGTGGTTTTGTAAAAAAAGGATGTGGCAGAAACAAACTTTAAAACAAAACTCAGGGACGGATCAAAGCAAGTGCATAAATTTATTCCTTGTGACATTGGCCTTTCTTCTTTTATTCTTCTCCACCCACAAGGGTGTTTCATTTCTGGCTCAGCTTTTCAAATGCATCCATTATCTCTGGATTTGATCAGGGTTCAGCTGTAGATTGATGGGATGGAAGACACCACATACTACTGGACTCTGAACAAAATCTGGGGGCATTAAGCTTTCACATCCTATTAATAACTGGTTCAAAACGGAGGACAGTAAATATTGGTGGATGTTGGCCCCAAACTTAAGGAAACCTATATAGATCATAACACAGCACAAAAATTGTACCCTCACATTTTGAAAACAGGAATCCAGTGTTATTTTTTAGATGTTGCATCCCATGTGTGTAGAGTAGCTCTCAGTACTCACAGCTTATGTACAAAATCCTCCTACGCAAGAAAGGGTCAATCTAATAATTGAGGCATGGTCTATTCCTTTGGTGAGTCAACACAGTCCTATACTTAGAAGACATGAACACCTTCTAAGTACAGGATAGCATGACATAATAATGCAGTTCCCCCCTTCTCTCTCACACACATACCATGCTCTTTTAGTTAAAAAGGCTTTATAGCATCACTGTTTGGAATTACACAAACTCACCACTTAGAACCAGGGTCGTAGCCAGGATTCTAGATGTGGGTGGGTGAATATTTTTTCAGGACGGGCAACAATGTTGTACATATGTTACAGTTAAAACTAGTTTTCAGTTAAAACTAGTTTTCCCTAGTTAAAACTAGTTCTGACTACCATATATACTCGACTATAATTCTTCCGGACTATAAGTCGAGGTACCTAATTTGGACCTCTAATTTAATTTAATTTAATTTTCATATTTCTATGCTGCCCTACTCGCAAGAGTGACTCAGGGCAGCTTACAGAATTTAACAAAATACAGTGTAGCAAAATGCAGCAAAATATCAGTACAGTATAACAAAATACAATATCACAAAATATAATAAAACACAAATTCAAACAAAAGATGTACTCTCCTTGACGGAGCCCAGGGCTCAACATCTGCGATGGAGCCCAGAGCTCAATGTCTGCAATGGGGCCCGGGGCTCGACATCCACGACAGGCCCTGGGGCTCGACATCTGTGATGGAGCCTGGGGCTCAACATCTGTGACAGAGCCCAGGCTCAACATCCGCAATGGAGCCCTGCGCTCAACGTCTGCAACGGGGCCCAGGGCTTGACGTCCACGATGGGCCCTGGGGCTTGACATCTGTGAAAGGGGCCCTGGGGCTCGACATCTGTGAAAGAGCCCAGGCTCAACGTCCACGACAGAGACCAGGCTCAACGTCTGCGATGGGGCTTGGGTCTCAATGCCTGTGACAGGAAATAGATTGACCCAAGTATAAGTTGGGGGTGGAAAATGCAGCAGCTGCTAGTGAGTTTCAATAATAAAAATACATGAAAATACGGTAAAAGTAATTAATTTAGACATTTGTGTGGGTATGTTTTTCAGTTTTTACAGTCATGTTAGTGATTTTTTAAAATGTATGTTTTAATTTGCACCACCTCATTTTGGGACCCTCGGGGTCATTGACCTGAGTATAAGCTGAGTCCCCTTTTTGGTCCTTATTTTGGGGGCTAAAAAACTAGAATTATACTGGAGTACAGTATATGCAGTAACTGCGTTTGTGAGAACTAGAATTAACTGACGATGAAAGATCAATTTCTAGTGAAAACAGGTTTTAACTAGCCAAAACTAGTTCTAACTAAACATCTTAGTTAAAACTAGAATTTCACATCAAGGAAAAAGTTTCAGTTAAAACCAATTTCCAGTTAAAATGGGTTTTTACTAGTCAAAACTAGTTCTAACTAAACGTCTTAGTTACAACTAGAATTTCTTAATAATAACAATAATAAGTGAAAGTGCAAGGCTGGCGGAGCCTCGCTTTTCCAGCCAAAGTGCAGCACGGGGGACCACCGAGGGGCACCCAGCGCTGGCCTGGCCTCAAGACCCCATGGGTGATGCAGGCACTCAAACCATCCAGCAATCCCCAGGTCTTGAACTGCTGACTTGCCAGCCTTCCAGCTAACAAGGTGAGCTTCTTAACCACTGACCCCCACAGCCTCTTTGAAGTCCCTTTGCAGTCTCCGGACCATCCCAGCAATGACTTGCCTCTGCTGCCTCCCACCCCCGTCCTGATCCCTGTGCTGCACTTCGGATGGAAAAGCAAGGCTCTGCCAGCCTTGCACTTTCCTCTTCCAGTGCTGGCCTGGCCTTGAGAGCCCATGGGTGGTGCATGCCTGAGGCTCCTTTCATGTCCCCAAGAGCTGGGACAGAGGTGTCCCATCAGAACTCTTCTCAGAAGTCCTACAGAAGATGCAAGCAGACAAACCATCTGGCTGAACATACACTGGGTTTAATTTCCCAGCAATATATCAGCAGAATCAGCATGACACCCTCCAAGCATCTGCCGACTGCATATCTGTAGTATATCTGTATATATCTGTATATATATCTGTATATCTGTAACCTAGGCTGTTCTCACTTCCAATGGGCCATAGGGGCAATTTGCCAAGGAAAGGCCAAGATCCAGGGGTTTGATGAAGCCAGGTCTGAGGCGCACATGCACACACTCACATGCAAGCACACACGCACACACATGCATACACATGCTCTTCTGCTGCAGTCCTCGCAATTACTGGGAGGAAGGGTGAATTTTCCCAGCAACAACGTACTTAGCAGAAGATGTTCAGACGGCTTGGTCTTGCGGAATTATTATCAATGGCATTTTCACACACTGGAATTAGTGATGCCGTATTTACGGACTGGCTACCTTGAATGTGAGCAGATGGCACTGATGTTGCGAACGCTCCTGGTGGAGATGAAAACAACTAGAGCTGCCATATTGATTTGGACCTACACAGTTTTCTGCATCTTTTGTGCACAGTAAATCAAATAATAGGAGACAAATATTGGAGAAGGTGCCAAGAAAATTTCCTTTGGCTGCCTTTCCTCCCTTCATGCTTCTTGACATTTTCCACTTAGATTTCATATAAAAGAAAATACCTTCATGGGAAGACAGAAGTCCCTACTCCCACTGTCCAGGGAACTTTCTTTCATGCTTAGCAGGCAGAAACAGGATCGTGTGTTTCTGTTCTTAATCAGTCTCTGTTTCCTTTCCTCTGGAGTGCACTGTGTGTTGTGCTCCCCACAAGTACTAAGGCTTGGTGTTGCAGTGGTTAAACTGCTATACTGTAGCTTGTTGTGATCCAGTCCTGGCCAGGTTCTGAGGATGGCCTGGATCAGGGGACTGTGGTGGCTTAGTGGTTAAGATGCTGAACTTGACAACTGGGAAGTTGGCAGGTCAGCAGTTTGAGACCCAAGTGCTGCACAAACTGAGTGAGTTCCTGTCCCAGCTCCTGCTGACCTAGCAGTTCAAAAGCAAGATGTTGCAAGTAGATCACTCATGCTTTTAAAAGTTTTTTAACTAGATTTTTAATTGGTGTGGGTGGGAGGTAGTTTTTACTGTGTTTTGGGGAATTTGAAGGGTTTCTATAGTTTAAATTTTGAGGATTTTATGTACGCTGCCCAGAGTCACATGTTGATTGGGGCGGCTATACAAATTGAATAAATAAATAAATAAATAAATAAATAAATAGGTCCTGCTTTGGTTGGAAAGGTAACAGGCATCTAGTCATGGCTGCCACATGACCACAGAAATGTCTGCAGGCACAGACAGCGCTAGTTCTTTGGCTGTAAATAGAGATTAGCACTGACCCCTAGAGTTGGATATGACTGGCTTTCAAGCAAGGGCAACCTTTACCTTTACTAGCCAACTAAGACTTAATACTTGCAGCACTTTCACAGATGGCACTTCTTAGAGTCACCCGTCCCCCCCCCTTTCCAGCTCTTCTCTGACCTTCCACCACTAGTGCTCCTCCTTACTGCTTCTCCCTTCTCTTTTACAACATCCAAACAGGGCCGTAGCCAGAGGGGGGCCACCCCCCCGAAAACCCTCTTGAGCTAATACCTGCTTCCCTACCCCAACCCATGATGCCAATGTTATATATGTGAGTGTGACATTGATGCCCCTTCTGAAAAATCTTCACCCCACCCAAAACTAGACTCCTGGCTACGGCCCTGCATCCAGAACTCCTTCCTCCTTTCTAGATCCTTTGGTCCCAGATTTTCCTCCCTGGGTCTTGCCTTTCTAGAAGGTTCCCTGCTTTCTACACCCCTGTGGACAAGCTCCTTCTGCTCTTTTCAATTCCTGCATCTCTCGTAGAGATAGAGAGTGGCATGATTGTTGATGACGACGACTAACCTATGACTTAACTATGGGACAATTGAGGTGGAAGGTCCAAGGAAGACCCCAACTACAGACTCTCTGGAGCACCCTCACGGTCCCCTTATCTGACACTTCTTATAATACATTGGTTGTGGCCCTTTTGCCTTCTTTTGATCTGTTCTCTGCACCTGCTGGCCTTAGCCCAAGTCAACACTACAACCTCCAATCAGGGTGGAATGCAGCAATTGTCTCTCCTGGTGACTGCTTAATTGCCATCCACTAATATAATTGGAAAACAAATAACAATTACAAAAATGGCATCAAATTCCGAAGTAACATGATGCTTCAAAGCTAATCTGACACTTTCTGTGCCTCATTGAAGAGGAAGGCATTATTACTTTAGCTAATCCGGAGAAATCTTGGAGGTGAACTAGCTTTTTCAAAAGGAAAATGGAAGGGTTTTTGAGATGATGGTATGGAATATTAACATTTCATTTTATCATCCTGCAAGAATAATAATCTCATGTCAGAAATTATTCTGGGCTGAAAGGATTTTTGTGGGAGAAACTCCGCTCAGGGGATGCCTGAATGAGGCTCCTTTCATGTCCCCAAGAGCTGGGACAGAGACAGGTGCTCAATCCACCATGCAGTACCGGGGTCTCGAACTGCTAACTTGCCAGTGAACTTCTTAACCACAGAGCCACCGCAGCCACTTGGGAATGAATTATCAAGTCCTGAAATATTGGGTACCACTATTTCAATTATATCAGAAAACAAAATAAACAAAATAAAATAAAAATAAAAAAACAATAACACTGTAGCACTTTAAAGACTAACTGCTATATTTTTATTGTTAGCTTTCATGGATCAAGTCCACGATCAAGTGCTACAGTGTTATTGTTTTTTATTTTTTATTTTATTTTGTTTTGTTTTCTGATATGCCTGAACCAGACTAACACGGCTACTATTCCAAAATATTTCAGTTATGATGCCCAAAGAACAACAACTCTCAACTTTAAACAGACCAGTCCTTATCCAGCAGAAGTTACTAGAAGCAAACAAATTAATCATTTTAGCTGAGCTAAAATTATACAGTGCCAGTTTTTAAAGTCCAACAATGCAATAGTACATATTGTTGACAGAAACAGAAAGTAGGAAAGAGGGTTTTTTTGCACAACTTCCATATAATATGTTGAAATAGAAAATTAGCTCCATCAAATATGAAAGCATTCAAGAGTGTCAGCCCTCTTTCCCTGCCTCAGAACCCCATCCAAATGCCAACCCCCCACTCTGACTCATCATAGATTCCAGACGCAGATGCCATGCAGTTTATGGGCTGCATGTAGAGCCTGAGGGACTCAAATGTGACCCCTCAACCACCAACATCCACTAAAACTGCCTCAAAATGCCCACTGTGCTTTGTAGAGAATATGCAAGTACTGTACTTTAGTCATGTTTTGAAACTCTCTCAGAATTTCTGGATCACTTAATCTAACTCCCAAATTTAGATTGGGGAAAAACTGGTCACTAGATGGTGCAAGACTTTTTTCCAGTTCTTCTTCTTGTGTCGTATATGACTCCGAATAGTGGCAACCATCATGGCACTCAGCCATGAAGAGTGTTATGCAAATATAATGCCATGGCCTTGTGTCTGCCTTCCGCATTGCAATGTGACACCCGTACCACTAATCCAGCTCTGTGAGTCACTTTCTGGTCCTGAGCCCTTTTGGCACACAAAGTCCTCCTCAGCTCCAGGCCAGTATTTTTTTATTTATTTAAAGAGTTTTACAAGGAGTATACATTTTCTATTTCCCCCCACAACCCCTCCCTCCCCCACCCTCCCCCCCGTTACCCCTCCCCCCCCGACTTCCCAGAACTGAACACAAGGTAGAATCCATACCAAATCCCATTAACATCTAAGAAACATCAAAATAAACAAACCTTATACCAATCTAATCATTCAAATATTCTTAATACTCATAAGCTAACTAGATCTTATCTGTTTTATATCTATCCTGTATAAAATCAATCCAGCATTCCAATCTAGCAAATATTTATCAATTGTCTGATCTTTCAAATATGCAGAGACTTTTGCCATCTCTGCCAGATTTGATACTTTAAGTAGTGCCCATTCCTCCACTGTACACAATTCTTCCTTTTTCCAATACTGGGCGATCAGTAACCTCGCTGCAGTTATTAAGTTCAATAACAATTTTGTTTCCACAACTGTACTCTCTTTACCCTAGAAAACAAATCATTAGTAATTAAAGTAAAGTCAATCCGGGAGATAAACTAGTGTCTGTCCAAAAAGAAAGTAAAATCTCCCCTCCCCATTCTGAACCCGCCATATGTCAACTAGTTCCCTTCATCCTTCAACTCAAAAAAAAAAAAAAAGACAAGGGAAGTTGAGCTCAACTAGATGAAGTAATTGTCAGTCCCAGTTCCAGGCCAGTATTGATGAAGCTGGTGACCTCCATCAAGATGGATTCAAGTGGGATTTAATTCACTTGGGGACCATCAGCCTTCCCTGTGGACTTTGCCAAGGCTGCTAGTCCTCAGGGTTGTCAGGTTAGTTAACTGCCGCCTGATGCTCAGTGTTGAGTTGCTAGCAGTATGGCCTACACTAGTGATGGCCACCCTTGGCACTCCAGGTGTTCTTGGACTTCAATTTCCAGAAGCCCAAGTCAGCACTCCTGTTGATCAGGGCTTCTGGGAATTGAAGTTCAAGAACACCTGGAGTGTCAAGGTTGGCCATCAATGGTCTACTCTATTACCATAGGAGGATCACCTGACCAGACATGCAGTTTTCCCAGTTAAAATCTCCATATTCGGGGAAAGTGGGAGTGGCTACTGTACATTGTTTCAGTGTCCAAAAATGTGTGTGTATGTGTGTGTGTGTGTGTGGGGGGGGGGCTAATGGACCTCTGGAGGTTCTTCACTCAAATGTACTCTGTTATCTCACTTGGAGAACAAATACCTACTGCTCAACTATTGCAGGATTAATCTTTTTCACACAGTGTTTTACAGTGATCACAGTAATAATTGTTCCATGACTCATTTAAATCTGCTTGTGAGATGGAAACAAATGTTTGTGTTGCCATGCTTTTGTAATTTACCAGAACAGAAAGGAAAGCAGGGATGGAGTTTGTCCAGGCGGCAGACCCAAGCTCAGATGGGCTGGATTCATGCTCCTGATTTAAGCCTGTTTTAAATGAGTTCCACATGTCAACTGCAGGCACGGGGGGGAGCTCAGTGAAGCAATGTATTTACTGGTGTTTGGAGGGACTTGTGGAATTAAAAATTTAAACAAAACACCTTGATCTTTGTATACGGCCACTTGCAGAGAAATAGAAGACATAGATATGGAGATGTTTTGTGAAATGAAACTTGAGACAATGATTCTCTTGATGAATTTATAAAGCAAGCAAACATAAAATGGCTCACTGGTTCTTACATATTTATCTTAGAGTCAAATGAGACCTGTCATAAATTGGGTACACCTTGTTAATATGCATTCTTTCTGTCATGTAAATAGCAATCAGGAAGGAACTTCTTGTAGAATTAAACTCTTACCTGCTCCCTGCTAGATCCCGGAAAAAGTCCTCTCAGAAGCTGCTGTTTGGATTTCAAATGCGGTTGGCACCAGAGAGAGCTTACCAGAATTGACATTCGAATTGCAGCTTTAGAGGGTACTATTTGTCTGCACTGGGGAACAGAAAGTTCAGGTCTCCACCCAATCTCCCACAGGACAGTCTGGAGATGTCTCAAGCTGCTGTTTACCTGAGAAAAAGAATATATTAATGGTCTTAACATCAGCATGGTCTGATGCTCTGGCCTATAGGTACCTCAAAAGAGCACCAAATATATCAATAAAGGTGATTGTATGTCAATCTGCAACAGCCATTCCACCAAGAACATGAACCATGAGTTGCCTTTTAATAGCTATTGTAGATTCTTTTTAAACATGTTTGTGAAACATATTTAACATCTGTTGCCTCTGCACCTGATGTGTATAAATTGATGGCATGAACTCTCACTCCTTTGCAGTGGCGTAGTGTGGGTTTCAGCCATCCGGAGCGCAGGCCAAACTCACTGCCCCCCATCTAGGCTCACCATCCCCCACCTTGCGGGACCCAGTTAATCCTTCACTGCCTGTGCCAAGGCCCCCTGACAGCTGCGCCCCTGCTTGTGAGCGTGTGTGTGGTTGTTTTTTTCTTTGCACGTGGGTGGGTGTTCGTGCACTTGCCACCTCGGCTGCCCACCTCCCCTGACACACATGTGTACGCCCCTGCTGCTGGGCTGTATATAAAGCTGCTTGGCTGTGTTGGCTCGGCTTGGCTCCTGGCGGGCGGCGAGGGTGACATTGAACCAGTAGAAGGGGAGGGAGGGAGGGGGGAATCTCCATGGCCAATGTCGGAGTCCCGAGATCACAGAGGCGCCCTTCCAAGGACCAAGCCTGCCCCAGGGCTCTCCACTGGTTGCACTCCTTGGAGGCTGAAACATTTTGCCGCCCTCGGAAAGTGCCTCCTGGGGTGGGGGGCCCTGTCCCCCCATGCAATGCCACTGCTCTTTTGTCTGATAAAGTGGACTTGAGCCATGAAAGCTAACATCAAAATACAGCAGTTAGTCTTTAAAGTGCCACACCATTATTTTATTTATTCTATGATATATTTAACATATGTTTCTGAAACGTATTTAATTTTAATTAAACCACATTGAACCAGCTCTTAGCTTTGCAAGTGATGAATGCAATTTGAAGCCAATTTATATGTACAGATGGCAATTGTTCCAAACCTAGGGAAGAAGCCTGTTTTGGGATCTTTTTCTAAGAGAAGCCCAAAAGATATGTGGACAGTTACTAGGAATTTGGTGAGCTGAGACTTTTCCTCAGCTATGAAGAAAGTGGGTGACAATATAAAATGAAACCACATCTAGAACTGTGACTAGCAATCAGGTTTCTGGCAGTGATATTGGGTCTGTACTGGATCCTGCCTCTTTTGTATAACCTTCTGCTTGGGGGGAGAAGCTGAAAGCAGTAGACATGCTTAGGAAAGGCAAATTCTTACCTTGTGGCTGGCCATTTGTGTTTTCCGTAACAAGAGCTGAATTTCATAAAGGTGGTCCGTGTTAATTTGATTCAGCATATGTCACAAAAGCAAAAACAAAAGTATTCTGGCCCTTTCAATCTAAAGATTCATTTTATAAAAACTAACAATAAGGGATGCAGTGGCTCAAGTGGCTAAGACGCTGACTGGGAGACAGAAGGTCAGCAGTTCGATTCCCGAGTACTGCAGGACAGAATGAGCTCTCGTCTTGGTCCCAGCTGCTGCCAACATAGCCGTTGGAAAGCAAGATATTGCAAGTAGATAAATAGGAACCACTTCAGTGAGAAGGTAACAGCATTCTGTGCGCTCCTGCCACATGACCACGGAAACGTTTGCAGAAGCAGACAGCGCTGGCTCTTCAGCTTTGAAACAGAGATGAGCACTGAACCCTATAGTCGCATACGACTGGATTTCGAGCAAGGGAAACCTTTACTAAGTTTGACAAATCTGTTAGTCTTAAAGGTAGCACAATTGTGCATTTCTTGTCTTTGTGATATAAAAAGCAAAGCAAGGGTCTTTCATGGGACATCACAGTGCAGGATTCCCATATTTAAAAGACAGATGTCAAGAGATTGTTTTAAGTTTCAGCATTCATTTTAAAAATTATGGTGCTATCCAACCAGTCAATTTGTAATGTTCTATTGTTCCCTTCCAATGTAATGAAGTTGTTCCCTTCATGTTTGAGCATTTCTTGCAGCTGCCTTGGCAGCTCCATATAGTGGAGACAATTCTTCTACTTGTTGTTTTAGAGAAGACTGTCTTGCAGGGACCTATTTCTTTGGTGGCCCTCATGGAGAGTAAAGTATGACTGCTATAAAGGCAATCTTCAGCTTCCTTTGCAGATGGGAATCTTTCAAGCCATCATGGATTACTCCAAGGAAATTTATGAAATGTGATTTTGTGATAAAGGCTCAGAAGCCAGTCGTATCCAGTTCTAGGGTGCAGTGCTAATCTCCATTTACAGCCACAGTGTCTGCAGATGTTTCCATGGTCATGTGGTAGGCATGACTAGTGCACGGAACATTATAACATTTCTTGCTGAGTGGTACCTATTTATCTACTTGCAATTTCTTGCTTTCAAACTGCTAGGTTGGCAGGAGCCGGGACACACAACGGGCACTAACTACATCCCGTGTGTCTTGAACTACTGACCTGCTGGCCTTCTAGTCACTACAGGACGCTATTGTGTAAAAGAGAAGCCAACAGTCAACCACAAATTTAGCCCCAACAAACCCACTCCAAACCAGTTGCAATGATGACGGAAGCAGGCAATTCAATCACCTCTAGCAGCTGGAGGCAGAGATAGTAGCTATTCACCATACGATCTCCTCACAAGGCAGAGGAGGAGACAATGTTGTATTTCTGAAGACTTGTATGAAAAAAGGGGGTGGGGAGTAACCACTTCCCATCCTTGGGCTTGAGGAATACTAATTAGTGCAGACAACTGGAGATTTTGAGTTTGTTAGAACAGTCTGTAGTTACTTCAAAGGTATATGAATTAAACTTGAGTTGCAATAGAAAACATAATTCTGGCCCTTATGCCTGGACTCAAGAGTTCCCCTTCCCATGGAGGACTTTGAACACTAACAATGGGTTGCTTCTGTAAGCTATGTAAAGTGAAATAAATATAATACTGAGCCTTCTTTGTCTTTCTTTTTAAGTATTAACATTAAGTCCATGCTTTGAAATGCACTAGGTGCAATGAAGAGGTCAAATATAAACATGCATTAATGGAAATTTCCCTAGTCACTCACCAAAATGCCTTAATTTTATTGCAGTGGTGAAAGGTTCCCACTAAAATAATGGAGCCTTTGAAAAATCAAGTCCAAATGGATTTTTAAAAAAGTGTTTTTCTTGACTTTGGCCAACTTGGCTTTGTTTTTCAAAAAGATGTGCAAAGCTTGGCGGGCCGTTCCATTACTGGTGCGCCAGGTTTTAAGAAATGTTCCCACAAGGACAGGCTGGCTGGGAACCAAGTAGAGCTCAGCAACTCCATTACTTTGACCTGGAAAGCTGCCAGTTGCCATAATCTGGATTAGCAGCATCTCTATTCTAACTAAAAAGAGAGAGAGAAAAGATGCTCCAGAATTCCGGAATCACTTTCTGAGATCTGGAAACTGGAGAAACCTCCCTGATGTCATGTTCTATGTACTGTATATTTATAATGTATATTTATAGGGACATGCATCTGCTTCAGAGAGAAGCACCCAAACAATCAGAGCAGGGATATGTGTGCATTAATAGACCCATTGTAGGGTGAATCAAGAAGCCCGTATTTGCCATTAGGCAGTTAATGCATCCATGAGATTAAGAAAAGTTTGACATATGAAAAAGAAAAATATTTGGTACTAGTTGCTGTAGATCAGGGTTCTCAAAGTTTTCCCACCATGGGCAAGATACGTGAGCGGGCCAGACACATTGTTCCCCCTGCTGTAAACACTGTCCTAAAACACATCATGGCTGTTTTTAACACATTTACGAGAGCAGTGGGTGCATTTATGGCACGTTTTTGCCACTTCCGTCGTTTCTGGTGGTGGTGGTGGTGGTCAACATGAAATGATGCCACAGGCTGGATCTGGCCCATGATCTATAGGTTATGAACCCCTGCTGTAGATGAAGAAAAGCATGTCAAATCAAGAGGAGACTAGCTGTTGAAAGCAATAATTTCCCTGGAAATTTAAGTCACTGAAGCCCTGGGAGGGATCAGAGTGACCCCATCAAAGGCAATGTATTCCTATTCACTTAACCAAGAAGTTTTTGGAATAGTAGCCGTGTTAGTCTGTGGTTCAGACATATCAGAAAACTAAACAAAATAAACAAAACAAAACAAAAATAAAATAAAAACACTGTAATAATAAAAATATAGCAGTTAGTCTTTAAAGTGCTACAGTATTTTTTATTTTATTTTTATTTTGTTTTGTTTAACCAAGCAGTGTTTTACATCCAGGGAAAGTGTGTCATCACCTACTCAGATGATAGCATTCTAGAATTTTTGACCTTTTCCCTTATTTCTTACAAAAAAAATCTTATTTTATTCATTTTGGGGGTTGTTGTTTATTTTTTGGGGGGAGGTACCGCTATTGTTTGCTTTCATGGTTTTAGCATGCTGGTCTTTTCCCATAACATGAACTGGAAAGCCTCTTTCAGGTTATTTTATTCTTGGCTCTCCATTCTTGATTCCTAGCACTTTAAAAGCCACAAATACTCTTTATTACATTTAGGATTCAGTGAGTCTGTGTATTTGGGATTAATGAATCTCTTGGGTGGACTTTGAATAGATAGGTCGCACTACGGACTCTTTCCTTCCCATTATTTTTCTACTTTATTTTATTTTTAATGCTACTGCTGACTAATGTTTGGTAGATTCATTATAAGGTAGAGCCAGGCAAGAAGTAGAGTACATGATTCCTGCGACTGGAACAGATAGCGAGGCAAGTTAAGCAAGAAAGCTGGCAGGTGCTTTGCCTACACACAAAATGGAAGGTACCATATATACTTGAGTATAAGCCGACCCAAATTTAAGTCGAGGTGCCTATTTTTCTTTTTGTTTAATTATTATTTTGTTTTTGTTTTCTGATATGCCTGAACCACAGACTAACATGGCTACTATTCCAAAAAATACTAATTGCAGTATCATTACACTGATAAGAATGGGAGTGTTGAAAGAAATAAAAAAATGAGGATGTGAGAAAAGGGAACAAGAGAAAAATAGAAAGGTTGTGTAATGGTCCTTACAACATCCGCCCTGCTATGGATTGCTGTTAGGGTCATGCCATGCCAAGTGGAGGAGACAAGGAACCGGCAGCAGTGTGGGAAGGCTAGGAATGGTCCCACTGCCACCACCACTGCCGCACAAACCTGGACCCCTGCACTTTCGCTACCCCACCCCCGCCACTACTACCACTAGGTGTCTGGCGCACCAACAGTCTGAAGGATGTGGTCTGGCCCATGGCTTTAAAAGGATGAGTACCCCTGTTCTAATGGCTGTTCCCTGCCTCCCCCCAATATTGCTCTCCCTTCATGAAACACATGCTCTTATAAGTAAACAACAGGGCTATAGCCAGGATTCTAGACTGGGTGTGTGTGTGTCGATTTTTTTTTTTTAGGAGGGGCACAAATTTCCAGGAGGGGGAACAATGTTACAAACACATACCAGTGTGCCAAAAATACCAGTGATACAAGAGATAAGCTGGAGCAAGGGTCCTCTTGAAGCTTTGCTGGAAGCTCGGACTCACATCTTAATGCCATGCAACTCCTCCTGCCATGTCAAGTGTGATGCTTAAGTGTGCATTTCATATTGCACAGAGGTGCATGCAGAGTAACTGCCTCGGATAGGGTTGCCATGTTTGAATTACCTCCAAGAAGAGAGGAGCCAGGAAACTCAGTCAGGTAACCTTGTGCTTGAGATTCCACCCCTTCTCCTTCAGAGCCTCTGGAAGGGTTCCTGTGTTTGAATAGGCCCCATATAGATTTATAATAAGGCGCAAATGGTCTCAGACATTCTAAATAACTTAAAGGCAAATGTGGGCTGCTTTTTGAATGAAACGTTTTCAGATGCTAGTTGCTTAAGTTTCTGGGGGGGTTTTAATTGAAGGAAGATTGCACATGGCAAAAAAAGAAAGAAAGGCTCTTGAACTAAGATCACACAGAAGGGGTGGGTTTTAAAACCGTTGGCCCTTAAAAAGGAATGAGAGAGATGTGGTCACATTATTTGATAACTGTTTTTAATAGCTCAAATAATTATTTCAAGTTTGGTGCTAATGTTACTTTGATTTGGACACTGTTCTCATATAGTGGAAAATTTCATGTCAATTTCCTTTTCTTTTGAGTAAACAGTCTATGATCCATAAAAGAACAATTGTATGATCCTCAGATGAGGGTGGTGGTGGTGGAATCCTCCAGGTGTATTCCATATGTGAGAGCTGAAACTAGTTAGGAAATAAAATCATTAATTTTATTTCAAACTGTGAAAATTACTTTGGCGCTCTACCTGCATAGAACACATTTATAACGATGGAGTGGGATTATTTTTAAAACATTTCAAAGTGTCTCTATTGTTATCTGCCTTTCTTTACATTTTTGTCTTATGTAGTTGGCTTGGAGCTGATAAATGTACAGTAAATGTAATACTGTATCCTTAATTAGCAACTATGTAGATGAAACACATAATTGCCTCACTGAATTTATTTTAAATGGCCTCTTGGTTTAAAAATATACCTCTACCTGTTTGTTCTTTGCACTTTCCATTGCACTTTTGTTTGTTTGCTGCGCGCCATCCTGCATCCAGAGACATAATCTCCAGGAAACTCTTTCTGTCTCTTGTGATCTTCAGCCATGTGGCTGTACTGGAGCAGGTCTGCTCTACATAGAGACTGTATTTTCTTCTTTTTTATCCTTGTCTTCGTAACTACTCGTCAGAAGTGTAAGTAAAATGCATTTTCCCCCGACTTAAATTGTTTTCAGATTGATTTTTACTATTTTAAGTGCTGGTCAGTGAAGAAGATAGTTTAAGGGGAACTTGTGCTACTGCTCTTTCTTCCTTCTAATTTCTGTTTGCTGCTGTTGTGCTTTTCTGCTTTCTGCTCTGTTTATGCAGAAAGGAAAAACCTGATTCCAAAAATATACATCCAACAAAAACTAGAGGTTTGATTAATTTGTCTTTTATTTAAAATAGAATAAACATGGAGGACCCTGAATAGGCTGAGGGTTGGAGTCCCTAACTGCAAGACCAACTTGCTCAAGTGGGGGCCACTGATGGACAACAACGCATGGTGTCGATGTGGAGAGACATGGAGTCTAGCCCATTTGCCAGTCTGCAGATTGCTGCCAAAGGCATGGGTTTGGGCAATGACAAAGCAAAGAAAGTGGCTTCATTTTGGCCATCCAGGGTTTGATCAGGACACAAAAGAAAAAGAACATGTCTGCTCTAAAGCAAAGAAGAAAAACACAGACACAAGAATGAACAGAAATATTATTCTGTCCTTATATCAGCAATGATGGAGACTGATTTTATGAGACAAACGGGTAAATAAATGCCAAACTGGAGAGAGTGATTGTAGGGCATGCCAATTCCCCCACAGACAAGTTTTTGTAATTTAATAACAATCATCATCATCATCACCACCACCACCATCATCAGCCTGACTTCTCTGACTTTCTAAGGAGCCTTCTCTCTCTCTCTCTGAAAACTACAGTTAGTAACAGACCCAAAAACAGACATAACCCTGAAGGCCATTGTGGGGGCGACCAAAAATAAACCAGTGATAACAGCAGCATATTAGTTTTAGAAGTCACAAAACAGTGAGCAAGTCATGAGGTTCATCAGAATGCAGTTTTCATAGGTGAGATGAAGGGACAGTCCTGTGCATCTTACAAAATGTATCCTTAATTTTCTGTACAGTATTTGTGATATGAAAGAAGAGATTTCCAAACATCTATCTTTACCGGGGGGGGGGGGGGTGACTAGTGATGAGGACCAAAAGAGGATTCTTTCTTTGTTTTATTTTAAAAGCAAAAACAAACCCTTCCATGTGTGTCTTATCAAAACTGTAGAAACTCTCATCTTATTGTTCTTAAGGCATGGAATCTAATATGAGACTGGTTATTTTTAGTAATCCAGACATCTGGCAAATGAGAGAGTAACATTTAAAAATGGCAGCCAACAGAATGTCCTTTGAAACATTCTCCTATTACTTCTTTATTTTAAAAGCCAAAATCTTGTTCATTTTTACCACATGCCCAATGGCTCATTGTGTGTATTGTGGTTCTTTATTTACCCCTGCTTGTGCAAAAAGGGGAGGGGGATTCACTACTGCACTGGATGTGAAGAATTCCCATTTACTGTCAATAGTCTCCAGCGTGTTTAACCTGAAATTGGGAACTTGCAAAACATTCCATCTACAGAGCTATCATGTTCTATGATTCCAAATAAGCATGTGCCCAAACTAAATCTAGCCACTTTCCAGGGCTATGATCTCGCAAAGGGACAATCAAAAGTTGTAGCATTAGAGACATTGAAAACAGTGGCTACCATTCTATTTGTTACAATAACTGTCTTAACTCAATTGGTGTAGATCTCAGTTAAGATGTCAGTGAAGACACTTGCTATTTGCACGAATCAATTTGCAATAGCAAATACTTCTTTACATGTGACAATTGGCTGCTGAGAGTTACTGATTGTGTTACACTTATGTAGTAGGATTTCCCCTGGTGCACACAAACCAGAAACAGACTAAATGCTTGAGAAACATGCTCTACATAAAAAATTCTTCTTGCATTAGTTAAAAGCTCTATGGGGGAGGAAAAGTCCTAAAATGCAGGTCAAGCAGAAACCCATTGGAAAGGAATTCTACATCATTGTCCTTTGTGGGTGCCAATCAAACAGAAAGGTCCTCAATGAAGGTAGAAGTTTATCAATAGAACAATATGTGCAAAGATGGTCTTTTGGATCGTGTGTCCCTCAAGTCATTTTGAATTTTAAATGTCAACTTCTTTTCCTCATATTTAATTTTCCAGATTTCTTTTTGATATATTAATGACCTAACACATAAAGAAAGACAGACAGGAGAAAAAGAAAAACTAAAGTAAAAGAAAACATACATTTAGGCTCCCCATAACCTATGGGATCCCTTAAACAAGCCAAATATTTTCTTTCTCCTCTTTTCTTCTCTCTAGTTACTGTATCTCATTCCTCTCCAAAAATACATAGTTTCATTTCTGGAGCTTGATCTTTCCCTTTCAATAGGACAAATTCTATAAATTCTCCATAAACATCATTCAATTTATCCACTTTTAGCAATCCTGCTCACTATGAAAATGTAGTAGCATAAAAGCAACATTTTCTAGTTACCTTTAGAAATTATTTTTGAAGGCATAATTTAGATATACGTTGATAGGAATTTTCAAGTTTTGCAACATTCTCTTATCAATCCTAAAAAAACAAAACACTAATGAAAAATAACTTTTCCAGCTCCATCCATATCTTCATGCACATTTTAAAAGCAGCATTGAAAGTCTGCAGTTTCAAAAGCAGAAAGAAAGATTAGATGAAAATGAACTAAAGATATCTTGGAACTAGAAAGAAGACTGGATCGAGTAAGCACAAAGAGTAGTGTGCAATTGAGAATGTCTATAACTTGGGACAAGTTACTCAAGAGGATATTGGGCATTAATACTTGTGTCTTAGATAATACAAGAGTATTTGAATAGGCTTTAATACAATACTGTGTCTGTCCTTCTGTCCGTCTGTCCGTACTCCCCCTCCCCACGTGCAAGTTGTATTTACTCTGGTTATCTAGAAAATTTCATAATGGCTGTGTGACTAAATGGAATCAAGTAACTGAGTGTCCTTGAATTCTTTCTTTACTCTCCTATTTCATTTAAAAGAGCCCAAATGTTTTCAATAAAGTCTTGCTTTATAACTCAAAAGAAGTTCAAATAAATTTTTACTATAATCAAAAGAATGCAGAGAACTGTAAAAGTTTATAAAGCCCCCCTCCTCTGCTTGGGCAGTGCATCATAAAGTCCAGTTTGATATACTATAGTTTATAGGTGTACAAAGCAGAGCTTTTCCACATTTAGATTGGCTGTTAATGTTGTAATGATCTTTAACTGCTGACAAATCAAATACAGACCAAGGGTTCATTTGCTATTTAAAACAAATATTGCATATGTAAAATTGATGTCATATTGTTTTGTTCTACTTTAGGTGCATGAAGTGAAAAGATTAAGAAATATCACAGCCTGAAAAGGCTGCTTTTGGTGAAAAACACCCTCCATCTTTGATGTGTCTCTCATGTGCTAAGAAGAGACAGGGTATCTTCTGCTTGTAGTGTAGCTTCAATTTTGTTTTATTTTCCCTATCTAATTATGGAATTTCTCATTAAAATAACAAGAAGCACGTCTAGCCAAAGAAATCTTGCATGTGTTTTCACTTTCCAAAGCCAATGCAAACCATATGAATTGCTTCCCCCACCCCTTACTCCTGGCATAAACTGCAATACATACATCGCCATTGGGCTTACAAGGCAATCAAGGAATTGTAAGTCCCATTTAGTTATAACAAAATGTCTTTAATAGCAATAGGACACAGGTTGGTTGCTACTCATGTTCTTCTTTGATTCATTGGGGGCTTAGTTGCAAATGGAACTGGTGCCGGACCATTCTGGTTTTAAAGGTGTGCCGGTAATAATAATAATTTTGTGTCAGAAATTATTCTGGGTTGAAATGATTTTTGTGGGAGGAACTCCATTCAAGGAATGCCCAAATGAGGCTCCTGTCATGTCCCCAGAAGCTGGGACAGAGATGGTCACTCAATCCATCATGCAGTACCAGGGTTTCGAGCTGCCAACTTGCTGGCCTTCCAGCTAACAAAGTGAGCTTCTTAACCATGGAGTGTGTCCATGTCAACCAGTCCCTAGAACTCAAGTCAACTTTACTCTACACACAATTGTTATACCCAACCTAATACTCAAAAGACTTTCCAGGTAAACTGGTTTCACTGTTCCTGCAAGCAATTTGTATATCTCCCTTTAAGCTTTCCACAGTGTATAAGCAACCTGTGGACTAGGATAGGGAAACACTTCAATCCAAAATTTCAGGGGTCCATCCCCTGATTTAATCATCAGCCATTGCTGCCACAGCCACATTGCTCAGAACTAATATTCAAACTAATACTGTTTTGTTGCAACTACAACAAACTATACTTGTCATTCCACTGTTTCTTTGTGTAACCTGAAGACCAAAGAGCAAACAAAAAGTTAATAACACAAGAGCCCCGGTCAGTCTTGAAAGACAAATCAGAGTGCACTTGCGTACGTAAGAAGCCAAGGGGTACGCAAACCCACTACATTTCCCAATATGTTGGTGCAATTGGAAAAGAAGGAGCCTTGTTCTTCACCAGGCTGTGGAGGCTCCTTTTCAACCCAGTTGGTTTGGGGGTTGGGTCAGAGGCTGCAAGTCCTGCCTCCCATTACCCCGCGGGGCTCCTTTTCAACCCAGCTGGTGTTGGGGAGTTTGGGTCAGAGGCTTCAAATCCTGCCTCCCGCTGGCCCGCGGGGCTCCTTTTCAACCCAGCTGGTGTTGGGGGCTGGGTCAGAGGCTGCATGTTATTCAGATAACATGAACAGCACATAGTGTAGTTGACACAGGTACGCTAGGTCCTCTGTGTGGGTATAAATGGGTTTTTTTATGTATTTAAAAAACAAATAAATTAGTTCCAATAAACAACATTAATATTTTTATTCTGCTGAATATTTTTTGTAACAATCAGTGACTTAATACTCTCCATGGCTTAGAAATTTGCCGTCGTCCTTGGCATTTCCCTCACTTCTTCGCAGCATTATTCTCACCCCCTCCCATTTGCTTGCATATTTTATGTCATAGCACAAATAAAGACATGCCAGACCTGTTCAGATTGTTTATAAAGCCTATTTAGATGCCAAAATGTTCTGAATAATTATTTCCTTGCCGTTTACAGGAATATTCAAAGTGCTCCAAAGCATAGTTTCGTTATAACTCATCGCTTTGAAGATTAGTCCAAGCGTTTGTTCACATTTATTGACAGGAAGTTGTTTTCATTGCCCAGATCAAAAAAGAAAGTCATGCCAAGAGAGGCTGAACAGCATCTTTGAAACACTACCTTTAGTTCTTGGTTCATGCATTCTGTTCACTGAACCAACTATTCCCATTTCAGAGCAAAACAATTGATTGTCCCAAATTAGTGCTCTAATATTTTTCTAATGGTCTATCTTTTTCTTGCAGCTTCTTTTTATACAAGTTATTAGTTACTCATTGCTCTGAACATACTTGCTGGTTTAGAATTTAATGTAAGGTCTCTATGATTTTGACTGTGTGAGCTGTTTCAAAACAAAACACACACACACAGGCATTCAGTATAAACAAATTGGTCAAAATCCCATTGGTCTTTCCATATGCAATAGCATCATACTGAAATTCACAGTGGCTAACTGAGGCTAATTAATTAGGTGCCCGTGTTGAACCAGCTCACACAAGCACATGACCAGCACATTATCAATTAACCTCAATTGGCAGCAGTGGTTTTTCTATGGCCACACATGGTGGTGGTGGTGGTGGGGAAATGAAAGGATTTTGACCATTATGGTTGTTAAAAAGAGCCAGGGCATTCTACAGAATGGAATACTAGGAAACTGTCCACTGAAACATGCAGTATTATAAAATGTTATATTCTTATTCTGCACCCATTCAGACTGCAGGTGATATAGTTAAAAAATGACTATGCTGCTATGTACAGAGAGCTGGAACTCTTTAAAAATATGTTTGGATGCAGAGTAAACTTAACAGTTGCAACATTTATCATGTGAGAACAACACTGACTCAAACTGCTGGGTAAATTTTAGTTATACCCTAAAAGTCATCTGAATATCACTCTCTTATTTGTGGAGGCCAATGTCACTGTCAAAGAACTCATTGGTATGGGGCTTTTTACTTTTGGAAGATGTTGAAAAGAAAGCTATTTTCAGAAAAATTGGGGTGTGTGTGTGTGTGCAACAGTAGCACTTATTTTACAGATTAAAATTCACTCTGTTACTTTAGGAACATAAAATATTACTGTATTGATTTGACATAAAAATTTCATAATTTGTATGTTTAAAAAAACAGTTTATTTAAATAATTATTACAAACTGAATTTACTTTTATTTTTATTTGTAACTGTAACGAAGAGAGCAACAATCTCCTGAATTGTATGAGAGGAACCCCTTTGCTTTTGGTATTTTGTGTGGAGCAGGCAAGAAAAACAATTTAAAAAAAAACCAGAAGAAACCATTAACTTTAGTAACAAAGAAAATTATTTATATTTCCTCACCACAATATCAAGTAAACATAAAGCAACCATTTCCATAAAAAGAATTGAGGAGGAAAAAGTTTGTGGAAAGAACTAAGATTCAATGAATAGGCATTTAACCAGACTCATTTATTGAGCTATACTGCACATGGATTTGAGAAATGATTTGGAGAATATATGAACACCTAAACCTGGCGGACGGTGGTCCATGAGGTCGCAAAGGGTCAGAATCGACTGTGCAACTGAACAACAACAAAAAACTTGTCTTAAATGTTTTATTCATCATACTAAGATAAAACGTTCCCTAATCAATTTTCTTCTTTTTAAATTTTTCTGGGGGGGGGGGGGGTTGGGTAGGATGGGAAAACCTGATTTTTTTTCCTGAATTTTTCTGGGTCCCCACATGGTTTACTTCGGCACTATGCAACAGAAGGCTATTTCTGAGGATGGCATGTTAACTGAGCCTTTACCATGTGCTTTTAATCTTAATTGTGCATCGAAATATCTTCATTTATAAAAAATATATAATGACCCATATACTGTACATTGTAACTGCACAGGCTTTAGCGGTTGTTATCCAATCCATTCCATAGGACCTTAACGTTATTCGATCCAATTCTCCTCCCTAGATTACTAAACGTTATGCGATTTTAGCGTTATCCGAGGTAAACGTTATCCAAGGTATTACTGTACAAAAATACACAATGGTCCTGAAATTGCAGTGGACGAGACACCCTATGGCATAGATTTCATTTCTTGTATACTAGTCACTGTATACTCATGTTCAAACATGAGCTTGTTTCTCAGTAAATTAATGTCTAATAATTACCATATACTGAGGGGAAATATAAACCAATTTACCAAGGGCATGGTAAAAAAAATTTGACAGATGTATTAAATTTGCCAAAAGTGTAAAACAAGTGATCATACTACAGCCACCAAATACGATCACTAGTTTCTTCAAGGACTAAAACAAGAACTGTAACAACTTGAGTATCCAAAACATTCCATGCAGAAAATGCTTTCCTGACAAAGCAAGTAGGTGTGAAGAAAGATAAGGTACGGGGTAGTTTCTCTGCAGATAATTCTTTGAGCTCAGCAAATCATAGGACTGGGAGCATCAGAAGAAAATAATAGTTTACAAACTGGCTCAACCAATAAATCTGTGTCCCAAACCCAGTTGCCAGTAATGCTAGTGTAGGTCCACTGAATCAGTGGGAAATTCTTTAGTCAATACTTAACAGAAAGTCCACTTGATTCAAAAAGCTTCCTCTAGCTGAAGCTTGACTTGCATTAGTTCATGGCTATGGTGAATATTTTTTGGGCGGAGATACATGCTTGATTGGTTGCCTTGTGTAACCTGTTCAGTAAGAGAAAAGACCAGTGACCTCTTGGAAATATAGGTGAGCAGATAATGTTATGCTACAGATACAGGAACTGATACAATTTCAACAATGGTCTTGTTAGTCAACAGGAGGGAGAACCAATCATGTTCAGCTGCTAAAAGCATCATCTAACTACCATCTGCTGCCTCTGTCAGGAGGCTCAGGGGAAATTATGGGAACTGCAAACAAAACTAAGTGTGATACAGAGAGGCTAAAGGCAACTTTCTACATGCTATGCATCATAAGATGTTGAAAGTTGCCTCTAGGCTCTTCATTTCACACTTGGCTGAGGGGAATGATGGATTTTTCTTCTTTCAGTCAACCAAATCTTGAATTCTTTGTGGAACTATTCCCTTCAAAAACATAAAGATTTCTCTGCAATTATTATTGTGTCATCTTTTACAATCCCCTCACCTATGTTCAATTTTACTGCCATTTAAAGGGTACAGAGCTACCAGAATTGGTATCCTAGCATTTTCCCCAGTGGAAAAATATTTAGAATGTTGGAACATCACTCTGCAATTACTATTCCTGTCCCATATATATGAAACTAAGCAAATAGTAGAGGGAAATTCTTACTTTGGCCCCTCAAATTTCTTTTTCTCTGGTCTCTCTTCAATGTGAACCAAGTACAAATGCAGAAAGTGGTTGCTTTTCAAAGATGTTTAAAAGGGCAGTGCATTATAAAGAAAGAGAAAAGGAATTTTTTTCTCATTAGAACTGTTGTAAATTGCCCACTTATCTACTCTTGCAATAAATGAAAAGAAATATCAGGGGCTTCCTCTTACTTCTAGACCAGTGGTTCCCAATTAGTTTTTTCTACGTACCACTTCAAGAAAGACCTCAAACTTGCGTACCCCTTATTGCAGATATTTATTAATTCACAATTAAAACAACACAATGAGCACAGCGACACGCTCCCACAACATAAACCGAACTGACTGATTGACAATGACGAGCAAATAGGTGGGAACGGGGGCGGCCGCGATCGGGTGACGCAAGACACGGGAGGCGTGGGAAAAACCGCCGCCGCGGGAGAAAGCCCTTGATGCATACGATTGACTTACCTACTGATCGTTTAATTAAATTGAATAATTTTTTGGCAATTGTTATTGCATTATTGTTTTTTAAGGATTAAATATTTTAGTTAAGAGATTGCTGCACATACCCCTTGATGCAATCTCGTGTACCCTTGGGGGTACGCGTACCACTAATTGGGAACCACTGTTCTAGACCATCCAACCATAAGGCTTCTATGAGTTAAAAGTGTGTCTTATGGCTCTATAATGGCAGTCACTGGAGATCGGTATCTTTGCATCAAACTAGACAAGAATGTCAGGGTGATAGACCGTGTCTCCTTCAGAGCTGATCAAGGTGATTGCGTGAGCCACTTGTTTGAGCAATAGATTACAAAATTAAACTCCTGTTTACTTCACAGCAAAATAAAAACAAGTAATTTGCAACTTTTGGAGCCCAGGGGAGCTCATGCAGTTTACCTAGAGGTCTTTTACCTTCTCAGGGTGTTCTACTTCTAATGACCTATTAACTAAGATGGCAGTTAGTGGTAAAATTCTTTTGATTTGCTTCCGCTTTTATCCCTTCAGATGATGAGGGATGCAGTTAAACAACCTAAAAAATAAACACACACACCATGATTTAGAAACCTGCTTTTTAAAATAAATAAATAAATAAATTTATAGTCATGTGGGATATAAATCAATGTTCATGTCCATTGATGAAGTCTTGTTGATTGCTTTGTTTTCATAGCTGCATACTAATCACTGTATACTCAAGTTGAAACATGAACTTGTTTCTCAGTAAATGAATGTCTAATTAATTATACTGAGGGGAAATATAAACCAATTCACTTGGGTACACAAACAAAATTAGTGCAATTTAACATGACACAAATATCGGTTTAAAGTAAGCAAGACTATTTCAGATAAACCACACTAGAGCTTGGATTCTCAACCTGCGGCCTGTGGGCTGAATGCAGACTGCAGCACCATTTCATGTGCCCCCCTGCCTCCACACCAAGAAGTGTCATGTGGTGGAGGAAAGGGGAAATGGCCATCCAGTCCCCAAAGATGTCTGAGGGAGTGCGACCCGGCCCCCGGCTCTTTAAGTGAGTTAGTTTCTAAGCGAGGTGCTCTTTATGTGAGGTTTTACTGTACATGTTTTAAATATATATACTGTACTGTCAATCTGAAAAGTAATAGGAAATGAAAGGCATACCACAGATTCAGCAGGCCAACAGTCAGGGTGCGATGTTATCACTTACCTCACTAATGGAATGTGGGCACATGTAAAATGCATAGATCGCACCGTAAATGGCTCATGATCATTTAGGCCAATCTCATGAAATCCTCATGAAAGGACTGCAGTGGCTCAAGTGGTTAAGATGCTGAACTTGCTGACTGGAAGGTCGGAGTTCAATTCCTGTGTACTGCATGACAGAGTGAGCTCCCATCTCTGTCCCAACTCCTGCCAACCTAGCAGTTCAAAAGCAAGAAATTGCAAGTAGATAAATAGGTACCACTTCAGTGGGAAGGTAAACAGTGTTTTGTGCACTCTGGTGTTGAGGCGTGCCTGCTGCATGTCCACAGAAACGTCTGCAGATGCAGACAACACTGGCTCTTTGGCTATGAACAGAGATGAGCACTGAACCCTGGCTTTTTGAGCAAGGGTGACCTTTATCTTTACCTTACATGAAAGAATATCCTCTTGATTCTCCTGTCTGAATATTGATTGCAGGCAATCCTATTAAAAGTGCCTAAAAGGATGACTAAAATGGAATGTTTTATAGAGCTGGCTCTTTCAGACTAGGTAAAAGCAGGGAAGTGAAATCCCATGGAGAGTTGACGCTGGCTGACATGTATTGAAATATTGCCATTGGTAGTGATAGCAAACACAGTAACCTTGCACGCTATTTTAGGCACTTCCCTTGATTTATGACAGCATTGTTCCTCTTCTGAGCTGACACCATAAAAGCTTTGAGATTTCTAGTTGTTTCCCCTCTGCCCTTTCTTGGCCACTCAAGTGTAACTGCTATAAAGTGGGAGAGAAAAGGAAAAGAGGGAAATGGAGGGATATAGTTTGGCCTGACAATCTGAGACATCTGCTGCCTGACTGTATTTAAGATACAGGAGAGCCACACAAGTCCTTTTTAATGGCAGACATTCCTTGTGAGTTAGCAGAATTTTTATTTTCTTCCTCCAGATTTCAGATGACCCCAAGGAATATTTACCAGGGCCAGCTCTGCCTTTCCAGTTGACTCCATACTATTTTGCCTCTTAATCCACGTTGTCTATTTGAGAAGCCAGCTCATATTTTCATGTTGGACAGAATTAATTATATGCTAGAACAGACGCTTAACTGTTGTGAAAGTATGAAATCCTTGTGTTGGAGGATTATGTGATTCAAACTGAATGTTATCTCAGCCTGATCTGTACCTTTATCTCTTGCTGCTGAATGCATAGACGGTACAGTAGCTTTGGTGTTGCTGAATTTACAAATCAGAAAGATTTAATTTTCAAAAATCAATACAAGAAAAGCTTTCTGCAGGTGTTCAGATTTGTGACAAAGGTCTAGCAGCATAAGTTGGTTCCTCCTCTTCTTTTCACCACTTTGGCTCTTCTTCCATTGACAATTTCAGTTGGAATAGTAATTAGGTTGTAAGTTCCCTTTACCAAGAGGTAATTAGCCAGGAGAAGGGGCTTCTGGGAGCATAACTGACAAATAATATTTTGCTTATTCCTTACCCTTTCCAGCCATCACATTTTGAGTGAAGATTATTATAAATCTCTTAGGAAAACCAGTTGCTGATGTGAAAATAGGATTTATGCTTGAAATTCCACTGAATCTTGAACCAAATTAGGCTTATTTGCAAAGATTTCAGAGATAATCGAATATCTCTGAAAGCTTTCTGAATGAACTCAATTTGGTTCAAGATTCAGCTAAACTTCAAGCATACTTCCTATTTTCATACCAACATCTGATATACTGTATATCTCCAAGCCTAAACTCTGCTGGATCCAATTGAGGTCTTTTCTTTCCAATTTAGAAACTGTATTGACCACAATTTGAGACAAGATGATGAGAGGTAAATCCATAAGAAGATTCTCTAGTGCGGTATGAACCATGTGCGTATGAGCAGATATTAGAAAAGAAATACCTGTGTTGTGCACATCACTTGCTGCTTCTAAATACACCATACATTTGATGATGTACAATAAGTTTTCTTAAGTGGCTGAGAGTGATTAGGTGCAGCTACATGAGAGATGGGGAGATGCAGCTACTCAAATCTTTCCCCAGCATGACTAGGTTTTGACCTGAACTTTTCATTTTTGTTCTCATGATTTCTAAGAGAGGGGTATAAAAGAGAAGTCCAGGGTGAAAGGAAAGAATTGAAGGCATGCTTAGTTATTGATTAAATGGTTGAACCAATCCTCCTAGATTTGATCTGGAGGGTATCACTCTTCCAACTCTCTATTATAATTTCTGGGCTCCTCCTATATGTGAAGGGAAATACGCTGAAGCTGAGAACTTACTCATGGAGAATTTCCAATGGAATCAGAATCCTGATTTTCCCAGGGCTCTGATCAGTGGTAGGATTCAGCAGGTTTGCTCCAGTTCACCAGAACCGGTAGCAGAAAATCTGCCTGGCCCCACCTATCCAAGTTTTGAAATAAAGTAGTCCTAATGTGGATACAATGCAGGACTCCCCCCCCCCCCACGCGCCATACCCACCATACCATGCCCACAGAGTAGGTAAAAAAAAATTGAATCCTGCCACTGGCTCTGATTAACTTGAAAAGCTTCCACAGACAAGAGAGACTCTGCTGTTTCAATTCCTCCCTTTCCATACGTAGAAGATTATAGAACTAGGGGATGGAGGAGATAGGACAGCATACTTCTTAATTAAACTCACTTAATTAACAGTTGTATAGAGTTTGTGAGTGAGAGTTGGGAGGTTGTATTCTGCTTGGCTTAATTAATCTGCCATTTTCTCCACCTTTATAGCCATCATGATCAATCTCTGACACACAGCACACTACCAGACACTTCTCCTTGTTAGGCTGTCCGGATACAACTCAGCCTGCACTGAAGAAGATGCATGTCTTTACATGAGGAAGGGGTGAGAGAAGGGGCCGCCTAATGGCTTCTAGATACAGTACTTTATTACTCGCTCTGACCTGTGCTGTGTTCTAACTACACTGATATTCTTGGAATTGCTACTGTCATTTCCTTTCCCTTTTATATTTCCTTTTCCATCTCCTCTGAAGGTAAAAAGGACAGCCATGGCTCCCTGCATTTCCACCTCAGATAGCAGGACCTGGACTCCATCTCTCCAGCACAGTACACAGAAAGAGCCTCCTGAATGATTGTGGTATTTTTGAACCACAATCAGGCGTATCCTGGTAATGGCAACCTTGTGTTGCCAGCTAATTTTTCTCACACTAGGTCAGATGAAGGGAACTGCAGAATGAACTCACCAAAAGATGGCTTCATTTTGGCAGTTTCACATCTGACCTAGACACAGAAGAAGAAGAAGAAGAAGAAGAAGAAGAAGAAGAAGAAGAAGAAGAAGAAGAAGAAGAAGAAGAAGAAGAAGAAGAAGAAGAAGAAGAAGAAGAAGAAGAAGAAGAAATCTCTCCAGCCACAATGTTTTTCTTTGATTTTTTTAAAAAAGCTTTCTTATTAGAGTGTGGATGTGATTTTATTTTATATGGGCAAAAGGGGAAGTATTCTTTGCTAACCACTCCTATTTTGCAGGGGCTAAATCCAGAGGTTAAATCTGACTGCTGCTTGCTGCTCTTTGCTGTATATTGCTCTGCTGGCAACCCAAACAGTTAACTTCTGACCCCACAAACACTGCTAAGTACCTATCCTGACATATTAAGCAAAACTCTAGTCCTCAGGGTTCACCTTCTCATTCTGCCAAACTGAGGAGATGGGGTTGAAAGGAGCTAGAGGAGAAGAGAATAAGATGTTTTACGTTCCTTTTCTCTTTTTGCCAGTCATATGTAAATATGGCATTTATGAATGAGATTGTTGTGGAAATATTTCAAAAAGGCAATTCTTTGTGGCTTGGTGGAGGCAGGGATGGGGTCAGAATAGAATGAATTAAAAGGCAAGTTTGAAAAAAAATGTAGAGACACGATTTCTATGGATGTAAATGAACCAGCACTTCATTGCAGTCATTCTGACACTCACTAGCTAAGGAGCTCCCCCCACAAATGTTTCCTGTACTCTGTGGTTCCACTTTATGATTTAAATCATTTTCAGCTGGGGTTTATAGGGAAGAAATAATTAAACACAGCCCATTACAGTAGGAGTCCATTTCCGTCACTCTTGAAGTCAGAACTATTCTTATGGTTACGTTTTTGTTTCTTTCTGTGACACCACCTGGATAATTTAAATTGGATTAATTAACATTTCTGGCAGGACTTTAAATGTGGCAAAGGGAGCAAAGAGGAGCCTGCCTGTTGGGTTAGATTCTGTTTGCGGCAATGGCATCTAGAGTTCCAGGTTGTCGCATCAGCCACTGCCATGATCTCCCTGGGCATGGAGCCTTTCTGTTTCTTCTCACAACCAGCATAAAATGCCACCTGTACCACGAAACTGTCCAGATACCAAAAGTTAAGTCCAAGTTGTATAGGAGGGTGGCAGTCATCTCTTCAAATCAGTTTTGGTCTGCAAACAAAGTCGATGGGATTTCTTCATTGGCTTTGTTCTAGTAACCAAACACTGATAATATGGTTTAATATACAGGCATTCACAACCTATGGCCCTCAGGCCAGGTCCAGGACGTGATGCCAATTCACCTGGGCCACGCTGCCCTTATGCTCCCAGAAGCATAAGTAAAACACACCCATGCATGTGCAAAACGCTGCCATAAGTGCATTCTGCACATGCAGAGGCATGTTTTACTTCTGCTTCCAGTGGGAGGAACCAAGTGACTGGCCCAATCAGCAGTCTGGGGGTCAAGCCCACGACCTGAAAATGTTGAGAACCCCTAGTTTAAAATTTTTCATTGCTAATGAATCATTGGAGACTGTGGTGGCTTAGTGGTTAAGATGCAGAAGTAGAGAGCTGGAAGGTTGGCAGGTCAGCAGTTCAGGACCCAAGTGCTGCACATGGCAACCCCAGTTCATGGCAACCTAGCAGTTTGAAAGCAAGAATTTGAAAGTAGATAAATAGGTACCAGTTGGGTGGGAAGGGAACAACATCCCGTGCATTCCAGTGTCTAGTCATGCCTGTCACATGACCACATAAATGTCTGCAAATGCAGATAGTGTTGACTCTTTGGCTATTAACGGAGATGAGAATTGGATACAACTGGCTTTCAAAGAAGGGCAACCTTAATGAATCATCATAATCTACAATGTTTTTCCCAGCTTTGCTAGATGTATATATAATGTCTCTCTAGTTGTCTCCTTTTTGATTGTATGTTTTTAATTAGATTAGGGATGTACACCAGTGGTTCCCAACATGGGGCCCATGCTCCACAGTGGACTTCTGTGCTTTGGGGAATTGACCTAGGCCTACACTCACACAGAGAATAGAACTATTTACATAGATACACCAAAAAAGGGAAATACCAGAAATTGACTCCTTTTTTCCATCAGTTAACCATTTATCACACAAACACAATCGAATTACAGTGGCTGTTTTTTGACAAGTATGAATGGTATTGGGCACAAGAGGGTATGTCCCACGGACAGTGATGGGATGACAAAAAATCTACTACCACGCCATGACGTCACGGACGTCATGGGCGTGGCCAATGGCATGACGTCATGACGTCACGGCCGACGTCATAACGTCATGACGTTGTGGGCGGGGCCAAAATAAAAATAAATAAAAAATAAAAATAAACATACACACACACCCCTCCCTCTCAGCCCACCCACCCAGACACAAATAAATAAATAAAATAAAAACAACCACCCACCCAAAACACAAATAAATTACCCACCCACCCCAAATAAAAACCCCTCGCTTACCTTTCTTGGGACCCGGCACCCCGATTGCTGTCCACAGCCGCCGCCGCCGCCGGAGCTGCCTGCACCCCTGTGGCGTCCTCCTTGGGCCGGTACCTTTTTAGCCCGGCTCCGGCCATGGCGAGGGGCGACGGGCAGCCGCGGCTGCCGCGCCTCCCTGGGCCGTCCCCATGCCGCACCGCCGCCGCCTACAGCTTCCTCCTCCGCAGCGCGCGGCAGCCGAGCTCAAAAGGGACCGACCCAAGAAGGAGTCCACAGGGATTCAGGCAGCGGCAGCTCCGGCGGCGGCGGGCGGCGGCTGTGGACGGTGGGTGCAGGCACCCGGCCCACAGGCGCCCGGCGGAGGCGGCGGCAGCGGTGTACCCCGCCGGGCGTCCCCAGGGCATGGGGCTTGTCAGCAGCGGACGGCCGAGGCAGCCCTCAACGTGCCGCGGGGAGGCGCCCCCCTCAGAGGGCTGCTGCCGCCGCCGCTGCCCTGAAGGTTCTAAATGTTTTAAAAATCGGAGCAAAATGGCTCCAATTGACTGCGCATGCGCAGAAACTCAATCTGACGCATGTGCAATGCGTCAGATTGAGTTTCTGCGCATGCGCAGTCAATTGGAGCCATTTTCGCTCCGATTTTAATTTTTTTTTTCTTTCGGTCAGGCGTCCGGAACCGGACGCCCCAAAAGTGGACTCCCCTCACGGAGAACCCTCCGGGATTGGTCTTACCGGTTCCAGAGATCCGTCTAGAACCGGTGACATCCCATCACTGCCCACGGACCATCTTGACTGCTGTCATTGGTGTTGTCAACAATCAGGCTGCACTTTGCTATATAAAACTTGGCATCCTTTTTCCTGCTGGCAACATGGGCAGGATATTGTGCAGCAATATTGAGCCCATTCCTGACATTTTAAATTGTGAATACAGAAGCACAATATCCCACATTCATAAACTGCAGGTACTTTGATTATTTGAATTATACTTTTAAATACCTAAGTTTATGTTCCAGATGTTTTAGTGCAGTCTAGTAGTTTTCTAAAATTCACAAGAATTAGTTTATATTTTAAGAAATTTGAAAATATTTTATAGTACAGTACTTTTCATGCTTCTGTGTTTTGAGTAGAACTCTGGCTTCAATATTTGCTTACAACTGAAGTTTAACTTTTACATATTCTGATTTTTGAATACTTACTGTGAAATATTTGTGTGCGTATATATATGGAATACAGAAACAATGTAGATAAATAAAGCTTGTAGAAATAGACAAACTGATGTTGTTTGGAATTAACCCAGATGAATTTTGATACAACTAGGAATGATTGTCTGGTTTTTATTCTGGATTTAATCCTTTATTGGGATAAATGCCAGCTCTGATGAACACAAGCTCCCAATTCCCCCTCCCCACAAGAGAGCTATAAAGTTCTGTGTTCTGTAGGGCTCTGATCAGTTATCAGACCCTCTGACCTAAGAGAACAGTCTGGATTATGTCTGTAAAAGCTGCTTTCTGTCTCCAGTTTAAGAGCAGTGACTTTTTCCTTCCATGCCCAAAGATCTCTCTTTGTGAATAAGCCATCTACTACGGTAATGGACTGATGATTGTTCAGTGGACAATAGGAAAAGCAAAGAGCTGACTTCAACCCCCCCCCCCCGACTGCTATTGACGTCAGCTAATGTTATAATTCTGGAAAACATGTCGCAAGTCTTTAGAGGATTTGTCATCAGGGATATGTTTATCTTGGCAGCTCTGGGTCTATGCATCATTGTCTGAACCCATGACAAGATACTGAGAACAGGGACTCTGAACAGCTTCTTCTTTTTTCTTTCTCACTTAAACAAATGAAGTCTTGCAGATTCGTATTAGTTTCGCAGGCCCAGAGAACAGAGCCCCCAATGTATCTCAGGTAAAAATAAGGGCACTTTGTATATTGTGTGCCTGACTGAGCAGGTGTTCCATGTTGCATTTACTGTGCAACAAAATGTCCTGGACTGATTTCTGAAGCATTTGGCATGGTAGTTACCCAATGGCATGATAGTCACCCAATGCAGTTTATTCATTCTTCTGAATTACTTACAATCAGTGGTGAACAGCCAAAAAATTTACTACCACACTGTGGGCAGGGCTGACGTCATGGGCAGAGCCGACATCATGACGTTGTGGGCGGAGCCAATGTCATGACATCATGGGCAGAGCCAATGTCATGACATCATGACATTGTGGGCGGAGCCAAAATAAAATAAAATAAAATAAAAATAAAGAATCAGTATACATAAAAATAAAATAAAAACACACTGCATCAAATCCCCCCCCCACACCTGAAACACAAAGAAAACAAGCCCTAGTTCCTTACCTTTTGCTAGGGTCGGTGACTTGGGGAGCAGCAGGTAGGTGGCAGCAGTGCGGCGGCGCAGTGGCGCTGTGGCCTAGCCTGGCCTGGCTTAGCCAGGCCCGTGGTGCCACCATGGGAGCAGTATTGGCGCTTGGTGGTGAAGGAAAGGCTGCCACCACTGCTGCAAGGATGCCACTGCGCCCTTTCCGGGTAGCCGAAAATGGCTGCTTGGAAGTGCGCATGCGTTAAAATACCATTTGATGCATGCACACTTTTATTTTTCAGTGTGCATATGTCAAATGGTATTTTGACGCATGCACACTTCCGAGCAGCCATTTTGGGCTGCCTGGAAAAGAAATCCGGAGGGTGGCCGGAGAGGCGACTGAACTGGTCGCCTGGGGATTTACTTCCCCCTTGGCGAGCCCCTCCAGATTTCCGCTACCAGTTCGGCCAAACCAGTCTGAACCGGTAGCTGCCCACCACTGCTTACAATACCTAGTCTCCCAGAATATTTTTTCTCTCACAGTAGAACTGCAGTGCATACCCAGTGGGGTGGGGTGGATAGATTAAGGGACTAGGTCTCAGGAGGCCTGGGACTGATTCCCCACACATCCACAGAAACTCATGAGGGGAGTGGAATTGGTAAAGCTACTCCTTGAAAGACCTATTAGGGCTGCCCTAAGCCAGTTCTGACTTGAAGGCACATTACAACAACAGAATTGTCTGAAGAAGTGGACTTGGTCCATGACAGCTAAAATTAAAATATAGCACTTAATCTTTAAGATGCCACAATGCTTTCGTCTTTATTTTTAATTTTTCTTTTGTTTCCTATTTAACATCAGAATTGCTACTCATAGAATATGTGCTCAACAGGACTGCCTGTCTGGATAGATAGCAGATACTTTCTAACATTTTGTGTCAACATGGATGTCAGACAGTGGTAGACATAGAGAATTCAGCTAAAAGGATGAGAGGCATAGGAAACAAATGTTCTCTTGACCATAAACACACATATGCACGCCCAGAGTTGGGTTTTGACCCGATTGGGGCGGGATAACAAGTTGAGAAATTAAATTAATTAAATTCCTCCCACCCCATCTAATTTGAAGGGCACCACTGCTGTTTCTAGATTTGCTGCAGCAACGTTGAATGTGAGCTCCCGTGCTGCTGATATATCCTGAAAGCAAATACTGTACCACAATAGAAGAACATTTGATTATTTACTTCATAAGTGAAATGTCACAGCATAGCTAGCTAAGCTTCCCACTGATCCTGAATCAGACTGCTATGTCCTAAAACGACAGCACTGCATCGTCGACTCTGCTCTCCAATAGGCTCCCTTCAGACACTTGCTCTGCTCCATCAGTGGGAGTACAATTAACACGACACACTTATAGTTCTTTGTAAAAATTAAACCCCGAGGCAGAACAGGTGTACTGTTTTACCTCGGACAAGGGACTGTGGTGGCTCAAGTGGATAAGGCACTGAACTCGCTGACTGGAAGGTCGGAGTTTGATTCCTGGGTACTGCATAATGGAGTGAGATCCCGTCTCTGTCCCAGCTCCTGGCAACCTAGCAGTTTGAAAGCAAGAAATTGCAAGTAGATAAATAGGGACCACTTCGGTGGGAAGGTAAACAGCGTTCCGTGCACTCCAGTGTTGAGGCATGCCTGTCACATGTCCACGGAAACGTCTGCAGATGCTATAATATATATAGGTCAGATGCTTTGGCTATAAACAGAGATGAGCACTGAACCCTAGAGTCAGATATGACTGGCTTTCGAACAAGGGTGACCGTGACCTTCACCTTCACCTTCACCTTCACCTTCACCTATGCCAGGGACAGATGGCAGACAATATTTAACTCAAGCAAGCTGGACAATTGAGAATTACCTTTAATATATAAGTACGTGATAGTAGGGGAAGATTTGGATAATCCTCCAAGCAGAGTCAAGGTAATGTACCATTCTTCGTATCTTCACACAGCTTCCTGTTCTTGTCACAACATTCCCAAGGAAATGGTGGATTTGCCAGCAGCTGATCTGTGCCTTTACAGGTTTAACTAACAAGGGCTTGATGGCAACAATGTAAGGCTCAATCTCCAGTGTGTTCGCTCTTGTATTCACACACCACAAATGTCAAAGTCTACCTTACCCTCCCATAGGTTTAACTCCAGCAAGCTGGACAGTTGAAGAGATACCTTAGAGACCATTTCTTTACACTTTTCTTTAATTCATCCAGTCACTTCCCTCTCACCTCACGCAGGAACACTTTATGGCCTTCCTTTCCATCTGCTTCTTATTATCACCTCCACTTCTAATCCCCCTCCTTAGCTGTTCACATAATCACCCCTTTATTTGAGAACCTGTGTTTGCACCCTTTGATCCAAGGCTCCTCTTTATACTTTCTACACTCCTTTTATCCAGCAACACTTAGCTTGGATCTTGTTTGCCTCTTTCCCATTGTTTCCTATGGCATTACACCCAAACCTATTAGAGAATTCTTGAGTGTATGAGATTAGTACCTGTACTCCCTCTCTTTCTTCTTACAGAATGTGGGTAAATTGTTTTTTCAGGGTTTCTTCCAGTATGGCATTATTATTATTATTATTATTATTATTATTATTATTATTATTATTATTATTATTATTATTATTATTATTATTATTATTATTATTATTATTATTATTATTATTATTATTTATTTATTTATTTATTTATTTATTTATTTATTTATTTATTTATTTAGATTTATATCACCCCTCACTCGCCATGGTGACTCATGGCATGCTCTTGCATAAACAAAATGTGGATGGTTGTGAACTATATTAGTGCTACTAGTCTCTCTGGTACACAGGGCTCTTCTAGACAGACGACTCATCCCCCTAATTGTACGTGATTCTGTGCTAATGTTATCAATATTTTCTCCATTACCCCTACAGTGTGTCCTTATCCTGTAAGCGATATTTTTCTGCAAATGTCCATGTTTTTGTCCTTCCTCCAAGGCATGGTTTGCTTTTACCTCAGTTTTGCTTTCTTTCAGGGAGTGTTATTTGCCATGAAAAAAACCATTTCTGAGCTGGACTTTTTCATGAGATTTTGCCCACTAAATTACCTTGTGCTTTAGCCCATCCACTGATATTGAATTTTATTTATACTTTCAGAAATGGCATCTGGAATAATTCTCTTATGGGTACAATGTAAGCATTGTCAGCTCTCACTTAGTTCCTTAGCTTTGTAAGCCAATATGTTGTTGTTGTTGTTGTTGTTGTTGTTGTTTTACTATTGTGGTATTTGTATATTATTTTTAGAAAACTAAAAGAAACTATGCTGTTCTTAGAGAATGAGACCATATTTTTCTGATCCCAAAGAAAGCTATTAAAAGAGAGTGCCAAAGCAGGGACAAATTATTAGTTTTTCTCTTTCAGGACACAAATTCATGTTATGTACCATCATGAGCAAGACCCGTTGTGGCTTAGTGAGTGGTATGACAGACTAGAACTCAAGTGACCTGAGTTCAAATCCCTGCTCAGGCATGAAACTTACTGGGGGATGGCATTGATTAAACTGCTCTATTACTCTTTACAGATAACAACTCCTGGACTTTGGCCCTGGAATCTCACACTATGGCACCACTCTACAATTCTTTAGTAGCAAACCACCATACAATACTGTATTATGCTTTCAGAGGGTCTCTCCAGAAGCAACAGGATGATGTTATCTTGCGTGACATAAGTTATCTTGAGACCTCATAATTCTCAATCCCATAGAGCAATTTGCATGGAACAGAGCAGAGACTATGTGGCGCGCACAATAGGCACATGCCAAGTGGCAGCAGTCCAGCCCACCCATGTGTGTCATCGCAAACCATGTCCATATGCAGAGCACATGTTCAGTAGTGTGGGCCATGATCAGGATAGAATGGATAAATCAAAGTTCAGATTCACAACATGTCAAAAGTGGTCCTCTGTGTTTTGTCCTATTGGATACTGAACATCAAACTGGCTCACTAGGTCACAAAGTCAGGGGAATCATTTATGAAGGGCAGAAAAAGCAATCCCTCCTCCTGTTTTCCCATGTTTAAAAACATGAAAATATTATTATTATCCCTGTGAGCACCTATACTAAGCCAGCGCACACTGAATATCTGTTGTTGGAAGCAACTGAACAGCCCTGTGTAAAATATAAAACAATAAATAATAGCGAAAGAGGTCCAACATCTAACATCCAGCATGTTCCAAAATAAGACTCTTTCTGGATCAATTTAAAGATACATTTAGTTGAGCTTCTTCTTCCCAATAATGGCCAAATGTTGCTTCTAGGACTCTCAGGAGCATGCTATAAAGGAGTCTCAGCCCTCTCTCTTCGTTTATTCCCCATCCCACATCCACTACACATACAAATTGGGTGTCATTAACCGAAGACATCTTTACTCACCATGAATTTCTGTCATTCCTCTTGTAAGCCATCTTATCCAGTGACCATCACTACATTTAGTAAGGTAAAGGTAAAGGCCAGTTGTATCCAGCTCTGGGGTGTGGTGCTTATCTCCATTTATAGCCAAAGAGCCAGCTCTGGCTGCATCTGCAAATATTTCTGAGGTCATGTGGCAAGCATGACTAGACAACAGAGTGCACAAACTCTGTTACCTTCCCACCAAAGTGGTACTTGCAATTTCTTACTTTTGAACTGCTAGGTCGACAATTGCTAGGACAGAGGCAGGAGCTCACTCTGTCATGCAGCACTTGGGTCTCAAACTGCTGACCTGCTGACCTTCCAGTCATCAAGTTCAGCATCTTAACCACTAAGCCACCTAAGTCCCTCTGTATTTGGTAGCAATCCACAAATGACCCTATAGATTTTAGTCATCTATTATGTAAATGAACTATTTTTGTAGTTCATCAGGAAAAGAATTGAGGAGATATGGTAGACAGTTTGGCAGAAATATCAACCCAGTGTGTAGTTTCTATGAAAAATGTAAAGTTTATAAGGGGATCATTAGAAACTGAATATAAAATATAATATAAAATAAGTCTGACAATATTGTCTTGTGTAGAAATTGTATGACATGACATCAGCTGAAATACTGTGTACAAGTCCGGTTACCATAATCAAATAGGATGCTGTAAGTATAGAAAGATGAAAAGAAGAAAAATGAAAATGATGCAGGATCAGGAGCAGAGGCATAGCATGGGGGCAGCCCACCCTGGGTGGCACATTTTGGGGGCAGCAAAATGTCACTTGGGTGTATGGGTGTTCTTGGACTTCAATTCCCAGAAGCCCTAGTGGCCGCTGTGGGGACGGGTGCCAACATCTTGGGCCCCGCCCTGGGAGCATCAAATTTGGCTTACACCGTGGGCAGCTGAAACTCATGCTACGCCACTGACCAGGAGCAGATCGTTTATCAAGAAAAGTTGTAACATGTGAGCTCTTTAATTTAAAAAGAAGATTATGCAAGGTTGTAGTAAACTACATGGGATTCTGACCAGCAGAATGATGACTTGAGATTGTGGGGTGCTAGCTGGGTATTTTGAGGTCTTATATCTTCTCCTCCTTCTCTCTCTGATCTCCTTCTCCCAATAGCAATTTTTATTAACAGTTTCACACAAGCATACAGCATATGGCAATGCGATGACATCATCCATCATCTTTCACCATACCGCCACACTATGTGCCTCAGGTTGTCAGGTAGACAATGCCTAATATATTATGTAGCCTTACATCTATATTCTTACAATATCAAGAAGGAAATGTTTCTAGATCATAGGTTCAGGACAGTCCAAGAACAGGAACATTTTCACCATGATAGGGAATGAACAATCTGTGTTACTGGTTACACACGATTGCTTCCCACAGACAGCCTGACCTAATCACATGGTTACAACATAAGGTGAGGCATGATAGAGCTGTAACAAGTTATGCATGTTATAGAGAAGTAGACTGGGAAATATTTTTCCAGCTTTCTTGTAATAACAGTACTCGGGGTCTTTCAGTAAACTAAATAATGAGAAATTCAGAGCAGATAAAATAATTACTTCTACTTGCAGTATATAGCTAGACTGTAATTTGCAGAGGATGAAAAGTTAGTTTAAGACATTTGTATATTCAATTAGTTGTTATGCTAAAAATCTAATTAAATTATGTTTTACATTGCTAAGAGAATTTTTACATTGGCACTTAAATTTATGTTACATTATTATACTAAAGATCTTACTAGAACAAAGGAGAAAAATGTCATCTATTATTTTACTCAATCCTTTCCTTTTGCAAACTGGGAAGAAGAAGAAACCTGCAAGAATTTTTAAAAATCAATTTCTTACCCGTCCACTCCCAAGCCCTTCTCTTATTTCTCTCTCCACCCCACTTATAATTTCATTTCCTCACACTTACCCTTGCTTTACTCTAATTCTTATTTAGGTTGGGCAATATGATCTTGAAGTGGGTGGAGAAACAGGATTTTTATTAGACAATTCAAGGATAATTCTGTTAGCTGACAACTTTAATTCCCTTAAATTTCCCATAACTGACTAAAAATCATTAGACAAGTATTAGTGGGGAAAACCACTCCAGATTAGGTTAAACGCTAATTAAATCACCCAATTACATTCGAAAATGGCAAGTGTAATTGCTAATTTAATGCATTATAATACAGTAGTGCCAACCACTGGAATTATTTCTTCTTCTTCTTCTTCTTCTTCTTCTTCTTCTTCTTCTTCTTCTTCTTCTTCTTCTTCTTCTTCTTCTTCTTCTTCTTCTTCTTCTTCTGCTCCCATTGGGCAGAGGAACAGGGTGAACTTGGTGCTGGGGTGACGGTATGTGTGCTCACAGAGAGAGCTGTGAGTGCCCCCTCTGGCATGCGTGCCATAGGTTCGCCATACGTGAAACTTCCAAAATGAAACAACATTTGGGGAGTTTATTCTGCAGTTCCTTTTGTCTGATCTAGTGTGAGGAAGATTAGCCAGCAACACAAGTTTGCCATAACCAGGGTATGCCTAAATATGGTTCAAACATACTAGGAGGCTCTTTCTGTGGACCTCAAGGATGTGGCTTACATGAGGCTAATAATCACAAAGGCTTTGTGCAGACAGCATGCATATGATTTAGATACAGCTGAAGGGACAAATTCAGACAAAATCACGGTTTATCTGAACCAAAGTGAAGGCTTGTGAATAATATAGACAATAAATAGAATCAACCTGAAAGATCATAAACAATCTTGCAACTGTGGAGGAATAAAAAGAGAGTGCTTCCAAAAACTGACTCTTCAGTGTAATGTATCCCTATCCACTTTCCTCCTACTGTGCATGATTTTATAGATCTTTAGCTTGTCTCCATAGGTTTTCCTTTTAAAAAAGCTAAGAAGCCCCAAACACCATGAGTTTTCCCTCTTTCTGGAGAAGTGTTCTGTCACGTAAGCCCTGTCCTCCCATCTTCCCCTTGAAGCAATACAGTTCAAAGGAAGCTTTGCTACATGCATAGAAAATTATCTCTCTCTCTCTCTCTCATTTCTTCTGGATCTTAAACCTAAGCCACGCTCTAGAATTCTGCATGTGCCCTCGGTTTGATATGTGTCTCCTAACTGTGACCAAAAAACAAGCCAGTTCAGTCTATCCATTCATTAGAGATGTCTCTCAGCTGTACTTAGGGAAAGCTCCGAATGTTCTCCCTCTCCAAGTTCTCCAAATAGATGCAAGGCATCTCTATGCTGACACTGTAATTTTCTAAATTCCTTTGATTTGGGTTCTAAAATAAAAAGCAATCTTCCTAGAGCAGGGGTGCCCAAACTATGTCCGTGGGCCAGATCTGGCCCATGATGCCAAATCATCAGGCCCTTGCATCCTTCACCACTCCTGGATGCTGAAGTGAAATGCACCCGCCTATGTGCAAAATGCTAGTGTAAATGGACCCACAACTGTTGTAATGTAGGGCAGCGTTTGCGCATGCGGGGGTGCATTTTCCTTCCACTTCTGGTGGGAGGAACCACATGACTGGCACGTGGCCTGAAAACTTTGGCCACCTCTGTCCTAGAGAAACAAAGCTAGTATCAGTTATGGTGACCTCTAGCCCATTTTGAGTCTGGATATGGCAAGGATGTGCAGGATTTGATAAGGTTGAGGTATTGCTTTGCAGTTCTAGCAAAGGCTGGGAGTAAGTCAGCGCACATGGAAAACCTCCAAGCACATGAAAGCCTATCTAGCAGGGTTATTATTATTATTATTATTATTATTATTATTATTATTATTATTATTATTATTATTATTATTATTATTATTATTATTATTATTATTGAGATATATATTCTGCCCGACTCGCACAAGCGACTCAGGGCGGAGCACAACAGACATAAAATAAACCTCTAAAAACACAAAAAGAGCAAAGTAAAATTAAAATCCATTTAAAAACAACTTCTCATTCCCTACACTAACCCACCGAATATAGGAATGAGGGTAGGAATGGGGGGGGGGGAGATACAGGATGTTAAATAAGCTGGCGGGGGTGGGGGGTGTCACTAAACTCTCATTACCCCACACCATTCCTGCCAGCCAGGTTTTCAGGCCCTTTCTAAAAGCCAATAACCCCATCTGAAGGCGCAGCTCCAGAGGCAGGCGGTTCCATAGAATTGGAGCGAACAGGGAGAAGGCCCTCTTTCTCGTGCTAGAGAGTCGAGAGCCTCTCTGGCGGATGGAACCACTAAGGCACCTCTCCGGTCTGCTCTGGTGGGATGGGTTGCTGAAGAGATTCTCTTTGGGGAGTTTCCACAGTAGAATTACTATGTTAAAGCCGCTATGATTAACAAGAATTGGCACAGCCAATCCTTATGACTGTGCCCAGTTTTTAGAATCGTTGTTCATGGCAATGATTTTGATAGTCACAGACACTAGATCAGGGGTCCAAAACCTTTTTAAGCCAGGGGCTGGGTCACACCCCCTCAGACTGTTGAAGGGCCAGATTGGTGGTTCCACTGCCACTGGTGCTGGCACTCTTTGCCTTCCTTCCACTTCCCATATGTGCCTTTTTTTTTTAGCTCTATACTGAGGGTTTGTTTTGTGTGTGTGTGGAGCCATATTGAACATGATACAACATTTTCCTATGGTAGTAACCGCCACATATTATCCAATTTTCAATCAAAAATTGAACTTTCATTATAATGCAATTTATGTTAAAAAGATTTTTTTTTGTGGGGAGAGTGTGGAACCATCTGGATGAGATGCTGAACCTGTAGGATCTATAGTTAAGTTAAATCACCAAGAAAGAGTCTACAAACATTAAGATTCAACTTAAGGTGTAGAAATAATAACAGATTTCACATCAAGAGTTATAGAACAATTCAGTAGTGGGCTCCAAAAAAAAATTACTACCACACTGTAAGTGTGGTATGGTGGGTGTGGCCAGGGGGAAAGCCCTGTGTTGCACCTGAATTAGGACTACGGTACTTTATTTCATAACTTGGATGGACGGGGCCAGCCAGAATTTCTGCTACCGGTTCTGGTGAACTGGTGCAAACCTACTGCTATCCACCACTGGATCAATTATCTTTTTCCAGGTGTATAAAAACAACTGGTTCCTTTTCTCTTCTCTTTTTATTTTTGCCCTTCTTACTTGCTTGCTATTATTTTGCATTTTATATCTACATGCATATTTATCTGCATGCACAGCATGATCCAAATGAAAATACTGTATGTTTTTTTTAAATAAAAATCAAATCTATGAAATGCCTTTGGAAAAATTCACTGAGATCAGTTGGAATATCAAACACCATGCCTCTATTTATCTTAAACCAGTTGGTATGACATGTGAAAGCCAGTGGTATTTGAATAGGCAATTCATCACTTGACATGATGTCACAGGGTTTCTGCCATTTTGACCTCTCGTCTGTCATCTTCCTATATTCAGTCATACCCACACTGTTTTCCTGCAGTCAGTCATGTAAGGGAGCAGCATGATACATGTGTCACTCTGTCCTTAAAACACATGTACGCAAGCAAGCAAGTATGCACACATGCAAGCAAGCACACACACACGCGCACACACACACACTTTTCTTTTTCAAGGTTACACCCTGGCTGACAGCTACTCAGGGGCTAAAGCAGAGGTTGGGTATCCCTGTGACAAGGATATGTTGCCCTGGCTTTCCTAAATTCCCAAGGTTTTCCAGAAATAAACAAGTAATTATTCACGCTGACTAACCCCTCATATCTTGTGGAAAAAACTTCCAACAGTTACAGTCTCCTATTTGAAAAGCCAAAAAGCCAGACATGGGCAGAAAAATATCCAGTCTGGCACTCTTTATAACTTGAAATGTACCACAAAGGAATCGTCATGAGCCTACTCGTATCGTTCCGATCTTTTGTTAATAAAGCGTTTAAAAATGTGTTTTGCTGTGCTGTTCTTAGATGTCGTAAACATAACTGAGGAACAAGAATGTTATAAATTTACTACACAAGACTTCAACAGACAAACTTTCCTTCATTTTAAGATGAAGAAAATGCTGGGAAATAGAATGTTGAGAAGGAGCGGGGGAAACCTCTGTGAGATGCAAAAAATTAAAATTAAAAATTAAAGCAGATTTTAAACACTCGATATATATATATTTTCTCCTTTGTCCAGATCTTCATCAGCTTTAATTTGACACCACTTCATTCCAGGCATGACATTGCACTGGCTTCAAAGGGCCCTGCCTCCCATGCTATTGTTCAGGAGAGAATGGCAAAGAAACAAACATCTGGAGAACGGAGCTGCCAAAAGACTGTGCGTTATTCCCTTTCTGTGTCTGATAAATGTACAAAGAGCTTCAGGGCAATCCATGCAGAGTGTGATTCACTACTTGATTACTCTGAATATATACAAGTTAGGCCCCGTGAATGTGCAGTGCTTTACCCACGGAGCCTCTCTGTTCTTCTGTCCAATACTGAGGTAATTGTGAGCATTGGCACTCACTTAGCTTGGGAAGCGAACGGGGTCCGGAGTTTGTTAACTGAAAATCACTGGTATCTGCCAAGCCTTGTATTTCTCTTTTTAATAAAGTCTAGTGAATGGAAAATAACTTCATGGACACACTGTTTAGCATTTTGAAGCACGGGATGGGAAAAGAGCAGACAAATGTCCATAAGCAGCAACACACTGAGAAAGGAAGAGACCTTCTGGTGCTTGGTGGTAAGGGGATTAGAAACACACTTTTCTTTTACTTTTGTCACAGGGGGCATCCAAAAGTGAAGAGAGGTATTTAACAGATGTTTACGGAACTGGACAGGGAGATGAAATAAGGACCATGAGAACAAAGGGAAAAAGGAATATACCAGGGAGAAAACATTTGGAGAAATCCAAGCAGAAGCCAAAGGCTGAGGATACACTAGCCAAATTGGAGATTTTAGGAGGGTATTTTGTGCACTTGGCATTTGATGAGAAAAGTCCTTCAAGCAGAACCGTACAGACCTCTGTTTATTCCCCTAAATCTTTCATGAAGAAGTAGACTGAAAGAGTCAGGCTAGAGGACTTCTGGGGGAAAATATTTGCTTCAGCAGATGTTACACAGGGAGACAAACAATTGGATAATATGTAGTGGTTACTACCATAGAAAAATGTTGTACCATGTTCAATATGGCTCCACACCAAAAATACCTCAGAATGGAGCTAAAAACAAAAAAGGCACATATAGGAAGTGGAAGGAAGGCCAGGCTACAATGGAAGAGTACAAGCAAGTAGCTAAGTAGTGCAGTGATGGTGTACAACAGTATAGTAATACCTCGGATAACAACTGCATTGGATAACGACTGGATCGGACAAGGATCTGTCAGCGTTATCCGATGCCATTGTTCTTAACAGCAGGGGGGCTGGAAAGCTGAATGGGGTTCTCCGTTCAGCTTCCCAGCCACCCTGCAGCTGTGGAGGCAGGGGGCTGGAAAGCTGATGGGGGCTCCCCCATCAGCTTCCCCAGCCACCCTGCAGTTGTGGATTGGGTCTCCCAACCTCTCTGGAACTGGCAGGGGGGTCAGGAAGCCTGAAATGGGTAAAAAAAAGTCCATTTTAAAACCCATTTTGGGCTCTCTGACCCCCCCTGCCAGCTCCAGGGAGGTTGGGAGACCCAATCTGCGCTATTTCTGAAGTTCCCCCACCTCCCTGGAGGCTGTAGCAAGCCAAAACGTCAGGATTTGAATCCCGTATTTTGGCTTGCTACAGCCTCCAGGGAGGTGGAGGAACTTTGGAAATAGCATGGATTTGAATCCCGACATTCTGGCTTGCTGCAGCCTCCAGGGAAACAGGGCTTTTTTTTTAAACGTTGTGTGATCAATGCATCACACAACGTTAAAAACCGGATAACGACGAGATTTGTGGAACCAAGTCTCATCATTATCCGAGGTACTAGTGTACAACCATTCCTGGGCAGTGAATTTTTTTTTCAAATGGCAACTTATTATGAACCATTTTAGGGGAAATGTAAAAAAAAAGTCTTATTGTTTGCAGAGGAAGCTTGTAATTAGTGATCCAAGTAGAAGAGAGTCATATGTCATTCAGGCTAAAGCTAATTTCTACTGAGATACTACATTACACTATGGACACTTTCCAGATTACAAATACAGTTGTACCTCGCTTAAAGAGCATAATGTGTTCCACGGCATTGCTCTTTAAGCGAGTTTGCTCTTTAAGCGAAACACCATTGTAACTGACCAATTGTGGGGGGGATTGCGAACCCCAATTTATTTGTTAAGCGAGTTTTTGGTTGGTTTTATTTGTTAAGCGAAGCAAACATTCAGAGAAAATTCTGCTTTTTAAGCGAGTTACTCTAAGCGAGGCACTCTATGCGAGGTTTGACTGTATTACTATTTTTCTAATTACAAATATCCTTTTTGCTTTCCATATTTCTTGGAATTGTTTGTTGTTGTGCCCTTAGAATATCTTCAACATAGCTTTATATGTACTGACTTCTTCGTCTTCATCTTCGTCTTCGTGGTCATCATTGTCATCTCCTTCTCCTTGCAGAATATCCAATTCCAAATATTGATTATCATCATGGCAATCAGCCATGAAGACTTTCATGGGAATATAATGCAGTAGTCTTCCATTTGCCTTCTGCATAGCAGCATGACATCCATATCACTGATCCAGTTCTGCAAGTCACTTTCTGGTCCTGAGCCCTTTTGGCACACAAAGTCCTCATCAGCCCCAGGCCAGTACTGACGAAGCTGCTGCCCTCCATCAAGATAAATTCAAGTGGGATTTAACTCACTTAGAAACCATCACCCTTCTACATTGACTTCACCACCCAAGGCCATTAGTCCTCAGGGTTGTCAGGTCAGTTAACCACTACCTGACAATTGCCGTTGAGTTGCTGGCAGTATGGTCTCCTCTATTACCATAGCAGGATAACCTGGCTAGACTTCTTCTATAGGCAGGAAACATTATTTCACCAAAGTTCAAGTTTATACCTTAATAAATGTGTTGTTAGTCTTCAGAAGTGCCAATGAGTTCTGTTCTTCCCACAACACAACTAACCGAAGGGCTAAAAGTCTGCAAATAGAGACACAAAAAAGCCAGCACTGTCTGCATCTACAGACATTTCCATGGTCATGTGGCAAGCATGACTAAATACCAGAGTGCATGGAATGTTGTTATCTTTCCCATCAAAGCAGTACCTATTCATCTACTTGCAATTTCTTGCTTTCAAACTGCTAGGTTGGCAGGAGCTGGGATAGAGATGGGAACTCACTCCATCATGCAGCATTCAGGTCTCAAACTGCTGGCCTGCTGACCTTCCAGTTATCAAGTTCAGCAACTTAACTATTAAGCCACCATAGTCCCTCACCACAGTTAACCACTGTATATGCATGCATAAGCCCATCCCAATGTGCAGCATATACAAGTCAAAACAAGTACTGAACCAGTTTAGTTTCCACTTCTCTTTAATTGGCTGTATAACTTGCTTCTGTTGTTAGCATTTGAGCACTAACATAGTTCTCTACCATGTCTCTAAAGTTACATTCACAGGATGTGGCAAGACAGCAGCTTTTTCAATTGTGCAATTGTCCTATGGAAATATTGGCAATGTGAATTGGTAACTGGGATACAGGAGAAGAACTGGAGAAGCAAAGGAGGTTTACATCTTATTGTAGTGTTAGTTAGAGCTTCCTACAGATGTATAGGTGGGAGTAGTAAAAGAAACCTTACTCTCAAGTTCAGCATTTATTTATTATACAGCTGTACCTCGCGTAAAGAGCATAATGTGTTCCACAGGATTGCTCTTTAAGCAAGTTTGCTCTTTAAGTGAAACACCATTGTAAGTGACCAATTGTGTGTGTGGGGGGGGGGATTGAGAACCCCAGTTTATTTGTTAAGCGAGTTTTTGGTTGATTTTATTTGTTAATTGAAGCAAACATTCAGAGAAAATTCTGCTCTTTAAGCAAGTTACTCTTTAAGCGAGGCACTCTTTATGCAAGGTTTGACTGTACTAGCTTTTTCTGCATCAGTGGCTCACAAACGCAGGCCTCTTGTTGTTATAGGACTACAACTAGAAGTCAATATTGGGACCTTGTACTAATCAAGGCTTTTGGGTACTACTGTTCATCCCTATCTATATATAGTTCCAAGCTTTAGTCCAAGTGGTATAGGGTTACTCTTCAAAGAAATGGAGGGATGCCTTTTTCCCCTATGGAGGGGGAGTGGTACACAGGCTTTAGTTATTCTGCTTGGACTACAGAATAACTAAATTATTAATAAATTACTTTTGAAAGGTAATTATCCATGGCTCCAACTCCTGTTTATGAAAAAAAAGTAATCAATTTAACTACTACCAAGCTCTGGCCAGGGACAAAAGAGTACCCAGTGAAATTATCCCCCCCACAATAGGTTTGAAACTATTGTTCCTCTTTTATAGTGTGAACATGTGTTCCCATTTCCCCATAAATCTGCAAACAGATGTCAGTCAAATAGATATCACCCTGTAAATCTGCTTTAACAACTTGGGTTTTCGAATCTGGGGCCTGAGGGCAGGTTTATAAGGTACCTTAATAGCTGTGCAGGTGCAGGACAAAGAAAGGAGTAAGGAACATGGGGTACACAGGCCATAAAACAAAGCACTTCTGATTCTTTCCTAAACCCATATTCTTTGCATCTAAAAGGGCCAATATAGATTTCTACCATTACACTTTTGGTTATACAAGCCAGATCAATATATGTATACAGTACATGGATTTCAGATAATAGAGACATTCCATCTTGTGAATGAATTCAAGAGTTCTGGCTCCTTCTCTTTCATAATGTAATTTTATAATTTTATAAATACATAGCGATTATCTAAATTTTTATCAGTATTCTTAGGTAAAGGTCGCCCTTGCTCAAAACCCAGTCTTATCATCTCTAGGGTTTGGTGCTCATCTCCATTTGCAACCAAAGAGCCAGTGCTGTCTGTGTCTGGAGATGTTTCTGTGAACATTTGGGAGGCATGACTAGACACCAGAGTGCACGGAATGTGGTTTACCTTCCCACAGAAGGGGTACCTATTTATCTACTTGCAATTTCTTGCTTTAAACTGCTAGGTTGGCAGGAGCTGGGACAGAGATCGGAGCTCACTCCATCATGCAGCACTCGGGTCTCGAACTGCTGACCTTCCAGTCATCAAGTTCAGCGTCTTAACCACTGAGCCCTTGCAGTCTCTTTATCAGTATTCTTAAAGTTGCCATAGTCCAGCTCATCAAACCTAGGTAGCCCATTTTGCATGCTATACAAATTAAGTAGCCATATTTGCCTAAAATGTCAACCAGCATGTTTTGAAAATTGAGCACATTAACAGTATTGTTTTCCTGCTGATGTTTCTGTCTTGGCAGCCAAGTTAGAATTATTGCGTAGTCACAAAGTTTACTTGGCATCTTGGTTGTTGTGATGGTGGTGGTGAGGGGAGCCATATAAAGTACAGGAGTCATATACATTGTCAGTGTATATAAACAATGACATTTTGCTGCCCACATGAACTATTGGGGTAATAGCTTATGAAAATACCGCAGGAACCCCCACAGAAGTGAGATGCTGCTGCCGGATTTGCAAGATTAAAAAATGCAATGTAAGTGAAGGTAATCCACAGGAACCAGAAGGTGTGATTTCCTGAAAAGATATTTTACTAAGATTAAAAACTGGCTTAGCTTACTTTGCTATATTTCAGTGGTTCCCAATGTGGAGTACAGGCACCACAGGGGAACTTCAGTTCCCAGAAGCCTAAGCCAGTATATTGACTGATCAGTGCTTTGGGGAATTGACTTGAGCTTCTGGGAATTGAAGTCCAAACACCAGCATTTGGGAAACACTGCTATATTTGATTTTCATCACTATTTATTTATTTATTTATTTATTATTTAATCGTATTTGTTCATTGCCCTCCTCCCCGAAGGGACCCAGGGCGATTTACAACATATCATATCAACCACAACAATTTAAAATCGATTAAAAGACTAAAAAATTAAAAGATTAAAAGAAGCTTAAAAAATTAAAAACTAGGCATGCATAGCCCCACCCCAAATGTGTGTGTGTATGTGTAGGTCCATGCACGCATGCGCACACACACGCACGAACGCACGCACGCACGCACACACACACACCCCAAAACAAGTACTGAACCAGTTTAGTTTCAACTTCTCTTTAATTTATACCTTTCCAATTCCTCCTCCCACTTATTGTTTTGTTTTGCTGCTATGCAATGTGTGCCATATGGCTTATGGTGACCATAACAGGTGTTTTAAAGCATATGAAGTATTTAAGAAATGGTTTTACCAGCACAACCACCAAGAGTGTTTCTATTCCTTAGCAAGAATTTGAATCCAAGTGTCTTCAGTCCTAGTCCGCCAGTCCAACCATTACATTACAACGGCTCAGACATCAAACTTTGCCACAATTGTAAGCTCAATAAAGTTAGCAGCAGCAAAAGAGAATCAGCAGCATCTAAAATTTTATACTTCCCTTCCTTCTCCTTTATGCTTGTTTTGGCCAATTTCTCCTTTCCTCTGGGCAACTCCTAGCCAAACAGTTATTGGAACCAAGCTCTCAAAATCCCATGGAAATAAAATTGGAACTTAATGGTTCTGGAAGTTCAGTAGAACCACAGACATGTTGAATAATAGAACCACAGCACAGAAAATTCTCTCAGCCTGTTTTCTATCTTGGTGTCCAACCTCCAGCCAGAGCAGGGTTGTGGAAATATGAAGAATATCAGGTCTTGAAAGAACCCTTCATTGGGCTACTGCTGCCATAATCCCCTAGCCAGTGTTCATTTGTGTGGCTTATTGCTTCCTATTGGGGATCCAGGGCACTTTGTGGTCCTGTTTTTCCTCATTTCTGAGGGGCTGGACCCAGTCAGTGTGGTTGGAGGATGAGATGTTTAGCCCTAGGCCTCTACAATATGGGGTGCCTCAGGACTCGGTACTCTCACCTCTACACGAAGCCGTTGGCCGAGATCATCCATTCCCACAGGGTAGGTATCATCAGTATGCTAATGATACTCAGGTAAACATCTCAGCCCGTGGTGATCCAAGCAATGTGTTGGTCCTATCCAAGTGTCTGGTGGCTGTTAGGGTCTGGATGGGGGACAACAGGCTACAACTGAATGGTTCTGGATGGGACTATTTTGCCCCAAACAGACCCAGTGCATAATTTGGGGGTTCTCCTGGACTCAGAACTACTACTTGATGAGCAGGTGGCAGTCGTGGCCAGGAGGGCTTTTGCACAACTTCACCAGTTACACCTGCTCCTAGTTCGAGACTACTTGCTCATGGTCACACATGCTCTGGTCACCTCCAGACTAGACTATTGTAATGCACTCTACATGTGGCTGCCCTTGAGGACCATTCAGAGGCTGCAACTGGTCCAGAATGTTGCTACCTGGGTGGTGATGGGGTGCAGGTATTATGCACGCACCTCACTACTGCTTCAGGAGTTGCACTGGTTGCCAGTGTGCCTCCCGGTGCAATTCAAGGTGCTGGTAATGACCTTTAAAACCCTACATGGTAGTGGGCCAGGATACTTAAGAGACCGCATCACTCCAAGAACACCTGTCCATCCCACCAGAGCAGACCTGAGAGGCTCTCTTATTGTGCCATCTGCTAGAGAGGCTCTTCTTTCTAGCACCAGAAAGAGGGCTTTCTCTGTGTCTGCTCCGGCCCTTTGGAACCTAATGCCAATTGAGCTCCGACTCCAGACTGAGTTGCTGCCCTTCAGGAAGAAATAATTAAAAACCTGGCTAGCAAAGCAGTTGTGGGGCACCAGTGATGTGGTGACCCCCACCTGCTGGCTGATAAAATAACAACAACATCGTTCCCTCTTTTAATCCTCTTTCTTTAATCCTGAGTCTTTTAATTTTTGTGGTATTTTAAATTGGGTTTTTTATGGGTGTTGTTTTAATGTTTTTGTATTGTTGTGTTGTTTTTAATGCTGTGAGCTACCCTGAGTCATTTTGAGTGGGTGGCTATACAAATCGGAAATTAAATTACATTAAAATTAAAATGCAGGTAGCTCTGAAAACATTTTGGAAATGACTCAGGCCTAACATGCCCACCATTATAAAATGTTCTGGCTCATATTGTGCCTACATTTGCAAGACTAAAGAGTGTGTTCATATCTCTTAATTTGGAAGTGCCTTTGCAGCATGAAGACTAAATCTCACCGCCAGCACTAATTCAGGTGTGAATAGTGTATTCCATTTTTAAAATACAGAAAAACATTTGAGGCATTCAAGTCCCCTGACATTTCCCATTCCTGGATACCTTGGTGGATCAAAGAGTTGCCCAGAGACAGAAAAGAACACTTGGTAAGCATGTCAGTAACTCATGTTGTGAAAGTTTATTATCTAAAGTCCAACTGATTCTGACCTCTGCTCCCAGAGTTTGTTACAGATGATTGAGCCAAAATAATGCATTTATACTTGTCACATTTGGTGTCTGCATCAAAGTTTCTAGTAACAAGTCATCCAATAAAATTATAACCTAACCTCTTTCATACACAACTAGGATACAGTATTGTTATATTCTAGGACAGCACACCACATTAGAACAAAATGGGGTCTAAAATGCTGTGTGTTCCTAGCAGATTCTGCTTCTAACACTCGTTATTTGTCACTCTCTTGTCAAAACATTTGTTGATTAAAAAAATGGCCTGCCTTATATACTTGTTATGTTAAAATGAGGATGCAGCTACACAGCAGGGAGAATATACTTTGATCTGCAGTTTTTCATATCGGTTCTCTACTGGTTTCCATGGATAATATTGATGTAGCCATCCAGGACAGAAGTGCTTGGCAGACAGTGGTCCATGGGGTCGCAAAGGGTCGGAATCGACTGTGCGACTGAACAACAACAAAAGCCATCCAGGTGGTAAACAATTATCTTGTTTCAAGGGTCAACAAGGGCAAAGGCAGTGAAAACTAACAATGTGTTTGCATGGAGCTTCAACAGCAGAAGCTGCCTTTGATCTGACAAGGCGCTAATTGGCACCTCTTCCCTTTGCCTCTTTTTTTCCTGAACTGACACAGCACTGAATCCATCATTAACTTGAAATCATTAAAAAGGAAGGAAGGAAGGAAGGAAGGAAGGAAGATTGTTTGCAGATAACAGGCATTTGACTGAGGGGAACTGAGATCCACAGGAACAGCCCTTTCCATTGGATTAGGACACAGTACAGAGAAAAGCAATGACAGTCCAACAGGACCAAAATGAAACCACTCTTGTCAGCAGAAGAGACAAACAATTCCACACTGAGAAGAGGCAGTTCCCCAACAGGCTTCACTGCACTGGGCTTTACATCAGGAGTACCCAAACTATGGCCCGGGGGCCAGATGTGGCCCCTGATGCCAATTCATCTGGCCCATCCTTATGGGCACATTTTACTTCCGCTTGCAGGAGCAGCAAGGGCTTTGTGGGCTGGATGAATTGGCATCAGGGGCCACATACGGCCCCCAGGCCATAGTAACTGGCTCCCTGAACCACATGACCAGCCCACGGCCTGAAAAGTTTGGGCACCCCAGGTTTACATTATGTAGTTGCTAGTTTTTAGTTCTCCTGTACTTGTGCCTAATCTGTCATGAACGGTGAGGTACATGGCCACTGTAATAACCCCCTGTGGCACCTATTCAAGGTTTCCAGCCCTGACTCTTAAAACCAGGGGAAGGGTTGAATTTGAATACATACTCAATGGAATAATAGATACTTAGGGGTATTTTCCATGTGTTAATAATGTGTGATACAGTATCTTCAAAAGCTATGCTGCATCTTCCACATATAAATGCATACCCTAGATTGCTGCCAGTTTCCCACCCCTCTCACTTTCCTCTGCTTTGAATAGATTTTGGGATCAGAGGGGGCTGTTTTGCTGATGAAAAGATTACTTTCTTTTAGCTGATGAAAACATTCCTCTTGGCAAGTGTTGCAAATTAGATTTCACTTACTAGAATAAGGAACTGCTGGATACCTTTAGTGGTTTAAATGTGTGATTAGGAGTTTGAGTCCCTCCTTAAGGGGTTTTTGCTCTTTTTTTAAAAAAATGATGAATTTATTTGTCATTGTACACATTTGAAAAGGTTTTTTAAGGTGATAAAATGCTTAGAAAAACAGGGGAAAGTAACAAACAGCAGAGTCACTTAGGTATTTTTCTAAAGTAGCATTAATCCGTGCTTTTCTGCTTTGGGACAATTTTTTTTTAAAATAAGATTGTCAGATTATTTTTCTAATGTCTCTGAGAAAGGAATCACTGTATTAAGTGTTCAGCTGGGTCCATTCAGTACAAATACAATGGAATCACCTTACTTACTTTGAAGAAGATTCAAAAGAAAACTATCATTTTGAAGCAGTATAGGTTCTACTGACCTCCCTCCCTCGCAACTGGAGAATTTTCTACAGAGAGACTCTACTTCTGCAGATGATATGGCTTTCTCGCTGCCTTCACCTTCTCAGTCCTTGTTTCGTGATGCACAGATCTTGCTCCCAGATCTAGGTGGGTTGACTGTGCAGTTTGAAGGTAGTGCTGAATTGGACAGCTCCGTGTGGGTTCAATGCAGTGATATGCAGCATAAAGATCAGAAGGGCTTTCCTGTTTGCTTTTACGAGATTCAGACATGCTGCCAAGATTAGGGAAAGAAAGAGAATGCTTTGTATCAGTTCTGCTTTGATGAACTCAGAGGTCATATCCCAACTTTACTTTATGAGAAGCCCCTCTCCAGAATTGACACCCTCAGACTGGCCGTAGCATACACTGCATTGCTTAGCAATATCTTGACTTTTTTGTTGTTCTTCAGTCGCACAGTCGATTCTGACGCTTTGCGACCCCATGGACCACTGTCCACCAGGCACTTCTGTCCTCCACCATCCTCCTCAACTTGCTCAGCTCTGTGCCCATTGTGTCTACAATATCATCTAGCCATCTCATTTTGGGCCGCCCCCTTCTTCTTTTGCCCTCCACCCTTCCCAGCATCAAGGCTTTCTCAAGCGAATCCTCTCTTCTCATTTGATGTCCAAAGTACTTTAGCTTCATTTTTACTATTTGACCTTCTAAGGAGCAGTCAGGGTTAATTTCTTCTAAGATTTATTCTCCTCGCCGTCCAGGGGACTCTCAAAACTCTCCTCCAACACCAAGTATCTTGACTTACTGACCTCAAAACCTATATGCAAAAATGTATCAATGAGGAATAATTCTAAAGGTAACTGGGATGCCATTCGGAACATAAGTAGAGAGTTTGTTTAAAAAAAATTGTTTTAAAGACTTCATATAATATCTGACTTTTGTTGCAGTGCAATGAAATCAGGAAGGAAAATCCCAAATCAAATTGGAGTAGCAGCATATTATTCCTCATGCACAAATTGGTCTGATATTTTCTTTGTGATATGAAAATATAATCCAAATAAACAGTCTTATTAAGGTCCTTTTAAAAATATTATATTCCTAAATACCTTTGCTAAAATACTGTTGTCATTAGTGGAAAGCTGATGATGTCATCAGCAGAGGTGGTTTTTCAGGGACTGAATTTTTTTTTTGGCTTCTCTTGCCTTTTGCCATAATTTGGAGGCAATAGGAAGGGAAATTCTTTTCTTATTGAAAATCTCAGCTTTTTCAAGATAAAGCAATCAAGCACTGCCTGCTGGTTGTCGCTTTCAGACAACAACTAAAATCTCTCACACACAAAATGAAAGATCTCCAACCCATCCTTGACAAGAATAATTCTCTCTCCAAAGACCTTGGTGACAGACCTTTCCTTGCTTACAGACAACCCCACTCCCCCACCCACCCCAATCTCTGAGGGAAGTTCGGACAGCTGAGCGGCAGGGTTGGGGCTGGCCATAAAAATGCTGGAATCCCCTCGACCCCTTCGCCGGACGCTTCCCTTGGCCGGCCCTGGCCCTGAGGGAAGTTCAAACAGCTGAGTGACGAGGCTAGGCCAGCCATAAAAATTCTGGACACCTTCATTGCCACCACTGGACTTTTCCCCTGGCCATTAGCTTGAAGGGAAGTGGACAAGTTGAGTTCTGTAATATATTTTTCTCTTTGTCTGTATTGCAATTAAATGTTTTGAAATATGTATTATTTTTGAAATATGTATTATGCTTATGTTATACTGTACTGTGAGATTGTAACTTGTAATGCCGTATTTCTTTGTTAGCCGCCCAGAGTTGCATTGTGAGTGGGGCAGCATACAAGTTGAAATAATAATAATAATAATAATAATAATAATAATAATAATAATAATAATAATAATAATAATAATAATAATAATAATAATAATAATTATTATTATTATTATTATTATTATTATTATTATTATTATTATTATTATTATTATTATTATTATTATTATTATTATTATTATTATTATTGACACACAACAGACTATGAAACAGTGAAACTGTTATTGGAACTAAACTCTGATACAAACCCAGAAGAAAGCTATGCCCCCACATTTACTCTGGCAATAATATTTACTGGACTCAACAATGACACACAAGATTAAGGGCAGTTTTACTTGTTCCTCTGCTAATGCAATTTATGCCACCTTTTTGCCAAAAATGCCCTTCTGCACTCTACATAGGGTAAACAGAACAATCTCTGCACATAAGAGTTAATGGACATAAATCAGACACCAGGAATGACAATACACAGAAATATGTTTTAAACCATTTCAGTTGACATGGACACTCTGCACAAGACTTGAAAACTGCCATCCTGGAACAGAAAAATTACAAGACAAGGATCCAGAGAGAGACAGCAGAGATAAAGTACATACATATGCTGGACACCAATCTCAAAGGTTTTAATATTAGTCAAGGGTTTCTGGGTCATTATCAGATTTGATACACCACCATTAACAGGTTGTTATATGCTGCAATTTCCCACACCAACTTTACAGAGCCTACTTCAGTAGAATTCTCATCCACAGCCTCTGGGAACTGACAGAAGAAAGGAAGAACTGGGTGCTTTGCCTGGGCCACTCACACCATTGTCAATAGATGCTAGGTCTGAAGGGCAAACTCATTAACAAATGTGCAATGCCACAATGTTTACCTTGCAACCATCAATCAACCTTTTGCAAATCAACAGGGCCAAACTTCACAGCAAATTTGAATAACAACCAGGGACTTTCTGCTATTACCTGTTGTAAAAAGCTATATTGATTTGTATACTTATCTGTTATGCTAACCAACCATTATATGTATAAAGTCTCACTTTTATGTCTGATGAAGTGGACTTGAGCCGTGAAAGCTAACATTAAAATACAGCAGTTAGTCTTTAAGGTGCCACAATGTTTCTTATCTTTTTGTTTTGTTTGGTTTTGTTTACTGTCTGATATGTATAGTAGTCGAATATCAGAACCTCACTCTCCTGTTTTCAAAGTCTCTGCATTTACTCTTCTTCTAGTGCAGTGGTTCCCAAACTTTTTTTGGCCATGACCCACCTAAGCATCTCTATAATTCTTATTATTCAAAAAGTGAACTTCTCTTCCTGTTATTTATTTGTTCATTCATTCGTTTGTTTGTTTGGTGCAATTTGTATAGTTGCCCAATCAACAGGCAACTCTGGCTGGCATACAGTAATTCAATACAAATTTGTTGTTCAGTCACACAGTCAATTCCGACCCATTGCGACCCCATGGACCACTGTCCGCCAGGCACTTCTGTCCTCCACCATCCCCCTCAACTCACTCACCTCTGTGCCCATTGTGTCTACAATACCATCTAGCCATCTCATTTTGGGCCGCCCCCTTCTTCTTTTGCCCTCCACCCTTCCCAGCATCAATGCTTTCTCAAGCAAATCCTCTCTTCTCATTTGATGTCCAAAGTATTTTAGCTTCCTCTTTACTGTTTGACCTTCTAAGGAGCAGTCAGGTTTAATTTCTTCTAAGATTGACCTATTTGTTCTCCTCGCTGTCCAGGCGACTCTCAAAACTCTCCTCCAACACCACATTTCAAAGGCATCTATTCTTCTGTGCTCAGCTTTCTTTATGGTCCAGCTCTCACAAATACAGTACATAAAATCCCCACAATTCCCTATAAAACCCTTAATATTCCTAAAACACTAAAAGGTTACTACCACCTGCACCAATTACAAATCTTATGAAAAACTGATTTTAAAAAACACGAGAGGTCATCCTCTAAATGAGCCTTCCCCACCTCTCCACATCTGCTCTGCCAGTCAGGTTTTTAGCTCTATCCTGAATGGCAGCATCTCCATCTGGAGACACAGTTCAACTGGCAGGAGGTTCCACAGGGCTGGAGCAGATACTGAAAAGGCTTTTCTTCTAGTGCTAGAGAAGTGAACCTCTCTAGCAGATGGTACTTTTAAGGAACCTCTCCAGTCCACTCTAGTGGGATGGACAGATAACCTAGGGGTGATGCAGTCTCTTAAGTATCCTGGCCCACTACCATGTAGGGCTTTAAAGGTCATCACCAGCATCTTGAATTGCACCAGGAGGCACACTGGCAACCAATGCAGCTCCCGCACCCCAACACTATATGGGCAGCAGCATTCTGCACCGGCTGAAGCCTCTGAATGATCACCAAAGGCAGCCCCATGTAGAGCGCATTAAAATAATCCAGTCTGGAGGTGACCAGAGCATGCATGACCATGAGCAAGGAGTCCCGATCTAGGAGTGGGCGTAACTGGTGTATGACACGAAGTTGTGACTGCCACCAGTTATAATAATAATTTCATGTCAGAAATTATTCTGGGTTGAAAGGGGTTTTTTTTCTGGAGAAACTCCACTCAAGGGGATGCCTGAATGAGGTTCCTTTCATGTCCCCAAGATCTTTTCACCACCAAAGTAGTCCCTATTTATCTAATTGCAATTTCTTACTTTCGAACTGCTAGGTTGGCAGGAGCTGGGACAGAGGTGGGCACTCAAACCATCATGCAGTACCTGCAGTGGTGGGATGTCAAAAATTTTACTGCCCCACTGTGATGTCATCACAGTGTGGGCGGAGCTAACATCATGATGTCATGGGCAGGGCCAAAAAAAAAGTAAAAGTAAAATAAAATAATAAAATAAAAATAAGCGCGCGCACACACACACACACACACACACACACACACACACACACACACACACACACACACACACACACACCCCTCTCAACCCACCCACCCATCTATCCACCCATACAGTGGTGGGATGTCAAAAATTTTACTACCCCACCGTGATGTCATCACTGTGTGGGCGGAGCTAACATCATGACATCATGAAGTCGTGGGCGGGGCCAAAGAAAAAAAAATAATACAAAATAATAATAAAATAAAAATAAGCACATACCCACACATGTACACACCCCTCAACCCACCCACCCAAGGAGGCCATGCATACGTGCCATGCACTGTAGGCATGCATGCACACCAAGTGCTTGGCGCCTGTGCGCAGTGGGGGAACCAGTGAAAAGGTAAGCCCCGAAGGTAGTTCCCCCCAAAAGATGCTACCAGTTCTCCGGGACACTGGGGAAAGTTACTACCGGTTCTGGTGAACTTGTGAGAACCTGTTACATCCCATCACTGAGTACCTGGGTCTCAAACTGCCAACCTGCCAGCCTTCCAGCTAACAAGGTGAACTTCTTAACCACTGATCCACCACACCACCTTATTCATGTTGAGAAAGCCTAAAAGGCCATTAATTTGGTCTAAACCATCTTGAATGGTTCTTTCAGCTTTTGGTCAGTCTTTCTGCTAGAAAATATTACTGAGGGCAGCTGTAGCAACTGCTTAACACAATGGTGGAGCAAGCCCTGAATTATGTCCTTAAATATGTCCAGTTCAGACTTAGTCAACTTGAGGCAACTTTAGGGCAAGCTACTATTCCTCAGCCCCTTTTTCATACCCAGATCTGGCATCAACTGAAGAGCTGCAAGGTTTGTGGGCAACATCACTGTGTCATCAGCATATTGGATGTTATTCAGGTATTCCCAATGAATTTTAATACCCATGTTTAAATCTGATAGTGCATCTTAAACAATACTCTCCGAATATACAGTACAGTTGTACCTCGCTTAAAGAGCATAATGTGTTCCACAGGATTGCTCTTTAAGTGAGTTTGCTCTTTAAGCGAAACACCATTGAAAGTGACCAATGGGGAGGGGGGGATTGCAAACCCCGATTTATTTGTTAAGCGAGTTTTTGGTTGGTTTTATTTGTTAAGCGAAGCGAACATTCAGAGACATTTCTGCTCTTTAAGCGAGTTACTCTTTAAGCAAGGTGCTCTTTATGCGAGGTTTGACTGTATATTAAACAGTGTGAGGGACACCACACAGCCTTGTCACATACTTCTACGAATTTGAACCTGCTCTGTCAGCTACTCTTCCACTCTGACTTGAGCTATCTGATTCCAATAAAGGTTGGTAATGATTCTGATATCTTTATCATCTACACCAATTTTCTTCAGTGCTGTGATTATCTTCTCATGCTGGCATGTATTAAAGGATTTTGGCATAATCTATAAAACATGCATGCACATCACATCTCATGTCTCTACATCTTTGTATAAGGACTTGCATTGTAAACAGCACCTCTCTGGTGCCTATAGAATTCCGGAAGCCAAATTGTGTTTCCCCTGTGCTTTCTTTGCACTTCTTATAAATTCTACTATGGATGATTTTCAAGAAGACCTTAAGAGCATGACTCATGAAGCTAATCATTCTGTACTCCTCACAGGACTTCACATTTGGTTTCTTTGGCAATATAACAGCCAATCGTTCAGAAGAATCCCTGTGTCATAAATGGTGTTTAAAAGGTCAGTCAATTCTTTGATGTTTACTTCAGACAGAAGTTTCAAAATTTCTACTGGGATGTCATCGGGCCCTCTTGCTTTCTCATCTTTGGATCTTTGCAAAGTTCTTACAACCTGGTGGTCCAGTGTTGCCATTTATGACAGGCTGTTCACCTCTTTCATCACTAAACAGCTCTCCTATGTATTCTTTCCATTCATTGATCTTATCCCTTATTTCCACCATAAGATTCCCATCCTTGTCCTTTAACAATGCATGTGTTGTCTTCTACCAGTAACTTCCTTGAGCTTTTTATGTACACTGAAAAAACGTGCCAATTTTGGTATTTTTCTCAGTGCATCTGTCAGCCATATAAGCTTCCTAGAAGCTCTTATTTTGCACCTAATCATCTTCTGTAGATCATTATATTTTTCCTTTTCCTGATTCTTATAGATCCTTCTTATTTCCATTAAACTGAGTATGTCATCTGTCATGCACTCCTTATTCTTATGGTTTGGCTTTTGTCTGCAAAGATGGGTTATTTCTTTTATTATCCCCCATTTCTCTTCTACAGATCTTTCCCCTTGATCTTTTCTCATTTTGTCCAACTCCTCTCTCATTATCTCTTTCACAGTTGTTCTACATTCTTTGTCCTTAATAGAAAATGATAAATCAGTGTGATGTGCTAATTAATCCCTTTCATCATTTTTCCTATCAGCTTCATCAAAGGTAAGAAAGAGGTGGAGGAAGTAGTTGCAGAACTACAATTTAAAACTTTTCTATTTTCTAAATTAAAATGCTTTGTTTCTCCCAAGGTGTATGTTTTGTTGTTGTTGAGCTTTTAACTAAGTGTTGATATAATTGTGTTTCTGGAAGAGTAGGAATGATGCAATGCTTCTTCAAAAGAGATAGGAGCCTGATTTTTCATGAATGAATTATTAGAGCAAGTGTGAGGCTTTTCCTCCCTTAATTTATTATTTTCTTTTTTTTCTGCAAGTTTGACAGCTCATATGTCCTGGATAAAATGGGATTAAGAGAGACCTTGTATAAATAATGGAAATAATGTCCTTCAAACAATCTGGATGTTTGACACTGGCTGTTCACATTCTCAACACAAAACACAATAATAATTAAGAAGTTTTTTTTGTTGTTCAGTCGCACAGTCGATTCCGACCCTCTGCGACCCCATGGATCACTGTCCACCAGGTACTCCTGTCCTCCACCATCCCCCTCAACTCGCTCAGCTATGTGCCCATTGTCTCTACAATACCATCTAGCCATCTCATCTTGGGCCGTCCCCTTCTTCTTTTGCCCTCGACCCTTCCAAGCATCAAGGCTTTCTCAAGTGAATCCTCTCTTCTCATTTGATGTCCAAAGTACTTTAGCTTCATCTTTATTATTTGACCTTCTAAGGAGCAGTCAGGGTTGATTTCTTCTAAGATTGACCTATTTAAGAAGTATATTCTATAAACTGATTTGCAGGTCTAGTTAAATTCCATTTACATCCAGTAAATTGGACAGCAACTGCTATAGGCACTTAGGAAGAATATGTTCTCTCCCCATGTGGCACTTTTTGAATTCCACAGGTGAACTTCAGTTCCCAGAAGCCTAAGTCAGTACATTGGTTGATCAGTGTTTCGAGGAATTGATTTAGGCTTATGGGAACTAAAGTCCAAAAACCAAAGGTTAGGAAACTCTGAACTAGAGTAAAATCACTGGATTATTGAATTGTCATTTCCATCATACCTTATGGTGGAATTTTCAAGGAGCCTTTGCACTGCTAATCACATGGCATGATTCAGCCATCCTATGAAAATTCTTTTACACAAAGGGTGCCATTTTCTTCAATCAGAGGGGACCAAAATTTAACTTGAGTGATGCTTGTGGATTCCAGAGGGTCATCTTTGTGGCTTTCATCATTCCCTGCCCTTCCCCTCCCCACCCTTAAGTTGTACATTTAAAAAACCTCAGAGCGTGTGGCTTCTGGATGATGCTGGGGACAGATAAACAGCTAACATTCAGGATTTAATCCTGGATGGACATGCTGACCTGGCTTGCATTGCAGATACCTGGTTGGATGGGACTGCTGGAATTAGTCTTTTCCTTTTGGGTTTCCTGTGCAGTAGCTGGCTAGACCTTTAGATTGTGGGGAGGAGAGAAGTTCCAATAGTCTACTGAGACTCAGTCACCCTTACCAGGTTCTCTGTCTCACAGACTGCTAGGAATGGGTGCCTGGGACAGAATAGAAATTCTGTTGGTCTATCTCAGTGATGGCTAACCTTGGCACTCCATGTGTTCTTGAACTTCACTTCCCATAAACCCTGATCAGCAGGAGTGCTGACTTGGGCTTCTAGTAATTGAAGTCCAAGAACACCTGGAGTGCCAAGGTTCGCCATCACTGACCTAGAGGAACACTACTTCTGAGCATGGAGGTTCCACATAACTTTTCGCTGTTAATATATTTTTGAACCAAATTCAGGGTTTTCAGAAACATTCTGTTTTTCTATGTGAATTTGATTTTATCTAATATTCCACCGATCTGTTTGTCTCATGAGGACTTACAACCTACTCTTCTGTGAAACAGCTTTGCTCTAGTTCAGGGGTTCACAATCTGTGTCCCATTGACTGGTCCCGGACCATGGTGCCATTTCTTGTGGGCCCCCATCCTTGCTCCTGCCACCGCTACCACCACTGGAAGGGGCACAAACAGTAAAAAATGTGCCACACTCACTCACTCTGCGGCTGCTGCCAGAAGCAGCAAAATCAGCTAAAAATGCGCTGTAAATGCACCTGCTTTGCCATAAAAGCATTTATGGCAACCATGAACTTGTTTTGCAGCAGCGTTTACGGCAGGGGAATAACGTGTCTGGCCCATTCAGCTGTCTGAAAGGGCGTGGTTTGGCCTGCAGCTGGAAAAGATTGAGAACCCCTGCTCTAGTCTAAACAAAACTAATTTTAAAAACCCCACCAGCAATGAAAAGATGTACTGTATTGTGTTGTCCATATGCAAATCTAATTGCTTAGTATTGCCCTCTAGTGGTCAATCTTGAACTCTCTTTATGTTGTTAGGCTTCTTCTCCTGGACTTAATGGAGTGGGGATTAGAGGGAATTGTTTTTCAAAATCCCCCCTGACATCTTCCAGTTGTCCAGGGATAAATTCTTACTCTCTGGTCTTATTGGAGTCTGACAACTGATATCCAATTTACTTGACAATAGAAATACAGTACTGTACTAGATCTAGACTAGATCAGTCAGGAATTTCAGGCTGTGGGGAGATTTTAAGAAAATGTTATGAGAGCAATCGACAAATGGCTATCATAGGGAATAAGTAACAACATGCCTATTCCTCAAAGTAAAAAAAACCTAATGTAAATGAAAAACAACATGCCCAATAACTTAACAGAAAACAGACACGGAGTACGAGTTCCCAGATCACTCTTTGGTATTCTAAATGTTCCGCTCTGCCATACATTTTAGAGGGCAAGAAAAATAATAAGAGAAAATGTATTGTGTTTCTTCAAGACTAACAAATTAATTTCAGGTGCATTATCATGGGACATTTATTTCTGATTTGTCTACTGTAGCTGTACCTTTGAATGTTTCTTGAACAGAAAAATGCATGGTACTAAGAAGGACAACAAGAAGCCTTTTAGACTGCTTTAAAGTAGGACATGACAACCTAATCAATGTTGAACTTCAGCCATCCAACCAGACCTATCAAGGTTTTGGCAAATGCTTCATAGTCCGGCTTGTACAGTGGTACCTTGGTTAACGTAATTAATGCATTCTCCAGGATGTTTCTTACAGCGAAAATCACTTTAACTGAATTTCCCATTGGAATGCATCAAATGCAATTTCCCATAGGAATGCATTGAAAAACCAACTAATCAATTCCAAGGGGGGGATCTGTAAACCAAGCCACTACTTTTTATGGATTTCCTTTTGTTATGCACTTTTTATGTTAACCGAGCCATTTCTTAACCGAGGTTCCACTGCATGGTAGTCTCTTACAAAAGTTTAATGGCTACTGGCAACAAGTGGCATATGCATCCAAATCCCTCATTGATGCTGCAATGTGCTATGCATAGGCTAATTAAAATTGCTTAATATATTCTTTGCTTGTGATAAATGTGATCAGTAGAGTTATGACAGGACAATAACTGTGAAAATGGATCACAAGTCCCTCATCAAACTAATAAAGTAATACGTTTTACTGATCTAACAAACAATAATCAACCTACCAAGATATGATTTGGCAACAACCTACACAGCAGGAAAATGTTGATTTCTGCTTATGCACTTTCTAGAGAAGCCCTTCTCACTGCAATTAAAAAAAGTCTCTGGAGATAGAAACAGGAACATATGTGGAAATACTCATAACTTTGCTTCCAGTGTTAAATGCAAAATTATGCCCAGTTGTGGAGGAAATTGCTGAAAATTAGACACTGCACATCTTGGAGATTGTGGTGATGTGCCTCTAAGGAGTCTAAGGACTCTTGGAGAATGAGTATCAGAGTTTGTTAGAATTCTAACCATGGACGTCCTGGGATTGATTACTGTACGTATATACGTGAGTATAAGCCAACCCAAATATAAACTCAGGTACCTAATTTTGACCTTGAAACCCAGGAAAATAGATTGACCCAAGTATAAGCCAAGAGTGGGAAATGCAGCAGCTGCTAGTGAGTTTCAGTAATTAAAATACATTAAAATACAGTAATATTAATTATTTGAATGATTTTTAAAAAACTGTACTTGCGCCACCCACCTGTGGTGGTGCTGCAGATAAAGTGGGTGGGCAGTTCAATTGCACTGAGGCAGAGTTGCTCTAGCCTAGCCTCTTGCTCCCCCTGCAAGGAAGAAGAATGGCTTCCTCCCTCCATCTTAGACACATGGAGCAGGGACAAAGGCACGAATGTACCCAAGTAAAATCCTTTCTTTCTCCACACTAGTTTGGAAGGGGGTCACAATTGCATTGTAGAGCTTCTTTCTTCATTTGCAGTTTTCCATAGGAATTAACTGAAAACAAACCAGAATAGGAGAACTTGATTTTCAATGTATTCTAATGGAAAATCGTGATTTTCACCCTCTTGTGGCTAGTTGTGTAATTGTGCCCCATTCTTTTGCCACGGAAGTCCCAAAACTTACTTTTAAAGTGCTGAATAACTTTTTTAAAACCCATATTTTTAGATCTCGTGTTGTTGACCCTTATATAGGCAGAGTCCCCTTTTTGGACCTCAATTTTGGGGTAAAAAACTCAGTTTATATTCGAGTATGTATGATGTTATTTTGAATGGGGCATGATAAGGATCCTAGTAGCCTTTGAAGGAAACTGCTATGGAAAACCCATGAAGAATATCTGGGCATTGACAAATGTGAAAAATGAGTTTGAGTGGTGATACGTTGGCCAAAGACCTGAACAGGGTATAACACACTAGAACAGTGGATCCTAACGAACGTGGGGCCCATTTTGCTCCGCAGGGGGGCTTTAATTCCCAGAAGCCTAAGTCAGTACATCAGCTGATCAGAGCTTTGGGAAATTGACTTAGGCTTCTGGGAATTGAAGTCCAAAAACCAAAGGTTGGGAAACACACCGCAGTAGAATGTGGCGAGTCCAGTTTTATGGTGAGAGTGAATCCAGTCTGTTTGGTTTGGATAGTTTCTTTGAAATTCTGACTAAACCCCAGATCAGATTCATTACCTCTGCCAAATGCAGCCTCCAATGGTAAAACGACAACAACAGAAGGTTGTTTTGCCTGTGTAAAATACAAGCCACCCAAATAACCGGAGCTTTACTGAAACCATCTCCAGCAGAAAGAAACTGCTTCATGTGATATTCCAAGTTTCTTATAGCCTCAGCAACAGTTCAGTCAGAACCGGGGCAGCACATATGCTTGAGAAATTATTCTACTGGCACTTGGGGTCAAAACTGGATGTAGAACATGTCCAGGGTGTTTTGTAATGCTGATGGAAACTTAGGACAGGACTAATTGTCAAGACTTAAGAGTCATCCCAAGATATGAATATATATCCAAAAGGTGCTGCTCTCTTCAATCAACCATTCACTTCTTCTACCCAGAGGAAGGCATAGGTCCACTAGAGAGCAATAATGGATGAACCCCAAGGTACTTTATCTGGAAGACTAAACTTCTAGGTATGTATAATATGTATTTGCATAAAGACATGTTAATATACATAATATGTATATGCAGAATTAGCCAGCAAAAAAATATTCTTCTTTACTATAATTTCTATAATTAACAGCTCAAGGATTAACTGTCACTGTCACCTTACCAGGATAATTTTATCTTGTCATTTAATAATAAAAGGAGCTTAATGGTGTCTGGGTGGTTAAGATGCTGAACTTGATGACTGGAAGGTTGGCAGGTCAGCAGTTCAAGACCTGAGCTCCTGCCAATCTAGCATTTCAAAAGAAAGAAATTGCAAGTAGATAAATAGGTACCACTTCAGTGGAAAGGTAAACAACATTCTGTGTCTAGTCATGCCTGCCAAATGTCCACAGAAACATCTGCAGACACAGATAGCACTGGCTCTTTGGTTGTAAATGCAGATGAGCACCACATCTTCAAGTCAGATACGACTTTTACCTTTTCAAAGAATTACAGTTCACAAGTTTCCTTGGAGTAACCCATGATGGTTCTAAAGATTCCCATCTACAAAGGAAGCTGAAGAATGCCTTTGTAGATACTACTGGCTTTCGAGCAAGAATGACCCTCTACTATTTAATAATTGATAAGGGAAAGTTGTGATGACAGCAATTTATTGACACATTTTTATCATTAAAAGGTTTGTAATTTAGGGAGTAACTCTGAACACTTGAGGGCTTTTTTTTTTAAAAGACCTGTGATCATGTTTGCATCATAAGGTTTTGTATTCTTTAGAAATTTTCCGAACCCTAAAGTAATATCAAAGCCAGCAATAAAAAAATTGATGCAGCTTTAGCTAATCGTAGTCTGGAATAAACCACGCCATATCCACATTGCCGAAATAACCTGTATTGCTCTTAATTAATACATTGCTCTAAAACGCTGCAATTCCTCAGCATTTTGAATTCTGTGTGAACACAGAAATCCTTTGATAGATGTCATATTGAAAGGGTGTTTGTTATTTTATAGTTGGTTTCCTTTTACAGATCAACAAAAGCAACTGTAAATTTCTCTGCCTGTTTCGTGCAGAACAAAGAGAGGAACACATTCAGTTACAGATAAAACACTGACTCTATTTTTGGCAACGTTTTCTTGTTATATTTTACAAAGGGATTCCAACCTTCCCTCCCACATTTATGGATTTCTTTTTCAAAGTTGTCTATTCTTTTCTTTAAAACTAAAACCATCGATTTTCAATTTATACCCTTCCTGTAGCACGTCATAAAGAATACACAGCATTCCAACCACAAACATTACATGTATACTATCTAAGATCCAGTTGTACTTAATACGGTATTAACAACTAAATTCAAAATTAAGCATAACATTTACAGCAAAATCCTGTACATATCCACTCAGAAGTAAGTACCAAGCAAGAAAGTCTGTTTATTTTTCAGTTCAATTTTATTTTATTGTTTTAGTCACTGGCAAACACAACAATTCATCACAGATGCTAACAACTGCAGACCAAGTGTTAAAGGTGTTAATAGAATTTGGAATATTTAGTAACAGACTATATAATATATAAAAAGCTGGACTTTTTAAAACAAGGAAAAAAACTCCAGGACCACAAAGAGCTGAGCTCGCCCCGTCACTAAATACCACAGTCGCACATATGAATGCACAGATTTGCACACAGCACAATCTTCCTTTTATTGCTGTATACACACATTTTATGTGGGCCTAAATTGTGCTTCTATAGAAGGCTTGACACCATACTACCCTGAACATATGTGATCCTATCTGGTAGCACCACGCTAAGCAGGGTGTGGCCTTGCTAGTGCTTGGTTCTAGGGCAGGGGCCAGCAAACTTGGCTCTCCAGGTGTTCTTGGACTTCAAATACCAAAAGCCCATGTCAGTACACCTGCTGATCAGGGCTTCTGGGAACTGAAGTCCAAGAACATCTGGAGTGCCATGTTTGCTGACCCCTGGTCTAGGAGGCCTCTGTAGACAATCAGAGATTTTCTAATAGGGGCAGGAAAGATGCCTGCCAGAATTGCTGGTGAGCTGCTACCAGTTAGATTTAACAGATGGCTAGATACATCAAAGGTTAGGGTCAGTTTAAAGCAGATTCCCTGACCTTGGCATTTAAACTCTGGGTAATGTAGTTCTATCTGTTTCACTTCTTGATCTGTGTCTAAGCCAGATGTAAACACACCATTTGGTGTGTTCATTCTGCAGTTCCTTTCTCCTGACCTTATGCCACCAATACGTGAACCTGGCACACACAAGAAACCAGTTGTATCTCCAGGCTAAGTGGCTTCCTGCTATTCCTTCTTCCTCTGGACCTTCAAGTGTGCAAATGTGGTTGGCAGAGTGGAAAATAATAATGAGAAACACTTGCTAACAGTACACATGATCACCAGGCAGAAAACCACTATACTCATTGCCTCACAGATGTGGAACTACAAACGAACAAACATTATTTCTATTTCTGAACTTAATTAAATCTAATTTGTACCACCAAGAGGGTTCAAAACATCTCTTTTATATGAGTTACAGGAATGCTGCACTTGGATTGGCTATACAGACTTTGAACCTACATAATTATCTTTGCACGCGCACATGCGCGCGCGCGCGCGCGCACACACACACACACACACACACACACACACACACACACACACACACACACACACACACACACACCTTCTTTCTCTCTCTCTTACTTTTTACTAGCTTTGCTGTTACAATATAGCTGACAATTAAAAACAAATCCATATAAAATCAAATCAAGGAAATAACTTGGGAAGGACTAGAACTATTAGACAGCAACATATTCTTTAGATTAAGCATGTGCCTATTTGAATCCCTTGGATACTTTTCCACAGAGATCAAGGGGTTTTGGTTGGGACCCGCATAGGGTGCATTTCCCTTTTCTGGCACAGATACTAAATGGAACCGTAATACGATCAAGCTGTTCTAATTTAATTCTTCCGCCAGCCGTGCACCAGCTGATCGCAAGAATCAGGCAAGGAGAGGGTTTAAAAATGGATCTGCCTTTCTCTTGCAAGACCACTATCTCCTTCGTTCTTTTCCTCTTGCTCATGTCTTCCCCAAGCATTATCTTCTAGAGGCTCATAGGGGTCATTTGGAGTCATGGTTACAACCCCTTCCTGGTGTGTTTACCATGTGGTGGTACATCTGGCCGGACATCCTGCTATGGTAATGGAATACAGCCAGCAACTCAACACCAAGTGTTGGCTGGCAGTAAATAACCTGACTCCCTAAAGGGGCCAACTGCTACGGGTGAATGAGCCCCTTTGGGTTGGTGATGGCTACCTCAGTGGAGGAAATGCTCCTGGAGACCATCATATTGGGCCCAATGGCAAAAATAGGGGAGGAGGAAGCATTTCACTATTTTGATTCCCAATGGTCATGGAGGCAGAAGAAGCCATGCCAGATGTACTGGCTGTGAAGGCACACCTTGATAATATCCTCAAGGCTGTGGCAGTCCATTGCAGTCCACTGAATCCTGCACGTCTCATATCGTGTGTGCCGCAGGGGATGGCTCCAAGATCACAGTGTTTGGGTCACTTCATGGCAAGCTGGGATCCACCTTAAACAAATTCACACCAGTGGCATTTTTTCCTGCTAAGGAAAAAGGTATACTCAGATACGAGTAGCAGTCACAGCTGCTGCCAACCATGTGGTGACCTCTTCCAATCACTTCCTTCTTTATGAAAATATACTGTACTATTGACTCAGGCAGTACTGCTGTACTACACCATAGGTTGATGCCTAACTCATGAGATTTCTAAATTATCAAAAAAGGAGATGATTGCTTGAAGTGTAGCAATCCAACCAGTTTATCCCTCAAATACTCCTGTCGGCAACATCTTCTTGACGGTACATTTGCAGACACAAAAGTACTTACACAGCTACTTAGGAGCAGTATAAGACATTGCTTGATACATAGGCAAAGTGTCTTCCTTTCTTAAAAGTTAATCACAGTATAGGAAATAATTAAACAAGGAGCTTCCCCATTCTCTCCCTTCACCCCAAATTGGGAGAAATTATTTAATTTCCTTCTTATAAGAACAGTAAAGGAATACACATAATTTACATATTTTGCCTATATATGTGGAACAAATAACTATCTCTAGCAACCTGGTGGACACTGGTTACATATTGTTGTTTAAAAAAAACACAGGACACTGGCATATGGAATTTTGGAAACTGTTTTCTCTCTCTCTTTTTTGTGGATTTTTTCCATGCCAAAAATAACTTCTATTGCTTTATTGCTTCTGCAGAAAAAACTGCATTGAAATTATAATCTGTTTTTTGTAAAGATGAAAATAAAATCCACACTCTTGTTTGTAACAGATTTCACAAACTTTCCATGTAGCAATTCTCTATGTATTTCCTTCAGGAATATTTTCTTTACAGCAAACAAGCAAGTTTTTACACAATTTCAGTTACAATTTCAGACTCGGGTACTGCATGATGCTTGGAGTGCCCATCTCTGTCCCAGCTCCTGTCAACCTAGCAGTTCAAAAGCAAGAAATTGCAAGTACAGTAGAACCCTGTATAACGAAAATAATTCATTCTACAATTTTTTCCGTTATATGATGCATGTATTGTACAACAAAAATCCCTATGGAAAAAAATCATACAATGAAAAAAAGTTCATGGTACGGTTTTTCCCATAGAAATGCATTGCATCGTATAACAAAAATTTCTGTTATATGGGGGGGCACAACGGTTTTTCCAAATCCTCTTCGTTGTACAATTTTTTCACTGCAAGAAGCATTTGTTGTACGGGTTTCTGCTATAGATAAATAGGGACCACTTTGGTGGGGAAAGATCTTGGGGACATGAAAGGAGCCTCATTCGGGCGTCTCCTAAGCTGAGTTTTTCCAGGAAAAGTCCTTTCAACCCATAAAAATTTCTGAGGAGAAGGAGTAGTAGTAGTAGTTGTTGTTGTTGTAGCTACCAAATTAACTGATAACTAGAGGAAGCTTCCTTAGCCACTTATTCAAAACTTTATTTGTTTGTTGAAAGCTGATTTAACCAGTCTCATTTGGCTCTAAATCAGACTCTCATATTAGTCATTCGCTGAAAAAGAAGATAAATGGTTTAAAATCAATGGAATCTGTTACAGTGAATGAGTTACCTCTCCTAAATTGTCCGATAGACTTCTTTTCAATTGTAAGAGTCCTACCAAACAGTCATTACCACCAAGAAGGAATTGAAAAGTTGGAAAGACAGGCTTCCCTCAGGAAGAAGTTCCAAAGCAGCAGGGGCACACTGGAAAAGGACGAGCAAAGTCTTAAACTGCTGTTGTGTATGTTTTGAGCAGCAGGCAGGGGATATGAACTAGGAGGAGCAATGCTTATCATGATAGAGGGTAGAATAGTTGTTCTGGCATCAATGAGCAAGAAGATTTTCCTTCAGAGTTGCAGCCTTTGCTTTAGAGCAGGGGTGCACAAACTTTTTGGGCCATGGGGTGGTCACGTGGTTCAGGGGGCCAGTCACTATGGACTGTGGGCTAGATCTGGCCCCTGACGTCAATTCATCCAGCCCACAAAGCCCTCGTTGCTCCCAGAAACGGGACGTAAAACATACCCATCCAGGCACGTTTTACTTCTGCTTCCGGGAGCGACAAGGGCTTCATGGGACAGATGAATTGGCATCAGGGACTGGATCCGGGCCACGGGTCATAGTTTGGGCACCCCTGCCCAAACTGCAGTAGGTCCACTCAGCTTCTCACTGCAAGACTTCTTTACCGTTGATTCTCACAATTTGAATCAAAAGAACCTCAGCTGAGATGATGGTCACATCCCAGACCTCGATTTCTGGTGTCCACATGCTCTGCCACAAAACTGGCACTCGGGACCAAGTCTGAAGATATCAATCACTTTATTATGGTCTATAACCAGCACAGTAAAACAAGGGATAAAATTTTTTTTTAAAAAAAATTAAATCCTTAAAATGTAGTTAAAATATATTATTAAAAATCAATTCAAAATTAAAAGAAATAGAATAAAATCAGTTTTTCAAATTAGTGCTATGCTAACTTCTACTGAAATATAGCACTCACAGTTTGTGCCACTGAGGGGCCTGCCAGAATTGTTCTTCTAATCCTGATCGCTGTAGCACAAAACTTGGCAGTATTGCAGGTAAAGCGGGACATTTGTCTGATAGTAGCTAGTGAGTGTAAGTGCTGTTCGATAGACCAGGATGTTTGCAGAGCAGTGGGAATGTGTGTTTATCGCGGCTATCCCTATAGAAAGGACAGATGCATAAAACATGTTCAGTGGTTTCAGCTTCTCCTGTATCACAAGGGCACAGTCTCTCCGACATAGGTATCCTTCAAAATTTTCCCTCCAAAACTGTAGAAAGAAGGGCATGAGAGGGGGCGAATGTAAATGCCCTTTGATGGCTAGGCATCTCAAGTTGTGTCAGATTCTGAGCTGGAGAGACAGCATGTCTTTGGGACTCTGCATCCAAAAAAGTTGGAACTCTGGCTAGGTGTGCTGCATGCCTCTCTGGTCTCCATGACAGATTCAGAGAAGCCAAGATTCTGAAATCTGCCTTAGATTGTCCTTTCCCATGCCAACTGGAGGCTGTCCAGTGTAATTAGAGGAGCCAGGCCACTGAGATTAAATACAATCTTAAACCAGAGGTTGACAGAGACTCACCATAGTCTCGCCTCAACCTTTATCATCTCTGTCTCCAGACAGAGGGTGGCATTAGATACACAATGAGGGATTTGTAGGGCTGCCCATAAAATGTTTGATTGTACTTTTTCCATATGGGCAAGATTGATAGATGGAGGACCTGACTGAGTTCCATACAGTAGCTGCGATAAGGTTTTGGCTTCAAAGACTGTAAGACCTGCTGGGACGTACTGACCTCCTTTGGTGCTCAATAATTTTAATATGGCAGTTGTAGATCTCTGGGCTGTAAGAATGGCATGTAGGGTGTGGGAATTCCTTGAGCCACAGACATGGAGAACTACTCCCAAGTACAGTCAAACCTCGCATAAAGAGTGCTTCGCTTAGAGAGTAACTCGCTTAAAGAGCAGAATTTTCTCTGAATGTTCGCTTCACTTAACAAATAAAACCAACCAAAAACTCGCTTAACAAATAAATCGGGGGTCGCAATCCCCCCCACAATTGGTCACTTACAATGGTGTTTCACTTAAAGAGCAAACTCGCTTAAAGAGAAATCCTGTGGAACGCATTTTGCTCTTTAAGCGAGGTACAACTGTATTTAAAATTGGAGACCTGCTCTATCCTATGTCTATTTATTCTCCAAACAGGTTTCTTGGTTGTTGTTGTTGTTTTTGCAAAAGTTATAACTTTAGTATTCTGATAAATAATCTCCAGTTGGTTATTATTATGTAGTGAGTTAAAGATGTCAATGCTTTTCTGAGACTTATTGGGGTCTTGTAGAGGACTGCAGCATCATCCACAAAGTATCTCCTGCTTCTCCCACATTCACAACCATCTATGGTCCACCTTGCTAAAGTTGTAGCAGAGCCACTGTGTCTTCTGGTGGTCATCCCTTTCTTGCTGCAGTGGATTCCTCTTCACATCCTTAGGTTGAGTTTGTTCCCATATACTAGACCACCTTATCCTTTTCCACAGTTTTTTTAAAACAGCTCTTAAGTTTCCCTTGAAAGTTTAAATAGGAGCTTAAACACTTTAGTAGGGAGAAAACTGTATCCAACAGCCATCAGTGAGAACACATTTTCTGAGTTTGGGTGTTTGACTTATTTAGCCATGCCCGGGGTTCCTCTTTACTCCTGCCCAGATGCCCTTCTTTTTAAGGGGTTTGGGGAGGTTTTACGGACTTTTTAGATAGTTTTATAGTACAGTAAAACCTCATATAACACTAAAACCTGGTTCCACAAGTCTTCGTGTTATATGATTTTTAGTGTTATCTGATCCTCTATGGGATCCATAGAGATACATTGTAACCACACAGGCTTTCGCGGTTGTTATCTGAAGCATCCCATAGGATCTTAATGTTATCTGATGCAATTCTTCCCCCCAGATTCCTTGATGTTATGCGATTTTTGTGTTATTCGATACTAATGTTATATGAGGTATTACTGTATTTGGGTTTAATTGGTATTGGGTATGGGTTTTAGCTGATGTTGTGAGCCGCCTTGGGTCACTCAGGCAAAAAAGGCGGTTATATAAATCTAACAGATAAATAAATAAATATTTTTTTAAAAAAATATTTATTGTTTATCAGGAGTGAAAAAAAAACACAGGGGATTGTATCACAAACAGGATGGGGAAGGACCCTTTCAAGCAGAGCCATGGTTTGTTCTTTCAGAAGCAACTGATGGTATGGGGTGCAGGAGATATAGTGACCCCAGCCCTCTGGATGATTTAAGCCCCTCCCTTCCTCAAGATGTAGTAATTTGGAGTTCTTTTTAACTTTTTAGATTTTAGATTTTAAATTTTAATCTTGCACAGTTTTGTATCTGAGGGTTTTAGAAATGTTTGTGTTTTGTTGTGGTGCTTTTGTGATTTGTGAGCTGCCCTGGGTCATCTCAGTGAGGAGGGTGGTGCATAAATATGAATAATAAATAAATAATAAATAAATAATTTGGAAATTTTGGGGGGTGTAATTTAACAATATTGACATCAAAAACAAGCTCTGTCATCCAAAATTATTATTTATCTTTATTTCAAATTAGTATTTTATACTATCTTAGGCTCAAGTTCCCTGAAACCAGATACAGTTGTACCTCACTTAAAGAGCATAATGCGTTCCACAGGATTGCTCTTTAAGCAAGTTTGCTCTTTAAGCGAAACACCATTGAAAGTGACCAATTGTGGGGGGATTGCAAACCCCGATTTATTTGTTAAGCGAGTTTTTTGGTTGGTTTTATTTGTTAAGCAAAGCGAACATTCAGAGAAAATTCTGCTCTTTAAGCGAGTTACTCTTTAAGCGAGGTGCTCTGCATGTGAGGTTTGACTGTATAGGCTGAATATTAGGGGGGGGGGTGGCTTCTTAACTGTTAGAGCAGCACAACAATGGGAATAATTACCTCTGGAGGTGGTAAATGCCGGAAGCATTCAAGAGAAAATTGGACAACCATCTGCTTTGATTTTGATCCCTGCATTGAGCAGGAGATTGGACTCAATGGCTTCATAGGCCCCTTTCCAACTTAATTATTCTCTTATTCTATGATTTAAGTCAGTATTAATTATGAAAAGAACAAACGTAAAGAATTGTAATGTTCAGGCAACCTCAGCTTCAGTTCTTCAGAAATAAAGGAAGAAATTAAATGGGGACAGAATGAAAAATAAGGAGAACATGGAATTTATTCTCTTTACTCATATTAAAAAAATCCCAGTGAGGATCATGCCTTCCAGCAATTTCCAAAAAAAGCAGCCACGTTCATCTGTCTCACCAGGTTGGCAAAATAAAAGGGAGGGGAGGCAAAATATTGTAGCACTTTGAAGACTAACAGTGCACATTTTTGTGGATAAAAATCTACTTTCTCAGACACAGAAGTACAAATGAATGGCCTGTATGTTTATACATACTGGTTTTTATACCATGTTTTTACTGTGTTTTAAAAGTTTGTTAGCTGCCCTGTGTCTTTGTGAGGGGGGCGGCATAAAAGTTTGATTAAATAAAATAAATAATAAATAAATACAGTATCTCAATGGCCAGGCAAAGATATGAGATCCAGGCCAGGACAGAGAGCAAGTGGCAATGGTTTGTTAACACAGAAATGGGACTAAATAATTAGCAAGGCCTGGCCAGGATAACAGCTGTAAGCCCAGTGGATTTGACTTTCACAGGAAGGCTAGGAGATGTTTCTGGGACAGAAATCAGAGTTTGTCAAGCCATGCTTTTATATTTAAGGTATCATAGAAAGCTGAGTGATTTATATAGGTAGTGTGCTAAGAAGCCCTGGGAATCCTTAGAAATGCATTGTAACTAGTTTATCTGTTGGCTCTCTCTTTAGTCTCCCTTTGTAATTCCCTTTTGCTGCCATAGCCACACAGTGATACCTAGCAGAAAATCCTGGGAAACTGAAGTGTTCGAAATCTAGTTTATCTGTGGTGCCACTCCTGATGTTTGAATTCTGCCTATTCATTCTTTTGCACAGAGATTGTCTTTTTTGTCCTACACAGAAAGGGAGAAGGGGCACAGCTGGTGGAAGGTGGCAGAGAATGAACAAGTTAATAGACCCCTGATATTGTGACTGACATAGCTTGGGTCCTTGATGCTTAAGACACTAAACATTTATAGTTATCATGAACTAACTAACTAACTAACTAACTAACTAACTAACTAACTAACTAACTAACTAACTAACTAACTTTCTTTCTTTCTTTCTTTCTTTCTTTCTTTCTTTCTTTCTTTCTTTCTTTCTTTCTTTCTTTCTTTCTTTCTTTCTTTCTTTCTTTCTTTCTTTCTTTCTTTCTTTCTTAGCAAGGCCTTCAGAAATTAATTTTCCTGGAGGATAAATTTCTTGCCATTGTTTTATGTAACACAATTGACAATTTTGCACCATTTAGAAGCAATTCAAAGAAACCTGGACTTTCTTCCTGCTAGTACCTTATTTCAAAAAGTTAGCTGTTTTGATTCTGCTCTTCTGCACTAACATTCATTAACCATACTGAGTCATAATGCGTAGAATTATACCAGAATGTGTTAAGATGTAGAACAGGGATTCTCAACCTGCAACCTGTGGGTCAGATGTGGCCCACAGCATGGTTTCATGTGGCCCCCTACTGCCTCCACCACACCAGGAAGTGCCATGTGGTGGAGGAAGGGTAAAATGGCCATCCAGACCCTGAAGCTGTCTGAGGCAGTGTGACCCGGCATCCAGCTTTAAAAGGTTGAAAACTCCTGGTGTAGAAGCATTAAAAGTGTTTTGGAACCTCTCTTAGGTGAAAAGTCGGTGGTGGGCATCAGCAGGTTTGCACCAGTTCACCAGAACCGGTAGCAGAAATTCTGGCTGGCCACACCCACCCAAGTTTGGAAATAAAATACTGTAGTCCTAATTTGGGTGCAATGCAGGGCTTCCTCCCTGACCATGCTCACCATACCACGCCTACAGTGTGGTAGTAAAATTTTTGAGCCCACCAGTGTGAAAAGTCATAGAGGTTTAGTAATGTCCTTAATAGGGTGCTTCCTTTTTAAATTTCTGTTCATGTAGTGGAGCACTGTTGAGATGTGAGAAGACTTTCCCCCTTGCCTGTCTTAGACCAGGACTTACTGCAACTTAAGCAGCTTTTCCATATTCAGATACAGCTGAAGGAGAATGACAGGTAGTGGTTTTGGCAGGCTAGCCAAAGTGGGCAGGAAGGAATTCATTAATAATATCTGTGAAGGTGGGATTAATTACCCTTCCTTAAAAAGAAGAAAAAGAAAGAAAATGAATTGATACCTTTGTTATTATTTTACATACCAACATAAGCTAGATGTAGTAGGCACAGTAATGGCTAACCTTGGCACTCCAGGTGTTCTTGGACTTCAATTACCAGAAGCCCAAGTCAGCACTCTTGCTGATCAGGGCTTCTAGGAATTGAAGTTCAAGAACATCTGGAGTGCCAAGGTTAGCCATCACTGTAGTAGGGAGAAGGACTCTTTCTCCAGAAGTTTTCTATGGCCCCAAAACAAAACAAGCCTCATGCTTAAACATCTGTAGTTTGTAGTTTCATCCTGAATTTCTTTCTTTGCTGTTAACAACCTTAGCAAGCTTGCAAAATTCTAGCTGACAAACAAATCCCAACTGATATATTTGTTTTCAAGGGCTCAGCACAGCCAGAAATATATGTGCTGCATTGGGCTTAAAGTTGTAGTAATGCCTTATAGTAAGTACACATCCAGAATTTTGTTAACTGTAATATAAAACTGTAAAAGTTTAGCTGGGCGAACTTCTTTCCTCCCACTGGCCTGCTGGTCCAATCAGGAAGCAGCCCTGCATCTCCCTCATTTCTGACAACTATTTAGCAACTGAGCTCAGCTAAAGTTTCCAAAAAAGTTAGAATAACTTCCTCTCTCCTAGACCTCAATTTTTTTTCTTTTATTTTTTTATTTTTTTGCACAGCCTGGTCCTTGAAATAGGATCCCTTCAAGAGACCTAAAAAACGTTTGCTCAGCAAAATCCTCTCTATTTTTTCCAAGGGCTGTGTCTCAGGAATTTAAAGCACACTTTTTGAAACATACCCACAGACACCCACCACTCAAGAAGGGGGGAGCCTTCGTTTCCTTCCCTCCCCTCGCTGCAGAAAGAATGGAAGAAAGTTCCAGTTCTCCTGTTTCTCCTGTGGACAGTTTGGGGACGAGCGAAGAGGAGTTGGAGAGGCAGCCAAAGAGGTTGGGGAGAAGAAAGAGGAGATGCAGCAAAAAGTCCAGCGAAGATGGAAGCCCCAACCCAAGCAAAAGAGGCAAGAAGTCCAGCCCGGGCACCCAGTCCTACGAGGAACTCCAAAGCCAACGCATCCTTGCCAATGTCCGAGAAAGACAGAGGACTCAGTCCCTCAATGAAGCTTTTGCCGCCTTGAGGAAGATCATCCCAACGTTGCCTTCAGACAAACTCAGTAAAATCCAGACTCTGAAGCTGGCTTCCAGGTATATAGACTTCCTCTATCAGGTGCTGCAGAGTGATGAGATGGACAATAAGATGGCCAGTTGCAGCTATGTGGCACACGAGCGGCTCAGTTATGCCTTTTCTGTGTGGAGGATGGAAGGAGCTTGGTCAATGTCTGCCTCACACTAGCCAGTGAGTGGCGTCCGAGTAAAATCCACGCAAGTGCCCAAGGGGTAGGTAGTGCTTGTTCATAGCCCACGGGGCTCAGTGCGTTATGTTTCCAGTGCTGCACAAATAGATGAGGTTGGAGGGTGGCAAGTGAATGACCAATGGGGCAAGAGACAGAATGTTATGGCACTGGGGAGGGGGAGGGGGTGTCAGAACCCCTTATCCACTGATGGCTTCTCTTGTGAGCTTTGATTTTTGCTCAGCCGAAGTTACCTCTCTATAAAGTTGGGCAGGGGGGAGATAAAAGGTGAGTGTGGCTTAACAAGGAGCCAACCCTGTCCCTTTTGATAATGTAGGTTACGTTTTTAGTTTTTTTAAAAATCTTATTCTGAAGTGAGGTTCAAAATAAAAAAAAAAGTTTATTATCTTAGCTGTACTTTGCTTCTAATCCAAATAGCATCTCAGATCAAAGCAAAAGAAAATACTTTCGGTCATGAGTATTTGTCGGAACGCTCTTGGGACTCCAGTCCACCCCTCATCCAAACGTGCTGTATCTTCCATGGGAGAATCCTCCTCTTTGCCTATGCGCAGGGTAGAGAATTCTAGGCACAGAGAGATGCAGTTTCTGAAGCATTTGCCCCTCAAAGAGAATGGCAAAACAGAACAGTCCTGGTTTCAAAGTTGGCAAGTCTGCTTTGACGACCAAGGATTTAAAAACAAGAGTAAGACAAGACAAGTGGTCCTGGCAACTGAAATCTGAACTCGCTATCCCAAGATGAAAGGGTGCTGTGCTTTTTAAGCATTTGGGAATAGATGGGGAAAGTGGGGGGCCCACTTTTTTTTTAGAGTGTTGTTCTTTTGGGGCAAGTGTGAGGGGCCAGCCCTTCTTTAAACAGTCAACGCCATTCTGGCCTGGTTGAGACTTCATAGGTTAAACAGATGTTCTATATTTGTTTTGCTGTTCTATATTTGTATCCACTTCACACACTGTTATGAAAAGTGATAACAGAACCAGGTTTGGTTTGGGTTTGTTCGTTTCTTTTCTTTACCGTTTCTGGTACGGTCTGCATCCTTTGACCAAAAATTATTATTATTTTATTAAAAAATTGAGTATTTCTCTAAATTGTCTGCTTGTATTCAGACATGTTTTATTCAGTTTTCTGGTTGCTGTGACTTCATTAATGGACAAGGATTTCCTTCTTTTAAAAAAAACTTTCCTTTTTCTTTTTTTTAAAAAGGCATTTTATAAAGGAATTCAAGTTTTTCTGAAAGCAATTGTTACTCTGTATTAATTCAGAGGAATATCAAAACATTATAGTCCTTTGCCTCTGCCACTATTATAAAAGGCGTATTTTCAGTACAGTCATACCTCCCATAAAGACTGCCTTGCATAAAGAGCAACTCACTTAAAGAGCAGAATTTTCTCTGAATGTTTGCTTCGCTTAACAAATAAAACCAACCAAAAATTCGCTTAACAAATAAATCAGGGTTAGCACACACACCCCCAAAAAAACTGGTTATTTACAATGGTGTTTCGCTTAAAGAGCAAACTCGCTTAAAGAGCAATCCTGTGGAACGCATTATACTCTTTAAGTGAGGTACAACTGTATTTCGGATTGTTTGAGCACCCATAGAAACAGAAGCCAATAATAATAATATGTGCTTATAATGCAAAAACTATTAAAAAGGTATATGTACAGATCCTTTCCGTAGTATAAAAAATGTGCAATGCAGTAAATATGAGGAGATATTTTGATTGCTCATACAAACACGCACCCATCCTCACCACCTTTCTTTTAGACTCACTCCCTGAAAGTTGCTCAGATTTAGATTTAGCAACTTTTTAAGATTTACAGGTAAAGACCAGGAAGAAAACATGGTACTCGGTTGCAGGGATGCCCAGGATTCTGTGGTTGGACAATAAATAATATGCAAACTATAAGTAATGCTTTCAAAACTTTCAGGAAAGATTAACAGTTTGTATCTGTGTGCCCCCCCCCCCCGCCCCACAACATTCATTAAAATTTGTAAAAATTTTGACTTGTTCTTTAAATGAACAAGTGGGTGAATTAGATAATCAGTAACTATTTACTTCCATAGTTACTATTTGTCATAGGGCTCACAAAAATTATATATTAATAGGGATTTCTCTCTGTGTGTATCTTTAAAATTTGTATTCTGTTTTCCTTTCCTTTGCTTTAACATAAACAGCAAAGAATTGTGTGAAACAATGGCTTTTTGAATGAAATCAATTGCTTTTTCTAGGCGTGGGCTTTTAAAGCTGAGGGTGGGGAAAGAGAATATATCAGCTTTGTGGGAATCCTTTGCCCAAAGCAGATGTAAAATGTCCCAGACACATACTTTGCTCAAAGTTTAGATTGTGCTTTTATTATTCCGTCAGAGAAACAATAAATGCATCATGCCTCCCATTACTTAGCAGTCCTTTGGCTGTAATCCACAGTTTTCTGTTCTGAGGAAGTTAAATCCAGCTTGAGAGCTGTAGATTGCATTATTTTTTAAAAAGAAAAGAACTCCTTTATAAGATTAATTAAGAGTGTGCACTTTTAAAAAAACTAGGAATAATTAAGAGCCAGCATGTGAACTTTATCAATTGTGTTTTAAAGTGTTATTAAATCATGACACTAGAAAAAATTTTCTGTGTGTCAAATCATCACAACTGAGGGTTATGAAATAGTTTCTGAATAAAGTGGAAAAAAATAGTACTGTATGTGATTTCTGTACGTATTACACAATTGTCTAAATACAGAGCTAAAAATTATTCCTACCTGAGTGGGCTTTTGATAGTTCCTTTGCACATAATGTATTGCATCCCATCTTCTGCCACTGGGTGCATTCCCAAATTCAGAAGATCTCCTTTTGTTTCCACCCCACCCCCACCACCCAATGCCTTTACATGTTGCTACAGTTTAGACCACTGAATTAAATATAAAGCAAACATTGCTACAGTTTAGACCCATGGTTCCCAACATGGGGCGCACACACTCCAGGGGGACAATTTGTTTTTTAAGAGGGGCAATTCAAGAATGATTTATTAACAGTGAATGGCCTTTTAGACTTTTAGGCTTCCTTCACTCCTTCACCTGAATAGGAGTTCACTTTTTAAATGTTATTTTTAATTTCTATAAAGTCTCTAAATTTGTACCTTCCAAGTGTAGATTAGATAACATGTCAAAATGCAGGTACAACAAAGAAACAGAAATGATAATTTACTTCCCAGTAGGAAAAGGGCACCCATTCTCAGGAGCTAAACTTTAAATGCCAATACTGAGTTGTCTAATAATAATAATTTTGTGTCAGAAATTATTCTTGGTTGAAAGGATTTTTTTTCTTGAGAAACTCTGCTCAGGGGACACCCAAATGGGGCTGCTTCCATGTCCCCAAGATCTTTTCCCACTGAAACGGTCCCTATTTATCTACTTGCAATTTCTTGCAGTTGAACTGCTAGGTTGGCAGGAGCTGGGACAGAGACGGGCACTCATTCCGTCATGCAGTACCCAGGAATCAAACTGCTGACTTGCTGGCCTTCCAGCTAACAAGGCGAGCTTCTTAACCACTGAGCCACCGCAACCCCTTAGTTGTCTAATAACATATATTCTGATTAAATTATGTAATGTTTCCATTGTTCCAGTTTAAGCTACACTTAACTTTTAGTCTATCTGTTTTCACATGCTGAATGGAAGATACTGATAGGGTCTAAAGGATTTTGGCAAAAGGTGACCAAAGTAGAAACGAAACTTGGTGAGGAACAGTTGAGGGAGCTGATCTGGAAGAGACAGAAAGGCAACTTTCATTTCAAATATGTGACAGACTGTCACATGGAAGATGGAACTTGTTTTCTGTAGTTCCAGTAGTAGATTCAAAACATAAGAAAGGAGATTCTGCTTAAACATTAAGAAGATGCTCTTGACTCTTTAAGAGCTGATGAATGGTGGAAAGGACTGCCTCAGAGGGAGATGGACCTTCCTTTGTTGGAGATTTTATAACAGAGGGTAGATGACCAATTGTCAGGAATGCTTTAGTGAGGATTACATGCTTTTACCAAAGGCTGAATTTTTGTCCTTTTTCATTTCATTTCATTTCATTTTATTTATTTATTCATTTCATTTATTTATTTATTTATTTATTTATTTGTGCTGTTCTGTTTTGTTTAATCTCAGATTTAATTACTGAAAATCACTACTCCCATTAAAGTCATCCTGGCAGTGGTGGTTATCAATAATCAAAGTCTTTTCCTTCCTATCCCTCAGCTGCCACACATTCTCAACAATTAACAGGATTATTGAGGACCTGTAAGGGCTTTGAGATGGATGGGGAAATGTTTATATATATATTTTTAAAAATGTCCTTTTGTGGCACAACTTCATTGTTTTATTGTCAGATAGTGGCTAGTTAAATAGAGAAACCATCATCTTCTGTTTAAAAGTGCTTTTAGACTCTCCATAACTCATTCTCAAAGTACGTGTGTGTGTGTGTGTGTGTGTTTGCCATACTGGCTCTTTATTGCTGACAGGTACCAAGCGAGAAAAGTGAATACACCATGCAGGGTTTCAAAACTGGTTGCAAAATCATTTCCCCCTAAAAATTGTCCCTTGAAGAAAAATATGATTGAACAGATTGCTAAACACATAGTGTGGATTTTCTTCGTGAAAGAAACTTTGTCTTATGTTCGCTTTTCAATAGGTTTCACCTTTTCAGAACAATGTTGTAGATAAATGGCAGATTTGGTTTGTTACCTTGAACTGAAAAATCAGGGAGGTTTTTTAGACCAGGACTATCCGAAGTGGGGCAAAACTCGGCTGAGCTTCAAAACTTCTGGCTTTTAAGTATTGCAGAGGTGTTCACTGATCGAGTGTTCCCCTGCAATGCATGATGAACAGTTTTCAAAGAACTCCATTGCCCTCATTTGTCATGAAATTAGTTCGTTCTTAATTCTTCTTTCAACAATTCTTAAGCTAATGCCTCTAACCACAGAACAGTCAAAACTGTGTCACGCCTCTGAATTTAGCAAAATATTCTTGGGTTCAGCAATCTTCCATCCACGCCTTTCATCCCATTTCCTTTTCTCTTTTTTATTACTAGTGCAAGCGTGTCAATAATACTCTAAAATTATAGGACATTTTGAAATATTTATTTATTTTATTTATTTAAGCAAACTTTTATGCCACCCTCCTCAAAAAGACCCAGGGTGGCTAACACAATTCTCAACACTTAAAACACAATAAAAACATAATATAAAATCAAGATTAAAAGATTAAAAAAAATAAAAAAGCTAAAACAAGACAGACTGGGGCAACTGTCTGGTCCATACCCCACACATGCTCTGCCAGCCAGGTCTTGACCCCCTTCCTAAAGGGCAGCAGCTCAGTCTGGAGATGCAGCTCACTTGGCAAGAAAACAAAAGAATATTTAAGTCCTATGGGCTTAGATCAGGGATTCTCAACCTGCAGCCTGTAGGCCAGATGCAGCCCATGGTGCCATTTCATGTGCCCCCCTGCTTCCACCACACCAGGAAGTGTCATGTGGTAGAGGAAGGGCAAAATGGCCATCCAGCCCCCAAAGCTATCTGAGGGAGCGTTCCCCCCATTTAAAAAGGTTGAGAACTCCTGGCTTAGATGAAAACTTACCATATATACTCGAGTATAAGCTGACCCGAATCTAAGCCATTGACCCTAGTATAAGTTGTTTTCCCTTTTGGGGGTTCATTTTTGGGACTAAAAAACTAGGCTTATACTCGATATATACAGTACCTAGCTCTGTTCCATTAAACTCAGCGGCACTCTGTCCTTTAGATGTTTGCTTGGGAAGACAGTCCCACTGAATTAAATATAAAGCAAACATTGTACGGGAACATGCTGAATAATTGTTTAAACATTTGAGACAAATGCCCATTCCTTTCTGGTAACATGAGGATATGTTGACAAATCAAGAAAATAAGACTAAGCCAATAATGCTATTTATTTGGCAAATTGACATAAACAATTGGTTAATGAGTGTTTTCAGTGTAGACATTTGTATTTGAAACTTCCATAATTATAGAGGGTTGTGGTTATTAATAGTACCAGACGGAGTTGACAGATGCAAAAAATTAGTCCCCACTTCTTTTTCAGAATGAACAGGTTTTAAGGCTTTTACTTATTTCAGTGCTGCCTGATATGCTTCATAGCATGGGAAGGTCTAAGTCTAAGTAAGTAATTATTTCTGCAAACAATGAACAGCCTCTTTATTCACTATTACTCCAACATGGTCTCCATATCTTTTAAGTAGAGGAACTACTTGGGAAATGCTCTTTGGGAAGAATCAGTGATGTGTATTTTTTAAACTTATGTTTGCAACTGCGTTATATTTTTCTTATTTTTAGGCAAAACTTTCATAAATTCATCTGTTTAGTTCATACCATTAACATATTTAAAACACTGTTTAATAAATCAGTGCATATAAAGCTATTTAAAACAGCCAGAAATCATTCATTTGCCCCCTATAAACATTTTTTAAAAAACTCTGCACATTTATTTTCACAGGAAACATTAACAAAGATTAAGAATATATATATTACATCACATAACCATGTCATTAAAACTGTGACTGGCCAGAATCTTATGGCACGCTGTGTGTGACCTAGTTACATCTGAGCATGCAACTGCCACCCAGAGTGACTGTACATGCAATTTATGTAAACTTGAGTTTATATTGCACATACCACAGCCTTTACCAGTTTATGTCTTCCTCATATTAGCCACCTGATTTCTTATCATCCCTGACCATTAGTCTTGGTAGGTAGAATAGATAGGTGTTATGCAGTGGTACAGCGGGGGGGGGGGGGGAGAGAGCCCTGAATGGCACTTTTTTGGGAGCGACAAAATTTCACACTAAATAGGACTGCACCGCTGCCCCCGGACTTCCTAGCGGCCATGGCGAAGAGGCCACTAAGGGGATGGGCACCGGGACCCTCCACCACCGCCGGAGTCCTGGGCCCTGCCCAGGGGTGGCAAATTTGGCCTACGCCCTGGGCGTCTTAAACCCACGCTATGCCACTGGCGTTATGATTGAAAACATTTGTAGGGGGCCATGTTACAGAAGGCTGTTTTGCCAGACACTTCACATCAAGGAGTCTTGTGCCATCTTAAAGACAAAAGCCTTTGTGAACTGGAATACATTTCATTAGATGTGAAAGTAGTCCATGAAAGTTTATGGCATAATAATTTTGTTAGTCTTGAAGGCTTCATAAGGCTGTTGCAGTAGCCCCTAAAGTGGCAGCGCACAAGACATTTTATATTACATGAAGACTTATTTCTTTAAATGCAACCATTTTAATTATTTATTCCACATAGTAGGAAATGTTAAAAACAGAAGAGATTTAAACAAATTATGGATTTTGTCTTTTGACCTGTATAAGTACATAAACAACATTTATCTGAAGGCTTTCAAATACAGTAAAACACCGGATAACGATTAGATCGGATAACACTAAAATCACATAATGTTAAGTAATCTGGGGAGGAGAATTGGATCAAATAATGTTAAGGTCCTATGGGATGGATCGGACAACAACCGCTAAAGCCTGTGCGGTTACAATGTATCTCTATGGAGCTTTAACATTATCCAATGCATCCCATAGGATTTTAACATGGATCAGATAACACTAAAAATCAGATAACACCAAGACTTGTGGAACCAGGTTTTAGCGTTATCCGGTGTTTTACTGTACAATGGTACCTTGCTTAAAGAGCATAATGCGTTCCACAGGATTGTTCTTTAAGCGAGTTTGCTTTTTAAGTGAAACACCATTGTAAGTGACCACTTGTGACTTCTAGTGGTGGTGGTGGGGGGATTGTGAACCCCGATTTAGTTGTTAAGCGAGTTTTTGGTTGGTTTTAGTTGTTAAGCGAACATTCAGAGAAAATTCTGCTCTTTAAGCAAATTTGTCTCTAAGCGAGACACTCTTTATGCGAGGTTTTACTGTAGTAGTAATATTTATTCCTCAGATACTTGGGAAAATCTACCCAACAGGAAGACGGGAACCAATGTTCTAATTTCTTGCTCTGTTGCCAGATACCCAAACCACTGAGCTATCCAGCCAGCTCGTATTATTACCAAAACGCCTGTGTAAATGTAAATTTCACTCAGCAGCAAGGTTCAACTGTGCCGTAATCTCTGTTGTGTCCAGTTGTGCCCTGCACTGGTGGTGGAAGTCCTTCATTGTTAGCAGTTCCAAGTGGGCAGAATTGCAGCTACTTGTAGGCATAGCATTCTATTATGCCTGTGTAATTGCACAACAGGATTTTGTCTAATACAGTTTATGTTGCTGGCCATGCCTTTAGAAAATTGTAATAAAATAAAATAAAATGGTTTGACATGCAAGTTTCAAAGATGAGCTAGTATCAGCAGTTGAATTGTGTACAAAATAGTTTCAGATTAACATGCCATGATTTTAATTCTAGTTCAACTTAAATTACAATGCAATCAAACCTTGCATAACGAGCGTTTTGTTTAGCGAAAAACTCGCATAACGAGCAAGTTTTTTGCTAAGCGGTCCGACTCGCATAACAAATTTTTCGCTATGCAAGTCGGACTTTTTCCTATGGAAAAACTCGCATAACGAGCGTTTCTATGGGGAAAACTCACATAGCAAAAGTTTTTCCCTATGTGAGTTTTCCCCCTTGTAACACTCGTTATGCGAGTTTTTCCATAGGGAAAGTCCGACTCGCATAGCGAAAAATTCATTATGCGAGTCTGACTCGCATAGCAAATTTTTCGCATAGCAAGCAGCCTCACAGAACGAATTAAATTTGTTCTGTGAGGGATGACTATACAGTCCACACACACACACATACCTAGAAGTTTTCAGGCTTCAAAATCACTTGTGTTATCTAATTATTAGAAATACAGTACAACCCCTACTTATGGGGGGAGGGGGAGTCTGTTCCATAGGCTTTTGCTTAAATCGAATTTTTATGTAACTCGAAGCAAACCCATAGGAAAAATGAAAATTTTATGTAAATCAAAGCAAAAGCATACCTATAGGAAAAAGAATCTTTATGTAACTCGAAACAAACCCATAGGAAAGCTTGTAAATCGGGACATGATTTTAGCACAAAATCATTATGTAACTTGAATTTTATGTAACTCGAAGCATTTGTAAGTCAGGGTTTTACTGTACTACTTACGTCTTACTCTAACATGCCTCTTATTTTCACCTAATCTTCTTCCTCACGTCACTCCCCCACAAATTTATTATGGTAAACATTGTGAAGCTCCCAATGAAGGGAGGTGGTATGTGCTAAAATAAAAGACACACATCTCTTCCAGTGTTCACAGGTTCACAGTCTGGGAGGAAATGAGAGAAAAGTAGAAAAGAATTGGACCAAATGGAGAAACATTTTAGCTTAACAGACAAATTACATTAGTCAATGCTTTTCCCAAGAAGCCCAATCACATAAGCGAAGAACATAACAAAATATTGCTCAAAAACGTTAAAAGGCTGTGCCTTCTGAGTCATCAAGTTATCTTGATGGAATCCAACACTGCAGTCAGTGATTTGTTATGTGTGAAACAAAATGATTGCCTCCACCCTGGGCATATTTATATTTATATTTATGTTGCTGCTTTTTCCTTTTAATCTGAACGAATCCCACTAATAGATTCTCAGTAATTTCCCTCCCCCTTCTAATACAGAATGTCCCAATCCGCAAGATGGAGGTACGGAGACTCTTGTCCAGGGCCACAGCCAGGATTCTAGATGTGGGTGGGCAAATATTTTTTTCAGAATGGGAAACAAAGTCTCTTTTCAATGCATTCCTATGGGAAACTGCATTTTGCCAGGGTTGGCAGACTGCTAACTCAGGGTGGGCCAAGCCCCGCCTGGCCACACCCTGGCCACGGCCCTGCTCCTGTCCACCCACTTCACCTCTTGCATTGTCCTTTCTTCATTCTGGTGTGTATGTGTCTTTGTGCAGTCTCTCTCTTCATATTATCAAATGCTGAAAGTTTATGACATTTTGTTCTAATCCATGTGCCAATGCTTACTTCGCAAACAACAAGAGTGTTTCCCCAAACAGCCTCAGTCCCCACTGCACAATAGACCACTTTGATGTCTTCAGTCCAATGCTAACAAATCTAAATGGATTGTGATCAATATTTTGTAGAAGCCATCCACTTAGGCCAGCAACACAATATCAAGATCGGGATCACGCTCCTAAGCATAATTTTATAAGTGCAATTAGAAAAACAATGCATAATCTCCATACATTTTTAAAAACCAAAATAATAATTTAAAATAAAAATGTGGGACTAGGTGAAAGCCAGATTGGAATGGAGCAGGGTGGAGCAGAGACTTCTTAATAAAAACTGAATGCCAAAAATAATAGGATACAAATGATAAACATCAGAACAAACATCAGAACAATACTCTTTCCTTAACAGTTTGTTGCCCCCCAAAATTGCTGGAACAGAACATAGTGGCTTGGAACAGCAACCATTGAATAGGATAGTCAAACTAAATTCATGACATATGTGATTAGATGAGACAGATACAGCGTGCCGCAAATCTTCCTCAGGGACAACTTTCTAGTAGTCATTCCAGGCAGAACATTGATGTGATGAAAAACAGCCCACAAAAGTGACTTCCAAGTAGGGCATACCAACAAAATGCACCCATTAATATTTGAGTACAGGAGACTGATACAATCAGCCCCAAAAGATCCCCAGGAACAATATTCTAGTAGCCATTCCAAGCAGGAAATAGGTATTGTGGGGGAAAAGCAGCTCAAGATGTTGATCTCTGAGTAAGATAGTCCAACCAAATTCACCCATCTCTTCTGATGAGAGCCACAAAACACCCCAGAAAGAACACTCCATTATCCATTCTGAGTAGAAAACAGTTTTGTGGAAGACAAACCAAGTAGAACAGCCCAATGAATTTTACCAGTTCCTTCTGACTAGTGGGAATGGATGCAACCAGCCACAAAATGCCCCTGGGAGGAACATATCAGTATCCTTTTTCAGGGAGAATAATTCATATTCAGTAAAACCTCAGATAACGTTAAAACCTGGTTCCACAAGTCTTGGTGTTATCCGATTTTTAGTGTTATCCGATGCATGTTAAAATCCTATGGGATCCATAGAGATACATTGTAACCACACAGGCTTTAGCGGTTGTTATCCGATGCATCCCATAGGATCTTAATGTTATCCGATGCAATCCCCCTCCCCCCCCGATTGCTTAATGTTATGCGATTTTAGTGTTATCCGATACTAATGTTATCTGAGGTATTACTGTTCTTTGTTTCAACAGTACATTTATTACTTTTATTGGGGGTTCACCAAAGAAGCCAAAATAAAAGTAACTAGCTACCAAGTCCAAATATAAGGCAGAAATGTTGTCCAAATCTTGACCACACAAAACATATCCTGAACCCATAATTGTCATTTCCAAATTCACATCATTTTACAAAAGGAAATGTTTCTTCTTCCTTCTTTCTTCCTGCTACCCAACTTACTCTTTTTTACTTTTTTCACAGTATAGAGAGGTAACAACACTTAATGTCTCTTAATACTTTCTTTGTTTTTCAGCCTGAATCTTACTGTCTCTCTCCTTGAATTTTTTGGAACAGTAGCCTTGTTAGTCTGTGGTTCAAGCATATCAGAAAACAAAACAAAATACAAAACACTGTAGGACTTGAAGGAAGAAGTGGATCTGAAGAAGTGGTCTGAAGAAGTGGACTTGATCCACAAAAGCTAACAATAAAAATATAGCAGTTAGTCTTTAAAGTGCTACAGTGTTTTTTAATTTTGCTTTGTTTATTTTATTTTTTTTTCTTTTCTGATATGCCTGTCTCTTTCCTTATTACTCTAGCATAGAAAGACACACCCTATTTCCCACACCAATCTCGAATTACCCATCTGCCCTAGATATAGATTTCCACTGCCTTTTCAAGGTTCCATCATTGTGCTGACATTCTCCCACCCCACCCCAACTAATCATCAACCCCAGTTTCCATATAGCTGCTTCCTCAGACTTCTGTCAGCTTTCCCAAGGCCCATCATTTTGGCTTAGCCTGGAGAAGAGAAGACTGGGAGGACACACACTGTGATTGTTCCATGCCTTCAATTGGACTCTAATGTATAATGATTTTTAAAAGTATGAATGATATTCCATGAGTGGCTTACCCTTGCTCCCCTCAGTGAGTTTCCATGGCCAAGCAGGAATTGGAACCTGGTTTTCCTAATCATTACTCTGACTCTGAAACCACTATACCACAGTGGCTCTCTAGCTATCTTTTAAAGATTTGAAGGGCTGATATGTGTGGCAAGTGGACTCAGTTTGTTATATGCGGATCCAAGAGCTAAGAATTGACCCAATGGAAACAAATTACAAGAAAGGAGATTGACTCAAATTTGGAAGGACTTCTAGATCAGTGGTGGCAAACCTATAGCACACGTGCCAGAGAGGGCACTCAGAGCTCTCTCTATGAACATGTGCACCGTCACCCCAGCACAGAGTTCACCCTGCCCCTCTGTCCAGCAGCCCAATGGGATTGCTTCCTCTCCACAGCACATAGTTCACCCTGCCCCTCTGCCCAGCAGTCCGATGGAAGAGCTCCCTCCCTCCTCCCAGCACAGAGTTCACCCTGCCCCTGTGGGAGACAAATGGAAGCCTGTTTAGTTTGGTCACCTGGCCTCTAAAAGGTTCCCCTTCACTGTTCTAGATGTTAAGGGTTGATTGACAGTTGAATAGGAGAGAATCCATGGGCATTGAATTTGCATGAACTGGAAGTTCTTAAACAAAGGTCAGATGGTAATACATCGGAAGCACTCTAGTGCAGTGGTTCCCAACGGGGGGCCTAAGCCCTACTGGTGGACTTCAAATCCCAGAAGCCTAAGTCAGTACTGTACATTGGCAGATAAGTGGTTTGGGAAATTGACTTCTGGGAATTGAAGTCCAAAAACCAAAGGTTGGGAAACACTGGTCTAGTTGTAATTTCTTGAATCAGAAAGAGATTGAGTTAGATGATCAACTGACTAGATGAGCAATCTTCCATCCAACTGTATGGAATTTTGGCCTGGAATATGTACCTACTGGATTTTCTGTAATTTCTTGCATTGTCCTATTCAATTATATTTGATTGATGAATGTGGTTCCCTTCACCATCCCATAAATTACTATTTTGAGATGCTACACAAAATATATATTTTTTTCTGCCTAGAAAAAAAATCTCCTGTGGATCATTTATGGCCGTTTATGTTTTATTTGATAAATTTGGCCTATTCAGACGTTGGAATTCCAAGGTGCTTTCTGGAATGTAGGACTTTGGCCAAGAAAAGATACCAGAAAGTAATGCCTTTTAATATTTTTTTTGTGGGATGTTCATTAACTGCCATTGAAACCTGAATGACCAGCAAATGAAGCTGCTTTTCTTGTTGAGATGTTACTGCTCCAAGCTATTTTCTAGAACAGTATTTCCAACCCTTTGGTATTCCCAGAAGCCCAAGTCAATTCCCCAAAGCACGGATCAGCCAGTGTACTGACTTAGGCTTCTGGGAACTGAAGTCCACCTGTGTTCTGCAGAACATAGTTTGAGAAACACTGCTCTAGAATATAGATTTTTGTAACCCAGTGGATACTGGAATATAGTTCCTGGAGAAGGATTGAGTCTTTTTACATCTACCCCCTCTAAGTAATATGAGCTAGCAAATGTTTCTTAGTCTGTTTGTTTATGAGAACTGTTGACATAACTTACCAGTAGCTGATTTTGTTCTGTTTATCAAACCAAGAGCTCTAGTATTTGACAGTTCTACCATTAAGAAAGCATAAGCCAAAATCTGTGTTTCTGTGTCCTGTGAAAGACCAGTAGCTTAACATATTGCTCCCATAAAGTCATAAGCAGTGGTAGGCTCAAACATTTTGTACTACCACACTGTGGGCATGGTATGGTGGGCGTGGCCAGGGGAAAGCCCTGTGTTGCACCCAAATAGGACTATTTTATTTCAAAACTTGGATGGGCAGGGCCAGCCAGAAATTTTGATACCATTTCTGGTGAACTGGTGCGAACCTGCTGATGCCCACCACTGGTCACAAGTGATGATAAATTGGTTGATATTACCAATTCTGAGGCTTCTGTTGAAGTGCCATTTCTAAAACAAGGACCTTAGACTAGAATGATCCCTGGAATGTGGATCCTGAGTCTATTTTATGGTTTTATATATCAATCCCTTCTAGTCTAATTTATTTATTTATTTTATTTGTTGCATTTATATTGCCGCCCCTCTCACCGAAGTGACCCCGGGCGGCTCACAATATTAAAGCTTTAAAATATAAAGCATCCCCAATTCAAAAGTTTAAAACTGTAAAAACTATTTAAAACCATTTAAAAATACCCTCCCAATAACATTAAAACCTGGACGGCCTTAAATAAGTCAGCGGGAGGGGGGCTGTCACGCTGGCAGCACCCCACACCCGCTGCGCTAGCCAAGTTTTTAGGCCCTTCCTGAAGTGTAGCATCTCTACCTGGAGGAGCAACTCAGTTGGCAGCTGGTTCCACAGGGCTGGAGCAGATCCCAAAAAGGCCCTCCGCCTCATGCCAGAGAGACGAGCCTCTCTGGCTGATGGAACCCCTCCAGTCTGCTAACGAGATGAGCTAATCTTGTTATGTTTGAAAATTGCCTTTTGAGGCTGACTTGAACAATGATGGATTCCTAAAATGGGTTCTAGAATGTGGTTCCTGTCAGGATTCTGGGCGCTCTCTCTCTTTGCAATATTAGTTTTCTGCATGGAACAGGTATTTGGATGTTGTTCCTGGGTGCATTTTGTGGCTGGTTGCATTTATCACTTCTCATCAGAAGGGATGGATGCACTTGGTTGGATTTTTCTACTCAGAAATCACCATTACAGGCTGTTTTTTGCAATACAGGTATCTATTGATTGCCTGGAACAGGTAGTGGAATATCTTTCCCTGGCGCATTTGGGGGCCAGTTGTAAGTGAGAAGTAAGTTTTCTTGTGCTGTCCTGCTCAGAAGTTTCCATTCTGAGCATTTGCTTATTTGTCTGTTTATTTGCATCACCAGTTTTCTGGGGCTGCGGTGGCTCAGTAATTAAGAAGCTTGCCTTGTTAGCTGGAAGGCCAGCAAGTCGGCAGTTCAATTCCCAGGAACTCCATGATGGATTAAGCATGTCTCTGTCCCAGCTCCTGCCAACCTAGCAATTTGAAAGCAAGAAACTGCAAGTACTGTAGATAAATAGGGATGACTTTGGTGGGAAAAGATCTTGGGGACATGAAAAGAGGATCATTTCAGCATAACCCGAGTGGAGTTTCTCCAGCAAAAATCCTTTCAACCCAGAATAATTTGTGACACAGAATTATTATTATTGTCATCAGTTTTGTGCCCAGAAAAGGTGCTAGAATGTGGCTTCTGTTAACTTCCTTCATCTTCCCTCCTATTCCTATCCCCATTCCTTTTATTCAGTTTTCGTCAGGGAATGAGAGGTTGTTTTTTAATTGGTTATAATTTTTATTTTGTTCTTTTAGTGTTTTTAGTGGTGTATTACATGCTGGTTGTGATCCACCTGTGTGAGTAGGGTGGAATATAAATTTGATAAATAAATAAATAAATCTATCTCAGCTAGTCGCATCTGTGCTGTGAATCTAGTTGGGTTATCCTACGCGAAAATTCTCATTCCAGGCCATTGTGTTCTGTTCCAGTGGGGTTTGGGGCAATAAAGGGTTAATGAAAGAGTCGTACTAATTGGGATTGTGGTCTAAAATATTATTTGGACACGTTCCCACCACATCCCACTGACTTCAATTACCAGAAGCCCAAGTCAGTACACTTGCTGGTTAGGGCTTCTGGGAACTGAAGTTCAAGGACACCTGGAGTGCCAAGGTTGACCATCACTGGGATAGACCATAATGAGCATTGCTGGGAATGGCAGCCCAATCATTCCTGGAGGGACACACTTTGCCTGTTGTGTTGCTCTCCAGTGCTTTCCCTAAATATCAAAAGCTCTGCAGATAACATCAGCATGTCAAGAAATGAGGATCAGATATTCTGAAAAGAACATGCTTAATACTCACCACACAAAAGTATTTTGACCACTTTCCTGTATGCACAATTGCAAATGCAGAGGCTGCTGGGGTAATGCAGAGAGACTCCCACCCGCTTACTCAAGCAGCCTAAAGAAAATAGCTTTAGCGTTTCAGAACAACAGTTGATTGTGAAGAACTCCAAAAGGATATCTCTAAAGTGGAAGTGTGGGCTTCAAAATGATAATTCTTAGGGTAAACAAACGGATGCATAAAGCAGCAGGAGAAAACAAACACATCTTTGCATAACGAGGGAAAGCCAGAATGTTGCTGTTGCTGTTGCTGTTGCTGTTCTTTTTCTTGTTCTTGTTCTTGTTGTAATAAACTTACTTTCTAGGAAGTTCATCCCAATGCATTCAGAGGGGCATGTTGAGGAAATAAGTTTAAGACTGTGTTATAATGGAGGCTCTTCCTTTGCAAAATCCTTTTGAGCAGCCACCTTTGTGAAGCTAAAAGATTCACAAAGATTGACCTTACTCAATATAGATTCATCAGAGGGCTACGTGGCCTCTTTTCTGACACTTAACATGTACGTCACCTTTCCAAAACAGCCAGATTATTTTATACACAGAGGAACTCCGGAATGATCCTCTGATACTAGAGTGATTTTACCACCTTGAGAGACTAAAAGAAGCCATTATATTATTCTAGGCAACTGATTTGTGTGGGGATATTGAGCATTTCAAATTGGGTCCCTAAAGAATCATGATTATGAGGAACGAAGGTCCTTCCAACAACATCCAGATCGCTGAAGTTTTCAATGCAGCAGCCAAAAAAGGCATAATAGACTCAAGCTTCACTTCCTTTTCCTTTACTTTTACCTTCTTTTTCCTATATGCAGCTAGCATATGGAGCAGAGTAAAAGATGTTAATCTTAATATTACACAGACTCAGTGTATAATGAGAAGCAGTGCAGGTTATTAATGTTAAATCACACAGAGTGAAAATGGCTACTTTTTGTGGCTAGCTGCAGACTTCTGTTATTTCCAGTTGGCTTCTATCTAGTCTCTTCACCTGGACCTGAGCCTTGATTTGTTGTAGCAGATTGCACATGGAGGTATACATCTCTCTCTCTCTGTACCTCTCTCTCTCTAGATAGATAGATAGATGGATAGATAGGTACACATGTAGATAGTAGAGTAGCGTAGGGGCCCATGGGGGTGGCACCCCAGGTGGCACTTTTTGGGTGTATGGGTGTTCTTGGACTACAATTCCCAGAAGCCCTAGTGGGAGTGGGAGCCAGCGTCCTAGGTCACCACTAGGGGGGGGGCAAATTTGGCTTACACCCTAGGCAGCTGAGTCCCATGCTACGCTACTGTAGATAGATAGACAGACAGATATATGGATCTGGATCTAGATCTAGATATATGCCTCCATGTGCAATCTGCTACAACAAATCAAGGCTCAGGTCCAGGTGAAGAGACTAGAAGTTAATTGGAAGTAACAGAAGTCTGCAGCTAGTCACAAAAAGTAGCCATTTTCACTCTGTGTGATTTAACGTTGATAACCTGCACTGCTTCTCATTATACATCGAGTCTGTGTAATAAGATATTGAACACAATTATTCATTTGAATTCTTATTAATACTTATTTTTGATCAGCAAAATTAGCAAATCTGAATATAAAAAGTGAACAGCAGGAAAAAGAACAAATAATCTGGACAGAAGTTATTCTTTCAAACTATGCCTTGAAGAACTGGATACCAACATTCTGATAGGTCTTCTCATATGGAATTTTTTTTTAATGGGAAACCACTAGAACTGCGAGGTTTGTAATCTATGTCATTTATAGTGTTGGCTGATTTTTGAAGTCCTTATTGGGGAATCACGTACCCGAACCTTGGCACTTCAGGTGTTCTGGAACTTCAATTCCCAGAAACCCTGATCAGCAGGAATGCTGGCTTGGGCTTCTGGTAATTGAAGTCCAAGAACACCTGAAGTGCCCAGGTTCACCATCACTGATTCCCTCTCCTCACACAAGCACTAATTTCCCCTTGTTCACCAACAACCCCTCCCATCATCTGAAGCACTGTGCCAACCTTGAACATTGTCCTCCATGTGTTATCTCTGGTTTTTCTTATGGGAAGCATCTGGTGTTGTTTGATGCTCCAGTGTACTATTTAACATACACATATTAATAATTTTAACAACAGATGGGACAAATATAAATGTAGGTGAAACAGTTGCGTGTTTAAGCCAAAGCAAAACAAACTAATAGAGAGCGTGAAGAATGCAGCATGGAGATGGTAAAGCAGAGCCTTCCACAATTGCTCCAGGAGAGGCAGGATGGAATGAGAAGTGATCTGGCACTAGTTCCTGAAATGACAATAGGAGTGCTATGGATCCATGTTTTCATCAATGAAACACTGAAGGCAATTAGTAGTAACAATGCAGCAGTGTGTGATTGCCAATGGAGCAGAAGAAATTAGCTGGTCTTGAATCCCCAGAGTTGCTGATTAGGAAGGAAGGAGAGAGATTGCTGGGCTGCCAGTATTTCTGACCAGAGGCTGCCAAAGTTTCTGGCCAACACACTCTTCATTCCATGGACAGAGCCTGTAAGTGATCTTCTCCCCTCAAAGAGTGTCTCTTTCCCTCCCAATGATTCTCTTTTCCTTGCCAGTGTTGCCACATTATCTTCCTGGTAAAGACCAAGAAAATCACAATATATTTTAGCCTTCCCTGGTGCAGTACTGGGAACTGCAAGACCAGCATGGATCTATTCGGATATCAATTCCCTTTGTTGCACTTTTCACAATAATATTGCTACGATGGTATGCCTGTTTGTTGATACACACAAAATATGCATAGCAAGTTGTTTTCGTGTCTAGTTTGACCTTCTGTCAGTTTAAATGAAATAGTTACACTATTTGTACAAAATATATTGGTTAATTGTAACCCAGAATACCTTTTCATGAATAAACTGAAGGAGAGCTGACCATAAGTGCTTGCTTTCCTGAATAACTTCTTCTTCTTCTTCTTCTTCTTCTTCTTCTTCTTCTTCTTCTTCTTCTTCTTCTTCTTCTTCTTCTTCTTCTTCTTCTTCTTCTTCTTCTTCTTCTTCTTCTTCTTCTTCTTCTTCTTCTTCTTCTTCTTCTTCTTCTTCTTCTTCTTCTTCTTCTTCTTCTTCTTCTTCTTCTTCTTCTTCTTCTTCTTCTTCTTCTTCTTCTTCTTCTTCTTCTTCTTCTTCTTCTTCTTCTTCTTCTTCTTCTTCTTCTTCTTCTTCTTCTTCTTCTTCTTCTTCTTCTTCCCTCCCCCCCCCTTCTGCTACCGCTACTTGGCCTTTCCATTACTAAGTAGTGATCAAGAGGGCTTTCAGCTGGCATGAAATAAAAACAACAAATAAAAACAAATTCAAATATAGAATCTTTAAAATCAAATACAACCAAACACAACCATAAAAACCATCGTAATCCATTTAAAAGTGATTTTAAAAAATAAACAACATGATGAGCTGTTTTCAAAAGTAGTGCTAATCACAACTTTGAGGAGAGTGGATTGCATACCACTTGTTGCATCTTTCGTGAAGTGGGGCTGGGTTATAGATTGCCACAGTGAAAGCCATGGGCAAAGCATAGGTCCACAGGTAGTCTCAACGTAACCTTGAGCTCAATGGAAAAAGAATAGGAACGTTTATTAATAAATTAATAATTGGAAGAAAGGAAGGAAGAGAACCAATGAAAACCTATATGGTGCACAGAGTGATAAACTAGGACTTGAAAAACCTGGGTTCAAGTTCCCACTAGGCCATGGAAACTAGTCAGGATGGTGACAACAGTAAACCATTCCCTCACAGAACCTCAAAACCTGTGGTAATGTCACCATGACTTGGATGCAAGTTGACAGAGTACAGCAACAGGACCATAGCAGCACCAGAGTATTGAAGCTCCAAGACCCCAAAGTATCCCCTGCAGAAATATGGGCTTTGGCAGGTGCCCAAAAACATAAAGACAGGGATCCTGTCTGTGTGTGCTAAGGAGGAACTCCCACTGAACATAATAGTGCTTGTTTCCCACTGAATATTTCCAAGTAAATGGACACCTGCATTTTGCTTTTCACTGATGACACCAAATGTTCATTTGTTGCTTTAAAATCTGCAGACTGAAACTTCAGGAGCCTCTGGAAATCTGTCTTCTGCTCTTTTTTCACTTGCAAAAAAGGCACTACTCATGCAGATCTGCTCTTGGGCTAGATTCAAATGTATTCAAACATCAAAGCAATCTGTCCTGTTTCCATTTGCTCAGGAACCTAGACCGCATGCTCAGTGATTTTATAGAACAGAAAAAACAAGACAGCCTCATTTGCAGTATCCTTTCTTTCATCTTTGGAATGGAAACCATTTCAAATCATTTGGCTCAGCCAGCTCAACAGGCTATTCTCCTTTCCCATTGACCATTTCAGAATAAACATACTGAGATTTGAATGGGTAAGCAAGAAAAATTAAACTAAGTTGACAAATATGATTGTGCCACTTTGGTAAATGTTTCTTTCTGTGATTATTTTGCCTCCCACCATTTTGCAGCCAAATATAAATGGGATTGCAGCAAATGGAAACTCGGAAGTTCACAGTAAAAAACAATATACCAAGTGATGGAGGGGATGTTGTGGCGCACAATCCGGATCCCTTCTTCTTCTTGATCTGTCATAGCCAAATCCGAATATTGGCTATCATCATGGCAATCAGCCATTAAGAGTGCCCTAAGAATATAATGCAGTGGCCTTCCACTTTGCCTACCACTGATCCAGCTCCGTAAGTCACTTTCTGATCTGAGCCCTTTAGACGCACAAAGTCCTTCACAGGCCAGTATTGATGAAGCTGCTACCCTCCATCAAGATGGATTCAAGTAGGATTTAATCCACTTGGGGACCATCACCCTTCCCTGTGGCCCCAAGCCATTGGTCCTCAGGGTTGTCAGGGTAGTTAACCACTGCCTGACACTCGGCATTGAGTCACTGGCCGTAAGGTCTACTCTATTACCATAACAGGATAACCTGCCCAGATAGATCTGGTTTTCACTGAGTCGATATTCCTGTGTTTGGGGCTGGCCTGCTAGTAGTGGCCACATACAAGCATGATTTTAAAAAATTCTGATTTTGTTTTGTGCTGTCAAGTTGTTTCTGACTTATCGGACAAAATGCTCTTGCTTAACTAGGCAGACATATCTTGGCCTTATGCCCATGGTAGAAACAAAAGTGCCAAGGTGAAAGTTCTGTCCACAAAGCATTTCTGCCTGCTTATTATTCAACAGTAGCAAGAGGAGTGGGAATTGTGCAACTGTTTGCACAATTCCTGTTACTGGAAGTAATGCCCAGCACATTTACAAACAGGATTTTGCCCACGAATGTGCCTTCCTTTATTGAGTTAACTCCATGAGTGATGTCGAGAAAAGTATAGGATGAGAAAATCTAAAATGAAAACGCTTTCCTTACCAGGAGAAAATTATGGCACACAGAGAGCAATGAAAGCTTTGAAAATGGCAATAGTAGCTAGTTCTCGTGGCCAAAAGCCTTCCCAGGATTTCCTAGGCTGATCTCATTCCTTCCCCTACTGATAATTCTCATGGCTACACTCAGCCTTTGACTTTTCCACCTGTGGATTTGGAGGCCGTTGTGCAGAGGCATTCAGCAGCTTGCGAGGGCCAGCTAAGCCAAACAAATTAAACAAGGAAGTGTAAGACGTTCCCATTCTAAGGACACAAAAGGATTTCCCATTCCACCATTAGCCTCATCTGTCAACTACTATAAGTAGTCTCTGGATCTGATCAGGCCAAGCAAATCAGCTGCTTATGAAATACAATCAGGTCATAAGCACACTCCTTTGTATGCAGATGCTGCCTGATTCAAAACAGTTGGAGCAATTTGGTTTTCCTTGTAATTTGGACTTAGTATTTTCTACCAAGAAAAAGAGCTGTGTATATCTGTGTATAGAATAAGAATGGGAGAGGATGAAAGGCATTGAAACAGACCTAGTCAAAATATGTTTGCCTTTGGGGTGGCTGCAGTTGGATATTCATAAAGCTCTGAAATTGACGGTATGCCTTGGACTTAATCAAACACTGTTCCAAATCTCTAAAAACTTTCAGAAATACTGTACACTTTATCTTTTCAAGCTGCTTTATTTATCAAACGATCATCCCTTCCGAGCTGTTCTCTGCCTTTATGCCCATACCTCTCTTCAGTAGTTGTGTCAAAGAGGAATTTTCTGTCTTAAAAAATGGAACTGTCAGACTTCAGCACAATGGAGAAAACAGACACACCCAAAGGAGACTCCAACTACCCTTGAGCCTCTGAGTCAGATGTACAATAAAGCAAAGATCAGAGACATTTGAAGGATTTGTTCCAAGAGAAAATATTGGATCCAGATTATTTAATTTGCATGATAAATATACCTCAGCCCAGGGTCAAGTATTTTACTGCCTTTCTGTGATATGTTACTTCCAACATACTCTCATTGTCTAGTAGTTGATGACTGATTAATGTCCCTGGATACTTCATCAATAATGATAGGAGAAGGTTTCATAGCCAGGAATCTCTCAAATGTTTTTCATGAAATATCTTTTGGAAGTTGAAGGAGATGATCTCTCCTGCAAGGGGAGAGAGCAAAATGGCAGCTGGCAGTTTATCATCAAGAAACAGACACCAAGGGCCAAATCAGGTGTGATATAAGCTTTTAATTTAGATGCCAATAAAATGTTTTGCCTCTAGTGAGGCAATCCTTCAGAGTTGTGTACATACGTGGCTTGCATACTCTCCCTCTCCTATAACAGCTGCTACACAAATAAACTCAACAGGGAACCCTATCCATCTTCTGTAACACAAGATCTGCTTCACCCAGAGTACTGTCTTGCTAACCAGAGTAGTGTATAACACTAATTGTTGATGGAATATAAATGAGATAAAATAAGTGGCTAAGATGCTGACTGGGAGGCAGAAGGTCAGCAGTTCAATTCCCGAGTAATGTTGGACGGAATGAGCTCCCATCTTTGTCCCAGCTCCTGCCAACCTAGCAGTTTGAAAGCAAGAAATTGCAAGTAGATAAATAGAGACCACTTCGGTGGGAAGGTAACAGCATTCCGTGTGCTCCGGTGTCTAGTCATGGCTGCCACATGACCACAGAAACATCTGCAGAAGCAGACAACGCTGGCTCTTTGGCTTTGAAACAGAGATGAACACTGAACCCTAGCGTCGGATACGACTAGCTTTTGAGCAAGGGAAACCTTTACCTTTACCTAAAATAAGAATAGATAGATAGATAGATAGATAGATAGATAGATAGATAGATAGATAGATAGATAGATAGATAGGTGAACACATTAAAACATACCTTGCTAAGGTAGCAAGGACAGCATAATTCAGTGCTTTAGGTATCTGACTGCAAATCCAGAGGTTGGGAGATAGATTCACTGCTGTGTCTCCTTGATGATTCAGGTAATATTATTCCAGCTCTGCGAGTCTAAAATTATAAATTGCTGTTGCTGAGAACAGATCTGATGTGAACCAAATGTCATGGGTGTTAGCTCGCAAAGCAAATGGAACAATTGGTTACAAGGTTAAAAGGTTTCTTCTTTATCCTCTAAGTTTTAAAAAATGTGGATTTTGACTGCATCTTGCCCCACCAAATTTATATCAAGCTTTGCCTTAACTTGTATGCATCTAGACATGGGTCAGAAATCAACACAGAGATGGAAGACTAACCACTTTGGATTCGCTGGTGTCATGGTTAATTTTGCCATTAATGGTACATAGTTTGATCTGTGGAAACACATCATCCCAGAGAGTTGCCATAATTCTTTCCCACAAAATCGGGACAGAAGTGTACTTGACAAAAACGGTCCCCTTGCGGGCCAGAAGGGCAACAGAGAGGAGGAAGGGTCTCCAAGAAAGAAGAGCCAAAAGCTCTGTAACTGTTGTAATGAAACTGGAGCAAAGGGCTGAAGCACTGCCATGCCACCCGCACCCGTCCACCTGACTACCATCATCCCCTGCCGCTGCCACCACGGGACTGAGTGTGACCAAGAGCCAACTACCAGGCACCAATGGGACCCACAGGGCATCCCCCCCCCCCCGACAGGACTACAACTCTCACCAGCCCCTGAGCACGGGCTGGGACCAAGGACTGGCACTCCCAACAACCCTCCCACCAAGAGACAGCTCCGCCTTCCCCACGTTGGAACAACCTGAGATGTTGGAAACAGCTGCATTCAGGAGGCAGGTGTGGATAAGTTTGCATCTCCTGGGTTGCAAGTTGCAAGAGTGACAGAAGGGATGTCTGAATCACAGACATGGTGTGTTATAAAACACAGTCTGTAAGTTTAAAAAATCTGGAACTTTAACATGATTTTTATTGAACTGACTGAATCCGGGACAATCCCAGTTTTCCAGGACGTATGGCAACCCTAATCATCCTGTCATGATCCCTCAACACCAGGAGCATAGGCTCTCCACACATTTTATTGCCAAGTTAGATCTGGGGAAAGCAGTAATTTGGCAAAACATTGTGACAGTGACCCAGTCATTCTATGAGCAACTGTTTTGTGGAATGGGCCCTCCCTGACTTTGGTTATATGAGTCATTTTGCTGATGCGTCATTGTGTTTACTTGGGAGTAGGTCTCATTGAATTCAATGTGGCTTCCGTCTAATTAGACACAAAGAGAACATTGTTATTTATCTCTTTGTCATCTCATGTCAAATGGCATTTACAGTGTAACTGTGGGTGTGCTTTCACATTGGCATTTTGTACAACATTTTAAAATAAGGAATAAATCCCACTGCAAAACTCCCCCCCCCCCCCGGGTAGTTCAGGTTTTAAATTGTGTTCATATGCAATGTTAACCTTTATAAGAGGCTTTCCATGTGACTTTTAAAAATACCTACTTTAGAGAAATGTTGAATCACAGATTTGTGACCCAAAGGTCACCAAGTCCAACCCTCATTGAACCGAGAAATAGCTGATGGCCATCTTTACTTTGCTGAAAATCTTCCCAATGAAAGATAACCCACTGCCTATCATTGTTGAACACCTCTTACTCCCAGGCAGTTCCTCAGTCACTGATTTTTAAACTGGAAATAAAATATTTAATAGAATGCTTTTTGGAAAATATAGTTGATGTTTGGAAACTAACTTTAAATGAAAAAAGAAGAAAAACAAACCCTTGATGTCTCTTATCCAATGTACTGTTTAGGAATAGCACAGGAGAGAGAGAGAAAAATCAAATTTCTCTATTGTCGATCTTGTGTGCAGGTCTGTTTGTTTATGTAAAAATGAAGGAATGACAGCATGAAATAATGGAGAACCAATGACAACTGACTTTAGAGAACAGAAGGGAAACACAAACAAGCCTGATCAACCATCTGCACATAGATCTAGAAAACACACACACACACACACACACACACACACACACACACACACACACACACACACACACACACACACACACACACACACACACACACACACACACACACACACACAAGGGGGGGGACACATCCATTCTAACTGCCTATTGTTCTCCAGGAATCCGATTCTAGTGACTTGCTGCACATATTGGCCAGATCTGGCCCCTGATGCCAATTCATCCAGCCCATGAAGACCTCGTCACTCCCAGAAGCGGAAGTGAAACACGCCCATATGGGCACGATTTACTTCTGCTTCCAGGAGCGATGAGGGCTTTGCAGGCTGGATGAATTGGCATCAGGGGCCAGATCTAGCCTGTGGGCCATAGTTTGGGCACCCTGTTGTTGAGGCTTTTCATCATTGGCCAGCAGTCAGCTGGTGAGTGAAGTGCCACCAGATATCTGCCACCTCCGTGAGAAGTAGGTAAGTGAGGCAATGGGACCTGTCTCTTTCCAGTAGGAGGACAAAATCATCTGAGATCCCACCAGTGGATCTGAAAAAGATATACAAGCAAGCAAACAAGCAAACAAATGCTAACAGTAATTGTAGCAGTTGGTACACTTAGCTATGCTCTTGCCTGATGCCAGGAACACTGATGTGATTGCATTTGAAATGGCATTAAGAAATGACTGAAACAGTAGCCAACCTCTGTTCTGTCTACACCTCTGCTGGGATTATATTACACTATTTGATTAAAAACACATATGCAATTGTGGTAGTGGTGTTTATGCAGCGGGTCTAATATTCCTGTGTGTGGAACACTTGTGAAAGATTTTTTACTAAGCCTTCCTATCTCTCGCCCTTGAAAAGCAGCTCTAGACTGCTGGGGATGGAATGGGGAAGAGAATTAATTGGTGAAAATCTCTGATGAAAGAGTTGTCCCATTCACAGATGAGGCACTCTGGATCCAATCCAAAGTATTTTGACACGGCATATTTGGAACAGCAACTCTACAGAATTGCAAAAGTGACAAAATCAGGTATGATCGGAATGATAATCTGCCACATTCCAAATGTTTTAGCCTGTGATTATCACATGTCCCACCTAGGGAATTGAAGATCAAAACATGGTCAGCAGCAGGTGACCTAAGCCTTTGTGAAATGATGCATAAGGATGGTCTTTTTCTGATACTCCCCATTATTTTTCCTTTTGTGCTATGAGATGCATGGGATCTATAAGATCCTACTTCCACAGTAGCTAAACCACTAGCAAGCAAGAGCTTCCTCAATCTTTTGACCTCCAAAGTGGTATTCAGTGGCTTCTAAATGCAGAGGTTCTTTGTGACACAAAACTATCCAGGAAAGAACATCCGGACAGTAGGAGCGTTTTAACAGTAGGACAGCCTGCCTCAGAGGTGGTAGACACTCCCTCCTTGGAGGTTTTTAAAAGAAGTGACATGATCACCTGTCAGGATGTTTTAATTGTGTATTTCCTGCATTTCCACGAGGTTGGATCAGATGGACCTTGGGTGTCCCTTTCAACTTTTTAAGCCTTAAGACTCAATATTTCTACTAGCCACGGGTCTACCTATAAAGACACCCTAAACCAATGGTCAACATTGGATCCTGTTGTAGAAAGTTCCATCAGCCAAGTAACTAACGTGATGAAAATGGCTGGCTGCCTGTACTAAGGATCACTTCTTATATAACACCACTGTCCCTACATTTTGTGGGTGCCTCTATCAGATTTTGTTAAGTATCAACAAACAGTGTTCTGTGCATTTTTATTAAATCCGTTGAGTGTCCCGAATGGTGGACTGTCAGCACCTCATCACTTTCATTCATCAAACAAAATGATCGGGGACAAAACTACAGTTCATTTCCCAAATAATATTCTAATTCATATACTATTTTGTCAGCTGCATGACCTTAAGGTTGGAATTTCTAAAAGGCCTGTATGTGTTGTTAACTGGGTTTTTTTTAGTTTTCTTGGAAAGGAAGTGATCATCTTTGATCTGATGGAGTGTGTAGGACAACGGGGTTTGTGTTCTGTGAGGGTGGATAAAGATACAAAGTTCAGTGTGATTTTCATTCATTCACTAAAAAGCTCTTTATTCCTCCTGATTACTTTATAAAGTTCCTGTTATAGTAGTAGCAACCATAAATATATTTGTTTATGAAACCATAAGTATGTGTGATTTTTAAACCACCACCCTATTTCTTAGTAAGGTTTTCTGACTTTGGTAATAATACTATGAGCAACTAAACTCAACTGACAAAGAGCAGAATTGGATATGCAATCAGGTAGGGTTTGAGTACTGCATGCTCAATTTTTGAGCCATGATTGTCTGTGTAATAGTAAATAAAATAGTAAATAAAACAAAAAAAGACAAAAACATTGTGGCACCTTTAAAGACAAGCTACTATATTTTAATGTTAGCCTTGATCCATGAAGGTAAGGATAAAGGTCGCCCTTGGTAGAAAGCCAGTCGTATCTGAACCTAAGGTTTAGTGCTCATCTTTGTTTATAGTCAAAGAGGGGTTAATGCACCTGCAGATGTTTCCATAGACACGTGGCAGGGATGACTAAACACCGGAGTACATGGAATGCTGTTTACCTTCCTACCAAAGTGGTGCCTATTTATCTACTTGCAATTTCTTGCTTTTGAACTGCTAGGTTGGCAGGAGCTGAGACAGAGATGGAAGCTCACGCCGTCATGCAGCACTTGGGTCTTGAACTGCTGACCTGCTGACCTTCCAGTCATCAAGTTCAGCATCTTAACCACTAAGCTACCACTGTCCCATGATACACGAAAGCTAACATTAAAATACTGCATACCATACATACTCGAGTATAAGCTGACCCAAATATAAGCCGAGGTACCTAATTTTGATGTGAAAACCCAGGAAAATAGATTTACCCGAGTATAAGCTGAGGATGGGAAATACAACAGCTGCTAGTGAGTTTCAATTACCAAAATACATGAAAATATGGTAAAATTAATTAAATTTTTGTCACTTCTCAGCCTGATGCATTCTTGGGATCCTCGTGGTCATTGACCCAAGTATAAGCCATTTCCCCTTTTGGGAGCTCATTTTTGGGACTGATAAACTAGGCTTATACTCGAGTATATATATAGTAGTATCACTTCAGCTCTTTCACAGCCAAAACTGGTGGCTTTAATTCTTCAGCCTTTTCCTTGTCTGTGATGATCCATGTGTACTGGTCACCACAGTTGCAACACACCTTGGACGTTAAAATATATTAAAATAGAGTAGTTAGTCTTTAAGGCATATCAGAAAACAAAACAAATAAAATTAAATAAAATTAAAATAAAATAAAAACACTGTAGCACTTCAAAGACTAACAGCTGTATTTTTATTGTTAGCTTTTGTGGATCAAGTCCACTTCTTCAGACAAAGAGTGAAACTTACAGGCATGGTTTTTATACACCAAATTCAGGGGGTCAAAGGGAGAAGGGTTTGCTCAAGCAGAATGACAGACAAGCAAGCACAACAATACAGCTTCACACAGCCATTAGCAACAATAGATTATTCAGATTAGCTCTAAATGACCCCCTTTCAATCTCAAGGTTGCTGAGAAGCCCATTCTGGTCTCTGATCAACTTTTCACCTGCATGCCAGAAAACAAATAAAAACACTGTACCTGGTTATTTTCTGTTTTGCTAAAGAGAATTGGCAGGAAAGTTGTAATATAAAAGCATATAGCAATCTGTGTATCAAATTTGATGATGTCCTGGAAACCCTTCGCTAATATTTAGTCCCCTGTGATGGGTGTTTAACAGATGGATGTACAGTAATACATCGGATAACGTTAAAACTTGGTTCCACAAGTCTTAATGTTATGCGATTTTCAGCCTTATCCGATGCATGCGTCTCTTGCTGCCTTGGCAACTATTCTTCTCCATCTTCTGATCTCTTGCATCGGCGCTCAGCTGCCTCTGCCTGCCATGAGGCATAGCTCTGTGCTCTACAATCAGCTGGTCAAGCATGGCTCATTCAGAGCAAAGAGCAGCGAGGCTGACTCCACATGGGCGAGGCTCGTGCACGCTACCCTTTCCTGGGCCAGCCATGAGTTCCAGTGCAAAGGGCTGCCTGTGGAACCTGGTGGGAGCAGCAGCTGTGGTGGGTTGAAGGTAAGCAGGGCCAGGGCTGGGCTGGATTCTCTCGACAGTACGTCACCCCATTGCTGGGGGTGTGGGGGAGGAAGGAGGGAAGTGGCAGGGAGAGGAGCTTTGGCCTCCTTTACTTCTTTATTACGATGCATCGGATAACGCTAGAAAGAACGTTCTCCGGTGCAAATCTTCCCCCCAAATTTGTCGTTGTTATGCAGTTTTAGTGTTATCCGGTGCAATCGTTATCCGGGGTATTACTGTATTTGATTTCTGCTGTCTCCCTTTCAATCCTAGTTTTGTAGTTTCTCTGTTCCAGAATTGCAACTTTCAGGTCTTGGATAGAGTGTCCAGTTAGATTGAAGTGGTTTGAGACAGGTTTCTCCGTGTTGCCATTCCAGATGTCTGACTTGTGTCCATTAATTATTTTGCGTAAAGATTGTCCCGTTTGTCCTACATATAGCACGGTCAATGTTTTTTCTTTTTCTTTTCTTTTGCTGTTGTTTTATTTTCTATCTGATGTGCATATCTAATGAAATACTTCAACTCCTATTAACCCTTCAAAGTCATCAGATGAAGTGGACAGGCAAGATTTTATGTTTGTTCAATAAAGAGATATGATCTAGAGAGCACTGCCTTCATGGGGGCAAACTAGATCAGACACAGAAGTTGTAGTTATACAACTGATGGCACACTGGTTGGCCGAGTGCTGACCCACCCAAAACCACATCACAAAATTGCTACGCAAAATTATTTAAGGGGGGAAAGAACACAACTTTATTGTTACAACAGAAATCCTTGGCCCAGCTTTGTGAAATTGGATCTGTTGCACTATTTTCTAAACTCAAATTTAAAATTATGGCAATAGATGAAACATAGATAATATTCAAACAAATTAAAATGTTTAAATGATTACACTACTTTTGACCAGAAGTGGACTACTCCAGCAACATTAACTTAGCTATTTACTAGATCAGTTCTACTGTAGTAGAATATAAGTTACATGTACAGTACATAAATGTTGCATGATTGAACGTATCTTTCCACATTCACAGGAAATTTGTTCTGTAACTAAGTAGCTCCATTTTACTTGATTATTCTTTGATCTTTATACTTCACTTTGAAGTCTGTTAAGTGGCTTCCATATCATCCAGCCAGAAACTTTTCTTGATGGGATATACTCTTTATCATTCATCCATTCAGCAAGGTGTGTTGCTTTTGCTCTCCATAGGTTTAGTCTAGTCTGATCTGGTTTAATATTTAGAACTTGAGATGTAAGCAGAAAACTTTTTCTTGATTTTAATTGTAATCTAGGAGTTTGCATCCATTAATTGGATGGGTTTGGTGCTGCTTTGTTTTATTTCATTCCTTATTTGCTAGCTCTTAGTGTACTACATGAGGGTCACTGCCAGCCAAATAATTTCAGTGGAAGTAAGTTTCAGGCAGCTGGTAATGATCCTGCAAGATCCATCAAGAGTGACATCCACTTGTTCGGCATGCGTGGTTTATACCATATAGCACTAGCCTATTCTACTGTGGAGCAACACAGGGACAAAGCTGTTGTTCTTATTGTTTGTGAGTGTAGATCCGAGTCTGAACCATCCATTTTCCCAAGTAGGTAATAAATGGCGGCAACTTTCTGTTCGTTGTCTTTGTAGGTAAGGGTTCTAAGCAGAGTGACACCCAAATATTATGGAGTAGAGCTGAGTTCCAAAATCTTACCATCCCAACTAACTCAGACATTTCTCTTTGCTCCTCTATTGTTAAGGTGGAAGGTCTGTGGTTAAACTGTACTATGGGAACACTGATTGATCATTGGTGTACATGTTAAAACATAATGCTTCAAGGGTGCAGTTCTATGAGAGACTGCTCCTTTGATTTCTCCAGCAACTATGCCTCCCTTGAAATTCAACAAAGAAACTTCAGTTTTGAAGTAGAACTGCCATTTCTGTTAGGAAAGATTTCTAGGAAGGAGCAGCAGTTGTTGGTAGACAGTGTCATATGTCACTGTAAAGTTGACAAATGTTATTTTATGTATTTCAAACCATGTTCTAGATCAAGGCTACCCAACCTAAGGCTTGTGGGCCAGATCCAGCCCACAGTGCCATTTCATGTGGCCCCGACCCCTCCAAGGGCATTCAAGAAGTAAAATGGCTATCCCTTTGAAGCTGTTGGGACAAAATGGCCACCACTATGGTACAGGCAGGGCAAAATGGCTGTCCAGCCCTCAAAGCTGACTGGAAGAGTGTGACCCACCCCCTGTCTAGAAAAGGTTGGGAACCCCTGTTCTAGATCCTGGATTCTTTGGGGTTGTTATTCAGCGAAGAGCCTTCGTATGAGTAGATGTCTCCACGATGACATTCCGCACAACTTCTGTCCATTTCAATCTGCCCCTGGCAGTTCTTCTCCAAGTTGGTCCTATATTTTTCTAGAGAAAAATCTTCCCATCCGTGAAGTGGTCTTCCTCTGGGTCTTTTCTGATCTCTTGGATCCCAATTCATTATTCTGGTGCTCCATCTATTGTCATTTATGTGTGCAACATGGCCAGCCCACTTTAATTTGCCCATCAGGTATTCTGTTACTATATCTTTTAGCAGTGATATTCACCTAACATCCTCATTTTTCACTTTATAGCAAAGTGAGATTACGAGCATTGGTCTCTCTATTGCTTGTTGTGTTACTTGCAATCGTTTTTCTTCTGCAGCCTGTGTTTCGCTGCCGTATGTCATTGCTTTCAAGACTGTAGAACTGAACAAATTTGCTTTTGTTTCTGGTTTAGCTTTTGACTTCAAGATGTCTGACACTTCTCTGAATTTAACCCCGTTCGGCTCTTTAACTTCTAGAGATTTCTTCTTTTAACAGTAAATCTCTTATGGACATTATATAACTAGAAACCATGAAATGTTTAAAGTGGTAGACATGTTAGTCTGTGCAAGCATATCGGAGAGTAAATAAAACGGAACAGCAAAAAAAGACAAAAAATGTTTTTGTCTTTTGTTGGTGTTGTTGTTTTGTTTACTCTCAGATATAGAAACCTTGAAAGTGCTTCAATAACTCAGAATTAACTTGATAGCATAAAACTGTTATTATGTAAGCTTCTAGATGTCATGGAATATGTCTTGAAATAAGAAAACTATGCAGACACATAAGACAAAATGTATCCTACCAGACAGCTATAAGATTTCCTTTTTTAAACCACTCTGTTTAATGGTTTATGTACCAGAAATCTACAATCTTTTCTATTCTACGGTATCTCCCAATAGGGCATTGAACAATGCCAGAATACCAAATATAAGCTAGTTTCAAATTCTTTTGACTTCCTTCCATACTGAAAACTTTACGTCAATGGTTTCTACAGGGAATTACTATTAGCAAGATTGTAATGGAGAATAAAAGAGAGAAACTTAGTGTTCACTTGGTTTAAATCTTTATGGCAAACAAGCCTTATGACTTCCTACAAGCAACCACTTGCCAAATACAGATAAATTTGCACCTGGAAAGACACTAGACACTCCCTTACCATGGAAATATGCCAAAATTTGAATGTAGTAATCTTTTAGGAGTACATTCACAGTGGTGGCTAGAATCCTGTTGGTTATTTATGCCTCTGTAGTAAACATAGGGGTCTGAATTGCAGGAATCAATTGTTGCTAATTAACAAGTCATCACTTGTTGCATGCTAGTCATGCTGGTGTATTCCAAGGTATACAAGTACTCACTAATTAACTCACAGGTACTTTGCAACTAAAGTTTGATCCATTGCACTTAAGGGTAAATTTAAAGGTTGCCCTTGTTTGAAAGCCAGTTGTATTCAACTCTAGGAGTTGATGTTCATCTCTGTTTACAGCCAAAGAGCTAGTCCTTTCTGCATCTGCAGACATTTCTGTGGTAATGTGACTAGATGCTGGATGCTGAATGCTGTTACCTTTCCTACCGAAGTGGTTCCTATTTATCTACTTGCAATTTCTTGCTAGGTTGGCAGGGGCTGGACAGAGATGGGAGTTCACTCCATTGTCTCGAACTACTGACTTGACAACCTTCCAGTCATCAAGTTCAGTGTCTTAACCATAACTAATAGAATTCTGGCCTTTAGTTTTCCAGTCACTGTTTGGAACAGGAATTGGGAGATTACCATTCTAATTTTATTCATGAGATTTGCAAAATTTATGGCCAGATAGACTTCAAGGAGTGAAGACTCTTCAGAAGCATTCGGGAAAACCTGAGCTGCCTGGTTCTTAGGCAAAGTCTGGAATTTCTTTCTTTCTTTAAAATCCCCAGTAGGATCTTGGACAAAACATTATGTTTTTCAAGGAGAGTGTGTGTGTGTGTGTGTGTGTGTGTGTGTTATACAGGCTGATATCCTGTTGCTTAGCCTAGCAAGTAGTGTTAGAGTAGGCCCACTGAATCAGTGGGGAGTTTCTAAGTCAATACTTCTATAAGGCCCATTTTAATCAAAGTGTTACTTTAAACAGCCAGCTTTATTGCCATGGAGTAACTGAGACATTTTTCAATGGTTTCAATTGATGGAGTTTAAATTTTAAGGTGAGACACGTTCCCACTAATTCCGAGCCCGCTTTTTAAAATGCTATTTGCTGTGCTAAGCAACAGGAATACAGCCACTGTATAGTTTCCTAATCTTCTTTGAAGTACCCAGCTGATGAGAGCCTGCTTATCAGCGCTCATCCATTTAAGCTTAAGAGAAAGGAACAATTCCCAAGTGCCAATGATGCTGATTTCAAAAACTCATGACTGTTTGTGATGAGTCTCCTTCCGTGCAATGCCTGTTGCAACACTTGCATCTGTACATGGACATCTCTCGGCCAAAGTATGAAAATCTTCAAAGCGCTCTAGGCCGTTAGCCAAACCTTGCCTTTTCTGCAGACTGTCACTGTAATTAGAAAAAAATAATAATTGTGGGGAGGAGGGATGGTGAGGGGGAGCACTAAGAAGACTCTAAATAGAAGATTTCTTTTGTGGGAGGAAGTAATTACACATATTTACAATGTAAGTTAAGTAAGACCTGTCTTGAAAAGAGTTTAATGTTATATCTGAACATCTGATAAATGACATTTTCCACCCAGCATGGTCAGTGGTGGGCCAGATATAGGCAGAGCTGCATGTAGTTCTGTTTTTTCCATGGGAATGCAAGGGGGAAGGAATAAAGATCAGGATCGTGCACCTATCAGGAAATCCTCCAAGTGGTGAGGTGGGCAGGTAATGAAGGGACACAGAAGATGGGAGGGAGAATGTGCCTAAGACAGTGATGGCCAACCTTGGCACTCCAGGTGTTCTTGGACTTCAATTCCCAGAAGCCCAAGTCAGCATTGCTGCTGATCAGGTCTTCTGGAAATTAAAGTTCAAGAACACTTGGAGTGCCAAGGTTGTCCATCACTGACTTAAGAGATGGGATACAAAGGAATTTGAACTCCTTGTTCGCTCCATGATTTCCCCTGCCCACAGCAGAGGCAGGGCTGAGTTTTAATTTGCTTTCAGTGAATGGAACAGGACTTGTCAAACAGTGGTATTCTCTTTAACTCTTCTTTCTGCAGCTCCAGATGCCCCCTGAAATGGGGCTTGTCCAAGGAAATCTAAGCCTACCCATGCAAATTGAGAAGTGAACTTATAACAAACACAGACAAGCACATTGAGCGTGGGTCATTTATACAGGCCACAGAATGCTGTTTTTTGGGCCACTGGTTTTAGAGAGCCTTGGTGGAGAGTATACTGTTTATAGGCTTTGGATTTCTCATTGAAGCCTGCTGAATCCACACTTCTACTGCAACTTGTGGCCCTACGGATATTATTGGATATTATTACCCCTGCTGGCCAGGATATGATGGGGTCTGCAGTCTGTACAGTGACTTAAGGACTACAGGACTTGGCTTAACAACTATGTCAGATGTCATTGTTGGTCTCCATAAAAGATCTGTGCCATGAGAAACTCCCTGTGGATTGCTAGTGATTCAGGCATGGTTTAATGAATCAAATAGTTGAACTGCAATCAGCCAGTAGATGTTGATCAACACTAATTTTTTTTTAAGCTTTGCGGAAGGGATTACTCAGTAACATCACACAGGACTCGAGTCGTGCAACTTCACTGAATCCTTGCCAATCAATGGAAACTGTATCCTGTTTAGATTAGGAAAGTATAAGGTGACTTTAGTTAGAGGATATTCTAAATTAAGGCACCAGAGATGAAGAGGGAAGATGAACCAGAATTTTGTACTTTTGAGTCATAGCCATATCAATGGAGGGAGTTAAGCACATGAATGATCCTCATTCTCACCGAAACCAATTATGACCTTGATGTTATGAACTCTGATTCAAGATTAGCCTGAAGAATCACCACCACCACCCCGAGTCCTTAAAAATGTTTCACTGTGGTTAGCATTTTGCTAACTCCTAGTATCCAGAGAACAAGGTTTTTGCTAAAGTTCCCTACAGTTGAAACCAAGGGGTCTCTCCCCACCATAGTGGATTCACTTTTGGGGTGTTTCTGTGCATTTCCCTTGCTGGTTACCAACTCCCGTGGTTACCCAGCAATGCATTGGGATGATGACTAGATAGCAGATGGGTTGTCCAATCTAGGGATTTGCTCCTTATGCTGTGCCAATTTTGTGTTGCTGCAAGTGATGTGAATGGTGCATGTTTTTGTATCCACTACCTGTCTTTCTCTTAAAAAGCTGTTAATTTTAGTAATGTGTGGGTGTCAGCTTGTGGGATGGGGGCCAGGGAGTGTCCTGGGTTATCTCACCTGGGTCTGAATGTGGTGCCATGATCTCCCATGACTTTCTAGGACAGTGAATGGCCAACCTTGGCACTCCAGCTGTTCTTGAACTTCAATTCCCAGAAGCCCTGATCAGCAGGAGTGCTTGACTTGGGCTTCTGGCAATTGAAGTACAAGAACACCTGGAGTGCCAGGTTTTGCCACCACTGTCCTAGGACATGTTTGTTAATGCAACCTGAATATATCATTTCCCTTCTGTTCCTATGCATCAGTGTGAACTGCAACTTCAGAAAAACAAAGTCCCAACCAGAGAACGCACATTACTCATCTGTTTATTTCTCTTTTCCCCCTCTAGACTGCCCATTATTGGAAACTAGAGTGGAGCTGAAATGTATTCATGTTTGTCATTTGTGAAACCTTAATAACCTCAAGGAAACTGGCCTGAAGGAATCACTTGACTTCGCTTACTTTGAACTCCTGCAGGGTATTTTGAGAGAACAGTAACACAGCACCAGAGCTAATGGAGTTGATATCTTGCAACATCTCTCCCCAAGAGACTGGATTAAAATACAAAGAGACTATTTATGGTTGTGTTTATTCGCTGGAACTGCATGTCTGCCTTTGTGTGTGCGTATGCATATTTGTGTGTACACATAAATATGTTTTACCTTTTTAAAAAAATCAGGAACATGCTAATGAGAAACCCATGGTTTGGGTTTCAATTTATCATTGTATTTTTGTGTACAGTTTAATTAAAATCATGTTGTATGAAGTGTAAAAAAACTGGACCAAGGCTTTTCAAGGAAAACAAACTTTCCAAATTCTGCACATTTTTTCTGTTGAAGAAGCCTGGAATACAGAGTCTTCTCTTTCCATGCCTAGCATTACATTAGCTAACCTCTTCTCTTCTGCAAGAAGTAATGTGTACATTTATTATTTGTTTTATTTATTGAGATATTTTTCAACAAAAGACTGCAATGTTCTATTGTACACTGCTTTTCTTGCTTGTTAATTTTTTTAAAAAAATTGATGCAGTTAATAGATTGTTGATTTCTTTGTGGTTTTCTTTACACTAGGAATGGTAAACATCATGCAGAGTTTTATAAGAATTCAAGATGCTTCATATAATTGAATATGCTATTTATTTAGATCACCCAAACACTTTTCAGGTATACTGTGGGCAAGACTAAACCCTTTTGCAATTGATTCATTTCAGTAGAAGGAAGTTAAGCTCAAGAATAAAATAAATGTTCTGAAACCTAGTTTTCCAGGACCAAAGCAGCGGCTTGATTCCTCCAGATGTTGTTGCTATCACTGCTCCACAGAACTGAATTTACTATCAGCTCCTATCAGTCTTAGCCAGTTTGGCCAGTACTGAGGGACAATGGACTTATAGTTTGGCACCTTCTAGATCAAACCAACCTTAGAATCTCAAATGTTCTTGGACGAAGCCTGCAGAAGATTTCACCATTGGCTGTACTGGCTGAGAATTTCTGGGGGCTCAAGGTTGGGGAACACTGGTTTGGACAATCACATGCTCCCCACCCATACAGTAGACTTGTCTTTTTCATTGTTGTTCACTGTTGGTTGAAGTCAGTGGTGGGCAGCAAAACATTTCGCTACCATACCATGGATGGAGCCTATGTCATGGGCAGAGCCTACGTTGTGGGTGGAGCCTATGTCATGGGCAGAGCCTACGTTGTGGGCGGAGCCTGCATCGTGGGCAGAGCCTATGTCATGGGTGGAGCCTACGTCATGGGCAATCTAGTCATGCCTGCAATATGGCCATGTATACACCTGCAAACACAGGCAGCACTGGCTCTTTGGCTGTAAATGGAGATGAGCACTGCAACCTAGAGTCGGATATGACTGACTGTTGAGGAAGGGAGACCTTGAACCACTTGCAGGGACAAAACCTGACAGGCCAGGGAGGTGGGCGTGGCCACCCAATTTTGCTTAAAAAAAACCTGCCTGAAGGCCACTCAATTTCACCACCTCTCTGCCCAGAGGCACCCAATTTTGCTTTAAAAATCCTCCCGGGAGGGTGCGAACCTGTTGCTGCCCACCACTGGTTGAAGTGAATCCTCACCTTGCTTTGGTTCATTGCTCTGCAAGTCATCTCAGACAAGAATCACATACAGAGCATTAAAACATCACAGCACTATTTTGGCTAGTGCCGCCGCCACGGAGGAAAAATAAAATCAATGCAGGCTGTAACTGTACAGTGAGAAAAATGCAAATTCGCTTGCTGTGTATCTACACTTGGGAAGTCAGGCTTCCCCAGGGAAATGTGCCCTAATTCACCTTCACTGGATACACACAGGAAGAGGAAGAAATTAACTAAAGAGCTTTATTTGCAGCTTGTTAACATCATTCTCTTATAGTCCTCCTAGTTTGTAGAAAGCTTGGCTACAGGTAAATGAGGTGTGAATAAGAACTGAGAGGCAACGTCCTCATTCATCCTTTAAGCAGGTAGTGATTGGTGTGAAGGAATTTGGTTTGGTTTTGCAGTCAAAGAGGAAGGCTCCTCTTCTTCTTGGCGTGACTTGTATTTTCACCTGATATATGCCAGTCTTATAAATTAAAGAAAGAAACCGTTTGAGGCAGGAGTATCTTTCAAGTCTCTTTTACTGCAAGAATGGGAAGGAGTGAAGAAATAACATATCATCAAAACTCTTCCAGTATAGCCAGTTTTTCAAAAGAATTTTTCTTCATCAGGATATAATCTTAAGTATTTTTCTGTAGACAATAGAATGAAAACAAAATCATATACTCTGACAACACATTTCAGTTGGCTGTGAGCCTTAAACCAAGATATCCAGTGATGGGATGTAACAGGTTCGCACCAGTTCACCAGAACCGGTAGTAACTTTCTCCAGTGTCCCGGAGAACCGATAGCAGTTTTTTTGGGGAACCACCTTCGGGGTTCACCTTTTCACTGGTTCCCCCACTGCGCATGCGTGCCAAACACTTGGTGTGCATGCATGCCTACAGTGCTTGGCACGTATGCACGGCCGCCTTGCTGTCCTCCCAAGTGGAGAGGAGGAAGAGAAGCTGCTAGCCTGAAGCTCCCTATATCCTGCTCCCCAGAATAAGTAACTCATCTTTGGATGTGGTGTGTCTGTGTGTGTTTTAATGTGTATTTAATACCTTTACCTATATTGACGTACTACCACAGTCCCTAAATAGGCCTGGTGGTCTGGCTTGGGGTTTTTAAGCAAAGTCTTGGAGTTACCTCATCAATAAACTACCCCTGTGCTGTTCCAATTGCTGTTCCAATTGGAGAACTCTTAAGGAGGTACAGCTGTTTTACATTTACATTAAGGCCTATTATCCTAGAGAACTGGTTAGGCAAAGACTTAGTACCTAACTTCTTTAACTGTTGAAAAGTTGAAAAGTGCCAAAATGAAGCCATCTTGTGGTGAGTTCATTCTGTAGTTCCTTCCATCTGACCTAGTGTGAGAAAGATTAGCCAGAATAAGCTTTAAGCTCTGGTTTAAAAGCTCTGGTTGATTTGTGTTTGGGGTTGGTGGGTGGGTGGGTATTTAGGTGTATTTTAATGTATTTTTTTTACGGGTTTGTGTTGTGGGTGGGTGGGTGGGTTAAGGGGTGTGTGTGCGTGTGCTTATTTTTATTTTATTATTTTATTTTTCTTTGGCCCCACCCATGTCATGATGTCATGACATTGGCTCCGCCCATGATGTCATGATATCATGATGTTAGCTCCGCCCACACTATGATGGCATCACAGTGGGGTAGTAAAATTTTTGACATCCCACCACTGCAGATATCTAAACATAATACATACCAAGAGGGTTTTTTAATGTGTCTACTAACTTCAGGGAGAACATCCTATCATGATGAGCTTAAAGACATTAAAACATATGGTACAATGTTTGCAATATTTATTGTGCGTTGAGTGATGTATTCATGAGAAATAATTTTCTTTTTCTTTTAAAGATACAGTTAAGGAGGCAGAAATGGCTTGATTTTTAAAGTGACAACATGCTCAGAATTATAAACCATGCAAATGATGATAAAAGACAAACAGCAAATCCAATGACCTTCATTTCTCAGGCAACTTCTGTGGGGGAGAGCCAGTTCTTATTTAGCCCAGCCTCCCAGGGCCTCCAGGTGGAACCCGTCACGGTCCAGAACCTTACCAAGTGCTCTAAGGTAAGGCCTAGTGCCTGCAACAGGATGAGAGTCCAACTCTGCAAGCAAAACAGCTGTCTCCCAACTGGGGGCATGTGTGTTTGTCAGATACTGCAAGCATCCAAACTACCTCTGGGGAACTCATCCTGCAAATATTGGAGCTGGCTCGGATCCTTGGTACAAATTGGTCTGCTGTCAAAGAAGTATTAGTCCCAGCAAAGGGTGGGGTGGGAGACAACTCTACAGATTTGGAGGTAAAATCTTTGGGCTGATTTTCACTTGCTTTTACATCCTATGGTCAATGGCAAAATGTGAATCAGATCATCCTTCTTCTGTAGGATTTTGTCATTGTAGTAGCACTCTTACAATAAAAACATAGCTTCCTATATAGATCGCATTGCACTCCTTTGCAATCAGGAACCACAAAACAAATATTTTTACTGTTATCTCAACGACCCTTGTAAAAATGGCTGGGGTGTGTGTCTATTTTGAACCTGTATTTTCCCAATGTGCAGCCTTATGCCTAGTTAAGAGTGATTTCACTTTATAATGGAGATCATACCTTGGAGTTTTAAATACTGTATAGAAAAACTGCTTATATGATGTAAAATATGCAATATTTGAAGAATATTCTATCCTTCCAGTTTCCATTAGCCATTTCCTCTTGACATCACATTTTGAATGTGAAATAACAAAAACAAAAAACAAAATCAGGGCGCCTATGTGCTAAGCTCAGTGGGGGAATGCAGTAGGGGATGTAACAGGTTCTCACCAGTTCTCCAGAACCGGTAGTAACTTTTCCCAGTGTCCCGGAGAACCGGTAGCAGCTTTTGGGGGGAACCACCTTCGGGGCTTACCTTTTCACTGGTTCCCCCACTGCACATGTGCGCCAAGCACTTGGTGTGCATGCACCCTTACAGTGCTTGGTGAGTATGCATGGCCTCCTCACTGTCCTCCCAAGTGGGAAGGAGGAAGAGAAGTTGCTATCCTGAAGCTCCCTATAGCTTGTTCCCCAGTGTAAGTGACTCACTTTTGGATGTGGTGTGTCTGTGTGTATTTTAATGTGTATTTAATACCTTTACCTATATTGACGTACTACCACAGTTCCTAAAAAGGCCTGGCGGCCTGGCTTCGGGTTTTTAAGCAAAGTCTTGGAGTTACCTCATCAATAAGCTACACCTGTGCTGTTCCAATTGCTGTTCCAATTGGAGAACCCTTAAGGAGGTACAGCTGTTTTACATTTACATTAAGACATATTATCCTAGAGAACTGGTTAGGCAAAGACTTAGTACCTAACTTCTTTAACTGTTGAAAAGTTGAAAAGTGCCAAAATGAAGCCATCTTGTGGTGAGTTCTTTCTGTAGTTCCTTCCATCTGACCTAGTGTGAGAAAGATTAGCCAGAATAAGCTTTAAGCTCTGGTTTAAAAGCTCTGGTTGATTTGTGTTTGGGGTGGGTGGGTGTATTTTAATGTATTTTATTTATTTATTTATTTTATTTACAGGTTTGTGTTGTGGGTGGGTGGGAGGGTTGAGGATGTGTGTGCGCACACACTTATTTTCCATTTTGTAATTTGTTTCTTTGACCCCGCCCACGACATCATGATGTTAGCTCCGCCCACACTGTGATGACATCATGGTGGGGTAGTAAATTTTTTGACATCCCACCACTGGGACCAAATAAAAAATAAAATAAAAATAAGCACACACACACGCCTCACCCCCCCCACCCCCTTGCACGTGTGCATGCACAGCAAGTGCTTGGTGTGCATGCGCAGTGGGGGAACTGGTGAAAAGGTAAGCCCCCAAGGTGGTTTCCCTCCCCTCAAAAAAAAGCTGCTACCAGTTCTCCGGGACACTGGGAAAAGTTACTACCGGTTCTGGCAAACTGGTGCAAACCTGTTACATCCCATCACTGGCTAAGCTGCATCTTTTTCTTCTGTGTCTAGGCCAGATGTGAAACTGCCAAAATGAAGGTACCTTTTGGTGAATTCATGCTGCAGTTCCTTTTACCTGACCTAGTGAGAAAAAAATTAGCCAGCAACACAAGGTTGCCATTGCCAGGGGTACATCTGATCATGGTCCAGAAATACCACAATCTTCAAGGAGGCTCTTTCTGTGTACCCTGCTAAACTGCATGTTACAAAGAAAAGGCAGAACCCAGTTAGGATCAATTGATTTTGTACTGACAAGTAAGTGTGTGGTACCACAGCCCAGATCATGATCATTATGTGTGGGCAGGGGAGACTGAAGCCTTCTGCTGCCATTTTCCAATGTTTCCCTTTGGGGCAAATTCTTTTCAGGAGATGAGAAAGATTTTGGGAAGAAGCAGGTCTTCAAGCGGCAAGAAGCAGCAAACAAATGGAGCTTTCAAGCCTATTGCAGTGGTGGGCACCAGCAGGTTCGCAGAACCAGTAGCAGAAATTCTGGCTGGCCCCGCCCATCCAAGTTTTGAAATAAAGTAGTCCTAATTCAGGTGCAATGCAGGCCTTTCCCCCTGGCCACACCCACCATACCACGCCCACAGTGTGGTAGTGAAATTTTTTTGAGCCCACCACTGGCCTATTGGTCATGTTCAGGCCAAGAAGGTGAATGAAGACTCACAGATACATACACACAGTAACATTTGAATATTTGACGTCAAATCACTTAATAAAACAACCAAGTGAAAAGGAAGATCTCAAAAACTTACCACTGTTTGCTTATGTTTCATAAAATTCTACTTCACAGTCTGTAAGATTAAGTATCTATGTTCACTTAGGAAAACCAGGACAGATCTAAGATTGTGAGTTGGAACTGGTGATTAATGAAGTGGAACACCTAGAAATAGGTTATTAGACAGAGGTCCGTGTAGGAGTTTCTCGGTATGTGAGACATTGAGACAGTGTTTACCAATGGCCAAGTCTGTGAAAAGTAGAGGCATCACCTTGCAAACAAAAGTCCGCATAGTCGAGCAATAGTATTCCCGGTGGTAATGTATGGGTGTGAGAGTTGGACCATTAGGAAAGCTGAGCGCAGAAGAATAGACACCTTTGAGATGTGGTGTTGGAGGAGAGTTTTGGGAGTCCCCTGGACAGCGAGGAGAACAAATAGGTCAATCTTAGAAGAAATCAACCCCGACTGCTCCTTAGAAGGTCAAATAGTAAAGATGAAGCTAAAGTACTTTGCACATCAAATGAGAAGAGAGGATTCACTTGAGAAAGCTTTGATTCTGGGGAAGGTGGAGGGGATGGCCGAAAATGAGATGGCTAGATGGTATTGTAGACACAATGGGCTCAGAGCTGGGTGGGTTGAGGAGGAGGATGGAAGACAGAGGTCAGAATCGACTGTGCAACTGAACCACAAATGTCTGAGATAGTTTCAGTGGCTAAACTGGGATTTGAACTCATATTTCCTCATTCCTAGTGTGACACTCTGTCCACTACACCACATTGGTTCTGAAATCCATTTATTTGTGGTAAATTGTTAAAATAATGAAGTCTTCAATGACTGGGTGAGTGCATGCATAATGGCTCTTTCAAATAGCACGTGACCTAAAATAAGCTATTTTGACCCCCTCCCCCTCTGTAATCTTCTGTGACCTTTGACCGACCCCCCATCACATGGTTTGAAGATAGATCTATGGCCAGCTGGATGCAAAAAGCAAATGATAATTTTGAAGTCACGTGACTTCACACCGAACCCCCCTGAACCTCCCCCCCGTGACTTTCCGTGACTTTGGGTCGACCCCCTACCCCCACTAAAATGGTCACATGGTGTTTGAATGAGCCCTAAATAAATAAATAAATAATGCTTCCTACTTAAAATGCTCCAAGTGAAATATAATCAGAGAAATAATGAAATTGTATGGCAATTAAAAAAAATGAAGCTGCAATTCCCCATCTTTCAGTCATCTTACTGAACTTAGTAGGATTTACTTTTGAGCAGACGTAAAACAGTACAGCAGTGCAAAACACAGGCAAATAAAGATAAAATGTTTTAACAAAACAACAAATTAAAGAAGTGCACAAAGAGGCAAATAAAATCATTTTAGCAGCAATCCGTAAAGCCAGTAAAACCAATGCTGTAGCAGAACGGAAGCAATTATATGCCTTGGTGATTAAAAAACCCTCATGCCTGCATTCCTGAACTGTTGGAGCTTCATAAATCTACACGGTGAGAAATCTGGAGCTAGCATGTTCTCCCCAACTCTCCTCAGATTAACTGGGAAATGATCCATGTTTTTCCAGGGAAAAAAAGGAGACAATTCAAGGGGTTGGAAAGTGCCTGTACACACACAAACCAGTCCTCCACAGTCTTCTGCTCACTAAATCTCTTCCTACCCAGCCTTCTTGTAACCATGGCAGACCCCAGGAGAGCTAATATTCCCCTCATGAGTATGCTTGCAGGGTGCTGGGCCAAATGAGAAGATGGTTAAAACTCCCTGGTTTTGCTTCTCCCTTTCCTTTGTCTTTGTGGAATGAAAGGAAGGGAGACCAAGACTACAGGAAGATAAGGATAGAGATGAAACTGCCCATTCCAGTCCCTTTGTCTTCTTAGAAGCCTTCTCTCCTATCCTTCCAGTGTGCAAGAGTCCCTTTGGAGCAGCTGGAGAAGGCTGCTGACAGAGGAAGGGAAAGGGAGGGAAGATGGAGGAGGAGAGCTGGCAAAGGCTCACAGTTGCTTGTAACTCTTTGGGGCCACCCAAGTGTAATTTCTGGAAAGGAAAAAACAAACCTATATTAAAAGAAATTGTACCACGAGCACAATGAATCAGTTCTCATGCTCCAGAAAAAGAAACAAACATACCTTGTTGTGAGCCAGAATCCAGGTTTTCTACTCAGGGTAGATAATTTTATCTACAGACAATATCACATTCACTTCAGTTCTGTTGAACTGATATTAATTAGAATTCATTAAAAGGTAAAAGGAAGCTCAAAAGCCAGTTGTGTCCAAATCTAGTGCTCCTTTCCGTTTACAGCCATAGAACCAATGCTGTCTGCATCTACCTTCCTACCGAAACCATACGTATTTGTCTACTTGCAATTCCTTGCTTTCAAACTGGTAGGGTAGCAGGAGCTGGGACAGAGACGGGAGCTCAATCCATCATGCAGCCCTTGGGTCTCAAACTGCCGACCTGCCGACCTTCTAGTCATCAACTTCAGCATCTTAACCACTAAGCCACCACAGGCCCTTTAGAATTCATTAGCATTAATCAAATGCTCAGTCTGGGCACCCTGAATGCACAAGCAGAAGAATATTTGCATGGTTCACTTTAGTACTTGTGGGATGTACAACTGCATGGTGCTTCATTAGTTACCGTATAACTTGAGTATAAACCATCCCGAATATAAGCTGAGGTACCTAATTTTGACCTAAAAATCCAGGATAATGATTCTTAAGGTGCAAGATCTCATATTCCACTTTCTGCAATCACATGTAAGGTTAGCCAGACCATGCAGAGAAGCTTCTTGGTTTGTAGATTTGTTTGCAATGTTTGCAATTTACATTAAAAAGAGGAAAGGTCATTCTGGCAACCTCAGTATGGCAAAACAAGTACGCCTTCTACTAAGAAATGCTTCCAAGAATGGCAAGTCTGTGACTTAATCCTTCAAATACATCTTTGTTTTAATCTCAAAGGAAGCCCAAGGGATACACTGAATCACAATTACAAAATGCAAACCAAAGCCTCAAGGCATCGACATCATTCCACATTTTGTTTTGCCCTGCAAATCTGCTCCACCAGTCCAGCCGCACACTCGTAACGTTTCAGCCGATTCCTTTCTTCAGTTCTGTTGGCATTTCAGAAATCAGTTTCTCCTCAGTGTATGAGAAATGAGCCTCAGAAAAGCTAAAGGTCTGCTCCTTGGTACTAATAATTTCTTATTCTTTTGAAGAAGTGGACTTGATCCACAAAAGCTAACAATAAAAATATAGCAGTTAGTCTTTAAAGTGCTACAGTGTTTTTATTTTATTTTATTTTCTGATATGCCTGAACCACAGACTAACACGGCTACTATTCCAAAAAATCCAAAATGGTATGTTCTCAAAAACCCTACTCAGCTCTTGTAAACTGAAGCTTGTGGTTTCCTTTGAGAGTCAATCCATTTTATATTTTATCTTCCTATTTTCTTGCTGCTTTCAACCTTTCTCAGCATGATTGTCTTTTCCAGAGAAAGTTCCCTTTTCATGATGTGCCTGAAGTAGGACAGCCTCAGTTTCATGCAGATAAAATTCAGGACCCAAAGGCTCCAGGATGCAAATGTTAGCCTTTTTGGCAATTGAGGGTGGTATTTGTAAAAGTCCTCTGCCAGCACCATATTTCAAACAAATCATATTTTTTCCTCTGTAAGTTTTACTTCCTGTTTTTACACCCCTTCATGGTGATTGGGGATACAAGAATGTGGTTGATCTTGGTCTCTGGTGGCATATTTTTACTGTCATCATTGCTGTCCTTCCAAGTCTTGGTCTTCTAATTTCTTGCATCAAGTCTCCATTTGGGTTGATGAATGAATCAAGAAACACAAAATCTTTCACTATTTCAGGTTCTCCTGTCAATGTTAATGTTGTGTAGTTCTTCTGCAGTCATGATTTTTTGTCCTCTCTATGTTCAACTGCAATCCTGCTTCGGCACTTTCTTCTTTCACTTTGACTAAAAGTTGTTTCCTGATCAACACAGGTAACATAATACTTCATATAAATACAATAAAACCTCAGATAATGCTAAAACTTGGTTCCACAAGTCTTAGTGTTATCCAATTTTTAATGTTCTCCGATGCATGCATCGGATAATGTTAAAATCCTATGGGATGCATTGGATAACATTAAAACTCCAGAGATACATTGTAACCGGCACAGGCTTTAGTGAACATTATCCAATGCATCCCATAGGGTTTTAACGTTATGCGATGCAATCCCCCCCCCCCCCAGATTGCTTGACGTTATGCAGTTTTAGCGTTATGTGATGCAAACGTTATCAGAGGTATTATTGTACTCATTTAACAATTTGGTGACAGCAAGGCAGAAGGGACACATAATTGCTGCCTTTCCTCCCATGAATATCAGTAAGAGACCACATCACCCCAAGAACATCTGTCCATCCCACCAGAGCGGACTGGAGAGGCTCCCTAGTTGTTCCATCGGCCAGAGAGGCACATCTCTCTGGCACTAGAAGGAGGGCCTTCTCTGTGTCCGTTCCGGCTCTATGGAACCTCCTACCAACTGAGCTACATCTACAGATGGACTTGCTGTCTTTTAGGAAGAACTTAAAAAAATGGCTGGCAGGACAGATGGGTCCTGGCAGTACCATGACCCCAGCTCGCTGCTTAGTTTGAGCTCCCTCTCTCCCCTGGTCTTTTAATCTTTTATCTTTAAGTTGTTTTTAACTTTTTAAATTATTATTGAAATCTGTTTTTATAAATTTTAAACACTTTTTAAATTTTTATAATTGTATCTTTGAAGTTTTGATGATGGGTTCAGGTTGTATTATGTTATGTTTTTATGATGTTATAAACTGGACTGGGTTGCCCCGGTGAGGAGGGCGGTATAAAAATGTGAATAAATAAATAAATGCCTGAAGATTCTGTTGCATAAATTTCTTTTGATTTTTATTGGGATTATACTGCATGGAGAGATTTGAACCTTTACTACCTGGTCATGGTTACATCCACATCGTGCTGTTAATAATCATTCTGAGTGCTCTGGATTGTTCTGCTATTGTTTGTCTCTTGCTGTTCTGAACAGATGATCTCAATACTGGCATCCACATTGTGAGATGATATTTGTTGCTGGATGTTCTGGGATGCACTGACTGAAATCCTGTTTGTATATCAACAGCTGTGGAAGGTTGAAAAAGTAATTGGCAGTGATAATTTTCAGAAACAAAAAGTTCCCTACTTCTGTCTTGCAGTCTCCATGGTTCCCACATAATTTCTTTCATTTTGTGGAAGCCGTGGGATCCATGGAATGGAAGGAGGAAGTCTTTATGAAAAAGTACCTCCAGTGCTAATATTATCCCAACAGCAATGATATGCAATTTCAGAAAATTGCCTTCCATAACCAGCATCAGCTTTCTGCAGGCATAGTTAGTCCAACAGGATTTCAGCCCCTGGGTTGTCCTGTCACCACCTGTCACACACATCCAGAACAGCTCTCTCGACACCTCACTCCCCAAACAGAGTGCCAGCATCTTTCGACAGGCTTCTCCACCCTTTCACCACATAATTCATTCTCTCTTCCCCTCCCTCCATGTTTTACCTACTTATCATTCTTAAACCATTAGATATTCACAACAATGTCCCCACACACACACACACACTTTAATTTTTAATTTCATTTTTCCTCCATGATGCAAGTGTTTTTCTTTTTTTAAAATGCAGGAACAGCTGATATGTTCTCCGCTCCCTACTTCACTTCTTTCTACCATCCCTTCCTCTTTTACCCATCCAATGTTCTTAAATGTTTATTTTTTCCATGCAATACTTTCTAAGTTTTAGTTTTGTGCTGTGGTAAAAAAAGCATTAACTTCATTTAAAGCAAAATGTAGGAAGAGTTGATATCTCAAGAAAATGAAGCAGTAATAAAGCATGTGTGTGTGAGAGAGTGTGAGTGTACCCAGGCCAACAGAAAACCATCCATTACAAAAGTCATTAAATGATACATATTCATGAAGTGCAAGGACCAGCTTACACCAACAGGAAGGTTTTAGTGTTAACATATAAAGCCCTTCATGACTTGGGACCTCAGTATCTGACAGAACATCTCCTCCAATTAGATTCAGCCCGGACCTCATGGTCCTCACAGGCATTAGGGCTTTGAGATTCCACCCTTGCATTGAAAGACTGATGCAAGGAGTTCTTGGCAATGGTTCCATCAGTGTGTAACCCCCTTCCATCATACATATACTGGGAGGCAGTACTGGCAGCATAGGTTCAGGGAAAACTGGACAAATGCGAAGTATGAATGGGCCCTCAAGTTAGGCTCACCTTTGCTCAGATAAGTGAAGGCGGTTCTCATTGACTTTTTCTGAATGATGGGAATCATCTCACTGAACCTTTTAGTAAATCATTTTAAAAGCCCAGCAAAAAGGTAAATCCACATATTGCCTGGCCTCCTATTGAACCACTGTCCCCATCTTGTAGGTGCAGGATTTATCCTTGGAGAAAAGGACATCAATAAGCAGTCTTTGAAATCTTGCTCAGCATTTAGTGAAGACAGCAAACATCCTGCTCATCGAGCGTAAAAGCCATCTGGATCTTTTCTTATGTCCAGTCTCTCTCTCTCCTAATGACAGTTCAGGGCAGGGGAGTTTGTCCAATGCTGCCCAACCCCGGGTTTCCTAGTTTCATTGACATATAGGTGAAAGGGGGTGATGGGAAATGTCCAACAACAGAGCCTACAGAAGCCAACGACAACACTTATAGCTACACAGCTCTTTGTGTTGGAAGTTTTCCAGCTTGTTCCAAGTACTCCATTGTCAGCTACCTCTTTGAGAATGGTTGCTTCTTTTAGCATTACCCACACTGACCAGTGTTTGCGGTATTGGAGGTAGACTTAGCCTCGAGCTTGGTTGTTCGTCAGTCAGACCATTTCCTCCTGTGCATTTGATTAGCCTTCAGTATTAGTATCAGCTTATCTTTCTCATCCCTTTCATGATGTAATAAGTCTAAGAAACTGTGAGAAAGGGAAAGGATAAAGGAGAATCGGCAATTCGGAGGCATTATGCTGTGATATTTAAAGTCCCAGTGAAATTCAGAGGGGAGACAGCAGGGCTTAGCTCATAATTGTTCTTGGATTCCAGAATTGGGGCGGTTTGATTGGGGCTCTTTCATTTCCAATTTTTCTCCATGTCTAATTACATTTCCATCAGAAGTGGAGGTGCACTGGGAACACATTTGGTATTCCAACTATGTTGTCCTTATGAAGGTCTTTGAATTTATGCTTCCGCTGAGACCAGACCATGAATTCAACTTTGCAAGGAGACTAGTGAGGATAATGTGAATGCAACAAAAATGCACCTTTTTTGACCACTTGAAACACATGTTGGAAGGCTTGCCAAATGACATTATTGGCTGCTCAGGGACAGGTCTTGAACTAGGTCACCTTACAAAAGTAAGCAAGCAAAACCTTCTTGCCTCTTTGTCTTTAGAGATGGGCAGAGTGGAACAAGGAAATGATTCCTCCCTGCAATAAGGGGGGAAAGTTGAGTTGCTGTATTCTATCAAGGTGCTGGACAGTATGGAGGAAAGGTCTGGCAGTTCTCCAAGGCCACCAGGACAGAGGACAGCTCACCTTTTCACTACCACAAACCACTTATAATGACTTCTCCCCAATTTTAACAACAAAAGTCTCACTCAACAACTGCATGATGGATTGAGTGCCGTTCTGTCCCAGCTCTTTGGGGGCACGAAAGGAGCCTCATTTGGGCATTCCCCGAGTGGAGTTTCTTCCGCAAAAATCTTTTCAACCCAGAATAATTTCTGACACAGAATTATTATTACAGTTGTACCTCGCTTAAAGAGCATAATGCGTTCCACAGGATTGCTCTTTAAGTGAAACACCATTGTAAATGACCAGTTGTGGGGGGGATTGCGAACCCCGATTTATTTGTTAAGCGAGTTTTTGGTTGGTTTTATTTGTTAAGCGAAGCGAACATTCAGAGAAAATTCTGCTCTTTAAGCGAGTTACTCTTTAAGTGAGGCGCTCTTTATGCGAGGTTTGACTGTATTACTGAATCTGGCCAGGCTCACTTCCAGTAAATGTGTTGAGTATCAGGACATTAACATGCTGATGACTTCATTATTATAAGATCAAGCAGCTTGAATGCACCTTTTGCCAAAACCAATGGGGCACTAACAAGGAAGTGATTTCAGAGTGGGTTGTTCATTTTTGTCATTCTTTGTGACTATTCAGAAGCTGGACTATGTGAAATTTTTCAGTTCCTTCCTTCCTTCCAAGTAGAATGAATGCTCAGTTTAACAGGGCTGCCAATTGTCCAAATCACTCTAAACATTTGTCTTTCCAACTGCCAGGAACCGGAATGTCAGTGGCTACTTCAGATTAACAATAAAATAAAATAAAACAACAAAAGAAAGGAGTAATGCAACTGAAAATCATACACATAGCTTGAATCTGGTGCCTCTTGACTAAATGTTAACTGAGTGACAGGCTGGGCCACTTCTACAGTACAGTCATACCTCACATAAAGAGTGCCTCACTTAAAGAGTAACTCACTTAAAGAGCAGAATTTTCTCTGAATGGTCACCTCACTTAACAAGTAAAACCAACCAAACACTCGCTTAACAACTAAATCGGGGTTTGCAACCCCCCCCCCCCGAAGTCACAATTGGTCACTTCCAATGGTGTTTTGCTTAAAGAGCAAATTCGTTTAAAAAGCAATCCTGTGGAACACATTATGCTCTTTAAGCGAGGTACCACTGTTTTGGGATCTAGGGATGCATAGAGAGAACATTTTAAAATTATTTTATTAAACACATTTTCCCACAAGCTAATCCAGTGTTGAGTGATTATTATGATCAAAGATAAGTTTTAAATCGCCAAATATTATTCCATCTCCCCCTAATTGACAAAATTTGTCTAAAATTAAAGATTGCATTTATTATAGAATGCATTCAATTAATTACACAATCAACTGAATGAACCATGGGCTTTAAATTAGCTCAACAGCAACTGTAGTAGTAAATACAGTTTAAATTAAAGAGGAAAGAGGCTTGTTATTAAAGGTAATTAAAGGTCTCACTGAATCAAAGATAATTTCTTCTTTCAGTCAACATAACATTCAATAAAGACTTCACTTATCACAGTAAGCAGCCAATTTAGCGGTCTGCTACAGAATTTTGGGTGCAAACCACATCTTTTATTCAAAAATAAAAAATCTAGTGTGATTTTTGAGGGACATTTCAGGGCTTCAAAAAAGGTGTGTGTGTTAGTGCTATATAGGGATATGGTGGCCTTGAATCAGGAATATGGAATGGGGATAATCTTGATTGTCAACGTTCGGGAGCACCTTCAAGAACATATTAAAGTTTAGATGGCAGGGCATATTTCCATCCAGAAAGCTGTATGATTCATCATCCATTCTTCTTCTTGTAGTCAGGAATGTAACTGAGTCTGAAGCAGACCGTTTCTTTTGATGATGATGGCTAATTTGAAGATCCAGGTTAAAAACAACTCATGCGGCAACAATGGAATCTACATACAGATTCAATATTCTGATCTCCTCGGTTGAATCAGGACAAACTACTATCTTAATGTGATACAAACAACCCCATTCTCCTTGAGACGTTTAATGATTTATAAAAAAAATTTTTTGGCTATCCTTGAAATTCCTCACACATCACTCTTTAGGTGGAATATTCAGATTTGTTTGGGCGAAGTCCAGTGACAACCTGGAGATGTGCTAAAACCCCTCTGAGAAATTGCATTAGTCTTACTGAAACTTCTTGGCTTCTCTCAAAATTCCTCATATGTTTGGCCTGAGGCACCATTTTCAGATTTATACTTCAGTTAAGATGTAAATCATGATAGCATCTTTGGGTTTATCAGAGATAGGGCATTTTGGAGTCTAGGTGTGAGATTAACAGCATTTGCCATTAGAGGACCACCAACTTTGCTAAAGATAGTGAGGCAGAGATACCAACCCTTTCTGTCATATTAGAAACCCATGGGAAAGTGAGAAAGGTGAACTTGAATTTTCATTGTGTCAGTAAACGAAGACTTTGGCAAATGACCATTTCCCTGTTTTGGAATGTGGATGATACGCTTGGCTTAAGTTTTAGTTGTCCACAGCAAAACAATACTTATGAGTCCCAGAGTGCTAATTAATAATAGTGTGTCATACTGTAAGCAGCCCAACACAGAAAAGAAGGAAATCAGTACTCGAGTAACTAAAGATTTTTCCCAGTAAATGTGATGCTGGGGCAAGATCCGGTTCAGGAAATATGCTGAAAGATCAGTTATAAAATGTTGTATTTTTATCCCACCCTTTCTCTTAAAGATAATGGTGGCCTCTGTCTATATGTAGATATCACACATGTAAACCAAGCATACCGTATATACTCAAGTATAAGCCAATGACCACGCTGGATTGAGATGTGCCAACAATTTAATTAATTTTACCATAATTTCATGTATTTTGATTACTGAAACTCACTAGCAGCAGCTGCATTTCCTACCCTCGGCTTATACTTGGGTCAATCTATTTTCCTGGGTTTTCAGGTCAAAATTAGGTACCTCAGCTTATACTTGAGTGTGTGTGTGTGTGTGTGTGTGTGTGTGTGTGTGTGTGTGTGTGTGTGTGTGTGTGTGTGTGTGTGTGTGTGTGTGTATACAGTAATACCTTGAATAACATTAGTATCGGATAACACTAAAATCGCATAACATTAAGCATATATAAAAATCAATCTACAACAGTGGTTTTCAACTTTGGGGCCTAAAATATTGTTGGACTAAAAACTCTCAGAAGCACATCGGCTGTGTTGACTAAGATTTTTGGGAGCTGTAGTCCAAGAACATCTAGGCCCCCAAAGCTGAGAAACACTGATCTAGAGCAGGGGTGAGCAAAATTGGCTCTCCAGCTGTACTTGGACTTCAATTCCCAGAAGCCCATGTCTGTACACCTGCTGATCAGGGCTTCTGGGAATTGAAGTCCAAGAAAAACCGGAGAACCAAGTTTGTGGCCCCCTGATCTAGAAGAAGAAAGTTGCAAAATCTGGGAGCAGCAGTGAAGAACTAATCTGTCTTGGTATTTGGTTCAAAACACAGAGGGTTAGGGGGAAATGGAATAATTAATGAAATACTCACAAAATATTTACTTTCCATAAATCTTAAACAAAGGGTTGTTGTTATGTGCCTTCAAGTCAGGACTGATTCACAGCAACTCTAATAGGTAAGTGAGACATTTGAGGAGTGCATTTTACCTCTTTCATAATCACAGTCATTTTCCATGGCTGAGCAGCAGTGATGGGATGTCCCCGGTTCCAGACGGTTCCCTGGAACCGGTAGGACCAATTCCGGAGGGTTCTCCGGGAGGGGAGTCCACTTTTGGGGCGTCCGGTTCCGGACGCCTCACCGAAAAAAAAAAAATTAAAATCGGAGCTAAAATGGCTCAAACTGACTGCGCATGCGCAGAAACTCAATCTGATGCATTGCGCATGCGTCAGATTGAGTTTCTGCGCATGCGCAGTCAATTGGAGCCATTTTAGCTCCAATTTAAAAAAATTGTTTAAAGCTTTCAGGATGGCGGCGGCGGCACCAGCCCTCTGAGAAGGGCACCTCCCCCGCGGTTGGTTGAGGGCTGCCTGGGCCGTCCGCTGCCGACAAGCCCCATGCCCTGGGGACGCCCAGCGCGGCGCACCGCTGACGCCTCCTCCTCCACCGGGCGCCGGCCTGTGGGCTGGGTGCCTGCAACCGCCGTCCACCGCCGCCGGAGCTGCCGTTGGCTGCATTCCTGTGGCCTCCTCCTTGGGCCGGTCCCTTTGTAGCCCGGTGGCGGTGCGGCATGGGGACGGCCCAGGGAGGCTCGGCAGCCGCGGCTGGAGCCACCGCCAGAGCCACTGCTGCCCGCCGCCCCTGGCCATGGCCGGAGCCGGGCTAAAAAGGTACCGGCCCGAGGAGGAGGCCACAGGGGTGCAGGCAGCTCCGCCGGCAGCGCCGGCGGCTGTGGACGCAGTCGGGGTGCCGGGTCCCAAGAAAGGTAAGCAAGGGGTAATTTATTTGTGTTTTGGGTGGGTGGTTGTTTTTATTTTATTTATTTATTTATTTATTTATTTGTGTCTGGGTGGGTGGGCTGAGAGGGAGGGGTGTGTGTGTGTATGTTTATTTTTATTATTTATTTATTTATATTTTTGGCCCCGCCCACAACGTCATGACATCATGGCGTCGGCTTCGGCCATGACGTCATGACATTGGCCACGCACATGACGTCCATGACGTCATGGCGTGGTAGTAGAATTTTTGTCATCCCATCACTGCTGAGCAGGGATTTGAACCCTGGTCTCCAGAGTTCTCGTCCATCAGTTTATCCACTACATCAGGAGTGCTCAACCTTTTAAAGCTGGGGGCCGGGTCATGCTCCCGCAAACAGCTTTGGGGGCCAGACAACCATTTTGCCCCTCCTCCACCACATGGTATTTCCTGGTGTGGTGGAGGCAGTGGGGGGCCACATGAAATGGCACCGCAGGCCACATCCGGCCCACAGGTTGAGAATCCCTGTACTATACCATATTGGGTATCAAACAAAGGGTAGAATCTTCATTTTTTTTAAAAAAAAAATCCCACTTTCAACATATACCAATATAAATCTGTGTACAGTGGTGGGGTGTCAAAATTTTTAATACCCCACCGTGATGTCATCACAGTGTGGGCGGAGCTAACATCATGATGTCATAATGTTGTGGGTGGGGCCAAAGAATAAATACAAAATAATAATTAAAAAAAATAAGTACACACACACACCCCTCAACCCACCCACCCACAACACAAACCCGTAAATAAATTAAATAAATAAATAAAATAAAAATTACATTAAATACAGCCACCCAAACACACACACACCGCGAACACAAATCAAACAGAGCTTTTAAACCAGAGCTTAAAGCTTATTCTGGCTAATCTTTCTCACACTAGGTCAGATGGAAGGAACTACAGAATGAACTCACCACAAGATGGCTTCATTTTGGCACTTTTCAACTTTTCAACAGTTAAAGAAGTTAGGTACTAAGTCTTTGCCTAACCAGTTCTCTAGGATAATAGGCCTTAATGTAAATGTAAAACAGCTGTACCTCCTTAAGGGTTCTCCAATTGGAACAGGTTTAGCTTATTGATGAGGTAACTCCAAGACTTTGCTTAAAAAAAACCAAGCCTGGCCTGCCGCCCGCGAGGCCTTTTTAGGAACTGTGGTAGTACATCAATATAGGTAAAGGTATTAAATACACATTAAAATACACACAGACACACCACATCCAAAGGTGAGTCACTTACCCTGGGGAGCAGGCTATAGGGAGCTTCAGGCTAGCAGCTTCTCTTCCTTCTCCCCGCTTGGGAGGACAGCAAGGAGGCCGTGCATACGCACCAAGCACTGTAGGCATGCGTGCACACCAAGTGCCCGGCGTGCATGCGTAGTGGGGGAACCAGTGAAAAGGTAAGCCCCGAAGGTGGTTCCCCCCAAAAGCTGCTACCGGTTCTCTGGGACACTGGAAAAAGTTACTACCGGTTCTGGAGAACTGGTGAGAACCTGTTACATCCCATCACTGTCTGTGTAAAATAAGCAAACTATGTGATTATAGTTTTCAAATAGAGTTGTTTAGCAAAGAGAAAAGGCTAGGATGAGACTGGGGCACTTTATGCTCACCTGCTAGGTGAAGTTGCACAATATGGAGGTCCTGCACATTGTTCTCTCCTAATTGAAGCTGGTCTGTAATATGGAGCCCTTGCAATTTTCGGGGTGGACCATTCTGATGTTACAGCTTATTTTTCTCACCTAAACATTTGGAGCCGTTGCACTACATCCCTGAGGAAATTCTGGTAAAGGTCTCTCTTGCTTGAAAGCCAGTCATCTCTGACTCTAGAGTTCAGTGCTCATCTCTGTTTACAGCCCTGCAGAGCCCTTGTGGTGCAGTGCTTAAACTGCTGTACTGCAACCAAAAGGTTGTGAGTTCAATTATGACTAGGACTCAAGGTTGACTCAGCCTTCCATCCTTCTGAGGTCAGTAAAATGAGTACCCAGCATGTTGGGGTGGAATGCTAATTAACTTGTGAACTGCCCAGAGAATGCACTAAGTGCTATGGGGTAGTATATAAGTGTGATTGCTTTGCTTTATGACTAGACACCGGAGCATGCAGAATGCTTTTACCTTTCCCACCAAAGCGGTACCTATTTATCTACTTTCAATTTCTTGCTTTAGAACTCCTAGATTGGCAGGAGCTGGGACAGAGTCGAGAGTTTTATCCAGAAACAAAGAGGATTTGGGAAACACAAACATGAGGGAAGAGCACATGAATCTCAACTGAAAAAGGGACCCACAGGTCTGTTCTTTACCACAGGATTTTCTGACATTACCTAATTTGTGTAGGACCATTACCAGCATTAGCAATGAGAAGGCTTCTGCAGAGACGCAACTTGCAGAGAGAGGCAACAGGTCCATTAGACATGCTAAAAGTCTCAACCTCTTGGGATTATCAGCAAATTGATTGTTTCAGAAATCCATACATTGCCAAGACTTGCAATGTCTTTTTTTGGGTGTACCTAATATGCACATCTAAAGTGTATCCAATAGGAAATGAATGCACATTTCAAAATGCCCTAGAAAAGATGCAAAGATTCCCTTGCAGAGGAAGGGGGATCCTTGCAATCCAGGGCAGGACAATGAGAAGACCCTGGTGGGGACCGGAGGGGGGCAAGAGATTGACAAAAGCAAAGCAAGCACACTTGTATACCACCTCCAACATCAAGGAACCCAAGATAATGGCAACAGGCCCTATCAGTCCCTGGAGAATAGATAGGGAAGAAGCAGTGACAGATTTTACTTTCTTAGGATCCAAGATCACTGCAGATGGAGATTGCAGTCATGAAATAAAAAGGTGACTGATTCTTGGGAGGAAAGCGATGAGAAACCTGGAGAACATAGTGAAAAGTATAGACATCACATTGCAAACAAAGATTCGTATAGGCAAAGCAATGGTATTCCTGGTGCTAACGTGTGGTTGTGACACAGGGCTGTGGGGTCAGAGTCGAAGAGTCGGAGTCAGAGTAAATTTCGGGTACCTGGAGTCAGAGTCAGAAGTACACAAAACTGAGGAGTCGGAGTCGGAACATTAATCTACCGACTCCACACCCCTGTCACAGCTACTGAACCAGTGCTGTGGAGTCAGAGTCGAGGAGTCAGAGTGAATTTCGGGTACCTGGAGTCGGAGTCAGAAGTAGACAAAACTGAGGAGCCGGAGTCGGAACATTTATCTACCGACTCCACAGCCCTGGTTGTGAAAGCTGGACCATTAGGAAGGCTGAGCACAGTAGATGCTTTTGAGATGTGGTGTTGGAGGAAAATTTTGAGAGTACTCTGGAGAACAAATAGGTTGATCTTAGAAGAAATCAACCCTGACAGCTCCTTGGAAGGTCAAATATTGAAGATGAAGTTAAAGTACATTGGGCATCAAATGAGAAGAGAGGATTCACTTGAGAAAGCCTTGATGCTGGGAAAGGTGGAAGGCAAAAGAAGAACGGGTGGCCAAAAATAAGATGGCTAGATGGTATTGTTGATGCAACTGGCACAAAGTTGGGCGGGCAGAGGAGGATGGTGGAGGATAGGGATGCCTGGCATGCGGAACTGACTGTACGACTAAACAACAATAACAGTGGTTAGTGGTCTCTCTGGGCAGTTCACAATTTGACTAGCATTCCCCCCCCCCCCACATGCTGGGTATGGTTGTGAGCCTTGATGCTGGGAAAGGTGGAGGGCAAAAGAAGAAGGGACGGCCCAAGATGAGATGGCTAGATGGTATTGTAGAGACAATGGGCACAGAGCTGAGCGAGTTGAGGGGGGTGGTGGAGGACAGAAGTTACTGGCGGACAGTGGTCCATGGGGTCGCAGAGGGTCAGAATCGACTGTGCGACTGAACAACAACAACAAAATGCTGGGTACACATTTTACTGACCTCAGAAGGCTAGAAGTCTGAGTCAACCTGGACAAAAATAAGAATAACAGATTTGTGCACCTTTTTGCAAGTTCATGAAGTTATCAGGGTACGCTCGATTGTGGTTCAAAAATACAGTACCACAATCTTTGCAGAGGTTTTTTCTATGTACCCCAAGAATACATCTGAAAACCTATTTCTAGGGAGCAGATGGTTGAAAAAGCTTCATGACCTGCACACAAGACCGAGTCAGAAAAATCAGGCTGGCTATTATGGGATACAGAATGCTAGACCAAGGAGATGTGGAACTGATCCAGAAGGGGTTAAGACTCTGCAGTAAACTACTTTATGTCTTTTCCATGGAATAAATTTCTTTTCCCTTCCCCATTTTGGAAACAATAATCATCATGAAGTTCTATACGCACCATGCCTATTTGTCATTATGAGATCATTATGCAAGAATTCTTTACAAGAACCTCCACCCACAATTTGGGTCTGTTCACGGTTGCTGACTTAAGTATTGCTATCTTTTCAGTTCCCTGTTGGTTGGCAGTACAATCACACTGTGACAGAGAGTTTGGGGAATTATCCACCTGCAAATACTGTTTTTTCAATCAACCCCAGAATCAAATGTCTCAAAAACTAAATGGAAAATGCTTGTGCAGGAATATGGATTCCACTTAAATTAGTATTTTATAAGACCACTTCAGAAAATTATCCATTAGTTTAGTCAAGTTCGCCGGAGGCCTCTACTCATGTCAGAGTATACATTTTTCACCCTGAAAATAATTTTCAAACAGGAAAAATGCCATTGGTGTGACTTTAAGGTGGATCCCAGCTTGCCATGAAGTGACCCACACACTAGGACTAGGACCACGGAGCCATCTCCTGTGGCATGTATGGAATGAGACATGCAGAATTTGACACCAGGACTGCAATGGACTGCTGCAGCCTTGAGGATATTGACAAGGTGTGCCTTCACAGCCAGTCCATCTGGCATGGCCTCTTACGCCTCCACGTTAGTCATGTTATATGTAACATAAAATATGTAAAGACAGAGGTCTGGGTAATTTAGGATATCAGGGATTCCCCTAGCGATATGTGTGGCTCGATAGCAGAGTAGCACTTTTAAGCTCTTACGCAGCAAAAGCCTTAGTGCAATAACACATACACATATGCCTTCAGTGGAAAGGTGCGCTTTACTTACAGTGAGGGGAAGACAGACATACACAGGACTATATACAACAGTCTCTCTCACTCCAAGCCCCACAGTAGGTAGACAGCTTGGATTCCTCTGTTGGCTCCAACTCCAGGAGCATGTAAAAGAGTCCTGGTGGTCCTTTAGCAGTTCTTTCTTCTCAGTTGAAGAAAAGCTCTCAACAGCATCACCTCCTTCAGTGTCTCAGTCCTTCTCAGTATGACAGACTCCTTCAGAATAGCAACCTCCTCAGAATGGTAACCTCCTCCATAGACCCTTCCCAGAGGGCCACAGTTATACCCTTGTGTTGCTGGGCAGATTCTCTAATCAGCCACAGCTGGGCTGTTACATGAGCACATGGACAAGGCATGCACAGCCTGGCCATCAGTTTGAGGCTCTATTATGGACACCTGTGTTCAAAACACATGGAGGGCCTTAAAGTTATACTATTCCACTGGGCAGCAATCTTTGTACAATACCCCCAAATGAAAAATGTCCTAACATAGGCTACTTTTCTTTTCTGTGCCATAATTTTCGGAGCAGATATTTCTACCTGATTTAAATAGGTATCTTGGCTGATCCTTAGAGCTTATAAATTTCAACATGGGTAGCTCCCGTCTCTGTTCCAGCTCCTGACAATCTAGCAGTTTGAAAGCAAGAAATTGCAAGTAGACAAATAGGGACCAGTTGGGTGGGAAAGTAACAGCATTCCATGCGCTCCAGTGTTGTCATGCCTGCCACATGAGCATGGAAACATTCACAAACACAGACCGCGCTGGCTCTTTGGCTATGAATGGAGATGAGCACCACACCCTAGAGTTGGATACGACTAGCTTTCAAGCAAGGGCGACCTTTACCCCTTCCTTGTTACACCCCACTAGAAATCCTAGTTTTGCAGGAGACAGATGGTGCAAACATGTTCAAGTGTGTCCAGTCCAGTACTGACTGAAAAGCCTCTTATGCCATTTTAAAAATAAAGAGTTCTCCAGGCCCTACATGCACACTATATTGTTGCTGTCATTCTCTGATGTCCCAAAACAAATATTCCAATTAGCCACTTCATTCTGATGGCAGGTCTTGGCAGCATGAACCTAGCAATGTACAGTTGAATGAGAATGCTCCCTGTAAAAGGTTGATCTTAAGAGTTAGTTATGCTGAGTTCAGGTGGAGAAAGAATTGGTCTGCTTTCAACCTTTGGCAGGTTATTTTATCTTAGAAGGAAAACATTAGGTCACATGGCTAGACCCTATGAATGGGAAAGGCCAAACATGTTGATTTCGTACTAGCAGTCCCAGTCCTTAAAAATTAATTGCTTGATGGCACAGTGTGATTGGTTTCAGAAAGATAGGTGGGTGAGGAAAGGGGGGGGGGACCTTGGGAGACTTGGCAGAAAAGCTGAATCTTTTCAGGGTGAACCCACAAAGTTCCTTTCCAAATAACAAGTACTTTAAGATCTCTGTCTTCAATGTCCTTTGACTGGTCCTGGCAAACAGCTCAATAATACTCAGGATCCTGATCTTAAACGACTATACCATCACAAATGTTCCATACAGAGCGCACAAGTAAGGGTGGTAAGATTGAAGCATTATTTGCAGTGGTGGGCAATTTTTTTCCCACTGCCACACCGTGGGCAGAGCCTACATCATGGGCGGAGCTTACATCATGGGCGGAGTCTACATCATGGGCAATCTAGTCATACTTGCCATATGGCCATGTATACATCTGCAAACACAGGAAGCACTGACTCATTGGCTGTAAATGGAGATGGGCACTGCACCCTAGAATCAGATATGACTGGTTTTCAAGCAAGAGAGACCTCGAACCACTTGCAGGGAAAAAACCTGATGTCAAATTTGAATACCAATCAGGGATCTTCTGTTATTAGGTAAAGGTTGTCCTTGCTCAAAAGCAAGTCGTTACCAACTCTAGGGTTCAGTGCTCATCTCTGTTTATAGCCAAAGAGCCAGTGGACTTGATCCACAAAAGCTCACATTAAAATACAGCGGTTAGTCTTTAAGGTGCCACAATGTTTTTGTCTTTTTGTTGTGTTTACTCTCTGATACGCTTGCACAGGATAAAACTTTTAAAATGGTAGCTGTGTTAGTCTGAGCAGGGCAGGGAGGTGGGCGTGGCCACCCAATTTCGCTCCTACCACACCCAAAGGCCACCCAATTTTGCTACCCCCTTGCCGGGGTGTGTGTGCGAACCTGTTGCTGCCCACCACGGATTATTTCCCATTTATTGTACTGAAATGACTTTTAAAAAATGATTGGCAGACAGTGCTTAGATGACTTGACATAATTACCTTGGCCTAGGTCCAGTTTAGCTTATGCATTAGTACAGGGGTGCCCAAACATTTTGGGCTGGGGCTAGTCACATAGGCCAGGGGGCACCCCTGCATTAGTATTACTGCATTTTCACTTTATTTGCTGCAAGACCAAATGTTATTCAGTTCTTACTTCCTTTACTTCTTCTGGAATAGAGGGCTCAGGTTCTGACATTATTCTCAGTAAACAGTGAACATTTAAAAGGACCAATAAGCCTATAGCCTTGTAGAATCCTCCGGATATTTAAAGGAGTCTGCTATGCCTGTTCTCCCCTCTTTCTGAAATCAAGAAAGACAGTGAGGATCAGACAAAAGATTAGAAGAGGTGTGTGTTTTAATTATTTTTGCTTGCCTCGTTCACAAATAAAGCAAGGTGTGGAGCCTGACACCAAAAGAAAGTGCATGAGATAAGGGAACATTTTCTTCATCACACCTTCCATCTCCACAGTCAGCCACCAAAACTCAGGTGACTTACTGCTCTTCTTCGGCTGAAACTGTTATATTAGAACATTCCATTTTGTGACTGCCATTTGTCAACATTTGTCGAAGGGGCACCTTCGAGCTAAGAGGCACAGCAGAAATAATGAGTGGAATTATGAGCTGTCAGACAAATCACTAACACCCCTTTTTTAAGTTTTATAAGCAATTTAATCTATACCCTCCACTACAGAAGGCATTTTAAGACATTTCAAAGGATTTAATTTTGACGGAACCCGGTAAAGGCCTCATTACTTGATTCACACTAACCCCAGGATCAAAATATACTCTTTTTGAAGTACTTCTGAGTATTTATGATTTATTTATTTTTTGCTTTTTAAAAATCAAAACTGAGGTCAGATAAGCCAAACAAGTAGCATATAAACCTAACAACAGTCATTGCAAGATAAAAAGAAAATCTGAAAGCCCTGTTTCAGATACAGTCATACCTCGCATAACGAATTTAATTCGTTCTGCGAGGTTGCTCGCTATGTAAAAAATTCGCTATGCGGTTGTTATCCGATCCATCCCATAGGACCTTAACGTTATTCGATCCAATTCTCCACCCCAGATTGCTTAACGTTATGCGATTTTAGCGTTATCCGAGGTATTACTGTAATGCCATTCCTTTTTCAGTGTTTACTATAATTTTTATTTTACCATTAACACGGTGTAGCCTCACTAAAGGTTCATGAAGTTTGAAGTAACATGAACCTTCAAACAACTTTAAACCTTATTAACAACTAGGTCTTGGGAACATGTTTGCTTCTTCAAAGCATATACCGAGTATAAGTCGGGTTATTTAGCCCCAAAAATGAGGTCAAAAAATGGGACTCGGCTTATACTTGGGTCAACATAAAAAAAATATATACCCACAAATGCCTACATTAATTAATTTTACCATATTTTCATGTATTTTAATTATTGAAACTCACTAGCAGCTGCTGCATTTTCCACCCCCGACTTATACTTGTTTTAGAGGTTCAAATTAGGTACATCGACTTATATTCGGGACAACTTATAGTAGAGTATATTTGGTGTACAGAAGCTCTCCTGCTTTAGACCTCTAAATCAACATGTCAGTTTCATGGGTCATAGTTAGGATACGGCAATACATGAAGATTATATTCTGATGTAAGGACACAAACACAAGTAAAACAATAAAGTGAAGACAATACACATGAAGATCAACAATAGCAAGAGGGATGGCTTTATAATTCACTTTATCTCTTTATTTACACCACAAGAATAACAAGTTGTCATAATGTGGTACAAAATACTGGACTTCTATTAAAGTTGAAATTGAAGTTGGTATTGTCAGAGAAAGACACCATTGGCCAGTAAAAAACAAGTAAAACAAAATAAGAAAAACAGGAATGAGAGAGATCTGGGGGGGGGGTCTTTCAACACCAAGTAAAGGAAAAAAGGTGTAAGAAAATTTAAGTACAAAGAATATGCTACCATCACTTAAAGGATTCATACAGTTAAGAGTGAAACTGTGTCTAAATTACAGAATAAACTGGTAGCTGCTACCAATGGTGACAACATACTGAGCATGTATAGGCATAAAGCAGTATATAATAAGAATTACAACTTTTGGTACTACATCTGTGTAACAAGCTCTTGGGTGAATAATTTCTCAACCCACAAATATAGCAACTCCAACGTAAAGCACCAGAAGTGTTAAATTCTTTGTTTTCTTTCCAGATTTTTTAAAATCAATATCAAATACAATGTGAAGCTGGAAGGAAACCAAGCTCAACTATCACTATGAAGAAACTTCGTTTCCTGCTGATATAAAGTTGTGTTTGAAACCACAGTGTTTCCACAGTACATCACTGCTTAAAAGTGAAATCTATTAATACATCATTCCAAGTAATTTTTTAAAAAAATGCACAGCTGTGCTGAAGTTAACCTTTAAAGTTCTTGTCATTTTCATCTGAGAATACAAAAAAGTTGGCATAGGTTTGTGCCTGCCATATCCCTTCTCTGGCCTAAAGGAACCCCCCCCCCCTTTTTTTTTTAAACGATACAGGCAGTTTATCTGTATGTTCTGTGTAGTTTACCTAGAACATTGTTTCCACATAAATACAATAAACTTTATTATTGGTTTGTCACAAGTGCTAGATATTTTTTCTTAAAATGACAAATGTTTAAGTAATCCTTTGAATTTCATCTTATTTTACAAAAAAAAAGCACAGGTCCTTAGTAAATTCAATAAGACATACATCCCCCCCCCTCCATGCTCCTCTTCTTAAATTTGTGTGACTCAGGACATCGCAGCCTTTTTATCTCTTCCTAATGCCATTAGAGGGGATTTTCTCTCTCTCCAAAGCTGCCAAGTGTGGCGTGCAAAATCTGTATACAATATAAAGACATGCCAACCTAACAGACCATGCGACCTCAAGGTGTAGGAAACTTAAAAAAATATATTCATATATATTTTATATATATTTATATATGCGTGTGTGTGTGTATTTATATATCAATGCCCATAAAATGTGGGCCCAAAAATTTACAAAAGGAAGAATGGAATGAGTACATGATTAATAAAAAGGAATGTCTGTGTAAAAGTAAAATAACCCTCAAATACTCAAGTATTATAGCATTGTGTATTACAACCTGGAACTCCCATTTGGGTAATACAGCTTCAAGATGTTCCTTTGTTTTCTAATTTGCTACAAGAGATGAGATGTAATAAACCACCCCAATGTTTTGGAAGCTGGGTTAAAAGAAACAACCTCCACTATCTTGCTGGTGGAATTCAGGTACCTCATTTTCGGAGTATATAAAAATATGGAAAATACAAGGGCACTGTCTAAATCAGCTTGGTCTTTTGGACCCTAGAGAGATCATACGTATTCCCATCAGGTCCTTGTTAAGTAAACGTATTGACAAAATAAAAATCAAGGCTACAAGTGGTACCTCCCCAACTGGCATGAGGCCAATGTTCCCGTCCAGCTGTACATAATCTGTTGAAGTAAACCCAGATTCAGTTTTGGAGTGAGATAATGCAGTCCTTGATTTAATCAGACCCAACTGCTTTAGACTGTGCGACAGACTAATATATAACAAAGGAGTTTATAAGTTAAAAAAACAGAAGATTTGCATTGACAAAGATGTAGCAAAATGAATGAAGAATCTCAAAGTAGCAACATCGAAAGCAGCTGAGGCCATCTTATCAACACCACTAAGCTGTATATCAACAATTTCATACAATGAAAACAATGTAAATGTTGATAATGTGTAAATTGGTGTTCAAAATAAAATGGATTTTAGATTGAACTGATATCAAGAGTGATAAAAGGGAAAACTAACAAAATATGAAATTTAGTGATTCCACAGAAAAAAAACTTTCAAGATCACAGCAGCAAGGTAGTCATTTTATAAAATATACATTTTATCTTTACTGTGATAATTTACTCTTAGAGTATGTTCTTGGCAGTGCTAATGCCAAAATGTATTCATCAATTTGAATGTATTTGGGTTAGCAAGTACTTAAATATTGTAGTGTCTGTCCTAAAAATTGTGTATCAAACATTAAATAAAATCCTAAAACTCTCTCTTGCATTCACTCAAATTTATGTTTAGATTCTCACAAATGCACTTGTAATGGAATGAAGACATTTTTCAGAACCAGAAAATAAGTTAAACAAAGTGACCCTGTCAGTTATAATTTAAAAAAAGGAAAAATAAAATTAAAAATACAACTGCTGATTCAAATTAAGGATGCGAAATATCCTACACAACTTGAATAAGAACACCTCAATTCAGTCTCCTCCAACCATCTAATATCACTACTAAAAGTTTAGTTACTTACTCTGAGGGTCAACTCCCCTCACCTCAAAAGGCCATAAGGAGACAGAAATGGTGGTGAAAATTACCACTCTCCCAGCCAATAAGAAGTAATCTATAGCTTTCTCTTCTTCCCCTTCTAATCCATACTGAAACAGTCTTTTAGAGGATTTAGTCAATGAGAGTGGTTCAGGAAAAGTTTTGTGTGTTGTGTTAGCATTAATTGCTCCAAAAGAGTTTGGCAGACCTCCAACATGGTCATTTAAGTTATTGATGCCTTCAACAATCTTTGCTACAATCTACATTGAGGATATATGATACACCACTCTTTGTAATACGAATACATTTTTAAGGTAAGAAAGCTACTTATTTTTTAATGTAGCATAGCAACTATGACTGAAGAACTGAGAAAATATACAATTAGTTACCTGATATAAAAAAGACCGTGGAATCCTTCCTTTTGTGAAAAGGGCTTTCTGAAAACAAAGCCTAACAATCTGCAACTGTCTCACATGCCCATTAAAACTGTTCACTGTACAAAAGGCAAAACACAAACAAAATTCCAGCGTGCAAGTTAAAATGACACAAGTCTAGACAATGGTTACTGTTTAGAAACACAGATGTCAAATGGAAACTAAGAATGAAAACTCATGCAAATAAGGCAGGATTTTTTGTGAAAACCAAAGTAAAATAAAGCCATAACAAATATGTATTTCCCAGAAAACACATTTTCTGTTACAAACCTTAAATTAAAACAGCAATGTTTAGGGTAGTTGCCAGTGGCTACAATGTTGGCATTTTGAAAACATTCCAAACTACAGTTTGAAAATGGTCAAGTTTCAAACCCCGATCTCTTTTCTTAAAACCCTTGCATTCCAATTCACAAATAAATCTTTTGCAAGGGAACTTTCAATGGCTACCATTGTAATCTGCATTTATTTATATATTTTATATAAATGCATTATAAATATTTTTTTCAATAATTTGTTAAAGAGTTGTATTTCTAAGCTCGGAATACAATTGGAATATACATTATACATAATATATTTATACCTAAAATATTAAGCAATATCTCATGCTAGCTGCTTTTAATAAAAAGCATTCCATTTTTTCTTTTTAAAAAAACCTGCAGTTGTGCCCAATGCATGCTTTACAACCAAATTCAGAGTTTAACTGGTTATACATAATGTACTGTATAGGAGATGTCTGATTTTTTAAAATCATTCAATTTTAGAAACCCAACAGTATTTGCCACATTACTGACAACTACCTTTATTTTTATTTTAAACAGCAACCAAACCAAACCGAAACAAGTAGACTGTTTTAGAGAAGCTCCGGCCAATGCTTGCTTTAAGAAATCTTGCTAGCAGAAATCCTAGAGCCTTTCTTGCTGACTGCAGTTCTTGGCTTATTCTGCCAGAGAAACTGCTACAGAGTTCTTTTTCTTTTAAGGCATTGTTCCTCAAAATGTCAGAAAAATCCAGCTGCCCCAAATCAATCCAACCTATGTTTAGAAAAAGGCACAAACTCTTCAGATGGCTTTGGAGATGCTAAAGCCAATCCCCTTTCTGGGCTATCTTCCTTGATTTACGTTCCTCCTCCTCCTCTCCACACACATATAGTCTGCATGTATGTGTATACAGGTATAAAAAGCTCAGTTCTCTTTTTCACCCTTCATATGAAGAAAAGAAAAAAAAACCAACTTGTTCATATTGTTTGGGCTTTGAAGAGAGTGTTTGTATCACAGTTAGGCAGGAGCCACAAAAATAAAACACAAACAAAACTAGAATATGGTTTCGAGTGGTCTGAATGGTGGGTAATCACACTTTTAAGCACCAGTTTTAAACAAAAGTTGTTGTGTCTGTCATAAATCTTTGATTTCATTTAAAAAAAAGGTTGGCAACTATGCCAAATACTTCACTGGCCTCCTGCCTCTCACAGATTCCATTTAGGAAAAGAGGAAGAATGCTCAGTGCCCATGTCTTTCGTGTTTCTGCTCTTCACCTGCATTTTTCTTTCCTACACGCATATTCTGTATAGATACGGATTTGGCTTTCCTTCACACATGGCTGCTTTCTCTAGTTTGGAAGAAAACCATGATCGGATGCAGGACTAACAAGAGAAAGCTTCTTGGCAGAGATTCAAGACAAGACGAACAAACAGGAGAACTCCAGTCTTAAAGTCGAGTGCTACAGTGGAGGATCCTCTTCCATAGGTTCCTCATCTGACCTGGGGAAAAAATCACCAAGAAGAGTCAAAACGATGGAACTTGTTGAGGTAAAGATAGAGAGATTGTGATGGACAAGCAAGGAAGTTGTCTACTACATGTCTCTTACATAAGCCTCACATTTATAATTTTTAAGCATCCAAATATTCCCATCACATTACCTTTTTCTTCTTGATGAAAGGGGCCAGTTCTTCCCATATCCCTTCCTAGATCTTTTTGCTACCTTAGTTCCTGTCTTCTGCAAATTGTTTTAATTTGTCTTCAAACCCAAATACTAAGCCTGTTTTACTTGTATTGGGGTTGTAGCTAAATGGTGTCATTCTACTTATGTAGGGTTGCCATATGTCCTGGTTTTCCAGGATTTTCCTGGATTCAAGCTGTCCCGGCCGGTTCAAGAAAAAAACATGTAAAAGTCCCAGATTTTTAAATTTGAACAAAGGAAGCAAGATCACCCCTCACCAAGGGATTTTTGCAAAGAGTTAATTCACTGCCTCCCTGCCTTTCTTTCAATTATCCTGCTTGAAGATGGCGAAGACAAATCAGCACCCTGAGAAGCCCGCCGGGGAGGGGAGACACTTGCAAGCAAGATTATTGAAAGAAAGGCATGGAGGCAGTGAAATAACTCTTTGCAAAAATCCCTTGGCTCACCTTGAAGTTTGGGGGACAAGGAGTCGTCCTCAGTCCTTTTCCTCGAAAGCTGGGAGGGAGCAAGAAATACCCATATCTAAGAAGCCAAACCTCCACTATACACTGTGATGGAGGATTCCTTCATCACGTGACCACAAAGGGTTAATTGCATAGGGTCGGTATTCCTAGAGAGGAAGGGAACAGGGTGGACAGAAAGTGAAAAGTCATCCATCAAAAAGGTCTTCCTCCAAAATAAGACCCTTCCTGTCTCCATTTCTCCTTGCGGAAGAAAACGGAGATGCCATGGACTGCAGTGCCATTCCAGGCCCCTCTTTAGAACTTTCTTCCAAGGGATCTTTATGTCGGGTTTGAGGGCGAGTCTATTTTAGTGGAGTGTGTGTGAAGGGGAGGGTGACCTGAGGGGGAGGAAGGACAGGTTTCACTTACCAATAACTGTCATTCTTCGAGTATGTAGTCTGTGAATTCACACTCTGGGTTCTGCGCCTGCGCGGGAGCCAGTTTGGAGCTTAAAAGCTAATTGGATAAAATTTCGAAAGTTAGGGTCCGCCCACCGGCTCCACCCTCCTTCAGCGCCATTTCGCGCTCTTTCCCTCAGTTAATATATAAGCTGTACGTAGGATAAAGAATAAATCTCCTCCACGCAGCAAGAGGGGAAGGATGGGTGGGCCGTGTGAATTCACAGACTACATACTTGAAGAACGACAGTTACTGGTAAGTGAAACCTGTCCTTCTCCTTCGTGTAGTCTGTGAATGCACACTCTGGGAGATTGGTAAGCAGTTACTCACGTGGATGGTGGGCGCCGTGGAGATGAATCCAGAGGTGCAGCACAGATGTTACATGGAAGATGAGCGCAAGCCAGCCATCAGGACAACCCTGCCCATCCTGGAAGCAGGTAAAGCCCAAGTGTCCAGTCTATAATGCCGGGCAAAGGTCATCAGCTGAGACCAAGTGGCTGCCTTGCAAATATCGTCCATCAGAATACCTTCCAGAAAAGCCATGGAGGTAGCTGTGGCACGAGTAGAATGAGAACGAACATGGGGTGGAGGCTGAACAGACGAGACGTCATAGGCGAAGTAAATGGTGTTGGAAATCCATTTGGAGAATCTCTGTGAAGACAGAGCACTGCCTTTAGCCTTGCCACCATAGTGTACAAATAAACGAGTTGTTGCCCTAAAAGAGCGTGTCTGTTTCGTGTAGAACAATAGAGCACGTCGAACATCGAGAGAATGCCAGGCTCTCTCCTGGTCCGATGTTGGCGTAGGGAAAAAGGCTGGAAGCATGATCGCTTGTGCCAGGTGGAAGTCCGAGCTGACTTTAGGGAGGAAGGAAATGTCCAGATGGAGGGCCACCCTGTCCCCGTAAAACTTTAGAAACGGTGGGTCACAGCGAAGGGCTGTAAGCTCACTCGCACGATGCGCAGAGGAGATAGCCACTAGAAAAGATGTCTTCCAGGAAATAAACTTTAAGTCTGCCGTAGCCAGAGGCTCAAAAGGAAGTCTCATGAGGGCGTTAAGCACAATGTTCAGTGACCATTGAGGCGGAGGCGCTTTCGTCCGTGGAAAGGAATTAGCGAGGCCACGGAGGAAGTGCTTCATCGTTCTGTCCCTGAAGGCTTTGGAGAATGTCAAGTCAGGGGGAGAATGGGCCACTATGGCAGCTAGATGGACCCGAATGGACGAGGCCGAGAGGCCCGTTTTGGCGAGATGTAACAGGTAAGACATAAGGAACTTGATGGAAGCCTGAGATAAGTCCTGACCTTGATCAGAGGCAAAAGTACGAAACCGAGCGATCTTGGGCGCATAGGATTTCGTAGTAGAAGGCTTCCGACGGTTCTGAATGATCTCTAAAAGTCTGGCGTTATGAACCAAGCCGTCAGGTGGAGGCTGGGTAGGTCCGCATGGAGCAGGCGGCCTCCCTCCAACTGGAGAAGGGACGGTATGTCCGGGAGAAGAATCGAGTCCGAGGCCATCTGGCGGAGGGTCGTGAACCATGGTTGACGAGGCCAAGCGGGGGCGATAAGGATCCCTCAAGCCCTCTGTTGACGAAACCGGAGTAATGTCCTTTGAACCAGAGGAAACGGAGGGAAGGCATAGACGAGCTGGTGGTTCCACGCCGTCATGAACACGTCCCCGAGCGAACGATGACCGACACCCTCCTGGGAGCAGTAGGCCCCGAACTTCGCGTTCTCCTGGGATGCAAAGAGATCCACGTCCGGGAGACCCCACCGGTCGCACAGGGTTTGGAAGATGTCCTGAGCGAGCTCCCATTCGTGGGTGGATGAGGTCTGTCTGCTGAGCGAGTCTGCCGTCAGATTCAAGGCACCCTTGATGTGGACCCTGATCGGGAAGATGTGGTGAACCAGACACCATTCCCATAGGTGCACCGCCAGGTGAAGCAACAGCTGCGATCTCGTGCCGCCCTGACGGTTGAGATACGCAATCGCCGTGGTGTTGTCTGATGTGATCTGGATAACCTGGCCCTTGATGAGAGGTTGGAAGGTCTTCATGGCCTTCCAGATGACCAGGAGCTCGAGGAAGTTGATGTGTCGAGCAATCTCGTCTGGGGACCAAAAATTGTTGATATGCAGGCCGTTGAGGCAGGCACCCCAGCCACTGGCGCTGGCGTCAGTGGTGATCTGAAGAGACGGTACCGGATGGTAGAAGGACTTGCCCATCCGGACATATTCCGATAGAGTCCACCATTGCAGCTGGTCGCAGAGGTCCCATGTCGGAACCAATCTCTTGTTCTGTGAGTCCATTAGAGGATGAAACTCCGACATGAGCCAAGATTGGAGGGACCGTAGTTTCAGTTTCGCATGCGGGATGACCGCCGTGGTGGATGCCATGAGGCCAAGAAGTCTCTGGGCGTGACGAGCTCGAATGAAGCGACGGGAACGAAACAGGGTGACCATGTCGTGGATGTCTTTGAGACGTTGGTCTGGGGCGAATGCTCAAGTGCAAACGGAGTCCAGATGAGCCCCTATGTAATCCACGGAACGGCTCGGCGTCAAACGAGACTTCTTTACGTTGACCCTTAGACCAAGATCCTCCATGAAATGCAGGGTGAATGCCGCGTCGTCCAGTGCCCTCTGTTTCGACCTGGAGCAGATCAACCAGTCGTCTATGTATGGAAAAATCGTCACCCCTCTTGAGGCGGAGGAACCCAGCAACTGGTGCCGTGCATTTTGTGAACACCCTCGGCGTGGTGGAGAGGCCGAAGAGTAGGCAGGTGTACTGGTAGATCTGCTCTTGGAGACGGAAACGGAGAAACTTTCTGTGCGACGGGTGAATGGAGATGTGGAAGTAGGCGTCTTTTAGATCGATGACCACAAACCAGTCCTTCTTGTTGATGAGAGGAAGAAGGGAATGGAGGGTAACCATCCGAAACTTCTTTTGCTGTATATACTTGTTGAATCGACGGAGATCTAAGATGGGACGTAGACCCCCGTCCTTTTTGTTGACCACAAAATATCTTGAATAGAAGCCATCGTACCAGTCGTCGGAGTTGACCAGTTCAATGGCTCCCTTGTCGAGAAGAGTTGTGACTTCGTCCCTGAGAGTTGGAGAAGGGGACATGTTTCGGAGGCGACCCAGTGGAGGTGGTGCTGTGAATTCGATGGTGTAGCCAAACTTTAAGACGTTCAAAAACCACATATCCGTGGTGATGTCGTACCATGTCGCAATGTTGTGGCGGAGCGGTAGGTAGGGCGTCTGGAGGGGAGGATCGTTGGTCAACATCAAGTCAAACGTGCTGCCTGGACTTCTTGTCACCACGTTTGGATTGCTGAGACTGTTGGTATGGAGGTTGCTGATAAGGGGGGGGCGAGAGCCCTGCTTACGTGGCTTGTAGTAGTAGCCCTGTCGGCCATAATCTTGTTGCCTACCATACTGGCGTGGAGCCGGAGCCGGTTGGTACGGTCGATATCGCGGTTTTTGACTGTAGGAATTATGAAGGCTGAGACGTAGTTTATTGGCCGTGGTGTTGTCCTTAGGCAGCTCATTCAATACCGCATCGGTATCGGAGGCAAAGAGTCCCTGACCATCAAAGGGCATCTCCTCCACCAATTTTTTGACTTCGTCTTGCATCTCAGCAGAGCGTAGCCCGGAGTGTCTATGGAGATGAATGGCAGTCGCAATGTTCTTTGCAGTTGAATCGCAGATATGGCGTGCGGTTCTGATCTGCTGCTGGCCCACTTGAGTGCCCTCCTTACATAGCATCTCGAACTTGTTGCGAAGTTCCGACGGGAGTTTGGATGTGAAATCCTGCGCCTTTGACCATAGCTTGTAAGTGTAGGACCCCATGGCTGCAGAATAATTCGCCGCACGTAGGGAGAGTGAAGCATTCACATACACTTTACGGCCTAAGAAGTCCAACTTTTTACCTTCGCGGGACGCTGGTATAGGAAAACCGCTGGCCGGGGTCTTTCCTTGAGGCGCCTTCACCACCCGAGATTTAGGCATGGGGTGAATCTGACGGAACTCCGTTTCGTCACCGAGGAGCTTGTAAAGGCCATCGACGCGGGACGACATGATATGGGCAGACACAGGCTTCTTCCAAACAGATTTCGCCGAGTGGGAGAAGGTAGGCAGAAGGCCGATATGGACAGGCCTAATCTGTTTTTCATCTGCCACACCGCATACCTCGTCCACGAAAGGGACGGGTGGATGATCAGCTTTTATATTAAGGGCCTCACCCAGCCTGGTAAGAAGCGCATTGAACGTGCGCTGATCTTCCGGCTACTACTCATCCTTTTCCCCACTCTGGTCATCGGGAGTCTTTTCAGCTTGGACAACCGCATCCTCTTCCGCATCAGAGGAATCTGGGGAACAATCTGACCCCTCCGAGATGGTGGGGAGTGGGATGTAGGCTTCGGCATCAGTCGGTCCAGTAAAGCCTGGCCGTCCTCGATGCATTGCCTGGAGAAGAGGCAGGTGAAACGGAGGGAGGTCTCCTCGATGCTGCGGGAGCATCCCTCGACACTGTGCGAGGTTTCTCAACCCGGGCCCGTTTCGGTGGAGGTCCACGCTGAGGGCTAGGTAGACTCTGACTCACCGATTGCGATGGAGGCGGAGGTGTTGGGGCTACAATCCCGGCGATGCGGTCACCAATCTACCGAGCCATGGAATCGAAAAGTGGCGCCAGGACGCTGACATTGAAAGGTTGAGTAGCAGCCTGGGAGAGCAGAGGAGGAACCTGATGACGAGGGCTCCCTCGAGGCTGATGGATGGAGGTTCGATGGGAAGGCGAAGGGGAATCCCGAGAAGGAAGAGACTTCAACTTGGCCGGGGAGATCGTCTGGGCTGGAGAAGTTGAGACGGTGTCTTGAAGAAAAACCGCTGAGGCAGTCGGCGAAGGAGGAGGAGAACGGATAGGCCGTGGAGTAGGGGGAAGAGAATGATGGGACTTGGATTTCTTCTTCTCCCCTTCTGTGTCTTCTTTTTCTTTCAAAAAAGCTCGGCCGCGGTAGGTTTCGGGTGAGAAGGAGCCGGAGTTGGATGGGGCTCCTGGGAGGCTGCAGCATGTGGTGATAAAGCCGTCGCCATTAGGTGGACTTTGAGACGGTTAAGACGATTTTTCAGTGCGAGCTTCGTAAAACTACGGCAGACGGAGCACGAATGCACCGGGTGGCTTTCTCCGAGACAGAGGAGGCACTGATCGTGGCCGTCGGAACTAGGGAATTTATTATTACAAGAGGGACACCTCTTGAAGGCCGCAGACGAGGCCATGTAATGGCTGCAAAAAGGCAGGCAAAGCAGCGGGCAAAGCCCGGAGGGGAGATCCTTTCTCCACGACTAAATCCAATTAACTAACTCTTTCTCTGTTGTTGTTGTTGTTGTTGTTGTTTTTTAGGAAGAACGGACCAAAGGATCCAGCTAAACGAAACAAAACGCAGCCCTCAAAGAAGGCCAGAAAGAGCAGCTCTCTCAAAGGGCTCCTGCTGTAATAGCGGGAAAAAGAGAACTGAGGAAAAGAGCATGAAATGGCGCTGAAGGAGGGTGGAGCCGGTGGGTGGATCCTAACTTTCGAAATTTTATCCAATTAGCTTTTAAGCTCCGAACTGGCTCCCGCGCAGGCGCAGAACCCAGAGTGTGCATTCACAGACTACACGAACGAGAAGGGTGGTTTCAAAAGTGGCCCAAGAAATTTTATTCAAAAAAATAAAAATAGAACCACCAAGAATAGGCTTCTAAAAGAAGATGCACATGGGGAAAAACCTCTTGACTATAGTTTATTTTAATCTGACAAAGGTTGTCCATGCTGGACGGGGATTCTGCAGGGTCTTAGAGCCATGGTCTCCCTGACAGCCCCATCCAATGCATGCACAGTTTGAAGAATGCAATGACATCACATGGCTGTCCCGGTCTGGTGGGAGAGAATTATGGCAACCCTATACTTATTTAATACCTTTTGATCCACTGGAATGGAGAGTGAAGTAACTCTCAGCATTCTCTCTAGATACTATGCCATCTCTCAAACTGTTTTAATAAATGCCTGAATGTAACAGAGAATATTTAGGACGTGTGTGTGTGCGCATGCGTGTGAGTGTGTGCATGTGTGCGCGGGGGGGGGGGGAGGCAATGTAAAAAATCATCACCTTCATCACACTGATGATGGAAGCCTCTGTTAGATCAGGCAACATTCTACAAATAAGGTTTACAACCTATTCTTGTTTTATAATTCTTGTCCAATGTAGAGGTACAGTAATACCTCGGATAACGCTAAGACTTGGTTCCACAAGTCTTGGTGTTATCAGATTTTTAGTGTTTTCCGATGCATGTTAAAATCCTATGGGATGTATCGGATAACGTTAAAGCTCCATAGAGATACATTGTAACCGTACAGGCTTTAGCAGTTGTTATCCGATACATCCCATAGGAACTTAACGTTATTTGATCCAATTCTCCTCCCCAGATTACTTAACGTTATGCGATTTTAGCGTTATCCGAGGTAAACATTATCCGAGGTATTACTGTACTTATTTACTTACACAAGCATTTAGGTTAAAGTGGACAGAAAGGAATGAAACTCACTTTTTGTCGGATAGTGGCTTGACTCCCACTGACAGTGATGCCATAGCTGTTACAGTTTCTGCTTCTTCATTCTCACACTTCTGTGCCTCCACCAAAGAATAACTAACTGTTGAAGAATACCGCTGGAGTGAGTTCCAGTACTTACCTAAAGGAAAGATTATGGAACTCGTCATTGTCTGTTACCATTACTATAATAACAGAAGAATCTCAACTATGGTCAATATTATGATTGCTACTTCTTATCAACAACTACATCAATACACCAAGCATTCTACAAAGACAGCTGCAGTAAGATGCTAAGACCACAGAAACATTGAAAAGACTTCCCCTCTGTAGGAGACCTAGGAGGAGGTATCATTCCTTGAGTTGGAGAAACTCTCAGAGATTGGAGTTTCAATAACAACAGGTCTAGCTTGAATAGATGCCCTGCATACTTCTAATTTCTGAGATAGAATCAATATTCTGAGATTTCTTTTCTTGATCAGAAACAGGTTGAGTAATATTAGAACAAAAATCAATTGAATTTATGAAGATTTAAACATGTATCCTTTTCCCTTAGCCTTTTTAAAAGTCAGAGTCCATATAGTATGGTCTTTTGCTTTCTTTACTTGAGATGTATTTTTCAATACTGATGTCAATTTATACATCAAAGTACAGTAAAACCTCATATAACACTAAAACCTGGTTTCACAAGTCTTGGTGTTATATGATTTTTAGTGTTATCTGATGCATGTTAAAATCCTATGGGATCCATAGAGATACATTGTAACCACACAGGCTTTAGTGGTTGTTATCTGAAGCATCCCATAGGATCTTAATGTTATCTGATGCAATTCTTCCCCCCAGATTCCTTAATGTTATGCGATTTTAGTGTTATTCGATACTAATGTTATATGAGGTATTACTGTATCAGTATTGGCTTTCAGTGTTCAACCATCTTTGGACATGGCAATTTATCCAAGTACAGAATTTATTTTAGCTTGTTTTATTCTACATGAAGATATCTGTTGAAATTTTTTTTAGCACGATAATCAGAAACTTTAAAATATTTTGTCTAGAGAGTACTTTAACTATGACAGGTGAATCTTTCCATCTCAGTGGTACCTCTGCAAACTGAATATTTAATAAAATGTCCTTCTCCTAATCAGTACAAACACTGATAGTGTCCATCTGTTTGACTTATTTTTGTTCCATAGTCAGAACAATATTTCATCGTAGCTGCCGATACCATAAACAGAAATAAATGACCATTAAAATAAACAGTTGGTTAAAAGGGGAGGGGGAGAGATGAAAGGGAAAGCAAATTAAGGTTTTGTAAGATCTCAAATTTGAAAAAACAAATAAAGTGAAAGGTATTATTATTATTATTATTATTATTATTATTATTATTATTATTATTATTATTATTATTATTATTATTATTATTATTATTATTATTATTATTTCAATTTATATGCCGCCCCACTTGGTGAAAACCAACTCCGGGCGGCTTACATCATAAAATCGAATACAATACAATATAACAGATCAACAATACAAAATCACAGCATAGTGCAACAACATAAATGTAAACACAATATGATCTAAATACAGTCCATAATCACAATACAATTCATATCTAATACAAAGAGAATAACCATACAGTAATCAATTCAGTAATATACAGTACAAAACCCCATCCCACTACCCATCCACATCCCCCCCAACACAGCTGCCATCCAGTCCCGGTATGGCTGCGGCGAACACCCACCCCCTATCCCCAGGTAGTCTCTGGGAGCCGGCAGGGCAAAATCAACTCCCCCAGACAGGTGCCTCGAGTCCAGGGGAGGTCGAGACGTCTGCGCGGGCCGCGTGAGCCGGCGGCGCCCCTCTCCGGCCGTGGCTTCCACGGCGCCCCCCCCAACACCTCCGGACAAACGTCAATGTGTCCCGGCCGCCGAAGTTCTTCTTATCGGCCCCGGGGCCAGGACGCCTGGTCCCGGAGGAGGCGGGGCGGCGCCTCAACTGCCCGCAGCTGCCGCTGAGTTCTTTCCCTCTCCGGGCCAAGGTGGAGGGGCCCGGAGGCAGGGCAGGAGCATCCTCGCGTCCCCGCCGCCGAAGCTCTTCTTATCGGCCCCGGGGCCAGGATGCCTGGTCCCGGAGGAGGCGGGGGTGGTGCCTCAACTGCCCGCAGCTGCCGCTGAGTTCTTTCCCTCTCCGGGCCAAGGTGGAGGGGCCCGGAGGCAGGGCAGGAGCGTCCTCGCATGTAAGGCATGTAAGCCCTCCCCCCCTTTTTTTCTTTTAAAAGAGGCTATTTGCAGAAAAATTGTCTTTATGCTCTGGAGCACACTGTTGTTGCTCTGGCAGACAAATAAGGACTGAAGGAAATAGATGGCACGAACAACCAGAAAAAAACCTTAAGAAGCCAGAGACTTTAGAACTTTCCATGGACTGTTTCACACAGGTGCAAAAACTGTATGAATCACAGATTCCAGAATAAAGAAAATGACAGTTTAATACTGGCTATTGTGAACTTAAAATGATGCTGAAACATTCTGGTAGAAGTACTAGGTCAAGGGTTCAAAACATTTTCCTGCCACGGGCCAGACATGTCACCAACCCACAGTTACGGGGGCTAGCATGGTTGTTCACAGTGCTTATATTTTTGGTGGCGGTGGCGGGGTGTGTGTGTGTGTGTGTTATGACTTTTTTCCTGGCTTCTTGCATAGCCTCCGCCGCTCCCCAATGCAACAGGAGGCTTTTTGGAGCATGTTCGCTCCATTTTGGGATTTTTTTGCCGCTTTGCCACTGCATTTTGGCAGCTGGGGACTTCTTGGAAGCCCAGGCGGTGACGTAAGCTCCACCTGGCACTGGAAGTAACCAAACACTGTGTTCTAGCTGCCGAAATGCAGTGGAAAAGTCACCAAAAAAATCCCCAAATGAGTTAACATGCTCTGAAAGGCCTCCCGCTGCTGTGTGCAAGAAGCCAGAAAAACGGCGCAATTCCCACCACCACAGTACGTGATGTTTTTGGACTTCCAGTATTGGGGGCTTCTGGAGTTACTGGGGTGGCCACCGTGGGCCGTATATAATGAGCTCCATGGACCAGATTAGGCGTATGGCCCATAGGTTGTGAATGTCTGTACTAGGTACTTGGCAATGTAGGGATGGATGAAGAATGAGTATTCTTAGATCTCTGTGTTATCTTCATTAAGATGATGCTTAAAGCCAAAGGAAGCAGAGGGGACTTTATTTATTGAAGAAATGTAAAGCCCTCAGGGTACTCTAGTAGACAGAAAGAAAGCAAACAGGAATGTAATGGAATATTTTTTGATAATTTTAACAAAAACAGTAAGATTTAAAATAGCTTTTGTAAGAAGCTGTATATGGCAAAGTGAGTATATAGCAAAGTGTGAAACAGAAGTTAGCTCCTGGTATATCCCTGGTATTATTTATTTATTTATTATTTTATTTATTTTGCATCAAATAACATTAAAAATCGGATAACACCAAGACTTGTGGAACCAAGTTTTACCATTATCCGAAGTTTTACTGTATAAGGAGACCTGGATATAGCTTAACTCGGGACTTGAATAGCAAGAAAGGAGTAATCAAGACCAACCAGTTCTGGTATATATGGGAAGGCTTTATTGAATATGTATTTTAAAAAATCAAGGATACAAACCTGTACAGAATCGATGGCTTTTTGGAAAGATGGTAGTGGAATGTAAAGAGATAATAAGTGAAACTTGAAGATGAGTAGTGCCTCAATAGTGATGGGAGCACTGTTTATACTTTCATCTTTTGTTTTTTCCATTTATGTTCTTTTAATAGCATTTTGTGAGTTGGTATTTAAAAAAGCAAGCAAGCAGGGGAAGAGCTCTGAAAAAGCTCAACTCTGAAACAATGGACTAATCAGCAAAAACATCATCATAAACTCACAGCAAATCTATTAACTACTGCTTTGGAGTCATGAATGGTTTTCATCCATTTAGCATTGTCTGACCTGTTTGTTTCCTTTCCTCTCTCTTCCCTATTTACTTACATGGCTTTTCAGGGGAACTGATTTTGGATAAAAGCATGTGAAACCTCCTTGCATGACTGGAAGAAAGACAAGAATCCTTCAGCCATCATCACAGGTTGAGATTTTTTTCTATGAAAATATTTGTAATTGCATTACAATGAACCTATCTCTGATCTTCTCCCCTTTTACTGATTACCTGCTAAGGTTAAGTTTCACCTGCATAGCTCCTCTTATCCTCATGTAGTTCAAGTACATGAGAATTACACTCAGTCAACAGTAGGATAGGAACTCAACCTAAAACAAAAATGTCTATTCCTCGGTACTCACTGTGAATCTCAATGACCTTTTCAATGGAATGAACTGCATTGGTGTTTGGTCTCTGCTGTAATACTTTTTCAGGAATAGGATCAAGCTGAAAGAAAACACCCAAACATTTTAGCCCCATAGTATTATTATTATTATTTTAAAAACAACAACAATATATTGGCAGTTGCAGTTTTCTGCATATACAGTAAAACCACACATAAAGAGCACCTCGCTTAGAGAGTAACTCGCTTAAAGAGCAGAATTTTCTCTGAATGGTCGCCTCACTTAACAACTAAAACAAACAAAAAACTCGCTTAACAACTAAATCAGCATTCGCAATCCCCCCACCAGAAGTCACAATTGGTCACTTAAAATGGTGGAACACATTATGCTCTTTAAGCAAGGTACCACTGTACTAACTTCAATCCCAGGCCAAGACTGTGGTTTCAGATCTCTTTAACATTATGCCCATAAGCTACTATAGTCAAACCTCACATAAAGAGTGCCTCGCTTAAAGAGTAACTTGCTTAAAGAGCAAACTCGCTTAAAGAGCAATCCTGTGGAACGCGTTATGCTGGTTTTTAATACTGTGAACCATCTTAGTACTTATTCAGAAAGATGGCCAAATAACAGCAACAGCAACAACCATAAATGTCACACAGCTGGGAAAGGTGGAGGGCAAAAGAAAAACGGGGCGGCCAAAAATGAGATGGCTAGATGGTATTGTAGATGCAATAGGCACAAAACTGGGTGGGCTGAGGAAGATGGGGGAACACAGAGGTGCCTGGAGGGCAATGGTCCATAGGGTCGCAAAGGGTGGGAATCAACTGAGCGACTGAACAACAACAAACTGATAAACACAGAGAGTATGTATTCATAAGATGGTTGCACGAGATGGAAGAAGGAAAAATTCTGAAGACACTGATGTAGGTTCATCCACTGCAACTGTGTCCCTAGAATTGTCCTTTATCCATCTTTAGCTTTGCTTATCTGTATATCGATCAGAAGAAGCAAAATACTATGCTGGGTCATATGCTGTTTTATGCTGAGGCATCAGGCAAAGTAATATTAACTGAAGTTATTTTTCAACATGGGATAGTTTATACTATTTCTTGGTTCAATGAAATAACAAAACATTCAATAGAAAACTTCAGGATGCAGGTGCATTTATGGACTACAGCTATGGCTTGAAATTATCAGACCTCATATTCTAAAGATTTTAATAGCACAAATGCAGAACAACTGACATGTGCATTTTTGTCTAATTAATTAGTGTTCCTGTAGAGAAAAGTCAACCCATAACAGAGTTATGTTATACGACTAACATGTTTCAGATTTCTTACTTACATTACTTATCACTGACGGTACCATAAACATGTGGGGATTCTGCCACTGTAAATGTCTAAAAATAAATAACTCAGAATGTCTTTGCTTTCCTTCATACCTCATTTCCTAGCAAAGCAGAAACACAAGTTTCGGAAGCATCACAAATGGCTGTCAGGTCATGGCCTCCTTCAAGGGCCAGAATAATTCTTCCTCCGGCCAGATCCATGAGCTGTTTTGTCAGGTACCCGAAACCTATGAATCAAGGAACCAAAGAGAACAACAGATATTAACAGTAGAATGGAATTCCTCTCCAAGCATGAAGACATTAAAAAAAGATTTAAAAAGCAAAACATCATTGTCCAATGTTAACATGTAAAATTTCTACAGTTCCAATATACATATGTGAATACAGTAATACCTCGGATAACGCTAAGACTTGGTTCCACAAGTCTTGGTGTTATCCGATTTTTAGTGTTATCCGATGCATGTTAAAATCCTATGGGATGTATCGGATAACGTTAAAGCTCCATAGATACACATTGTAACAGGCTTTAGCGGTTGTTATCCGATACATCCCATAGGACCTTAACGTAATTCGATCGAATTCTCCTCCCCAGATTGCTTAACGTTATGCGATTTTAGCGTTATCCGAGGTAAACATTATCCGAGGTATTACTGTATGTAAATATTGTCACAGTTTTCATGTTCATTTATTTAAATCTGTTTAGCGCCCTCTTCCCCAAAGGGACCCAGGGCGATTCATAACACATCAGCATATTGATAACAATTTAAAACAAGTTCAAAAATATTTTTTTTTTAAACTGTTGTGATTTAGTTTGAATGTGTATGATTTTTAATGAATTCAACGTCTCCACACATTTTATTCAATACGAAGATCATATTGTATACACACTGGAGACATTAACATATATATAGTCAAACCTCGCATAAAGAGTGCCTCCCTTAAATAGCAGAATTTTCTCTGAATGTTCGCTTCGCTTAACAAATAAAACCAACCAAAAACTCGCTTAACAAATAAATCGGGGTTCACAATCCACCCCCACAGTTGGTCACTTACAATGGTGTTTCGCTTAAAAAGCAATCCTGTGGAACGCATTATGCTCTTTAAGCGAGGTACAACTGTACAATGGTCTACCTGCAAGTGATGTAGCAGCAGTAGTTACTCTGCCTATGTCGTTTTACAGTTGTGATATATATTGGACCCAGACAATGTTCCTTAAGAACTCTGTGGCACACATTTCATCAGAAACACATCCAGTATACTACCTGCATCCTTTTGAGAAATGCAGGCACACCATTCTAATTTCAAGGTTCAATTATGGCAGCTTTGTCCAACTGAATGCCTCCCAAAGGCTTTGAACTTCAACCACGTTGGCTAAGTTATCTCTCCCATGCTGATGAGAGTAATAACTCAATGAATGTGGAGGACAACAGACTAGTATAATAAACACTCTCTACAAAACTGTCCCTGAATGGATTTTGGGGTATAAAGAATACTACTATTCATCCCCTAAAACTCTTCCCCTAAAAAAGAAGAAAGGAAAGGATAATAGAATGATTGAATTGGATGGGGGCTGAGACCACAGAGTCCAATCCCATGCTCATTGCAAGAATCCAAATAAAAGCAGATCTTATAGTTGCCCGATTTTCTTTTGAATGCCTCCATCGCTGGAATGCTCACCATCTCCTGAGGTAACTGCTTCTACTGTCATACTACTCTAACATTAAGCTATCAACTATTGATCTATAACCAGTATGAAGTATCTCTAGCCAATCTCCCAACTAGTTTTTCAGGTCCCTTTCAAAATTTTGCTTTGAATCACTAAAATCCTATACAAATTTTAACTTTGAGGTAAATCTTAGAAGCTGTGATGGTCCACCCCATTTTAGTTTAGAGAAAAGAAAAAAATCATAAATCTTGCTTTTTAGACTAGCATGTGAGCTGAGTAATTTATTGTTGCATTCTGTTGATTTTACGATGCTATTTTTAATTATTGTATTTCTATAACTTCTTGTTATCTGATTCTGAATATTGGCTGTCATCATGGATATCAGCCATGAAGACTGTCCTGAGAATATAATGCAGTGGCCTTCCATTTGCCTTCTGCATCACAGCATGACACCCATACCACTGATCCAGTTGCACAAGTCACTTTCTGGTCCTAAGCCCTTTTGACACACAAAGACCTCATCAACCTCAGGCCAGTATTGATGAAGCTACTGTCCTCAGTCAAGATGGATTCAAGTGGGATTTAATCAATTTGGGGACCATCACTCTTCCCTGTAGACATCACCACCCAAGGCTGTTAGTCCTCAGGATTGTCAGGTTACTTAACCACTGCCAGACTATCAGCATTAAGTCACTGGCAATATGGTCTACTCTATTACCTTAACAGGATAACCTGGCCAGACTGGTTATCTATTACAGTAGAACCTCGCATAATGAAAACAACTCAATTCCACGGAGCTCATAGCAGCTTTTTTCTTTATGCAGTTCCCTATGGGAGATGCCCCGCATAATGGGGAAAAATATTTCTTAACAGGGGTTCCCATTTTTTGCTACACGATGCATTTGTTATGTGAGGTACCACTGTACTTCACTCATACATTTTATTTTAAACATATGGAAAACTATTGATATAGAAGAAGTGTATGGTGATTGACGATTGATAACTGAAACAGATCCTTAATGTAAGTAAATATTCAAGCAAAAATAAAATAAGTTAAACATTTGAAAGCGTTTACATTTTGCTGATAGATTATATCCTCCAAGTGGTGCAGGATGACCTTCTACTGCATCAAAACCAGATGATACTAGCACAACATCTGGAGCAAACTCATTAGCAATAGGCATTACTATTGTCCTGTAACAAGAAACAACAGAAAACATATTACAGTACTATGCTTTATCTATGAGAAAAATACTGATATATGTCAAAATCAATAAAGTATTGGCAGAAACCCTGTTCTGTAAGTTATGCTGCATAGGGCTGACTTGAGCCTCAAAGATGGCTTCCTGGCATAGTCTGAGCTCCATGCAACAGTGTCGGATGAAGGACCTAGGCTAAAACTTAATGTCTGCAATGCAGATAGCATCCAATTGAACTCCACATATCCAAGCTGTAGATGTGGCTATAGCTTTGGTCAAACTGGCACAGAATTTAGTCAGATATGGAAATGATGCTAGGTTATAAGCCACATTAATGGTGGTCACAGCCCACTTGGAAATACACTGAATTAAAATGGGATGACCATTCCTGGGTCCACTGAAGGACATGGAGAGGCAGCTGGTCCAATGAAAAGAATGGCTCCTATGAACATGGAAAGCTTCTGCTCTTCTACTGTTTAAGGCAGGGGTGCCCAAACTATGGCCCGGGAGCTGTATCTGGCCCCAACACAAATTCATTTGGCCCATGAAGCCCTTGTTGTCACTGGAAGCAGAAGTAAAATGTGCTCATACAGGCACATTTTACTTCCGCTTCCAGGAGCGACAAGGGCTTCATGGGCCGGATGAATTGGTGTTGGGGGCCGGATCTGGGCCCTGGGCCATAGTGACCAGCTCCCTGAACCACGTGACCAGCCCACGGCCCCAAAAGTTTGGGCACCCCTGGTTTGAGTAATGGAGGAACAATTCTTCCAGATGCGAAAATAAGGTGGGTAGGACTATGTCCTGGCCTCAGTAGAAACAAGAGATCACTTTGGGAAGAAAGGTAATGTCTAGCAAAAGAGTGATTTTGTCTTTGTGTAAGTCGAGAAAGAGAGGGTCACGACAAAGGGTGGACAACTCTTGAGATCTTCAGGTGGAGGTGACTGACTCCAGGAAAGCCAACTTGAGAGAAAGGAACCGGTGAAAGTTCCACATTGCCAAACATTTGACAGGTGGTCCCACTTTCCTTGCACCAGCATATTAATTTTGGTTATATATTTAATATGAAACCAAACATGAGCAAGTATTAGCAAATCATGTTTCTTTTGACAGAAGGGTGCCAATTCTGCTTTCCTGTACATTTTAAGTTTTATTAAGCGCCAAGGTGTTACTTAAAAAAATAATTATTACTACTAATACTGTTAAAATACCACTAGCACACAGTAACAATCACCTTTGGAAATTTGCATCAGAGAACAAGAATTAATATAACAGAGATGTATCAATATGTAGTAGTATGTATTAATACTAAGTATGCAAAAGTGTACATCTTTCAATACTTAGCCAGTACGACAACATTTATAAATGTTGAGCAGTTCCTTCTACTTTGGTTTTGAAACGAAGATATTCAGATACAAAATATATACAGTAACTCCAATGGTACCTGTCTTATTTAGAGACAGAAAAACTCCAGAAAAACCAGAGATTTAATAATTACCTGAAAGCTGTCAAATATTCTGTATCTCCCATTGGTGGATCAAGTCCACCGGTAAATGGTATATTAACATTGAAACCGACACCTGGTCCTGTCCCAACCTAAGGAAGGTGGAAAAGAAGAAAAACAAAGTAAAAGATCATAAATTTGGCAAATAATGCCAGATAAGGGCTACTTGTGTTTTATCAGCAATGCTACTGCTGATTTCTTGGCTTTGCCATTAAGCCAGACCATTCTAAATGTTGGTTTAAGAATAGCAGTTGCTCATTTTTGAAAACCTAAACAAAATGTGCACTTTGAGGATAAGGGCAGGATTAAGCCTTCTGGATTTAAATTATATCTTAAATATTAAGAAAATATGGAACTGTCTAACTAATAAGGAAGTAGCTAGTAACAAAAATAATAATTCAACTTGAGTACATGTTATATAGCAAACCGCCTGGCACAATTCTTCAATAAGAGCTTCATACACCTCCATGGCAATATGTTTTTAGTGTTTCTTGCTTTCTCGTACTTGATCTTGTCATTTTACATAAAGTGAATAAAAAGCTAATTTCTGCACATTTGTATCAGCCAAAGTCCTATTGTGTGTCTTATGATTGGAGAACCAGTAGCGGCCATCTGGCAGGTATCACCGGTGTGTGTGTGTGTAAACCCCCAGGCGACCAGTTCGGTCGCCTCTCCAGCCGCCCTCCGGATGTGTATTTCCCGGCAGCCAAAACTCCCTCCATCCATTCAACAGCCCCCACATAATGATACAGATTACTCTCAAGTCAGACAAACCATGGGACAAGAGGTCAGTGACACTGTCACTCTTCTGCAGGCACTACGTGTGAAAAAGGATTGTAGTCACTATTTCCTATACAAAACACAGATGTTACCAAATGTATGTAACAAAAGGATTACCTCTGACCTCTCTCTTGTGCAAAATTTATTTTTAAAACCCCATTTTACAGGACAAATTAAGAACTTTTCTTCTTTTTATACCTTAATGCAGTGACTATGAAAAACCTATCTGGCCCTGGAAGCACCCCAGAATCTAATGCTTCTCTTAATAAGTCACCTTATTGCTCATTCACAGCTTCCATCAATAAATGGGAAAAGACAGTACTGTATAAGGCAATCAAGGTTGCTCCCTTCTGCGAGCACAAAAAGTAAATGTACATGTGTAGAGACTGAATTATTCACTTTCACTAGAACCATATCTCATTGCTACAGTTATCTTCTTTCAAGATTAAAAATACTATTATTCAGAGAGAGAGGGGTGACCTCTGGTGGCGGAAAAAAGATCTTATGATAAAGCAAGGCAAATAACTCCACAAAATTCAAGCATATCAGAAAACAAAACAAAATAAACAAAACAAAATAAAAAACACTGTACCACTTTAAAGACTGCTATATTTTTATTGTTAGCTTTCGTGGATCAAGTCAACTTCTTCAGATTACAGACAAGCAAGCACAACAATACAGCTTCCCATAGCCATCAGCAACAATAGATTCAGATTAGCTCTAAATGTCTCCCTTTCAATCTCAAAGGGTCTGAGAAAGCCCCTTTAAAGTGCTAGTGTTTTTTATTTTGTTTTGTTTATTTTATTTTGTTTTCTGATATGCCTGAACCACAGACTATTCCACAAAATTCAAGTTATATGTGAGCTTATATTTTCAGATAACTATCATACAACTGAAGAAGTGGACTTGATCCACAAAAGCTAACAATAAAAATAAAGCAGTTAGTCTTTAAAGTGCTACAGTGTTTTTTATTTTATTTTTGTTTTGTTTTCTGATATGTCTGAACCACAGACTAACACGCTATCATACAACTAATGTTGTTGTAGACTGTAGGAAGAGAGAAAGAATCACTTGAATCTCAAATGGCATAAGTCCCTGGAAGTCTTACTGGTTGTTACTGTAATATTATTATTATTTGAATGACTTTCAAGGCCACAACCTATTATTGCAAATGGTGCAAACCTGCATTTATTTAAATTAATATTACCTCATCGGGAGCTCCACTGCCTGGGAAGAAGTTTCCATCATCATAGCGATGTAGCGAAATATAAAGAACATTAGGGTCATTGTAGAAAGCTTGCTGAGTACCATTTCCATGGTGTACATCCTTCAGGAATAGAAATTATATTTATATAAGAAAATTTATCATGAATTAATCTTTGGCTATAAACAGAGATGAGCACTAGAGTCAGATACGACTAGCTTTTGAACACGGGCGACCTTTACCTAATCTGTGCTAAAACTAACTGTAATGCCACAACTTGATTTACACATTTATTCTGCAAAAGCTCTGCACAGGGAAAATCTTTAATACATAGGTAAGACATACCCTGCCCCATTTATTTCAGTGAGATCAATGCTTAAAAGACAGTTCCGGAGAGAATGGAAGGAACTTGGACTTTGGGTCCTTGAAGGGACTGTAAGAAGAAAGAAACCAGGCCTGCAAGAATCTCCATGAGGCAGAACAGCAGTCATGGAGGCCATGAGACCCAATAGCTGCTAGGCCATGCGAGCTGCGACACAGTCCATGATGCGGAACTGGCGGACCAGGTCTGAGATTTTCTGAAGCCTGGGTTTGAGCGGACAGGCTCTGGAGGTGAGCGAGTCTATTTGGGCACCGATATAGAGTGATCTGGGCCGGGATAAGGGAAGACTTCAAAATATTTATGCGAAGGCGAACACTTTCCATGAATTATAAGATGAAGAATGTCCTGATGTGACGAGTCCCGAAATGTCTATGTAGGGGAAGACAGTGATCCTGTGCCTGGAAGAGGATGTTCTAGTCACATGGCAGGGAAAAATGGAACTGGAGAGCAAGGGGCAGGAGGCTATGCTAGGCATGACAGGATAAACTCCCCACCACCACACACACACACAAAAAGCAAGCTTGGAAGAGCTGACCTTGCCGCGCATGTGCACTGACAATCCATTAGTATGGATGCACAGGGACCACGACAAAGAACTACCAAGGCTGTATGTGCTGATTGAGTCACCTGAGGTCAAGGATAAGATGGAGCCTGCCATGTGATGGACTCCCAGGTGTGAAGGTAGTGACAAAGGGGAGTGTAGGGCAGTTGTAGGGGAGGGAGGGGGGACTTGGCTAGATATCCCTCAAAAGGTCTGTTTGGGGGCCCTGTCCAATCTCCTAGAGGATGGGGTTTGTTTGGTGAAAACAAGGGCGTTAGCTAGACTTCTTTGGCTGATAGCCTGGGAACTGCACCCATTTATTTTGCTGCTGACACAGATAGAGTTGGAATTGTCTTTGGGGTTGGAAGGAGGTCCTGGGTTGGAAGGTCTGCCGAGACCCAAAAACAAATCTTTTGGCGAGTAGTCATTTCTTCTGTAAATTATTGAGGATCTCATCAGTCTCACCATTGAAGAGGCACTGGCCATTGAACAGGAAATCCTTGACACAATGCTTTGCGTTCATTATAAGATGGGCCAACTTAAGCCAAGAGTAACATCAAAGGAGGAGTGCGGAAGAGATGCCCTTAGCAGAGGAGAACACAGTGTGATGTGCAGACCTCATGACCTGATCTGAAATTAGGTCCCCCTCTTGGGCAAGGATAAGTTGTTTCTTAACCACCTCAGCCGTGGAGTCTTGGAAAAACAACACCTTCTCTCACAGATGCTGCTGGGAGGCACCCTTCACCACCAGATAGTTAGAAATGCAGATGTTAAGGGACGCCGAGACATAAAAATGTCTGCCAACAGTGTCCAGCTTCCAAACTTCCTTGGAGGCCAGGGTCAGAGTGTCCCTGTTATTATTACTTATTTATTATTTATTAGTTCAAATTTATATTGCCGCCCACTCGCCGTAGCAAAAGTTATGCAAAAGGATCTGAGAAACTTCGACAATGATTTGAGTTCGGTGCCAGATGTCCCATGAGGAACTGCAAGTTGTCCCCCAAAACCTGATAAAGGTCCTCTGCCCTCTTGGAAACAGCTAGAGTTAAGGATGGGCACTGCCAGGTCGAGAGGGCCATCAGCAACAGGGCATATTAAATCAGCAATCACACATCTTCTTCTGGAACAATCCTTAATTGTTCTAGGGAAATAATAGCCTCCTATCCTAGACCCATCAGTGAAGGATTGGTAGCCATTAAGGGAGGGTCGGGAACATTCCAACAAATATGTTGTGTAGTAAGCATTTTTCAGAATGCTCCCAAACATCCTGGGGACAGTCTACAGAGAGGCTAATCTCCCATGTACCCAACCTCATAATAACTCTTGAACATCATCCACTTCTGAGAAACATAGAGAAATTCAAGCTGTTTGAGTTTTTGTGTCGTTTGACATTTCTAGAAACCTTGCACTCTCTGTGTCTTTTATGCAGAACAGTTTGGGCAGAATCTGAAGAGGGTCTATTCTTTAGAATGATAGGAATGATAAAGTTCAATTCTTTTGTGAATTAAAAGATCCTGTTCCTCTAAGCTTCTGTGTACATATGAGTGCTGATGGCAAACAGGATCACAGTTTTCAGGTTAATTTCTGAAGACAAAAGTGAGGGACTGTAGTCCTGCAGATGTTGCCTAATCTCTACTTCCATTAGGCTTAATCAGCACAGCCAACAGTCTGGAATCAAGGCAACTGCAGTGTCAAAACATCTGATCACCAAATGTATGGAAAACCTCAGAAAGAAACAAGTGGTGCATAGATATTAAAGAGAAGGCTTCCCATGGCTTTTCAAAATATTATGCAAGATAGTTATCTGCCTTTTCATGGCTGGTGCAATTTAATGGAGATGGCCTGTTTGCTTGAAAAAGCAGAGAATCTCTACCAGAGCTTCTTCTTTCACTTTTTGGAAGGCACCCTGAATGTGGTTAGATGAACTGGTGAGTTTTGATTATTACCTAGAAGAGTGACCAGTTCTTCTGCAGGCAGCTGAATTACAGGGTCCCAGAGTTCTATGTAGCAAGGGCTACATAGGGACAGGCTGCACCTGTCCCTATATTTTTGCAATTAATTATATCACCTGTGTCATTCAAATGGGAGACATAGAGTCAACTCTCCTTCAGTAGTAGTTGGGTTTGGGAGAGTCTAGGGCAGGGGTGCCCAAACCATTCAGGCTACAGGCCGGTCACATGGTTCAGCAGGTCAGTCACATGGTTCCTCCCACCAGAAGTGGAAGTAAAACATGCATGCGCAGAATGCTGCTGTAAATGCACCTGTGGCTATTGTAAAGGAGCAGCGAGGGTGGCGTGGGCCAGATGAATTGGTGTAGGGGGCTGGATCCGGCCTACAGGTCATGGTTTGGGTACCCCAGTATAGTGGTTCAGTTATAAAGCAAATGTAATGCAGCCATACTATAGAATTATTTGATTAGTTTCTTGTATAGCTTCCTTTTTTTTTTTTTTTTTTGCTTCTTTTTTGCTTTTTTGTTATGATTTTTCCTTTTTGTTATCAAATATTACAGACTGAAGTCCTGGAATCTGGAATTATCTGAGTAGAAACTCTTTGTCTGTCTTGCTATCATATGAAGAAGTTAGCGATTCTAAACTGGTCATAGTCAACCTTGATGCTTAATGTTTTAGATTCCTTCTCCCAAAAAACTGGCCAGTTGAATTGCTTTTAGGATTTGAGTCAATAGTGCACTTGTTGATAGACCTCTTGCATTTTACATTATTACTGGGGGATAAGGGGACACATTTCAAATCAAGGTGTTTGACTCACCCAGTCCACTATAAGAATTTTGTTCACATTCAGTCTTTGCTGGAGAAGCTTGGCTGAAATTGCCACAGAATTAAAATAGCAAAAACCCCTGAAAAATAACGGAATATGCTAGGTGTAAATTAAGTACTTCCAAACTTCAATGCAAGACCTTTTACAAAAACAATGATACTTTTATGCTCTATATTTGCTGCTACTCCAAAATGAGGGAATAGATAATGTTCACTAACTTGGAAGAGGCAGTATGAGTTATTTACTGGACAGTTAGTTCTGTGAGAAATATTCTCTAATTTGATTAATCATTTCAAAATAACTACTTTCCAGATAAGGGATTAATTATTTCTTCAGATTGGAGTGGATCATAACTGACAGTATGTTTTATTCTTTATTGGTTGATGTGTTCTCCATTTGTTGTTGTTTTTTCTTCTTAGCCAATTTAAACACTACCTAGGAAATGTGATATCACAATGCTAGTGATGTTATAGCCAACATATCTGCTTACATTCAGATGTAAAAAGAAGCAAAGAGAATCCATTCAGAATAAGGACAATGCTTTTCTAAATAAGAAAGACATTTCATTTTGGAGTAACAGCTGAAAATTAACAACAATAAGTATGGCAGCAACAGTTTGGAAATTATTTATTAATTTGGACTATTTTTCCTTTATGAATAATGTTATTATATAAGAAAAAGTGGTCCAAATTGGAAAACAAAAGATTATAGTACAAAAACATGTATAGGAATACCAATATATGTTAAACACTTTGTACAAGCAAGTCAACAATAAACCGTTTACTTCATTTACTGCTAATCTCTCCATTAGCCATAATACCCAGGGCTGTGGAGTCGGTAGATAAATGTTCCGGCTCAGACTCCTCAGTTTTGTGTACTTCTTTTTTTAAAAAAATATTTTTATTGAAGTTTAACAAAAAAAAATATTAAAAAGAAAAAACAGAAAACAATCACAAACTACATCTTACAATACTGAAAGTAAGAAGAAATAACAAACAAATATAACATAATACAAAAAAGAAAAATAACAATAACAAGTTAATTCAGTTGTTTTCAATGCAATCAATCTCTTAACCATACTATTTATATACATATATAGTATATACTTTCACATTTTGTACCAATTATCCTCTTCAGCATGGTATTACAACTTTTTTTTTGTTAAAACATAATACATATATCACCCAAAGTGCACTGAGGTCCTTGAGTTTTCCAGCCATCCCTTTTACAACTCAGTCATTCTGCCAAAAATACATTGTATTCGGTGCAGGTTTATCACCTTTATTTTCCCTCAATGTATATTGCAAACAAGGTTTCCAAATGTCCCAAAATCTATTTTGTTTTATTAACCCCCTTTTAATGTTTAATTCCCATGTAAGTTTTTCATTAAGTGCCATTTCCCAAACATCGGTATACCATTTGCTAAGTTCTAAGTTCATAGCACCTTTCCAATTTCTGGCCACTTGTTGTCTTGCCAAAGTTAAAAAAATAGATAATAACTCTTTTTTATTTTCCTCTAAGTTCAATTCCTCTAAATCTGTCAATAAAACAATTTTTTCATTCAGCTTTAAGTTGAAGTTTAAAATGTTTGCTATTTATTGTTCCATTTTATGCCAGAAATTGGAAATAATTTTACAATCCCACCACATATGTTTGTATGTGCCAATTTCCTGATGACATCTCCAACATTTTTTTGAGTTGCTACTATCTATTTGATTTAGCCGAACTGGCGTCATATACCACTGCCACAAAATTTTGTAGTTATGCTATTTAACTTTTGTGGACAGATTTTGCATAATCCTGTTTTTCCATTTTTTCTACCAATTCTTGTCGGAAATATTAATACTTAAATCAGTTTCCCACGATCTTTTAAGACCATCCTGAGTTTCTTCGGTACAGTTTATCATTTTATATAACTTGCTTACTATTCCTTTTATCCCCATTGAACCTTTTCTTATCTTGTATAACATTTCCTCAAAATCTGTCAACTGTCTTGTAGGTTGTAATTTCTCTTTATATTCTTTATTCCACCAATCCAGCGTTAATATTTGAAGCCAGTTCAACCTTAATTCCTTTTAAATTTCTTTTTTAATGTTTTCATTCTCAATCCGGTTCAACCAATCTTTTAATAAAATTATATCACATTTATAGATAATGTTTTTTAGTAATTCTAAATTTTTGATCGGGAATATCTTAAGATCTTGCAACTCTAATATTGGAGAAGTATTTGGTGCCAATTTTTCTTTTAATTTTACCCATACACTTATCATAGATTTTAGGACATTATTTTTTGGTTTTAAATGAAAAACTATTTTCCAAAAAAACCCCTCCATTTACACACACATTACTATCTTTCATTTTTATATCCCTCCATATAAGGTCCTTTATCGTTAAAAGTTTTACCAAACCTTTAATTTGAAACGCCCTGTAATAGGATTTAATGTTAGGTAACCCTAAACCACCCTCTTTCTGTGACTTATACCATAAACTTTTGGGTAGTCTTGCTCTTTTCCCTCCATTGCAGTAATTATTCAATAAATTTTGAAAAACCCTTAGTTCTTTTTCTGTTTGTTTGATCGGAAGGACCTCAAATAAAAATTTAATCTTTGGTAATAGACTCATTTTACAAATAGCGATCCTTCCAAACCAAGAGGTCTTCAACATCCGATATCGAACAATTTTCTTCTTAATTTCCTCTTTCACTTATCATAATTTAATTTTTTCAAATCCTGTACTTCTGACTCCGACTCTAGGTACCCGAAATTTCCTCCGACTCCGGCTCCGGCTCCGACTCCACATTTATCTACCAACTCCACAGCCCTGATAATACCACCCACTCATTGTCAAAAACAGCTAACTTTATCAAACAAAAGCTTTGCACAGAGGTGGGAGATGGAAAAAATATACATACATTTTTCAAATATTTTCACAATTTTAATATAGATTTTTTTAAAAAGAGTGCAGATTATGTGTGCTCTTGGTGTAGTGCTGAATTATCTGTTGACTCACTTTTTAACCTTTATATCCTGCTTTTAAAAATTAAAACCAGTGTTCAAGATTACTTAAAACCAGGGCTGTGGAGTCGGTAGATAAATGTGGAGTCGGAGTCAAGGAGTCGGAGGAAACAAAACTGAGGGGTCGGAGTCAGAACATTTATCTACCGACTCCACAGCCCTGCTTAAAACCGTATGGTATCTTCCAGGTTGAGGAGTGAATCCAGGTTAAAAAGTGAGGCTGCTTTCCTGTCTCTGTGGTTCTTCAAGTCATCATCTGTGAAGTTGTCTTTTGCCTGGAAATTTCTTTGGAAATGCAAATGTTAAGAAGGGGAACTCTTCTAACAAAAATAAAGCAGTTAGTCTTTAAAGTGCTACAGTGTTTCTGCTTCCTGATCTTCTAACAAAGACAGTGGGAAAAAAGCCAGCAGTCTCATGGATTCACATCCAATATTATTTGGAACCAACAGTTCAGGTTACTGAAAGGCCCAGAGAATTAATAACAGAGGGGCACTTCAGAGGATTTCTGAAATTTTCAAACTCAATTGAAGTTAAAGGCCAAGCTCAATAAACATCTAACAAATGCAAAGATGTGCCCCACAGGAGTCGTGTGTGCCACAAAAGAGGCTGCAGTACAGTATCTTGGGTATTGGGGCATCAGAAAGTATTTATTGCAGGAAGCTTATATCTTGCTGAAGTACAACCATGCCTCTGTGACAAACAAGTTGTGGAAGATCTACTTAAGAAGCAGAAAGACCACATAAGCTGAGAGACTTATTAGCTGAAATCCTGTTAGCACAGTTTTCCCGGCAGAAGGGAGATCTTCTGTAAAGATTTCCCCCTTCTTTCCTGTGGTTCTTCTGCAATTTATTTCAAGCCATGACAACTACAGGATGGGAGAAAGAAGCCCGTCATTACTGAAAATACTGCTGCTATACTCTGCTACAAGCAGGGAAAGATAATAGAAGACTTTCTCCTCCCAACCTGCAGTTCTTATGGCTTCCACTTCAGAAAAGTGATTACAGTGGTACCTCGGATAACGTTTGCATTGGATAAGGCTAAAATCGGATAACTTTGGGGAATTTGAGGCAAAAATTTGCATCGCACAACATTAAGATAATGTTGTGTGATGCAAATGTTTGCCTCAAATTCCCCAACTTTTATCTCTGCCCCAAAGCCTGCAAGGCTGAACCCTGTGGGCTTTGGGGCAGAGATCTCCACAAAGGCTAGAGAGATTCTCCCTGCCTCCTCTGCTGAAACAACAGGGTGGGCAAGACGAATCCCTCACTGTTAGCCTTTCAGTGTATGATTCATCTAACAGTGAGGGATCCCTCACTGTTAGGTTTACAAGCCTTTCAGTGAGGGATTCGTCTTGCCCACCCTGTTGTTTCAGCAGGGGAGGCAGGGAGAATCTCTCTGCCTTTGCCTTTTGCCTTTGGGTTGGGAGCTGAACCAGAGCCTGTACTCCTCCCCCCCCCCAACCCAAAGGTGAAGGCAGAGAGATTATCCCTGCCTCACCTGCTGAAACAACAGGGTGGACAAGTCAAATCCCTCACTGTTAGATGAATCCCACACTGAAAGGCTAACAGTGAGGGATTCGTCATGCCCAGCCAGAAAGGGAATAGGGATTTCTTTTAACGTCGTGCAATCAATACATCACACAACGTTAAAAACCAGATAATTTTAAGACTTGTGGAAGTCTTATCCAAGGTACTAGTGTACTTAGAAGTCAGAAAATAATAATGGCAGCATTTATTTGTTGCTTTTGTTTGTACCTAATTCCTCTGTGCAAAGACACTCAGAATGGCATACAGCACAATCTAAAAAGTGTTACACATATAAAAAGCCACATCTATCTGATAATGAAAATACTTCACAACTATAGCTTATTGGGGAAGGAGGTCAATAAATGATAGTGTAACTGATGGAGTGGTTAGCTGTAGTATTGTTAAGAGGAACAGCCTGATGAATCCAACTGTGTGGAAGGAAACTTTGTCCTGGCATAAAGCGTGCACTTCCAAGCAAATCAAAACTGTTAAATATGTGCAGTATTATTAAATCTCAATCTTTCAGCATTGATGAGTTTCTTTGGAAGAGATCACCAAGGTTTAGCTGTGTGGCATTTCACTGTTCTTTGCTGAGAAAAGGGAAATTATCCATACGAGTATTGGCATCAAGAACGTATTTATATATATATATAAAGTATTGTATCGGTTGTTATGAAACTGCCATGGTAGTATATCAGCAGTTTATATGGGAAAGGTTAGAATTAATTACACACACACACACACACACACATCACACACACACACATCACACACACACAAAATAATCAGTGAAAAAATGTCCTTTCACATCTAACTTTAAGCCTTTCTTGTGGACTGGTGTAGAATGAGATGTACATTTGCTCTTAGTTTGTTTTGCTTCAACAGCTACAGAATTCAAACAAGTGTGATAAAAAGGAGCCTCTCTTGTATACATTCTCAAGTCTTTGAGAGGCTGAGGGCATGCAGAAGGCTCAAGCCATGACTGCTTGATGAAATCAGAACTGGTAAAAGGAAGTTGATAAACAAATAAGACAAGACAAGGTATGCTGATCTCTATTAAACATAAATTCTGTCATTTGAGGACATGCTTTTTCGTTATTTTCAACAGCTAATTAGAAAGCAATAGCTTCAGATGCCAAAGAAGATGGAGAAGCTGATATGGAGAAGGAGAAATTGGTGTTGAAAGAGGAAACTCATCCTATGTATGCCTGATACTGGAATAAGGACCTTCAAAATAGCAGAAGGTACAGCTGATATCAGAGCCTAAATCAAAAATAAGATATTCAAAGCAAATGGAAATCACTATTTAATGGGAAATGGGCCTCTGCCTTGAAGACCTAAAATGAAGGCTGAGTACCCTGTCACAGTAACAACACTGAGGTTAAATGTTATGATGTAAACGAAGCAGCATCAAGATACATGTTACACATAAAGCAGCAGACAGAACTGCATAGAACTGCAAAGAATCAAAAGCAGCAAAATCCATAGGCAGAACAATTGCTGATTGCTTTTTTCAATGTTCATCCTGTGCCAGCATATAGTAAATGTACTCTCAGTATTTCAACAAGGAAATCTATTTCAATGCCAATTATAGTATCTCAAGAGCAGTACACAGAAAGAGCCTCCTCGAAGACTGTGGTATTTTTGAACCACAATCAGGCGTACTCTGGTAATGGCAGCTTAAGTCAATTCCCCAAAGCACTGATCAACCAATGTACTGACTTAGGCTTCTGGGAATTCAAGTCCAAAAATCAAAGGATGGGAAACACGGGTTTAAATAGCTTTTGTTGAATGAATTATGGAGATCCAATTTAAAAAAATCTATGGACTTGCTCAAATAATTAAATATTTAAATAAAAGCATAGATCTTGTGCCTGCATGAAATGATCATTGGTCATGATTTGAATTATTTTTCTATTCAGTACAATCAAGCAGCACCCCAAACCAATTAAAACCCTTAATCTTGTTATTCTTTAGTGGCATAGCCAGTATAATCCATATGCATAATGGAGAAAACAAGACTGATGTACAATCTAAGTAACTTATGCTGCTTTTACTTCATAATTGGACATCCATCTGTTATATCTGCTTTGACTTGGATTCCTGCTCTGAGCAGGGGGATGGTCTTGATGGTATTATAGGCCCCTTCTAGCTCAATTATTCAGTGATTCTGTGATTATTCAGTGTTGCCTTTTGCCTGTTTCCAGTGCTGTTTTCCTCTCATACCACACATTGCATGGTGCAGCAAAGCTCAGGAATTTGTCTGCATTAACCAGAGCATACAGTCATAATAACACATAACATCTCTATGCAGAAGGAGAAAAAGGAAATTAATGGAATGGGGATGAGTAGATAACTGAACCTAAGGTAGGTTATAATGGTACAAGTAAGTGACCAAATGTGACTTCTGGCCGGGGGGGGGGGGGGGGAGGATTGCGAACCCCGATTTATTTGTTAAGCGAGTTTTTGGTTGGTTTTATTTGTTAAGTGAGGCAACCATTCAGATAAAATTCTGCTCTTTAAGTGAGTTACTCTCTAAGTGAGACACTCTTTATGCGAGGTTTCACTGTACGAATATCCCAACAACCTAGTTCATTTTCTCATCTCACTGGCCACAGACAATTCCTATATACAGTAATACCTTGGATAACGCTAAGACTTGGTTCCACAAGTCTTGGTGTTATCCGATCTTTAGTGTTATCCGATGCATGTTAAAATCCTATGGGATGTATCAGATAACGCTAAAGCTCCATAGAGATACATTGTAACCGCACAGGCTTTAGCGGTTGTTATCCGATCCATCCCATAGGACCTTAACGTTATTCGATCAAATTCTCCTCCCCAGATTACTTAACGTTATGCGATTTTAGCGTTATCCAAGGTAAACGTTATCCGAGGTATTACTGTACAGTCAAACCTCAAATAGAGTGCCTCACTTAAAGAGTAACTCGTTTAAAGAGCAGAATTTTCTCTGAATATTCACTTCACTTAACAAATAAAACCAACCAAAAACTCACTTAACAAATAAATAGGGGTTCCCAATCCCCCCCTCCCAGAAGTCGCAATTGGTCACTTACAATGCTGTTTTGCTTAAGAGCAAACTCGCTTAAAGAGCAATCATGTGGAACACATTATGCTCTTTAAGTGAGGTATAACTATATAGCTGTTGAACATAGTCATAGACAGCTGTCAGGTGTGGTGCAGAATTTGTAAGGGCTAGGGGGAAACCAATTTTTTTCAAAATCTTTTGTGTTAATCAGACTGCCCTAGGAAGAAGCAGAGCCTTCTCTCACTTGCATGGAGATTTGTATACAGAAAAAGAAATAGTAGGTCTTCTTCTGTTTTTAAGTGTAAAGAATTTAGAAGACAAAGTTTCCTCTCAATGCTTTTTCGGGGGTGAAACCACCGCATATTTTTCTTCCATTTTCCCAACTACCACACAAAGAAAAACGTTGAAGGCTGCCCATCCTTCCTTATCAGACGACCAAGAGCATTGGCTCATAATGATCAGGTGCTCTGGGTTCCTGAACACACATGAATATGAACTTTCATGTATAGAAAAAGTGACAAGGGAAATAATAATAGCCCAAGATAAAGAAATTAGGTCAGGTGGAGTGTATATTTTGCCAATAAATCTGTACTGAAAAAACTATTTGAAGACACAATTGTTGATGAGTAAAGAACACTTTGTTCATGGTGAGTTGTAAGGAGTTCATAGAACTTCAGAAAACCAGACATAAAAGAATTTCATGAAGTATGTTGTAAAACCCCTATTCTTCTTTAGAATTAATTTTCCACTGAAATTTCAATTACCGTATATACTCGAATATAAGCTGACCTGAATATAAGCCAAGGGTGGCAAATGCAGCAGCTGCTAGTGAATTTCAATAATCAAAATACGGAAGATGGAAATAAGATGCAGCAGAAATGCATTTTCTCCATGCCAACTGAGATGTGCCAACAGCAGGATGGGAGAAGTGGTTGGTGAAGGCTATCAGCCGCTGCCGCCTTTTTCCATTGTACTCAGTGACCTGAGTATAAGCCGAGTCCACTTTTTGGACCTTATTTTTAGGACTGGAAAACTAGGCTTATACTTTTGTATATACAGTAAAATACATTTTGGCCACGGAGGTCAAAACATCTAGATAAATTATTGTTGGTGTGACAAGATTCTCCATCTGCCTCAGATTCCAATTAGTAACAAGTTAAATGCCTTTTATCAGAAAAAGTGGCATCAGGTTGCTCCAGTCATAGTCATAAATACTACATGAAATTGACAGTTCTTTTCAAAACAAACAGAAACTATCACTCAGATCATGCAGAATACAATCTTTTAAAATTTAATGACTTTATAATCAGCTGACAGTAAGAAAGCTTTCAATCACTACAGGTTGTACTTCTCAAGATGGTATCATAAAGCTGTTTTTTCCCATTAAATGATTTAACTGTTAAAATATGCAATCAAAGTGCAAACACATACTCACATGGGCGTACTTTCTTCTGCGTGATGACCAGGCGGTCGAACCACAGCAAATCCATTCTAGCAGAATGTAACAAAAAAGTTCCAAAATTAGAGGAAAAGACAAGACATCATACAAGAATCTTAACTGTCTTAATCATTCATTTAATTTATATACTGCCCATCTAGTGCACAACCACTATTATGGGTGGATTACAGAGAGTAAAGTAAAATACCCCACCCCACCAAAGACAGCAATAACAAATGAATCAATGAACAGGAACACAAAACAATGAAACTGATTTTAAAAATCTTGATGATCGGGTTAAACTCGGGACTATTGCCTAGCATTACTTAAGGCAGTTTACAGTAATACACCCCTTCAAAATAAAACAACCATTTTTTTTAAAAAACCCCTCAAATTTCACAATTAAACCTGCATTAAGACCCCAAGAGGCAACAGAGTATCAGGTGGACCATAGTCCGATAACCCTTCCAATGAGGACATGGGGGTAGTAAACCAAACTGTCGTTATGCTTCCCTTTCCTTAGAGAGAAAATCTGCACAGGCCACCTGAAATAAATAGGTTTTCAGGAGTTTCTTAAAGATCTCAAAATGGATCTCAGTTGGGAGAGCATTCCAGGTGGAAGGAGCCACCTCCAAGAAGGCCTTGCTATGAGTGTCCATTTTTCTGGCCCCTCTCAGAATGCCTATCCTCAACATCATGGATTTTTAGCATCTCAGAAAATGGGCGGTGTTTCTGTGGGAGAGTCTCCACATACTCTTTAAGACAGCCTCATATATATATAACACATACAGTACGTAGTCCTACTCAAACCCAAGGTGACAAACGTGTGACCTACAGTTGTGATGTACCTGTTACAAGAGAATGGAATGGAATGTGTTGCAATGAATTCAATAATATTAAAGCACAATGAAAAAATAAATTACAGTGGACCCCGCTTTAAGAAAGATCCACCTAAAAGGAAAACTCGCTTCAAGGAAAGAAATCCATAGGAAATGATGGTCCACTTCAAGAAAAAAAATCACAATAAAATCGCTTTACAGAATAGGTTTCTCTCATGGTTTTCAATGCATTCAATGCATTCCTATGGGAATCCACTTTAAGGGGAAAAATCACTATAAGGAAAACCCTAGAGAACGATTGATTCCTTAAAGCAGGGTTCCACTATATTATGTAGTTTTAGTGCTAGTGTCATACTAACCTTCAACTCTCCTGTAGCTACTTTAAAAACAAGCTCTATGACACATCCAACAGCAAGGCGAGCAGCACTGAAGGAATGCACTTCATTCCAAATTGTATCACTGTCAACCTAAGTAAAACAGATTCATAAATACAGTTCAAGGTGTAGGTGTGGATTTTAAAATGACTTTATCTACAGAATAGCATGCAAAGAACTCTAGAACAAGCCTATATTGCATGTGTAAACTGTTACAGCTTAATTTTAGTATTAATTACCTTACCAATACCAAATGACAAAATTTCAATATTATAAGATGTAGACCTAAAAAAGGACTGGACCAATACTAACATACAACACACCACCAACATTATTAAAATTCCAGCCCCAGTACAATAGGCCCCCTATATCTGCGGGTTCAGTATCCACAGTTTCAGTTATCCATGGTCTGGTCTCAGAAACTTGCACCTGTACACTTAGCCTCCAGTGGCATGAAGGAAGAAAAGCAAAGTTAACAAAACCAAGCAACATCACAACTAAGAATACTGCTTTTAGTGGTATTATTTATGTAAAGAAAATACACTTCTGCATATAGTGATTTCCTCTATGTTGTTATAATCTATTGCCTACAGTCCTATAATATAAATTAACTTTACATTATGCAGACCACTTACCCATACCATGAAACTGATATTACCTGAAACAAATTAATATTATATATGTGTGTTCGTGTGTGTGAAAGAGAAAAAAATACTTACACCAACGCCACCGCAAGGAAGCCTGACAAATACTGACGACAGAGAGCCTATTGGAGGTAAGAGCAGAATAGACCACTAGTGAATTTACACAACTCATGGTGTTTGCTCTAGTTTTAAAACACTGCACAGATTTACAAGTGAAAAGACTGCATGACCACATAGTGAGTTGTATTTTTAACTCAATAACAGAATAAACCTAGTAATTCACAGAATAGATGAATTACACTGCCCATATATTCCTCTGTTTTAACAGTACCCTTTGTCTTCCTATGTTGACATCTTGCACAGTGGTACATTAGTTGTTCATTAGCCTTTTCCAGCCAGTTGTCTCTAAGACTACAAGGTCTATCAATGCCAGTGAGTATGGTCAATGACCAGGGAAGGGGAATGCTATATTTCAAAAACACTTAATGCCTAGAGGCATCAAAGCTGGAGAAAGTTGAATTATTTATTAAATTAAATTACTAGCAACCTTGGATTTACGCCAGGAAAACCAACATAGTGCATATTCATTACTTGAATATAATTATACTTGTTCTGCAGACCACTCACAGGGCTCCAAATGAATTTTAAAAGATCTCCTTTTTCTTTCCCGTTGTCTTTGAGTTTATTCACATGTGGGCAACTGTCAGCAAAAATGCACGCTGTGGGCTCCTTATGACTGAGGTATCATGCAATGTTTGATTTTATAGGGGCTCATAAAATTATTTAGCTTCCAAGGCAATGTATAAATAATGGTAGGGTTCAACCAGAACATCAGAAAAATCAACAGGATGAGCATCCCATTTGGGGCACTGACAATTGCTCCTATGAAGAATTGTTGTGCCAGAACTAGCTTGAATTTGTTTTGGCTCACTTTGGACACGAATTAGCCAAGGGTTCCTAGGAATAAATCTGAGGTTCTTCTCCAGGTGGTGTCCCAAGAAGAACACAATTACCCAAACATCAAAGCATATCTACACAACCATCCCAAGGTATGGAGGTGAGTATTGCCATCATCATGCATTTGTTGAGTCCTCTTGGTATTATAGACTGAAAGGGACCAATCAAGACTAGCAATGGAAATGTTCCGTCGCCAATAGACAGGTATTTTATGTGAGGTTATCTGATCATGTTGTGGAAAGATGCATCTTTTACATCTATGGTCAAGAACCAGTCTCCTTGAAAAGGGAAGAAGAGTCTAAATTGAAATCATATGAAAGAATTGAGATTTCTGAAGTCCATAACTGGGCAAAGTAAAGTACCTCAAGCAAAACCCCGTGACAATGCTCTTTTGGAGAATAGGTTCTATCACACCTTTCTTTAGTAGACTGAAGATTTCTACTTGGAAAAGTAGTGTTGATTGAGTTACTTTGTATATCTTCTAAGGCAGCAAAAATAATAATCAAACTCTATGACAGGAATTCTCAACCTTTTTAAGGTGGGGGCTGGGTCATGCTCCCTCAGACAGCTCCAGGGGCCACATGAAATGGCGCCTGCGGCTGCATCCTGCCCATGGGCCACAGGTTGAGAATCCCTTCTCTATGATATATCCATTGTAGATAATAGAACCCAGTGATCAGAACTGGACTTAATTCATCTCCGACTATATGGTTGAGACAAAGACTCCATATGATGTAGAGAATAATCAAATCTGACATTTGGTAGTGTCCACAGGCTTGTGTTTATATCCAGAGAGTTGGCATCTCTTTTGTAGGACAGATCTGCACCATGAAATGTTGTTATGCCTGTAGCATTTTGTAGGAAGAGGCCTTGGCCTCTGATGTTGCTGTACCTTTATGTACAAAATATTAAACCCAAATTTGTAGGTAATATTTACAAAATATTCTGTACATGTTGGCCACCTCTTTCTTTCTTTCTTTCTTTCTTTCTTTCTTTCTTTCTTTCTTTCTTTCTTTCTTCTCATACTCATTCTCTCTCTCTCTCTCTCACGTACCAAGATATCTATTGTTATCCAATTTTGCCTATGTTTGGCAGCTTTTAGGATACAGTAAAAACCTGCATAACTAATGCTTCATATGATGAAAATTTCGTATAACAAAGCGTTCGTTAGACAATCGTGATACCTCGCATAATGATCCCCCCTCCCCGGCTATACGGGGTTTTCGCTAAGCGGGGTATACCCTGGCTAACATAAACTCCGTATAACAAACATTTTCTTTTCGTTATGTGAGATATCACCCATTTGATCCGCATAACGGGAAAAAATGCATAACAAAGAGCTCCGTGGAATGGAGTTTTTTTTGTTATGCGGGGTATTACTGTACTTTGTATACTCACATCTGAAGTGATCCTCCATCTACCTGGAAATGGCCTATTACTAACCAGTACACAGGCAAATATATGCAAGGTATGAAACCATAGCACATATACCAGAAAATGCTAATTTTGCTACAGAAAAGATTAATTCAGAAATTACTACTATGAATGATTAATACACAAGGTGCATGCCTTCCAAGATTATAAACCTTTTTGTCATATAACCTGGTTGCTCTGTTCCTAAACTACACCTTGGCTACACTATGTTAAAATATGTGGCAATTAGAGGAAAACAAATGAACAATTAAGTGGCCAACTACTCTATTATTATCTGTCATTCTACTAACCTTTGCACTTTTTTGCATTTCTTTTAAAGCAATTCCTTGTTGTACAAATCAACCATTTGGTTCACAGTCGAGGACTGGAATAAAATTAACAGTTCAAGCCCTAACCAAGAACCTAAGAGCTGTTAAGGTAATATCTGCACATATATGCAGTCCCCAGTAGAGTTGTTTTTTGGAGAATTATGATGTTCAAATCAGGTAAGTTCAAAATTTCCAAATATCTAAGGAGTCCTTTAGGTACTGCTCCAAGGGCTCCGATTACTATGGGAACAACAACAACAGATTTCTTCTGTCATAGATGCTCGACTTCAATTTGCAAATCACGCTATTTTGTGATTTTCTCCAGTTGTTTGTCTTCAATTCGTGCATCTCCTGGTATAGCAATGTCAATAAACCACTTTCTTCTTCTCCACAACAGTTATGTCAGGTATGTTGTGAGGCAGATGTCTATCTGTTTGAATTTTAAAGTCCCACAGGATCTTGACTCTCTCATTCTCTAAACCTTGCTCTACTTGATGTTCCCAATGATTTTTACTGCATTCAAATCCAAATTTCTGGCAAAGTTTCCAATGGAGGAGGATGACGATGACGATTGAAATGGTAAAATATAGCAGAGTGCAGGAAGGTGGCTGGCTTTTGCCACACCCTGAGGTTTGAAAGTGTTTGTTGAGATACAGGAGACAAAAACAAACTCCGGCTTGGGTTGCAGGAAATATGTATTTACACTATTTACAAAGGTTGTGCACAAAGTGCAAGTTAACACTTGTCTTCAAGTCAGTCCAAGTGGTGCAGCAAGTCCTTATAGTCTATGAGAGCTAATTAAGCTCTTATCTTCGATAAAGCAATGCAAGCAGTCCAAACCTTTATCTGTTGCTTCAAGGTCGGCTTCGAAGATATTCACCAGTTCATTCTAGCTACGGAGTAGCTCGGTTCCAAAACAGTCCTTGGTTAGGTCACCACAATGTGGCTGAGGTATGTGTTCCAATATCTTGCAATAAACGGCAAGTAGACATACCAGACAATCCTCAAGAATGACGAAGGTCCGATGGACGTGAGCAAAGCAACAAAGCAGTCAGAGAACAACAGGCTGGCTGGCTGGCAAAGACTGTTGCCTCAATTTATGCTAGACACAAACACTCAATGCTTGCACCTGGCTGTGGTAGCTGCACAGTCTTAAAGATACAGTCATTGGTTTGCTCTCATTGCAAACCTACTCATATATCCTAACGACGATGACGATGACGATGACGATGACGATGACGATGACGATTATTATTATTATTATTATTATTATTATTATTATTATTATTATTATTATTATTATTAGGGGGGGGTATTTAGAAAAACATATGAACATTTCTTAAATCTGTTGCAATAATGATTATGGCCTACTGCGAACAAATTGCTAAAATGTCAAGTTATTCTTCAGAAAAGCTTGCTATCCTTTATTCAAATTGCAAAATACAATTTTTGACATGTGCATTATGCTTATTAATTAAATGTCTAACAAACCGAATCATAAACAAGCTAATCACACCAGCAAAATGCGTCACCGTTTAAAAATCCAACGATGTCATTGTGAGAAGACCAATTGTTCTTAAAACGATGCTGTTGGATATTAATTATATTTCAGCTTTTATGTTGTTTAATGGCACAATCCAATTGAAAAGGTTTCAGCTCCAGGTACACGTACAAAGAGCTTGGAGTTAAATAGCTATACATAAGAAACCTGAACTGATCCTCTGCATGATGAAGGTATAATCAGATCACATCGAAACATAAATGAGGTGTAATTTACGTTTTAGGTGCAGAGGTGTAACTAAAATGTTTAAGTCACTTGTATTTGTTCCAGGGCTGTGTATCCTTATTAAATGGTGGAATATAACTATCTACCAATTTAAATGCTGGCTTGTGCTATGCCTTTTGCTGCTGTCTCATGCTCTGCCATGATAGTCAGCCAGGCAATGATACAGTGGATGTGAGAAAAATATTATTCCTGTAGCACCTGTACCCCCCCCCCCCCAAAGTAACTAAAAGACAATTGTTTTACATCTGAGAAACAAGTAAGATGAAAGAAAACCCTCTAATGGTAGCTTGGCTGTATTTAGTTTTAAAATGTAACTTTGAGAGACTAGGAAATCTTCTGGAAAGGTTTGGAGATACAGTAATACCTCGGATAACGCTAAGACTTGGTTCCACAAGTCTTGGTGTTATCCGATTTTTAGTGTTATCCGATGCATGTTAAAATCCTATGGGATGTATCGGATAACGTTAAAGCTCCATAGAGATACATTGTAACCACACAGGCTTTAGCGGTTGTTATCCGATCCATCCCATAGGACCTTAACGTTATTCGATCCAATTCCTCTCCCCAGATTATTTAACGTTATGCGATTTTAGTGTTATCCGAGGTAAACGTTATCCGAGGTATTACTGTACAATGGAAAGCTGCTAGATGTAGAGGGGGGGGGGTCTCAGATTTCTTGAGATCCTGAGGTTTGAACTTAAAACCTTCTACATATAAAACAGGCTCTACAACTCAGTCACAATCATTGCTCAGGACATGATTTTTTCTGTATACAGTAATACCCCGGATAACGTTATGACTTGGTTCCACAAGTCATGACGTTATCCGATTTTTAGCGTTGTCCAATGCATGCATCAAACAACGCTAAAAAAAAAAACCCCTGACTTCAGGGACAAACTGCTTTAAAGGCAGGCAGGGAAAGAAAGAGACCCAATTGGGTCTCTTTTCCTCCCTGCCTTTTAAAGCCAACCCCCACCCGCAGCGGTCTCTCTCTTTCCCCCTCCCTGTAGTTTAAATACAGGGAGGAAAAGAGTAAGATGCAATTGTGTCTTACTCTTTTCCTCCCTGTATTTAAACTACAGGGAGAGAGAGACTGTTTGTGTCTCTTACCCTCCTTGTATTTAAACTATAGGGAGGGGGAAAGAGAGAGACGTGATTGGTTCTCTAGAGAACCAATCACGTCTCTCTCTTTCCCCCTCCCTGTAGTTTAAATACAGGGAGGGAAAGAGACACAAGCAGTCTCTGCGACTGCAGTAGGGTTGGGGGAAAGGCGCGTGCTTTTCCCCGACCCTACTGCAGTTGCAGAGACCGCTGCGGGTGGGGGGTGGATTGGGTAGTTCTATCCAAACCACCCCACACCCGCAGACCATTGCCTCGGATAACGCTAAGAATCATATCCAGAATCGTTATCCAATGCAAGTTTTTTCCAAAAAAACTTGCATCATTATCCGATTCTAGCGTTATCCGATGCAATCGTTATCCGGGGTATTACTGTATCTTTGTTCTGTTCTGTTTTCTTTGGTATTTACAATGTTGGACAGACATGTTTTAGATTAATAAATCATTATTATGTGGGCTGCTTTTGTAAATATTTCATTTTTAAAAGTGTATGTTGAGTACCATGTTAAATCTAGTTGCAATTTTACAAACAGCTGATGTCACAACAACAAACCTAGATGTCAATTCTCAAAAGAAGACACATCCATAAATGTAAACGAAAGTGATTAAATACTCATAAGAAAGCTACAGACATACAAGGGCTTTTCAGTTCATTTTACTGAAGACAGGATTTCTTAGCAGGCATTTGCATTTCTGTGTACACACAAACTTTCATCAGATATCATCTATTACAATAATCAATGTGGACCGGAATACACATAAAACTCACATTAGATGGAAGTGGAATCCAGTTTATAAAATCAGTTCAACACCAATTCTTACATGCGTAGATTCCACAGATCACTAATGTCAACCTGTTTAAGTTAATAAACAAAGACATAGAGAACACTAAATTCCATTCTATACCTAAAAGTTTCTTACTGTCCAATTTTTGTCTGTTCAGAGGGTTGGTACCATAAAGCAGTGTGTGCGCTTCTGAATGAACAGTCTGTAACTCTTCTAGTGTTGCTTTCCGTCCTCGTATACACTGAAAGAAAGAAAGAAAGAAAGAAAGAAAGAAAGAAAGAAAGAAAGAAAGAAAGAAAGAAAGAAAGAAAGAAAGAAAGAAAGAAAGAAAGAAAGAAAGAAAGAAAGAAAGAGTTTGAATTAATAAAAAATAACATGAAAACATTTATTCTTTAAAAGCAGTATATGAGGTTTTATGGGCTTACATGAGTCAGCTGAGGGGAAAAAAGTTTTTTTAAAAAAAGCCTGCCCAGCAAAGCAATTTGAAGGGGAAAAGAACAAGGATTTTATTTTATTTGGGGGGGGGGGGGCGCGGCGGCGGCCCTGAAACTGCCCTTGCCAGCCAGCAAAGTAACACCTGACTAACCAACTCCTGCCTGGCCAGGTGGCCTAATAAGGGGGTGAAATGTCACCCCTCAAACATATAAATGTAAGCCTCTTCATGGTTAAACCCAGCAACTGACTTGAAGTAGTTTTGCTCAAAGACAACAATTCCCAGAAGTCTAAGTCAGTACATTGGCTGATCAGTGCTTTGGGGAATTGACTTAGGCTTCTGGGTACTGAAGTCCAAAACCCAAAGGTTGGGAAACACTGATCTAAAACTAATTCGTGTAGATTTTCACCTGCTCCGTTTGAGAGGGGGAATTAAATAACTACTTTGCTAACTAACAGTTAATTAATTAATTAATTAGGAGTGTGAACTATTTATTTGTTTAGCTTCATTTTTTCTATTTATTGCTGTGATTTTTGGACTTGATTTTTACATATATTATTTTGAATGAACTCAGCTAGGAATTTTAAACCAAGTTATGATTTATTAGGCGTTGATAGTTAAATAACAAAGGAAATTTCCATGTTTGATGCTTGCATCAAACAGGAGTGGTATAAGTAAGTAAGTAAGTCAGTCAGTCCTTTTGCTCGCCCTTCATTCCAATAAGGTCACTAATTACCTCACACTTGCTACGAAGGCCTGTCTCCTGAAGTCGTGACCAAATGCTCTGGATTCTTCCTGCATGTTCTGGATGACTGTTTGTGTTTCCACAGGTACACTGATGTTTCAGCATCAAGGTGTCATATACAAGGCCTGCATCAAAAGATACAACATAAAGTAAGACATTAATCCCATTCTTACTTAACAATCCAATTCTTACTTAAATTGCATGCCAAAATAAAACATGCACAACACAGCTTTATCCAAAACAAAGCTAACTAGTAAACAAGTAAACAATTGAGCTGCTGAAACAGATATAAGTGGACTCTGCAATTATACAAACTTTGATCAAAAATCTGAATGATCTCAGGTAGTTAAATAAAGGAAATTTCCATGTCAATAAGAAGTCACATACAAGACTTTAAAGGTAAAATAAAGAGAAAGAAGTTAAAGAAAGCCCAAAATCATGCAACAAATGTTGGTATATACCAGTGATGGCGAACCTTGGCACTCCAGCTGATCTTGGACTTCGATTTCCAGAAGCCCTGATCAGCAGGGTATACTGACTTGGACTTCTGGGAATTGAACTCCAAGAACACCTAGCATTCCAAGGTTAGCCACCACTGGCAAATACCATATTTGCTGGTGTATAAGACCCACTCTCCCACTTAAAATACACTGGAAATGGGGTGTGTCTTGTACTGTATATAGTGGCCTATAGTAGGCTATTTTGGTAATAATGGGGTGCGTCTTATACACTGGCAAATAGGGTGGTATTTCTTATGGTCCAGTTCAGGTATAATATGAAAACAGAGGCACACTGGCGATGTCACATGGGTATGTGGGATCATGTGGTGCATGCCTGTGTGCCTCCTCCTCCTTGGGCATTCAGTGATGTTCACATTCACTGCTATAGAAGCTTCCTTAAGAAATATACTTTCAAAATGGAATGGGTATTTAGAGCCGAAGTCATCAACAGCATGCCAGATAGTCAATAAGGCTGACAATGCTGGAGATAAATGTTCCACTGTGGAAGACAGTCTGAACAAACAGTTGAGATGCAGAAACAATCAAGTTTGAATCACATCCTCAGCAACTTGGAACTCCTTTTCCCAAGTAAAACATTTGAAACAGAGCAGTCACCATCTATCCTTGGGAGAAAAGGCTCTAAGAAAAGGGAACATCAAGATTGAGGGATATTTGTCTCATACTCAGTGCACTTCTGAGACATGGCTTTAGAAACAATGAAACTAAACAGCACTGAACCAACACAAAAGATGGGAAGAAAACTGGAAGCAATTTTACAAACTAGAAATGTGCAGGAACACAAAATCTAGGAGACTCCAAGAGAGTATTCCAAACCTAGGCAAAGGTCTGGGGGAAATATTAATCCAAACATGCTGAGAATACCGTGGCAGTAAAAAGAACAAAAGAAAAAGATGGGACCTCACATACTCAAGCACAATAGGATACATGTGGCGTTCCCAACATAATCTCTGACTCAGTCCTACAAGCTTCTGAACTCTTCTGCAAATATACAGACGGTATCCTTATGTGGGAGTCACAGAGAAAACAAAAAGAATTCAAGTTTCTAGTAATTGAGAAGAACCAAGCAGTCCCAAAATATAAAGTAGTTAAATACTGTATGCAAAATGAAAACCTGAAGTATGTGCAAAAATGTTTACACTGCAAATGTGTATTACATGATGCTGTGCCTTCTTGGTTTTACTGTGTCATAAAATCATGAATTTTATCACAGTAATACATAAAGAAGACAGAAGCTTCTGAAAAGAGGATTTGTTACAAGATGTTAACAATCATTTAGAGTTGCTGCATGCAAAGTCAAGATATCCACAATGTTGTTAAGCCTCTGCTAGACGAGAGATAAATAAATAATCTTCCCAAGGTTTAAACGTGTGTTAAAAATTGGGCTGCTTGTAGCTGATTGTAGGATAATTGCTCGTAATCTATTAAAAGCTATAACTTATATAATGTATATTTTACTTTTGCAGTTGCTTTAAATGTTTTATGTTGGCTTAATTGTTTCTTCCACAATGTTAGGGCCGAAACAGAGAAGAACATACTCTTGTTATGGTCTTCTGCACTTCCTTTCGGGTAGTCACTCTTAGTCCAGTGGTCTGGGAAAGGCGAGCTTTCTGAGCAATATTCCTCAAGGAGAAGTGCCCCAGCAGGTATTGAGGTCCTAAACTATCTAGGGCTTTGTATGTTAAGTCTAGAACTTGAATTGCATATGGTAACCGTACGTAGCCAGTGCAAGAGAGCCAGGGTTGGTGAGATGTGATCAGATCTCTGCAACTCTGATAACAGTTCCGCAGCTGCGTTCTGCACCTTCTGAAGCTTCCATACCATCTTCAAAGTCAGCCCTATAAAGAGCATGTTGCAGAAATTGATTCTCAAGATTACCAATGCATATCTAGTATCAGGGAGGATTTCCTATCCAGGAAAGGGCAGAGCCTTGCAATGTGTTTAAGATGAAAAAAGGCTAACTAGGCCACAGCAAAAATTTGATTTTTTTCCCCCAGAGAAAGATAGATCCAAAATCATGCCCAAATTCCAAACATGATCCTTTAGAGCAGGCTTTTGCAATATTTTCCCGCCAGGGGCCGGAGGCGTGGTTGCTCCCTGGACTTACGTTTTTGATGTCATCAGTGGCAACGGCTGCAAAAATCGTGCCATTTTCACAGCATTTTCCATATCCTTCACCATTTCCCAGGGCGGCAGGATGTTTTTTTGAGCAATTTCACTCTGTTTGGATCATTTTCTGAAGCTTCCCCACTTCATTTCAGCTGCTTGAACCCACTATTGGGCAACTTCCTGGTTCCACACTAGGAACCAAGCCACTGATGCAAGCTCCGCCTAGCACCAGAAGTTGCCCAGCAGCACGTTCGAGCAGCCAAAACAAATTTGGGAGCATCAGAAAATTATCCAAACAGAGTGAAATTGCTCTGAAAAGCCTCCCATCGCCCTGGGAAGCAATAGCGGCTGTGGAAAAAGCCACAAAAATTGTGCAATTGCCGCTGCAGTAAGTGATGCAACATGACTTTTTTTGGGGGGGGGCAGGTCTAGAGGTGCCTGGGTGGCCACCGTGGGCCCGGTTAAAAGTATGCATGGACCAGATTAGGCCCACAGGCCGGGGGTTGTGAATGCCTGCTACAGAGGTAGAACCACTACTCTAAATCAGGCCAGAATCCATCTAACTGAACAAGAGACCTTCCAAATACAGTAATACCTCATATAACATTAGTATCGAATAACACTAAAATTGCATAACATTAAGGAATCTGGGGGGAAGAATTGCATCAGATAACATTAAGATCCTATGGGATGCTTCAGATAACAACCGCTAAAGCCTGTGTGGTTACAATGTATCTCTATGGATCCCATAGGATTTTAACATGCATCAGATAACACTAAAAATCATATAACACCAAGACTTGTGGAACCAAGTTTTAGTGTTATATGAGGTTTTACTGTAATACGGAATCTATCATGCCTGGTTTCAACTTCAACATTTTAGCCCCCATCCAGTCGATTATTGTGGCCAGGAAACTGTCCAGAACCTGAATATCCTCTGCAAATGATGAAAAGGAGATATAAGAGTAGCTTTCTTTTTCTTCTTCCTGTGCCGTATCTGATACCAAATATTGGCAATCATTACAGGGATTAGCCATGATGACTGTCCTGCAAATATAATGTTGTGGCCTTTCATCTGCCTTGATGGCACTGTACTCAATCAATCAAATCTTTCGAATCTTTATTACGGTCCAAGACCAGCATAGAACAGCAAAAGGAACAGAAGTTAAAATGGGTGTACTTAAAATATATCAGGAGACAAAAGTTAAAAAGGACCATTTCTGCTCACAGTTAAGGAGTAGCAAAATTAGTACATAAGATCAATAATGTTACAACTACTACTAGCACTGTACTCCAAATCTTTATATAACCTCACCCAGTGACTTCATATAATGTTAAACAACATAGGGGAGTGATGATGAACCTTGGCACTCCAGGTGTTCTTGGACTTCAATTCCCAGAAGCCCAAGTCAGCACTCCTGCTGATCAGGACTTCTGGGAATTGAAGTTCAAGAACACCTGGAGTGCCAAGGTTCGTCATCACTGGCATAGGGGATCTCAACCCCTGCGGTACCCCCTACTGCTGTACTCAAGGGGCCAACACTGTCTCCCCCAGCTGCACTCTTTGGGCATGACCTCCAAGAAAAGACCAGACCCAGCCAAAAGCTGAACCTCCAATGCCCAATCCCAACAACCTGTACAGGAGGATACCCTGATCAATGGTATCAAAAGCCACTGAGAAATCCAGGAAGACAAACAGAGAAGCACTGCCCTCATCAGTCTCCTGAAGAAGGTCATCAAGCAGAGAGACAAACACCATCTCAGTACCATGGCCCAGCCTGCATCCTGACTGAAATGGATCTAGACTATTGGTATCCTTCAAGAATGCCTGCAATTGGTCTGCAACCACTCTTTCCACCAAGCAGCCGGTAAATGAAATGTTAAGACAATAGCCTAAAATTCTTCATATCTTCCATGGCCAGGTTCAGTATTTTAAATATGGGGCAGCACTCTAGTCTCCTTCAGGGCAGTTGGCATATGTCCTTCCTTAAGAGAGGCATTATTTGCATAGGCCATTCAGTTGTCACCACCTCAGTTTCTTTTAGAAGCCTCAAAGGGAATAGGTCCTGTGGAACCTTATCAGGTCCATGATCCTTTAATGGTTGGCCATCTGAATCAGTCCATTCTCCTGGGGGATGCCAAAGCCAGGGCAAAATTTAACAGGTAGTAATCTGATAATGAAATTGTCAGAGCTTTCAATCCATTACCTTCTTATCATCCTCACTCTGTCTTCCCATGAACATTAGGTCCAGAGCATGACCTGCAATGTATGTGGGTCCAACAACATGCTGGGACAGGCCCATGAAAGTCATGGTTTCATGAATTCAGGGGGCTTGACCTGATACCGCTGTTTCCGCATGGATGCTAAAGTCCCCCAAAAGAAAAACTTGGTGGATCTCAGTACTGCTGTGGAGATGTCTCCACCATCTCTTGAAGAGAGAGAGTACTGGGTTGTGGGGAGAAAGGTAAACCAGTGCAATCCCCAAACTATCCAACAACATATGCAGGACTTCCAGACCCTCCGCCAACAGGACAGATACTTTGCTGATAATGTTGACGGGTGGGAAAAGCTGGGAGAGAGCCGTCCCTCCATCAGTGCCCACCAAGGTATCAGTAATACGTGCCAGGTTGACCCTTTTATTGACAATCAGATCACAGATCAACTGGGATTTATTTTGAATCAACTTGGTGCTAATCAACAGGAGGGATATTGTGGAGGGTAAATGGCTGAGATGGCTACCTCACAACTCATGGGAGAGAAAGGGGTTAGAACATAGGATAACAATGTCAAGGTATTAATTATACCATGAGCTTAGTTTAGTTTCAAAGACCTTGTCTGTTCTTATTGGTAGATTATCAACAGTCAGCAGGAAATGTTTGTAAGAGGTCAGCACCAAAGCCTCAAAAAGTTCAGAGTTTAATTTGAGAAATTTGTAGGAGTTGTATTACAGTATAAATGAATTTAAAAACCCATACAGTAATACCCCGGGTAACGCGAGTACCGTATAGCGTGGCATACCCTGCGCTAACCCCCACCAACACGTGCGCGCCTGCAAGCCACCAGAGGTTCCGAAAAGATAAGGATCTTTACACTTTCGGAACTTCGGGAGAGGAGAGGCGCCTTTCCGCGGGGTCTCCCTGGCTTGGGAAAGAGGCGGCTTGGCCGAAATTCCCTCCCCCTGCGCGGGGGTGAGGATTTCGACCAAGCCGCCTCTTTCCCGGGCACGCTATAGCAACGTGGATCGCAAGTCAAGGCAATTGCCTTGACTTGCGATCCGCGTTTCGCGCGCCTGGGCAAGTGTTGGCTTTTCCGAATTCCCCCCTCCCCCAGGCACCCAAACTTCTCCGCCACTGTTCTTTTCAGTTTTAAACTCTGTTATTAAAGTTAGCAAGAACAGCTATCTGGGTGCCCAAACTCCCATCGCAAAGTGCCTAAACGCGGATCGCAAGTCAAGGCAATTGCCTTGACTTGCGATCCGCGTTTCGCGCACCTGGGCAAGTGTCGGCTTTTCCGAATTCCCCCCTCCCCTGGGGGAGGGGGGAATTCAAAAAAGCCGACACTTGCCCAGGTGCGCGAAACGGGGATCCCACGTTAAGGTAAGGGATCAAAGTGGGAGGTGGCACCCTCCACTTTGATACCTTGCCTTGACGTGCGATGCCCGTTGCTATACCCGTAGAAGAGGCTCCCGCTGGCGCGCCTTTTCGCGCGCGTGCGAGTGCCTCTTCTCAGTTTTTTTTAGCGTTGTTGGATCAATGTATCGAACAACGTTAAAAACCGGACTACGTCATGACTCGTGGAACCATGTCATAACATTGTCCGGGGTTCTATTGTATTCTGATGTTAGGATATTGCTATGTGGTTATAGGGTCATGGTTAGGTCATGACAAAACTTTATCAGGTTAACCACTAGGTGGCCAAAAATGGAGGGAAAATGTAATAACTAGTCTGTATTGTTACTAGGTGGAAACAGATAGTGGTTGGTTGAGGCCTTTATTGAAACTATGTCCCATTTCATTGGTTAAAGCCAGTGAGGGGAGGGGAAACACTGTTATTCTGGAACAAGAAATAGAATATAAAAAGGAAGGTAGATTGCTATAGAAGGAGGAGGGGGAAAACTAGAATAGAATGGACAGGGCATAAGGAAAATGGACTTCTGGGAGAGTGTTGCTATTTTTGTTTTGATTAGTCCTGTTTAGTAATCTGTAACTGAACAAATGGATTGTACTGGTAAACTTGCAACAAACCAATGTTCTTTTTATGACTAAGTCTGATTCTATTAAAAGAGTAGAAGAATAGAGTGAATGCCATGGAGACGCCTCAAAGCTACCAACGTAAATATTCTCTCTCTCTCTCACTCTTTTTGTTCAGAGTCACTTTAATTAAGTGTTTACTCTGGTACTTGCTGGAAGTGGGCAAGTGTCTACCAGGAGAAAGGCAGGTTTTGACGGGTTCATTCTTTAGTCCCCGCAATCCTGGTAGTTCAAAGGATCACCTTGGTAATGGAACTGGAGGAGCCTAGGTGAACATGAGAGCCAGGGCAAAGGACGAGATATTGAATCACTGATAACAAACATCAAGACTATATTCTTCTATAACGAACATCCGTTCTCATGGGGTGAGGTATCATCAGTATGCAGATGATACCCAACTGTATATCTCAGCCCATGGGGACCCTAGCGATGCAGTGGAAGTCCTTTCCAGGTGCCTGGAGGCTGTCAAGGTCTGGATGGGGACAATGGGCTACAACTGAATCCTGGCAAGACTGAGTGGCTGTGGGTTGGGGGTCCTGTGTTATCTCAGGAACTACCACCTTTGGTTCTGGACGGGGCAGTTCTGCCCCAAACAGACACAGTACATAACTTGGGGGTCCTCCTGGACTCGCGACTACTGCTCAAAGAGCAGGTGGCAGTCGTGGCCAGGAGGGCCTTTGCACAACTTCATGTGATTCACCAGTTACGGCCGTTCCTAGACCGGGACTCCTTGCTCATGGTCACACATGCCTTGGTCACCTCCAGACTAGATTATTGTAATGCGCTCTACATGGGGCTGCCCTTGGTGACCATTCGGAAGCTTCAGCTGGTCCAGAATGCAGCTGCACGAGTAGTGTTGGGATGCGGGCATTATGCCCATGCCTCACCACTGCTGAGGGAGCTGCACTGGCTCCCAGTTTGCCTCCGGGTGCAATTCAAGGTGCTGGTTATTACCTTTAAAGCCCTACATGGTAGTGGTCCAGGTTACTTGAGAGACCGCATCGTCCCAAGGACATCTACCCAGCCCACCAGAGCGGACCAGAGAGGCTCTCTGGTTGTGCCATCAGCCAGAGAGGCGCATCTCTCTGGCACTAGAAGGAGGGCCTTCTCGGTGTCCGCTCTGGCCCTGTGGAACCTCCTCCCGATAGAGCTACGCCTGCAGACGGAGTTGCTGTCCTTTAGGAAAGGAGTGAAAACCTGGCTGGCAGGTCTGGTCTGGAGAATGGATGGTTCAATTTCCCCAGCCAGTTGGATGGTTTGACCCCCTGTACGTCCAAGTTATAACACCTAGCTTTTAATTAAGTTTTTTAAAGTTTTTAATTTTTGAAGTGATTTTAAAATTGTTGGAAATCGCCCTGGGTCCCTTCGGGGAGGAGGGCGATAAACAAATACAAATAAATAAATAAATAAATAAATAAACCCCAAACTAGCATCCCTTCTCCTTTTGCCCCAGATAACAGAAATGGATTTTGCCAAGTCCATAATCGCATAAAGGAACCACAAGTTGATCTGACTGTAATGAATGGCCCAAACACCATTCTAGAAAAAAATCCCTAAACTAAACTAATATAATAAATCCAATATAAATATTGCTAAAATCCTGTCCAAAATAATGCAGTTGGGGGAGGGGAGAAAAAAACACACAATACATCTACTGCAAAATTAGTAGAAATACAGTCAAACCTCGCATAAAGAGCGTCTCGCTTAAAGAGTAACTCGCTTAAAGAGCAGAATTTTCTCTGAATGTTCGCTTCACTTAACAAATAAAACCAACCAAAAACTCGCTTAACAAATAAATCGGGGTTCGCAATCCCCCTCCCCCCCACAATTGGTCATTTACAATGGTGTTTCGCTTAAAGAGCAAACTCACTTAAAGAGCAATCCTGTGGAACACATTATGCTCTTTAAGCAAGGTACAACTCTAACTACAAATTAAAGACTGATAATTTGATTATTAATTTGGAATGTACATTTAAATGAATCTGTTCATTACAGATATTAAAAACTAATGCAATGTAGTTGCCTAGAACATAGGATTAAACACTATTAATATACTTTTGCATTAACCTGATTACAATGATGGTAATGCATTTATTAGACCACTACAATATTACAATTAGAAGCTAACTTTCAACTCCTACAGGAGCCTTCATTAAGTTGGACATTACAGAGCTGGGGTAGTGCAGAAGAAAAATAAGTTTCAAAAATCATTGCTCCATGTATATATACAGTAGAGTCCACTGTTTAGAACATTTTCCTTTAAAACTATTTGGGTTTTAATGGGGACTGAAGAATCAATTCAGAGTAAGAAAGTTCCAGGCTTTCCCTCTGAGGATGTAGATTAGTGTGTCCCTCTTGGTCCTATTAGACTAAGGGTTCACAACCTGGCCGACCCCCAATGCCAGTGATGGGATGTAACAGGTTCTCACCAGTCCGCCAGAACCGGTAGCAGCTTTTCCCAGTGTCCCGGAGAACCGGTAGCAGCTTTTATTGAGGGGGGGACACCACCTTTGGGGCTTACCTTTTCACTGGTTCTCCCACTGCGCATGCATGTGTGTGCTTATTTTTATTTATTTTTTCCTTTGGCCCCGCCCACATCATGATGTCATGACGTTAGCTCTACCCACACTGTGATGACGTCAAGGTGCAGTAGTAAAATTTTTGACATCCCACCACTGCCCAACACCATCCCATCCTTTTTAAAGTAGTTCTGCTCTGGCCATTTAAATCTGCAGGAGGCACATTTAGAACTAAGCGATCTCAAAAATTCCTCATCTCAAAGTCAAGTCCTTGCTCTTTAAAAAATAAAAACATTTGGTCACTTAGTTTCCCTAGTGCTAAATCAGCAGGACTTTTAAAGAAAAAAGAAAGCATGAAAGCAACAGGGATTAAGTAGGACTTCCGCTAGCATTTTTTAAAAAACAACAACACGTTACTTCTTTAATACCTTTTCTTGACTTACTACCTGCTCGGTTGCCACCAACGTTCATATTCTATCAGCCTAACTATTTTCCTTTTATGTGCAGGGGGGAGAACTGCTTACCACAAAACACGGCCACAAGAAATCATATTCTGACTTCCACAACTGCTATGCACACTAGGCCAAAACATTTACATGACTAAACAACCATAATGAATGAAACCCAATGTGAAATTAAATTTGCACTTTACCTGTTGTGAACTGGGGCTTGCAGGGCGGCTCCTGTATGGACATGGGGAAGTTAGCAGAAGCAGGAGATGACTGAGCTCTAGAAAGTGGCCGATGCCCTCCAAAGGATACTGGGATGCCAGCAGATTCCATGGAAGCCTGGTAGTTCCTCAACTGGTGAATGCGTTGCTGTTCCAGTAAAAGGGCTTGCTGTTAAAGAGAATAAATTATAGTATGATTTCAAGGATTGACAAATGAATTTTACTAAGTTAGACTGGAGTTACAGTAGCATTTTTCACCTATCAATGGGATGTGTAAGTTAGTTATGTATGTGTCAAAAGTATGGATTTATCCAAAGCTTTTTTAAAAAAGTATTTTGTGCATACCTTTTTCAGGTAAGAGAGGACAAATGCCAAAGAGAGTTTCCTGATTAGAGCCAGGTAGAAAAGCTAAAGGAGATCAATGAAATGTCACAATCTGTACAGAATCTAAATGAACACTTGTACATGAGCACTCATGGTAGTTGGTTTGGTTTCCAGTTCCCTGACCATCCTCATTGGCTTCTTCTGAACATGTTGCACTTTGTTGACATCCTTCACAATGTGCCACGTCCAGAACTGGACACAGCAGTCTAAATCTGGTCAGATTAGTGCCGAACAGAGAGGGGATTGGTACCTCATGGGTTTTGGAGACTATCCTTCTGTTAATGCTGCCTTTTTCTGCAGCCACTTCACACTGTTGATTCATTCAGTGTGTGATCTATAAAGCATTACTGAGTCAAGTATCTCTCATCTTGGAACTGTACATTTGGGTTTTTACCTGTAGATGTAGAACTTTCCACTTATCCAGGTTAAGTTTCATTCTGTTCTTTTCAGCCAGTATTCTACCCTATCAAGCTATTTTTGAATTCTGATCATGTCTTCAAAAGTATTAGTTGTTCACCCAATTGTGTCATCTACAAATCTAAGTATTCACTGCACTCCCTCCTCCAAGTCATTAATGAAAATCTGTAAGTACTAACCCAGGACTAAGCCTGACGGTACCCCACTTGTTGCACCCTCCCAGACAGGGAAAAATGCATGCAACATATTGTGCCTCTAAGGAAAAGGAAAGACAAACATACAAGCCTCCAGAAAATTAAAACGGCAATAGCATACTGGCTTACCTGTCTAAATAGCTGCTCCTGTTCTGCTTGCCCCAGCCCTGGCTCCAATTCTTGTTGCAACTCTCCATCTTCATCACTCTCCACGGGTTCTTGCTTCACCTGGACCATGTTGGTTAGCCCCTGAACCTCCTTTTGGTTTGATATCCTGTCTATATATGGGTCTTCTAAAAATGCCTGGTGTTCTCGTAATTCTTCTTCAGTCTCTTCAGGATGGCTTTCATGCTGGCGGGAAGACTCATTTGATTTTGGTATCATCTGAAAATATTTCCAAAATTTAATACCAAAGTGTAGTAATAATAAGAAATAAACAGTTTTAGCAAGGAAACTATTTTCAATTGTGAAGAACGGAAGAAAATAAAAGAAATATTCCACAAATTAAATCTTTTAGTTTATTCAGTTATTTCTATAAACACGAAATGCCAAGCTCAGGAAATAAGATAATCTTGTTCTGGAAAAATTGCAAGAAGTGGTAATTATGTCTAAATGCTGCTAGTTCAGAAGCTCTACATGCTAATGCAACAGACATGAAAAAGTGTCTTGAAAGAGAGTAACCTCAGATCTGCTGTTACCATAGGCTTGAATGAAGGTTTGGTAAGCTAACTGAGCGCTTGCATTAAGAACCATGGATATCAAGATAAGTATTTTTCAAGGCTTTAAGGAAGTCCTTCACAGTTGAGTACTTCAATATTTCAGCATTTTTGGACACTGGAGGTTGTTTAGCTACTATTGCCAAAATATAAACTCAGAGTGTAGAGGTGAGAAGACCAGATTCCTTTATGGTCAGAAAGGCAGGACAATTTTAGGAGAAGTCTTATGGACTGACCTACCTACGTTAAATGAAGCGTTCATAAAGCAAGGTACCACTGTAAATTATTTACTTTCAAAGGGATTGTATTACCTATGGCAGGGGTTCCCAAACTACAGCCCACAGGTTGAATCCAGCCCGCTCCACTCCTGGAAACAGAAGCAAAACACACCCTGCATGCGCAAAATGCTGCTGTAAATGCAACCACAGCTGTCGTAAGTGTGTTCATGACAGTCACGGGTGCATTTGTGGCAGAATTTTGAGCATTTGTGGGCATATTTACTTGCTTCCAGTGGGAGGAACCATGTGACTGGCCCACGGCCCAAAAGGTTTGCCCATCCCTGACCTATGGCTTACAGTAACTCCAGTGTTAAGGGCTGCTCTACAAAATACATTTCAGAGCAGCAAGTGAAATCCCCATGGAAATAACAGCTCTAAACTAAACCAGTATGCTAGTTTGAAATGAGGTCCAGGTCTGGCACATGTATAATGGCATACGTCCAAAAGTACAAAAATGACGTCAGTGGCTTGTGTAATCATCTTCCCTTTGCTGTGTTCTATAAACAAAGTGCTTTCCCACCCCCACCCCCTTAATTGTCTCCCTTTTTTCTTGCTGGAAAAACCCTGCATAAACAGCCAACGCTTTAAACTTGCAGTGATTTTTATTTTATTTTTATTTATTTTATTTTATTTCATTTGTACCCCACCCTCCTTCGAAGACTCAGGGCAGCTATTGCTTTAATCATAGGACAAACCACCTATCTACTTCAAATTGAAAACCTAATATTTAGAAAGCCAAGCTTGATGACTGATTTCTCTCTTCATACCAAAAAAGTCTTCTGCCAAACAAGGAGAGAAAAGAAGAGAAGTAGGGAGGGATGCCACAGCTGAAAAGAATCAATTGAAAAGTATGTCACTTTAAGAAAACTGAATGGCCCTTTAAAGAAAGCTTGGCTTACATTTCTAAAGACTGTTTTGAGTCAAATTATGGGTGGCAACTTGTGTTTTTTGTTGGGGGGGGGAGCAGTGCAACAATGTGTTATTAACTGTAAATTCTTTGGAAACTTGTTTCTTCTTCTTGTTGTGCCATATCTGATTCTGAATATTGGTGATCCTCATGGCGATTGGCCATGAAGACTGTCCTGAAAATATAATGCCGTGGCCTTTAATCTGCCTTCCATATTACAACATGACACCCATACCACTGATTCAGCTCCATGAGTCACTTTCTGGCCCTGAGCCCTCTTGGCATGCAAAGTCCTCCTCAGGCTAGTATTGATGATGAAGCTGCTGCTATCCATCAAGATGTAATCAAGTGGGATTTAATCCACTTGGGGACCATCACCCTTCCCTGCGGACTTCAGCACCCAAAGCCGTTAGTCCTCAGGATTTTCAGGTTAGTTAACCGCTGCCTGATGCTCAGTGTTGAGTCGCTAGCAGTATGGTTGACTCTATTACCATAGAAGGATAACCTGGCCAGATTGAGGAAGCTTGTTTAGACTGAGTTAATGGCCTTTTAAAATTCCTACATATGAATAGGAGTTCACTTTTTGAGTAATAAAAATTATATGGCACGGGGGAGGTGGCATCAGGATTTTAGAGATGTTTAGGTGGGGTATGGCCATTGTATTACACCAAGAGAATGAGTGTGGTACAGTGGATATAGTAATAAACTAGGACTCAGGAGACCTAGGTTCAAATCTCTACTCAGCCATGGAAATTCACTTGGTGGAAGGCATTCATTACACTGCACTGCGATTTTGCTACTGGGAATAACACATATGATTTACATGATATTGAGTGTGCTGATTCCAAATTTGAACTCAGAATTTGCCTATCATATACAGAGAGCACATAATGCGCAATGCAGGGATGGAGGAATCACAATTTGGGATCAAAATTGCTGGGAGAAACATCAATAATTTGAGATATGCAGATAATACGACCCTAATGGCAGAAAGTGAGGAGGACTTAAAGAAGCTCCTGATTAAGTGCAAAAGCTGGTTTAAGACTCAATATAAAGAAAACCAAGATCATGGCAACAGGCCCTATCAGTCCCTGGAAAATAGATGGGGAAGAAGTAGAAGCAGTGACAGATTTAACTTTCTTAGGATCAAAGCTCACTGCAGATGGTGATTGCAGCCATGAAATAAAAAGGCGACTGATTCTTGGGAGACAAGCTATGAGAAACCTGGGGAGCATAGTGAAAAGCAGAGACATCAAATTGAAAACAAAAATTCGTATAGTCAAAGCAATGGTATTCCCAGTGGCAATGTATGGTTGTGAGAGCTGGACCAATAGGAAAGCAGAGCGCAGAAGAATAGATGCCTTTGAGATGTGGTGTTGGAGGAGAGTTTTGAGAGTCCCCTGGACAGCAAGGAGAACAAACAGGTCAATCTTAGAAGAAATCAAAGCTAACTGTTCCTTAGAAAAGTAGTAAAGATGAAGCTAAGGTACTTTGGACATCAAATGAGAAGAGAAGACTCACTTGAGAAAGCCTTGATGCTTGGAAAGGTCGAGGGCAAAAGAATAAGGGGGCGGCCAAAAATGAGATGGCTAGATGGTATTGTGGACACAATGGCACAGAGCTGAGCGAGTTGAGGGGGATGGTGGAGGACAGGGGTGCCTGGTGGACAGTCGTCCATGGGGTCGCAAAGGGTCGTAATCGACTGTGCGACTGAACAACAACAACAACAACAACAAATACAGTTTTTAAGGCGTGCTATAACTGTTCAAGTGGTCTGTAATTGGGTAATGTATTTTTACATTGGAACATTGTAACAGTTGCAGCTACCACTATGCCTGCTGCCGCCTCAGCTGAATCAAGTCCCCTGGTGGCATGCATGTTCCAGCAGCGGCCAGGCATGTCTGGGCAACTCAGTGAGCAACGGCCACAAATAGGTATATAAGACGAGATGGACTGAGGGCTTGTCTCTAGTGCAAAACCATCTTATTAGATCGCACAGCTAGGCCATAGTGAGTCTGGTTTTGAGCTAAAGATGAGTAGGCAGCTGTGATAAAAAAAACAGACAATTTTTGCTACATTTGTGGCAAATATACCCCACATGATCAACGCAAGAACCTAACCAAGAGAGTGAGATTTGCTAACTTAAGATCCTGATGTCTTAGGCAAAATCGGACATCACATTTGGATTCAGCACACTTAATTTAGAATAGGACACATGGATTAGACCAAGTAGCAGACAATATTTATTTTTTGTGATGCAGTGTTGTATACCTCATTAGGGTTGCTATAAGTCAGATGCCCGTTGATGGCAAAAAAAAAATATTTTTAAAGAATAAACTAAGAGTAGTAAGATTCTATATACAAATATAAAGGTAAAGGTTTCCCTTGCTCGAAAGCCAGTCATATCCGACTCTAGGGGTCAATGCTCATCTCTGTTTCTAAGCCGAAGAGCCAGCGCTGTCTGCTTCTGCAGATGTTTCCATGGTCATGTGGCAGGCATGGAACGGTTACCTTCCCACCGAAGTGGTCCCTATTTATCTATTTGCAATTTCTTGTTTTCGAACACAAGTATTAGCGTTCTCTGGTTTTTAACGTTGTGCGATGCATTGATTGCATGTTTAAAAAAAGCCCTGTTCCCTTTCCGAAGAGGAAAGGGATGTCCCAGTTTGCGATCACCTTTTTGCTTGGGGAGAGAATGTGCCCTCCTCCCCAAGGAAACCGGAAATCCCACGCTGGGACCACCATTGTCTGGGGAGGGAGGGTGCGTGTGCCCATTCTTCCCCCAAGCAAACCAGCGGTCCCACGCTGGGACCGCCAGGTTGTTTGGTGGGGGAGAGCACAAACACCCATTCCCCCCCCCCCAAGCAAACCGGAGATTGCACACTCAGACTGCCGTGTTGTTTGGGGAGGAGGGCGTGCGTACCCATTTTCCCCCAACCAAACCAGTGATCGCATGCTCAGACTGCCGGTTTGGTTGGGGGGAGAACAGGCGCGCGTGCCCTCCCCCCCAACCAAACTGCCGCTCTGAGCGGAGATCTCTGCCCCAAAGCCCGCAGGGCTGCTCTCCAGCCCTGCGGGCTTTGGGGCAGAGATCAACATTGGGGAATTTGAGGCAAACTTTTGCATCACACGACGTTATCTTAACACTGTGCGGTGAAAAAGTTTGTCTCAAATTCCCAAATGTTATCTGGTTTTAGCGTTGTGCGGTACAAATGCAAACCGGGGTATTACTGTACACAAACACACATAAACACACACTACAATAAAGAATCCTACCCTTTGTGTTACTGTACTCGTGCCTACCTAAAATGGAGTTTTACCACATATGCATTTAGAAATAAAATTACAGGTTATCGCACTACCCTCTCAAAGGTTAAACCAGGAGTTCGCAACCTATGGCCCGCGATGCCATTCCATCCAGCCTGTTGCTGCCTCTGCCGCAGCCAGAAGTGGACACATTTACATCAGCTGTAAAATGCAATCATGCAAATGCACCCACATCTGTCATAAAGGCAGAAGCGGGTGCATTTACGACAGCCATAAATGTATCTGCTTCCACTTCCACGGTGTGTGGTCTGGTCCGGTCAGCTGTCTGGGAGCCCAGGGCATGAAAAGGTTGGCCACCCCGAGTTAAGCAATCACATAGTCTTTCCAGCCACCAAAAACATCATAAATATCAATAGGTAACATAAAGAGGCTTTTCAGAATGAAAGGTAGGGAAAGGTGTACAGCAAAAACTTAAAATGAGCACCTATGATTTTAATTGTAATTATACTAGATTCCAGGTGCCAATAAAGTATTCCAGACTCTTCTTTTTATACAGGAACATATTCTGGTGAATGAATTACAGAAACATGTCTCAAACATTCAGATCATTGATTCTGAAAGGAATCGCTATCATTTCTAGCTACTTGGATTTAGGATGTCATATTTGGTACACATTTCTAGTGTGTCTCATTTTTCCCTGTATTATTTGATAACATCTTAGCAGTACACAATCCAAGGTTGGAGACTAATAGACACTAAAATATTATAAGTAGTACACATCGAGAGGAAAGACATTTCTAAATCAACACGTTAAAGAGCCAGCAATTGGCATACCTACCTTGTTAATGTGCAGCTGTTGCTGTTGAAATTGCTGTTTATGTTTTTCCAGGAATTGCTGATGCTGTTGTTGGATCACTAATTGCTGGAGCGCCTGTGTATTCTGGGGAAGAGGAGCAGACTGTGTGCGCCCCAAAGGGCGGTGTTGCCGCAGTTTATGTATTGAGGGAGAGAGCCGGTCTGCACCCACCAGGGATTGCGCATGGAGGGGAAGTGCCCCTAGTCCTGAAAGATACCAGTCTGAAGACAATATAAAAGCAAATAGTGGAAGAGGAGGAGAAGGAGGAGAGGAAGAGAAAAGGGGTTTGAGTAATGCTCACTGTAACAGTAACATGCATTGTGAACCCAGCTACCGTGTCATTTTGTGCTGCTGAAACATTTTTTAAAACGGCTGTAAAATAAAGAATATGGTAAAGTTGCCCTTTCTTGAAAGCCAGTTGTACCCAACTCTAGGGTTCATTGCTCATTTTCATTTATAGCCAAAGAGACAGTACTGCCTGCGTCTGCAGACGTTTCCGTGGACATGTGGCAGGCATGACTAGACACCAGAGGGCATGGAATGATGTTTACCTCCCCACCAAAGTGGTCCCTATTTATCTACTTGCATGTCTTGCTTTCGAACTGCTAGGTTGGCAGGAGCTGGAACAGAGAGGGGAGCTCACTCCATTGTAAGAAATGAAAGTTTTGATTCTAGTCTTTAATCAGAATGTTTGACTCAGCAAGGACTAACAGTGAAGTCCAAACCAAAAAAAATGTTGTAAGGAATTGGGAATAGACAGAAACCTATTGCAGAAGTACAACTGTTTTGGTCCAACTAACCTTAGATCTGAAGGGATAACTGGACCTTTCAGCAGAAAGCCAAAATGTACAGAGAATAACCAAAACCGGGTAGCAGCTGAGCTACCTTAGATTCAAATCTTTCTCAGTCCAGACTATGGTTAACTAACTCAGAAAGACATTCAGTTTGTGCAAGCTAAGAAGGGGGAAAGGAAGGTGATGGTAAAGCAGACAGGAGAGGCACAAGGTTTGTGCCTTAATAAAAATGTGCATCCAAACTAAGCATTTTCAATATAACCATGTATAGTCAACCAGCTTTTTTGTTACAACTTTATTTATTCTCACCTGGGACTAAGGAGTTTTGTGCAGTTTGTTGTTCCAGTAAGACCATGTGCTGAAGAAGAGGGTTGTGTGTATTTCCTCCATCCCTTTCCACAGCAGTGCCGCTCATATAAGGAGTGAGGTGGGTGCCAGGAAAGATGGAGATTCGCTGTTGTAACGATGGAATAGCCAGTCTTTCACCATCTTGCTGTCCTGATCCACCCTGCAAGCACACCACAAATAAGAAGATGATCTTATAAATCGGTTTAAATGTAACCATAACCCCACCCTCTCCCAAAATGTACATGAAACATCACTTACATTGGATGGGGCAGTTGCAGGCAGTCCTAATGTTATATTGGGCAAGGAGGGAGATGTGTACAGTGGAAGTTGAGTTACTGAGCCTTCACGATTTACAAGTCTATGAGCCAAGGTGGTCTGAAAGCAAACAAAAGTTACTATCTTAGAAAATGGAATAACTCTACACAAGAAACAAACACTTGTGTAGAATTATGAGTTACTAGGATTGGCCTCAATCTTTTCCACAAGAGCAGTGGCTTGTTGAGAACACATGGTGGGAGGAACCATTAGTTAGTTATTTAGTAAGTCTGCTTTTTTTTTTTTTTTTGGTACAATTATTCCTGTCACTTAAATGCAATGTCAGATCATTATAACAACAAAAGGAAAGGTTACCTACCTGTAACCGTAGTTCTTCAAGTGGTCATCAAGGGCAGCCCCATGTAGAGCGCATTAATTCCTAGAATCCCTCAGCAAGCATGGCTATTGGAACCACTGCTAGTTAGGGAATTTGAGGGGTTTCAATATAAAATAGTAACATTTCCAAACTCTATCCATTATTCACATTCTGGGTGTGGGTGATAACTCATCAATGAGAAGGACAAGTGAACACGCTATGATGTATGCACATCACTTTGAGAATAAGCCCCATTAAATTGTTGGTGGCAGCACCTGCATTACGGAATCTATTACCATTTGAACTGCATCAGGCCTCATAATTGGATGTATTAAAAAGCAACTAAAACACTTTTCTTTCAAGAGGCTTTCAGAGACATCCTCCCTAGAGCTGAGAAGAAGTTTGATTAATCTGTGAGATGATCATGCCTCGGACATTGCCAATACTGAATGTTGACTGTTTACTATTTGTGAATTATTTATTCGTTTGTTATTGTTTATGAGTTTAGCATTTACTTTGTTATGTCTGTAAAATTTGTAATATTTTAGTGCTTGTACACCATCCAGAGTAGGAAAATATCCTAGATAGGCAGTATATAAATAGGATTGATTGAATGACTGATTGATTGATGGATCAACTGATTAAGCATTTCACTATCAAGCTAAAGCAGTGACCCTGAGCAGCTTTGAAATAAGTCTTAGTAAATTTAATGGTGTTTGTGTAGCACTGGCCTACAGGTAAAAAACTCATAATTCTCTTTCTGCATTCTACCAACTTCTTTATACACCATGTATTTCATTATTTACAAGAGTAACATAATACACTTAAGATAAACAGGTTGCAGATACAAAACTACCCTGCAATGTCAAGACAAAAGTTATGTAAGCCATTCAATTTTTTACACTAAAAACATTTTTAAATAGCAAATAAATAGGAGTACATGGAAAACTGTGGAAGACAGGCTAGGGGAGATTGAGAGAGCAGAAAAACAGAGGAAAGCAGCTCTGTAGTTAAAAATATTCTAAAACGTTTGAAACAACATATTGCTATCTTCTCCTTGATTGGGCAGTCAGTAGTATACTCCCAACTATTGTGTTACTTTTGGGTCCCCCCCCCCAATTATATTAATTCAGATGCTCTCAATGAGACAATCAAGTTTATATTTCTCTATTTCTATGCAGACACTGTGCGACTGAACAACAACAAAAAATATGGAGATTGTGTTCAACTGTTTTCAGCCCAATGCTCAAGCTGTTCAAGATCTTTTTAAATTTTGTTCCTATCTTCCATGAAATTAGCTATTTTGCCCAATTATTAAGTTTGGTTTTGGGTGATGAAAATGGAAGCCAGTACTGTCTTATTGTATACAAGAAAGGTTTTTGATTCTACAGGAAGTAGGTGAGACTGAGGATGGCTTTTCTAAGATTGCTGCGTTAAGGATAAGTGATGTACTCCACTGAAGAGATGCCACCACCCATTGATCATTAATGGGTGGTGGCAGCTCTTTGCTATTCAACTGAAGGGGCTTGGCTATTTATATACATTTTGCATATGGACAGAAATCTTTAGATGCAGTGAGCGGAATGGTATCCCCCACTGCCTCATCCAATGAAGATGTAAAAAGGGGAAAGGAGATACAAAGTCCTCATCCATTTTAGAGGCCAGAATGGCATGCAACACACTTGGGTTAGAGACTTTCCAGAGCCTGACAGCAGGATGGCCTGGATGAAAAGAGGAGGAATTGTCGTAGTGGGTGTGTATATAAGATGGAAAATGGTGCCAGCTTTGGTGCCAAGGATGAGGGCACCAAGAAGTCTGATACCAACATCTAGTAAAGCAGAAGAGAAGAGGCTACATGGCACTGTAAGATATTAATGGAGGCAGCAAGAAGAAGCAATGGTCTTTTCAATCCAATGGATACTGGTATCAAAAGGAACTATCTCCTAATAGTACCAGATGAAGGTAGTCCATCTAGGATTACAAAAGGAACATTCACAATCAATGGTAACAGTCCTGATGGTCCTCTGGATGGGGGAACCAAGGTTGATGATGATAATCTTCTGGATAAGAGTTCCATTACTGATGAGAGGCTGGGCATGTGGATAAACAATTGTAATTATACAGCTCTGTAACATCTATGTCACTGGCAATTTCAAGATGAGTACGGTAAAGCCCTGTTTTATGGGGAAAGTCCATTCTGTAGCTTTTTCCTTAGTTCATTTTTTTTCTGTAAAATGAGGCATTCCCAGAAGAATGCATGGAGGGAACCTAGAATGGCTGTGGGTGGTTTTTTATAGCCCACCAAGCGCAATGCGCTCTGGGAAATCACATTCTATAAAACGGATTTTTCTGTAAAACAGGATGCGCTTTCAGCAACAACAAAAAACCTTCTGTAAAACGGGGTTTCTGTAAAATGAGGCTTTTGTATAAAGGGGTTTTAATGTATTTTGGATGTGTCTATGTGCAATTGGCCACTATAAGTGGTGTCACAACCAGTTATCACAGTATTATAGATAGCCATCATGTTACAAGTTGGAATCCACCGATCCTGAACAGAGTGTTGATCTCAAGTCATCCATGGACCCTAACAGGGAAGACTGTTGACTGTACCAAGGATATCTAGGCTACCTTCTGCAAAGATAGAAGGTAGCTCTGCAGCTCTGATGTGAGTTTGATCTCCGATGTTTCTGACAGAGATGTAGGCAAAGTAGATCATGTCTGCAGAAAGTATGTTTGAAGGTCAGATAGGCCCAATGCTAACAACATCATCTGTAGTACTAGAGGGTTTGCATTTGCTAGCTGTACCGAAGTCAAAACTAGAAAAACCTGACAAATCAGCTGGGCTGGATACTATGGGGGGAAACAGCTACTGTGCCATGTCCTGTCCAATATTCAGTACAAATAAATCAGTATGCTGAGGTAAAATATTTGCAATGTTTATGTCAAGCTGGACTGACTAGTGAGCATGCCCAAAGATGTTTTATGTTTGTTCTTCTCAAATTTCAAAGTCTCTTTCCCAATGGGAGAGCTTTGCCTCTTGGACAAGGGTCTTCTGTCCCAAGGGGAAGGTGGTTTCTGCTGATGTTGAGGGCACTGCTCAAGTTTTGATCCAGAATGAGTACTCTGTACTGAACAGCTCAATACCAGGTATCAGGTTTTAGGCCGTAGAGCATGCCTTACAAATCCCAATCAATGCCAACTGCAGTGGCCTGTTCTGGTCTGCATGTTCTGCTATTTCCATTTTCTCTCTGAGAAAGTTTCTAAGTCTGTACTGACAAAAGCAGAGTCCCTGATAAATAAATGCCCAGCACCTTGAGCAGGATTAGGTGAAGCCGAATACACCCAAGCATACATAAGCAACACGTGTGTCTCCCTGTTGAGGTGGTGCCTCCACCATAGTATATGGTAGTGGGCCAGGATACCTCAGAGACCGTGTCACCCCAAGAACGTCTGTCCGTCCCACCAGGGCGGATCGGAGAGGCTCTCTTGCAATTCCATCAGCTAGAGAGGCTCACCTCTCTAGCACTAGGAGGAGGGCCTTCTCCGTGACTGCCCCGGCCCTATGGAACCTCCTGCCAATCGATCTACGACAACAGACAGAGCTCCTGCCCTTCCGGAAAGGCCTTAAAACCTGGCTGGCAGGACAAGTTTGGGGAACAAAGAATACTGGATCTTATGTTGGGTGGCTTATCAGTTGAGACAGCCACCCTTTGCTTAACCTTGTCCTGCTCTTTTAACAATTTTTGTAATTTTGTAACTCGAATATGTTTAATTTCCTTTTAACCTAACTTTTAATATTGTATTATTTTTTAACTATTTTTTAACTGTTAATAGGGTATTGTATTTTGATCGCTGGTCTTCAACTATGTATTTTTAAATTTTGTTGTGTAAGCCGCCCAGAGTTGGGTTTTTCCCGATTGGGGCGGGATAACAAGTTGGAACAAATAAATAAATAAATAAATAAATAGTCCATGCACTTCACAAAAAGCACCATGGAGACCACAGGCCCAAGCTGTGGCCAGTCAATCAAAAAGGAAGGTTAATTAACAGTAAGGATGTCTTTTCTCAAGTGAAAAATAAAAATGTTGAAGAGATTAAGTATAGGCACAATGTAAAAACACGAAAAATGATAAACTGAGAAGCAGCAGAGAACTGTTGCTGAGAAGATGCTCTTGTGGCCACTAAAAAGGGACTGGAGGGAATCGGTTTAGTGTGAAGGAATATGTGTGGTTGAGGGTGTGGGTGCTGCTATCATCAAAACCTGTCAGCTCTGGAATGTTCTGAAGACAATCTCTGTGTGGGCAGATGAGCACATTTATGTGATTCACAGAGACCAAAAGAGGAATACAGTAAAACCTCTACTTACGTAAAAAAAAATCTGTTCCATAGGCTTTTATGTAAATCGGTTTTTTACTTAACTCAAAGCAAACCCATAGGAAAATGATATTTATGTAAATCGAAGCAACCCCATAGGAAAAATGATTTTTTTTACGTGACTCGAAGCAAACCCTTAAGAAATTGTGTAATGTAAATCAGGACATTTATGCAAATCAGGACATGGTTTTAGTGCAAAAATCATTATGTAAGTCGAATTTTATGTAACTCGAGGAATATACAAGTCAGGGCTTTACTGTACAAACTTGTTCCATCTTCCACTTGACAGTCTTCCAAATATTTAAAGATGGCTATCCATCATCTCAGCCTTTTCTTTTTCAGGATACTATGCTTAAAGAAAAACTCTATAGCTATTACAATCTGGAGTGACAACAAACGGAAACATACACAGATTCTCTACATTTTTTTCCAATTGTACTTTTAAAACTGCCATCTGAAGTAAAACAGTCATTCTACATAATATATATTATAGCTGTAAAAGCTGTGAAGAAATAAGTTTAGATTTACAAAAGCAGTGCATCTTACCTCTGCTTGAATATTTGCAACTGATACCGTAATCCCATTCTCAGAACTTATATTACTGGAGCTATTGTTTGGAGAACTGGGACCAGATCCTGGAGCACTGTTACATGACGAGTCTAAAACACAATTAGAACCATTCACTGATTCCATTAATATTTGTCGTTACTGTTGGATAATGAATGCTAATAATGATTTTCTGTACCTACTACCATGTTTTACAAAAGAAAATGAAAATAAGGATGAAAAGTATTATACACTGTGCTTATACAGTGGCTTGAGAGATCCATGCTTCCTACATCCTCTCAGTCATTTATATGAATAGAAAGAACCCTTCCAAATAGAGAAGGAATTATAGATGCACCCCAATGGCTTTAACTAAATGAAATGATAAGAGATGCAAAGTATTATATGGTAACTTCTTAACATTAGTAGAAAAGCGCACTTATTCTAGAATTCAGGGGGTGAAATTAACAAAAAAAAACCCCTCAAGAAATGACTTCTAGTATATAGAGCATAATCTATTTACTGATCTATTTGCACAGTTTAAAAACCACTGGTTGTTTTATAGGTCTGCTTAATGAATGTTATAAAAACTATTAGACCTGCAACTCTACATATAGCTATATATAATGGCATCTCATTTATTTATTTATTTATTTTTATTTATTTTATTTCATTTGTACCCCACCCTCCTCCGAAGACTCAGGCCGGCTTTACAACTAAAAACAATTAATTAATTAATAGCAATTAATAGCATGTATAGCAACCACACATTTCAAATGGACTAATTTGGGAATTTAAAATAACTCGGTAAATTCTGCTAAAAGATGGTCACTATTCACTGGATACCAGAATGAGCCAAAAATGGCAATCATCATAACTGTTTTACTTTGGGAAAATGTTAATATAATTAATGTTTTGCAATTCATCAATTAAAGAGATAAAATTGACTGATACCTCTGCAACCTACCTGTGACATCTAAAGGACGCTTTTTAAGAGCTGTCACTACAGGGCCATCTTTTCGTCGTAACAATGGGCTGCTACGCCTTTCAGCAACCTTCTGCTTCAATCTAGATCGTAATTTGAGATTGGGTTCAGATGCTGAAATAAAAAAGGGATGAATACATTATTCTATCCAAAAGCTTTCTAACTTCTTGGAACAAAGTAAAACTTTTGGCTATGCCACAGCACATAAACCATGGAGGTTAGAGAGGGGAATTTTCCCTCCCAAGAATTTTGTGAGAATTCTTAAATCCTAATGACTGAGTTAGGCTACTGGTCTCTTTCATCTATAAAGTGAAAGCCTCTTTAATCCAAAATAAACAGGAATATGCACACAGGTTAACAACACCTCTTGCAAGAAAGTGCAGAAAATATTACTTGAAATTAAAGCTATGCAGATTTGTTTTTTGATTAAAACCCCCAGAAAATCCCAGGCAGCATTACAAGTGCCTGCCTAGGAAATTCTAGCAACTGCAGTCCAAAAATACACATCTGCAGTTTCACATTCCCCCATTATATTTAGCAATTTGACAAGATGAGGCACATTAGATAAATATCATAGCACAGATGAACCAACTATTAGACCATGAGATCATTCAGAAGAGGTTGGTTGGAGATAGTAACACAGATGATGTATTACTCGCTACGAAAGTGGAAGCTTTCTCTGAACTGTACACCCACATGTTAAGCACTTGAAAGCTGCTAAGCAATTTTTACAAGTTGCTGAATGCATTCATAAGCTAAGTATCAGTTCAGTGAGGAATAGATATTGCTAAAACATAACTGCTAGCTTTGCTACCCAAACAGATTTGTTTTTAACAGGAAGTGTTTACGTCAATTTCATCAGTGCAGGAATAGCAGCACTTTCCCCAGCATTTCACAAAAACAAAACCCAATGTGATTTTCTAAATTCTGCATTTTAAGCAAAAGGCCCCTACTTTTCCTATTTTCTAGAATCATTTTGCTAAATCTTTTCTTTCACATAATGGTGGAATGAATGAACAAGTACATAAACACTTAGCAGCAAGTGTGACTTATTTGGAAGACATTAGAATGCAGCTGATTAAACTGACCGAAGTATCATCAACTAACACCCTTTTGTTTAAGTTACATCTGTGGAAGGATGATGACAGGATCAGCAGGGGGAGATTTTCAGCAATTATACACTTCCTCTTTCCGTTCTGTGCTTGCCTGACTCGCAACTCATCTATTTTATTGCTTGAAAGCTATGATACAAAAAGGCAGAAGATTTTAATTACCAAGAATCTCTTGTTGCCAATAACAGGAGAGACTTTTCAGCAATTAAAGACTTCCTCCTTCCATCCCATGCAATGCAACTCAAGAGTTGTACAATCTGCTCAGTTTAGTAAATTCCACTAGAGTAGTCCATTGAATCAATTGAGATTTGGTAAATCAAATCCCTTGGAGTTGCAACATTATTATGCTAAAGTAAGTTACAATTAGAATAGGCCCACTTGAATCAATGAAACTTACAAGTTGACTCACTAATCTCCACTGATTCAATAGTTCCACTCTAGTGCAAATTATTACATTAAACAATATGATTTTGGCCAACAACTGTGTTACCAAAAAGCCTGTTACAATCCTGCTGTTGCTTTAATTTTGCAACTATAATTACACAAAGAGTTAAATTTATATGAATACCTGCCATTCAGACTATTACAATTTAGACTGTTTGGGGGATTCATAATTTTACTTTAAAAAAAATCAGATGGCAGCTTCTTTTCTAATTATTTGAAAGGTGAAACCTCAGTGTTACGATTACCAGGGGAGATATATGGTCATCCACCTGAACATCTGTATCAGAACAAGCTGTTTATAGTATAGTACTATTACTCTGATTACTCTCTTGCTGTACCTTCATCTCCGTTGTGATCAAAGAGGCAGCTATGTTATTCTACTGCAGTGATGGCGAACATTAGCACTCCAGGTGTTCTTGGACTGCAATTCCTAGAAACCCAAGTCAGCACTCCTGCTAATCAGGGCTTCTGGGAATTGAAGTTCCAGAACACGTGGAGTGCCAAGGTTCACCATCACTGTTCTATAGTGTGTGTGGTCAATGGCCTTGCCACCTGTGTGGCCTTGGGTAATCTACATAGTCTCAGAACTCCAACAGAAAACTTATAAATCACTTCTGAGTATTTTATACTATAAACTCCAATGAGGGTTGCCATAAAACAGAAATTATTCGAAAACACATGATTACTGTTACTGAACACAGCACAGATTGTAGGGAAGGGGACACAATGACGATTGATAAAGATCAAATTGACAACAGAATTACTAATGTGTCAGAAACTCTAGAGTCTTACTTACATCCTTCCCCTTACTAAAATGACTGTTTGTCTGGTAAGAATATGCTCATCTCTGAGGTACAAAGATGCTAAGCCAGGATGAAGCTTGGTTATTTTTCCCGATCAATTTCTGTTTCTGAGGCCAGAGTCATTAATCCTCTCCACATACAAGGCTGTAAAGAAAGCAGCGCTGTACCCCATCCCACAGAATATACTACATATAAGCCTTTGGCTAAACACAACTTTCTGTGTCTAAAGGAAGTGAATTATAATGCAAAACTGCTGTCACTGAAATATGTTCTTTAAGATGTTTTTATTTTTATTTTCTATTTTCATCTGTTCCGTTTGTCATTTGTTCTATTTCTGTTATACATCTTTTCATTGTGTTTTTCTGCTTGAAGATTTTTAAATGTCAACATTCACTGTTGGAAAACATAAACATTAAAAATGATGGAGGCATTACGCTTCATAAATACCTTAACGCACATGACATATAAAAACAAATTTGTTCATTAATGATAAGGAATATAGAGAATGTTTCATCCAACAACAATTTAAAACAAAAGATCTTAAACATTATATAAACAATTAGAGAGGATTTACCTGTTTTTCTGAGTGGAAAATCATCTTTGGAATCATACATCCCTAGTACAGGGTGATTGTAATTGCCTGATGCTCCACTTTGTGGCGGAGAGCTCTGATCAAGAGAACTATGTTGTGTTTTCCTAAGGAAAAAATGTATTACATAGGTCAACAATCTGTAGACTTTAAAATGACAGATTCAGAGTTCATACTTAATCCTTCTGGAAAACATGACACTTCTCTCTTCCTGTTCTCTCCTGCCAACTAGTAGATCATTCTAAATTATATTATTATTAATTATTAATTATTATTATTATTATTATTATTATTATTATTATTATTATTATTATTATTATTATTATTATTATTATTATTATTATTATTATTAAACTTATATGCCGCCCTACTCAGCGAAAACCGACTCATATCAATATGTACAAAATATTTCCATTCCTCAATTCTCCTACAACTGAATATGCATGAAGGTTAGGGAAATGCCATTGTTTGTGTGTGTTTTTTAAAACTTAACCTATTCAGCATTTTATAAGTAAGGAAAATTCTAACTTCACAATTAAAGCATTTTAAATATACAGTTGTACCTCGCTTAAAGAGCATAATGTGTTCCACAGGATTGCTCTTTAAGCGAGTTTGCCATTTAAGCGAAACACCATTGTAAGTTACCAATTGTGACTTCCGGGGGGGGGGGGGGTTGCGAACCCCAATTTATTTGTTAAGCGAGTTTTTGGTTGGTTTTAGTTGTTAAGCAAAGCTAACGTTCAGAGAAAATTCTGCTCTTTAAGTGAGTTACTCTTTAAGCAAGGTGCTTTTTATGCGAGGTTTGACTGTATACCTACTTATTTATTCATTCATTCCTATGCTACATAATCTATTTAAATCATGGCAATTTTTTCAGCACTTCCACTAGTTCCCTTCTTTCAAAGCACAACTTAAGATACCGGCTTTGATCTCAGAGGTCTGGAGCAGTTTGTGCCTATAATTCTGTAGGTTGTTTCAGACACTTCTTCAATGTGAAATACGTGGTTTGGAAAAGAAGAAATATTTCTCTTTATTTGTTTGCAAAGTATGGCCCTCCAGATATTTTCATACAGCAAACAAACTCTATAATCTCTTTACTACTGGCTACTGGATGGGCATAGTTTCTCATCCCTGGGCTAAATTATTACTGGGGTACACAGAAAGAGCCTCCTTGAAGACTGTGTTATTTTTGAACCACAATCGTGTGTACCCTGGTAATGAGAATCTTGTGTTGCCAGCTAATCTTTCTCACACTAAGTCAGGTGAAAGGAACTGCAGAATGAACCCACCAAAAGGTGGTTTCATTTTGGCAGTTACACGTCTGGCTTAGACAAGGAAGAAGTTATTACTGGTTACTGTTGTAAACGCCAAGATTATTGCAAATACACACTACTCAGAAGAAAACTGATGCATGCACCAACAACAAGTAAAATAATCTTCAGGTAGATTTCATGTATTTTTCTATCTATAATTATTTTTCTTCTAGAAAATAGGCAGCGTTCATAAAGGTGATTAGGCCAGGATGCTACAAAGTCAAACCACTTATGCAGTAAGCCACAGCATAAACTGTTTGAATTTTCCTGCATTTTCAGAAAGAAGTATCTAAATCTTTATTGTGCAAATAATTAGTAACATCAATCTCAGCTTGTGTGAGTAGGAGTCACCACATCTCTATGCCAGTAGGACAGTATCTAATAAATTCTTAGCCTTCAACATTACATATGGTCAGTAAATAACTTGCAGTTGTTATTATTTTGTTTTAGCCATCCATTACCTACTTCCATCCTTTTGCAAATAAATATCAAGAGGGCATTAGTCATCCCCTTGAGTTCAAGTATTTCCAATTAATAGCATTTTACAGTGGTATTGGTATACTTTAGTCACAATGATTATAGCCTATGAGCAATCTCATAATCTGACATGAAATTATGCAACTCCCCTGATGGCTTTGTAGGTAAAAAGCTGAGCTTGGAGACTGGAAGGTCAGGTTTCAATACCCGAAGGCTGCACTTGGGTACATGAAAAGAGCTTCATTTGTGTTTTCCTTGAGCTGAGTTTCTCCAGCTAAAATCCTTTCAACCCAGAGTAATCTCTGACATATAATACTAATACTCATCATCATCATCTAGGTTAGGGGTGCCCAAACTTTTAAGGCCAAACTTTTAAGCTGGTCAATACAGCCCGAGGGCCGGATGCAGACCCCGACGCCAATTCATCCAGCCCCCGAAGCCCTCATTGCTCCTGGAAGCAGAAGTAAAATGTGCCTATATGGGCGTGTCTTACTTCTGCTTCCAGGAGCGGATGAGGGCTTCACGGGCCGGATGAATTGGTGTCAGGGGCTGCATATGGCCCCCAGGCCGTAGTTGGGCATCCCTGAGCTAGGTAAACTGTCAACAAGAACTACAGAAAATATTGAAGTCAGAAACACTTACCCATACCAGAAACGAGGGTCATTGGAAATGCAATGGTTGAGGTTCCTCTGTGCCAACGCTTTTTTTTTATTTAAGACAAATTCTTGTAACTTCATTTTCACTTCTGTGCTTGCCACTGCACCTGAGACACCAAACCAAACCAAAAGAAAACAGAATTATCAGCATCCATTATATTCAGTTCAGGAAGTAAATTTCACAGTACAGAAGGTTGTCTAAAGTTTTTTTTATCAATTTCTTTCAACATTTTAAGCTATCAAAATACAATTCTTCTCTCCAATAAGGAACAGTACACAATTACAACTGATGCTTAGAAATGGAAATTTAATCAGAGATTTAGCTTTTTTATAAAGAGAGGAACAGCTGAAAATGATTTTTCACACCAAATTATGCTGCGACTAAAGCACTTACAGAAACTATTCTAGCCTCCTCTTCAGCAAAGCCATTTAAAGAACAGACATTTTGTAAATACTCAGGTTTTTTAAAGCCACATCTGCAGGCAAAGGTTGAGGAGATGAATAGCTCATGTGCAAAATCTGACTCGAAAAACCTTTCAAATATGGATTTTTGTTTATTATCTGGTTTTTAAAAGTTCTACATAATTACTCTATTCATAATCAATCATCTGTTTTGTCAAACAGAAAATATGGTATGTGAGAAAGTTATGTAGCGTCAAGGTCTAGAATTACATAGCCAGCAGCATAATTTATAATCTTTATCTACTTTGCAAGCCAGCAGTCTATCAGTATGCAGATCAATTCTTATGCTGTTATTTCAGTGGAGTAGTGAACTGGAAGACTGGCTACACTTCCATTAGAAAAATTCTTTTCAACTTCAGAGCAAGATTACTTACATACATACATACATACATACATACATACATACATACATACATACATACATACATACATACATACATACATACATACATACATACATACATACATACGGTAGTTGGGTTCATCCATTTGAGAAGGTTTAACTTGGTCTACCTGATGCTGCATGAGAACAACAGAACTAGAGCTTTTGATAAGCTACCTAGAATTTCTACTATTATATTCATATCAAGAAAAAAATGGCAGGAATAGCTTCAGAGTTGGGGAATAATTCTTATTCTCATACATTGTTGATAATCTCTGGAGACAAAAAACAAGTTTGAAAACTGCAAACTTTTCTTATGCTCTAGTTCTAATCTCTGAAATGTTAGACCTTATTTACAATACTTTTTCAAAAACATTTTATGACCATTTCATCTCATAATATAAAGGAGGAGTTTATATTCGTCCAATAAGATTTTTGAACTACAGCAGATTTGAAGTTATAACTACATCACAATAATTTTCAACATAATAAAATATAATTTTTAAAAAAAATTGATAAAAACTGTAAAAAATGATTTTTGATTCAGAAATAAAGTTGCTGACAGATGGCTTAACAGGCAGAGAGGAGGTTCAAAAGAAAAAACTTAAGTGTTGGCTGCAAAACTCTTGTATTGAACTTCATAATGAAAGGGTACAAGCTAATTGTGAAACTCTCCAAAGTTAGTAACCCTGTCAGTATTAAAGATTAAGAATGTAAACTGAACCAAAAATGCAAATGTGATGGCCAAAAATTAGACAAGACAGAGCTGTCCAAGAAAATACAGCCACTGAACAAGGATGTAGCTAGACAGTGGAACCCTGGGTTACAGACGCCTCGTGTAATGAAAAACTCATGATACAGAAGGAAATCCAGAGAAAATGATGCCTTGGCTTACTTTTCTTTCTTGCAATATGAACAGTTTTTATGGCACAGCAGGCACAATTGCGCCATTTTTCAGCTGCTTTGGCAGCCTCCGCCACTTCCCGTGGCAGTGGTTTTTCAGAGCATGTTTGCTCCATTTCTGGAATTTTCTGTCACATTTCTGCTGCGTTTTGGCAGCTAATATGCAGCAATTTCAGCACTTCTGGGTGGTGGGGGAAGCAAACAGCTGATTGTCAGGGACTATAATAATAATAATAATAATAATAATAATAATAATAATAATAATAATAATAATAATAATAATAATAATAATAATAATAATAATAATAATAATGAATTGCATAGGAAAGCACTGAAAACCAATTGATCCCTTCCAGAGGTCAGAAAAAAGTGGGGAGAAAAACATATGTTATCTGTTCAAATCTCTGTATAAAGTGGCGGAAACACGGTGCAAAATTCCATAAAATTTATAAAAAGTTTGGAACAGGAAAAAAATAAGTTTTTAAACTTTTTTCTAACCTCTAGAATGGATTAATTCGTTTTCAATGCATTCCTATGGGAAACTGTGCTTCATGATACAGATTTTTCACGATAAGAAAAGCCCTGTTGGGCAGATTGATTCCGTAACCTGGGGTCCCACTGTATTGCTAAGCAGTGTCATGACCAAGTGAGACACAAATGCAAAGCAACTAAGAGTAACTGCAGCAGCAGGTAAAGATGATGTAATTGAGGCCCATGGCAAACATCAAGAAAAGTGAGTTGTGTGGCATCAGGTAGTCTTCCCAAGTTTTTATTGGTGTATAAATCCAATGGAAAGGATACTTAAATTTTGTCTGATATGTTCCTGACTGACCTCAGATGACGTCTTAGCCAACTAGTTTTATGCCTAAAACAGCTGTCAGAAACATGTTCTCAAAGACTAGGAAGATAGTATAATAGACTATGTCTTATCATTTAACACTCCAAGAAATTGTGGACAGAACCGTGTATTTGTACAAGCAAAACACACAAGTCCCTTGATTTCCATGTGTAGTTCTCAGATGTTCAGAGAGCCAACTGCAATTATTATTGATCAGACTGGATACATAATTGGGATAGAACGGGTTACTTACCTGTAACTTTGGTTCTTCGAGTTACGTCTGTGAAATTCACACTATTGGGTTTGCGCTTGCGCAGAACTCCATTTCGGAACATACCAGAGCTTTGAAAAAGGAGGGAAAAGATCTGTCAAATTAGGCCCCGCCCCCTTCCCTATATAACCCTGGCGTCGGCCGTTTCCCGTTTTAGTCCATCACAAGCTAACGCCAGGTTACTCACAAACGTGTGAGAGAGGGGAGGAGGGTGGGTTACGTGTGAATTTCACAGACATAACTCGAAGAACCAAAGTTACAGGTAAGTAACCCGTTCTTCTTCTTCGAGACGTCTGTGAAATCCACACTATTGGGTGAGTAGCAAGCTTCTTACCGGATGGAGGGTCCACGTCTGGGTCCGGCCAAGAAATGCTACAAAGAGGTTGCCAGGACCGCCCGTCCGAAGCGTGTGTCCTGGAAAGCCCTCGTATCCAGTCTGTAGTGTTGCACAAAAGTCAGCGGCTGTGACCACGTCGCAGACTGGCAGATGTCCTCAATCGGCACTCCCCTCAAGAACGCCGTGGATGAGGAAACAGCCCTGGTAGAATGAGCCCTGACGTGAGCAGGGAGTGGAACCTGGGCAAGTTGATACGCAAGCTGGATAGTAGCAACGATCCATTTAGAGATGCGTTGGGATGAAATCGCAGCCCCTTTTCGAGGCCCTCCGTAAGCGACAAACAGTCTCTCAGAGCGCCGAAACGGCTTGGTCTTGTCCAAGTAGAAAAGGAGAGCCCGGCAGACATCTAGCGTATGCAGAGACTGCTCGATGGGAGATGAAGGCTCAGGAAAATAAACCGGCAGACACAACGATTGGGACAGGTGGAAGTCAAAAACGACCTTTGGCAAAAAGGCCAAGTCCGGATACAGTACAACCTTGTTGGCAAAGAATTGAAGAAAAGGTGGGTCACGGCGAAGGGAAGCCAGCTCAGATGCCCTGCGTGCAGACGTGATGGCAAGGAGAAAAATAGTTTTAAGAGTGACAAGTCGGACACTGGCTGAGAACATCGGTTCGAAGGGAGGGTACCACAGACGTTGCAACACCAGGTGAAGGGACCACTGTGGCACCGGAGGCTTGGAGCGAGGAAAAGTGTTCCGTAGACCCCGAAGAAACTTCTTAACCGTAGCGTTGCGAAAAAGCGATGCGTGAGTGGAAGACGGTCCTTGATGGGCAACTATCGCGGCCAACGCCACCTTGATGGACGCGTATGCCCTGCCTGACTCTGCCAAGCTAAGGAGGTACCGGAGTACCGTTAGCACGTCAAAGTCGTCGGTTGAGTGACCCTGTTGAGCCAAAAAGGTAAGAAAGGACTTGTATTTGTAGTCATAGAGTTTGTTAGTAAAATCCTTCCTGCTGGCTGCAAGGATTCGAGCAATCACAGGGTTATCCTCCACGCGGTCAGACGCAGCATTTGGAGGTCTGGGTGGAGGACATCTCCGTTGTTCTGGTGAATCAGGTCCGGTAACAGCGGAAGTACTAGGAAGTCCGAAGCCAGTCTCTTTAGAATGGGGAACCAAGGCTGTCTCTGCCACCACGGTGCGATCAGGATGGCATCGGAGGCATCCGTCCTGAGCTTCACTATGGTGCGAGGTATCAGAGGAATCGGAGGATAGAGATAAAGTAGTGACCCGTTCCACTGAAACATGAACGCGTCTCCGAGAGAGGTTCGGTCCGCCCCCACCCTGGAGCAGAAAAGGTCGCATTTTCTGTTCTCTCGGGAGGCGAAGACATCCACTGTCGGGAAACCCCATCTCCGGCAGAGAAGGTCGAAGATCCACAGGTCAAAGATCCACTGGTTGAGCTGTCACTCTTGCATGGCAGAGTCCCGACGGCTGAGGTGGTCCGCTAGCAGGTTGCTGTCTCCCTGTATGTGGACCACAACCAGTTCTATTCGGTGAGTGATGCACCATTCCCACATTTTGATGGACGTGTGGAGAAGCCTGCGTGACCTGGTGCCACCCTGTTTGTTGATGTAGGCAGCAGCAGTGGTGTTGTCTGTAAGGACCTGCACTGTCCTGCCTTCCAGCGTCGGGGCGAAAGCCCTGAGTGCCTTCCATATCGCCAGGACCTCGAGTTCGTTGATATGTAGGGCTTGTTCCTTGCGAGACCACACGTCGTGTACCCGGTCGGGGCCGCAGTGGGCGCCCCAACCCTTGAGGCTGGCATCGGAGACCACTTGTATGGATGGAGTCGGCGCTTGAAAGGGGAGTCCTTGGCATAGATGGCGGTCGTCCGCCCACCAACGAAGGGAGTGTGCGACCCGGACAGGGACAGTCAGCCTTCTTGACTGGGGGTCCTCCGCAGGGGAGAAGTTCATGAGGAACCACGACTGCAGGGGACGCATTTTCAGTCGCGCAAAGCGGACCACTGCGATTGTCGAGGCCATAAGGCCGAGGAGCTTTTGAACCACAAAGGCGGACACCCTGGCCCCTGTCGAGAATAGACGCAGCAGTTTCTGTATCTTTCGAATCCGCTGTGTAGGGAGGAAAGCCCTCGCCGCCACGGAGTCGATGACTGCGCCGATGTATGTTACTTTCCGTTGTGGTGTAAGGATAGACTTGTCGAGGTTGATTTTGAGACCGAGTTTGGACATGAGTTGGACTGTGAAGTGGACGTCGCGAAGTGCCTGGTGAGGCGACTAGGAGACCAGTAACCAGTCGTCTACGTACGGAAATAAAACAACATCTTTGGAACGAAGAAAAGCCGCAACAGGCGCTAGGAACTTTGTAAAAACTCTTGGGGCTGTGGAGAGCCCGAAGGGTAGTGCCTTGAACTGAAAGAACTTGTTTCCTAAAGCAAACATGAGAAAACGGCGATGGTCCTTCCGAATAGGAACATGGAAGTAGGCATCACGGAGGTCTATGATAGCGAACCAGTCGCCCTCCCGAAGGAGGGGGAGGGTGCTCTGAAGCGTGACCATCCGGAACCTCCTTTTGGTCACGTACTTGTTCAGCTTGCGCAGGTCTAGGATAGGACGCAGTCCGCCGTCCTTCTTCTCCACTGTGAAATATCGGGAGAAGAAACCTCTGTGGATCTCGGTGGGTCGCACCCACTCTATGGCATTCTTGACAAGCAGGGAGGGCACCTCTTCGAGGAGAACCGGTGATGGTTGAGTTACACGCAGATGTCCGGTAGGGGGGAAACGCTTGAATTCGATGGCGTAACCAACCCGTACGATTTTGAGCACCCTCTTGTCTGATGTAATTGAATGCCATACAGGTAGGGGCAGTGGAGAAGCGGAGGGGGACTGCGGGCCCCGGATGGCTGGGAGGCCCGCGAGACCAAGAGCCAAATCAGGTGCGATGCTTCGGTTTCTTGTCCCACTTGCGCTGAGACTGGGAGGAGCGAAAGGACTGTCGTGAGTTGCCTTGTCTTGGTTGGTACGAGGGTCTAGGCTTGTTTCTGTCGGAAGACGATTGCTGTGGCTGATATGACGGGAACTGGCGAGGTTGGAAACCTTGCTGCTTGTTCTGAGGCTGCTGGTTCAAACCCAGCCGCTTCGCGGTATTCTTTTTCTTGTGGAGATTCTCCATTACATCGTCGGTGGTATCGTTGAACAGACCTTCCCCATCAAAGGGCAGGTCTTCAATGCGGCGTCGGGCATCGTCGGTGAGACCCGCAGATCTGAGCCAAGAATAGCAACGCAGGACGATAGCAGACGCCAGAGCCCTGGCGGAACAATCCATGGAGTGGCTCGCTGAATGAATTTGCTGAGATGCAAGCTGTGAGCCCTCCTGAGCCAGCGCCGGCAGTTGATTCCGAGCCTCATCTGGAAGGGATGCGAGGATCGGTTCCACTTTCTCCCACAGGTGGGCTTGATAGGCACCCATCATCGCCTGGTAATTGGCTACCCGGATAGCCAAAGAAGCAGAAGAGTAGACCCGGCAACCCATCTGGTCTAACTGGGGCAGTTCTGCCCCAAACAGACCCAGTGCGTAATCTGAGGGTCCTCCTGGACTCATGGCTACTGTTCGAAGAGCAGGTGGCAGCCGTGGCCAGGAGGGCCTTTGCACAACTTCGTGTAATACGCCAGTTACGCCCACTCCTGGACCGGGACGCTCTGCTTATGGTCACACATGCGTTGGTCACCTCCAGACTTGATTACTGCAATGCGCTCTACATGGGGCTGCCCCTGATGACCATCTGGAGACTCCAGCTGGTCCAAAATGCGGCGGCCCGGGTAGTGGTGGGGTGTGGGCGTTATGCTCATGCTTCACCGCTGCTCCGGGAGTTGCATTGGTTGCCAGTATGTCTCCAGGTGCAATTCAAGGTGCTGGTTATTACCTTTAAAGCCCTATATGGTAGTGGGCCAGGATACCTAAGAGACCGCATCACCCCAAGAACATCTGTCCGTCCCACCAGGGCGGATCGGAGAGGCTCCCTCGTTGTTCCTTCGGCGAGAATGGCGCATCTCGCCTGCACCAGGAGGAGAGCCTTCTCCGTGTCCGCCCCGGCCCTCTGGAACCTCCTACCCACCGAACTGCGCCTTCAGACAGAGCTCCTGCCCTTCCGAAAGGGCTTGAAAACCTGGCTGGCAGGTCAGGTTTGGGGACCCGGGAATACGAGTTCCCTTACCAGGTGGCTTATTTAAAGGATTGCCACCCTGGGTCTGGAAGTGGGACTGTGTATTGTTTTTAATTTTTGTGGTAAAATTTTGATGACCTTTTAACTTTGATGCTTTTATTGGTGTAAATTGTTCTTATGTTTTTACTTTTATTTTTAGTGTCTTGTAAGCCGCTCAGAGTCGGGTTCTCCCGATTGGGTCGGGGTATCAAGTGTAAATAATAATAATAATAATAATAATAATAATAATAATAATAATAATAATAATAATAATAATAATAATAATAATAATAATAATAATAATAATAACTTCCTGCCTTCTTTAGATGCGGGAGTGGTGACCTCATTGCCTCCTGCCTTTCCCTGGGCTGTCTCGACAACGATCGAGTTAGAGGTAGGGTGCTTTAACAGGAAACCTGACTCTTGGTCGAAGACCTTGTAGAAAACATCCACCCGCCGGGACACTGTTTGCGCTGAATAGGGTCTGCGCCAAATCTCCTTCCCAAGGTCTATAAGAGAGGGAAGCATCCCCACCGAAGTCGGTCTAATAGCGTCCTTCTGGAGGCGTTGGAAGACCTTATCGGAGCGCGGAGCTGGGGGCTGTTCAAATTCAAGCTCCAGTGCCAGCGCCATGCGGGTGACCAGAGCCGAATAGGCACGCGAGTCCTCAGGTGGTTGGGAGGACTTCGGGGTGGTAGCGTCGGATTCGGGTGTCGCCCCTACCGACGACCCGGCATCGGAATCGGAGCCAGCCGGTGAGCGCGACCTAGCGGGAGAGTTGGAGCGTGAACGCGCATCTCCCCCCTCACTCCGTCTGCTGCTGACAGAACGGTTGCTGGCCCTAGACACCACACGTGACGGAGCAGGGGAAGCCGAGCGGGTCCGACGATTGTCTGTGGGATGTGGCTTCGAGCTCCCCTCCGGAACTGGATCCTCGCGGCAAGCTGGGGATTGGGAACAAGGCACCCTGTCCGCCTTAGCCACGGCAGTGGATCGTCACCACGGATGAACGCGGGTGACGGCGGCAAGGCTGGCTGGAGTCTCCCTCCGCAGCGGCGTCAACATCCCATGAGGTGGACGCACGATCTCTGTGAGACTCCTTCTCCCGGTGCCCGTGCGATGAAGGGCCGGGGACAGGGTGCCCATGTGGTCTCGGGGAGGGCCAGGACGCTCCCCTACAGCAATGAGCGTAATGGTCATAGAAGCCGCCGTGTGGATATGCCCATTCTTGGTGTGGAAACGGGAGTGAGCGTCAGAAAACTCAGACCTAGGAGACATGGAAGGTTGTCCCTGGGATGGCTGCTCCCTAGAAGTAACTGGAACTTCGGCAACGGAGTCATCCAACTCTGGGGATAAAATGGCGTCGCTGTCAGAAAGGGATCTGACAGGAGAGCGCCTCAATAGGGCCGGTGGCGGGGGGGGGGGTTTGGCAGGGGCCGGCTTTTTAACCGCCTTCTTCTTCTTAGGCTCAGAAGCAGAGGGGTCCTCCTTACCCTTCCGTTTTTTTTTTGAGTCCTTCTTGGAAACCATGGAGGGGGAGAGATGAGGCCCTTGATCCCCCTCCTGAGCAGGAGAGAGCACTGGAGGATCAGTCGCGGTTTCCATGACAGTTACCGCCGAAAGAGATCTTTCCCAGAGATAAGAACGTAGCCTAGAGGCTGTTTTTTAAGGCAGTTCTTGTAAATCTTTTACAGAAAGCACAAGCCTGGATTTGATGCGCCTCCCCCAGGCAAATCAGACAACGATCGTGCCCGTCTGTCAGAGGAATTTTCGCGGAGCAGACAGAGCAAGGTTTGAAGGGGCCCAGCGAGGCCATACACTAGCGAGAGGCGCAAAAGCTCTGGCAGCCGAGGTACAGTCTACCGCAGCGGAAAAGAAAAGACTAAAGCGGGAAACGGCCGACGCCAGGGTTATATAGGGAAGGGGGCGGGGCCTAATTTGACAGATCTTTTCCCTCCTTTTTCAAAGCTCTGGTATGTTCCGAAATGGAGTTCTGCGCAAGCGCAAACCCAATAGTGTGGATTTCACAGACGTCTCGAAGAAGAACCATAAGATAGCTGAGCAGTAGGCATTCTTTAAATACCACTGAACTGCTAGGGGACCGCAATCTTCAAGTTCAAATCCTTCACTGTTTTAAGGTGGCGCAAGAAGCTCTGGGGGAGTGTGGAGCAGAATAATGCCCACATAGACAATGTTAACAATTAGCATCTTATTTCCACCAAGGCTAGGTAGAAACTGGAGGTAAACCCATGGCATGACTTTGGACCTAAAACCTTCTCAGAATCTCTGCATCTTAGAAGCTTAGTTTATGGTCAGCATCTGTCTATGTGAAGTGCCATCTCTTAATTTCAACAGAAATGGCAAGAGTTTTATTCTTTCTAACTTGCTAAGTATTCACTTTGGGGCTATTTTCCCAAATGGACTGCTTTCACCACTTTGCACTGGATACTCCCTCTTTCCAACAGTAAAGGACATAGAAAGGTTATTTTCGGTACAACAGCCTCATGAAATTGTTTCTCATAAAGGCTTATGGAGCTCAAGGTTGACTCAGCCTTCCATCCTTTCAAGGTCAGTAAAATGTTGGGGACAAAATGCTAATTACTTTGTGAACTGCCCAGAGAGTGCACTAAGCACTATGGGGCAATATGTAAGTGGGAATACCAGAACACTTAATATGCCTCATGAGAAATCTGTACACGAGTCAAGAAGCAAAAGTTAGGACAGAATACAGAATGACAGAGTGGTTTGGAATAGGAAAAGGAGTCAGACAAGGCTGCATTTTGTCACCCTGCTTATTTAACTTCTACACAGAGCACACAATGCACAATGCAGGGTTGGACAAATCACAAGTTGGAAGCAAAATTGTGGGAGTACATCAACAACTTGAGATGCACAGATGATACTACCCTAATGGCAGAAAGTGGGAAAGACCTAAAGAAGCTCCTGATTAGTGCAAAAGCTGGCTTGAGACTCAACATCAAGAAAACCAAGATAATGGCAACAGGCTGGAAAATAGAGGGGGAAGAAGTAGAAGCAGTGACAGATTTTACTTTCTTAGGATCAAAGATCACTGCAGCCATGAAATAAAAAGGCGACTGATGCTTGAGAGATAAGCTATGAGAAACCTGGGGAACATAGTTAAAAGTAGAGACATCACCTTGCAAACAAAAATTTGCATAGTCAAAGCAATGGTATTCCCAGTGGTAATGTATGGTTGTGAGAGCTGGACCATAAGGAAAGCTGAACGCCTTTGAATTGTGGTGTTGGAGGAGAGTTTTGAGAGTACCCTGGACAGCAAGGAAAACAAATAGGTCGATTCTAGAAGAAATCAACCCTGACTGCTCCTTAGAAAGTCAAATAGTAAAGATGAAGCTAAAATACTTTGGACATCAAAAGAGAACAGAAGATTCATTTGAGAAAGCCCTGATGCTGGGAAAGGTGGAGGGCAAAATAAGAAGGGGCCGGCCAAAAATGTGATGGCTAGATGGTAGTGTAGATGCAATGGGCACAAAGCTAGGCAGGCTGAGGATGGTGGAAGACAGAAATGCCTGGCAGACAGTGGTCCATGGGGTCGCAAAGGGTCGGAATCTACTGTGCAACTGAACAACAACAAAATACTCAACTAGATAAGTTCAGTTGTATGGGGGTCATGTTGCGATGCAGAAGGCACATGAAAGGCCACCACATTACAGTCTCAGGAAAGTCTTCATGGCTATTCGGATTTGGATACAGCAGAAGAAGATAAATTTTTAAAAATTGTAATAGCAAAGCATTGCCTAATTTATCTTTGAAATAGAGAGCTGAATGATAAAGGAGGTGTTCTGAAGGGCCACATAAAAGCAATTTCTAATGCAATGGCATCATCTAGTGGTCACTGGTAGTATGCATGAAATCTTTGCTTTGTGGCTGGTCAGTAGAGCTTATGCTTTAAAGCTGCAAGAGTAAACATTCCTACACTATAAACACAGCTGAATTCCCACCCAAACAGATGCATGAAGAACATCATGAAGCCATAACATCTTTTGAGGCTCTGATAATGAGGTGAGAAACTTTTGTGCGGATTTTTTTTACAATGGGCCTTTAATCTGCTTGTCTCTTTATGCCATGCTTTTATATTTCAAGTGCTGTTTATTCAATTTTTGGTAACAGAGTCCATACTTTTTAAAATTTTATACAGTAAAGCTTTCTACTTTGTATATTTCACAGTTATGTACCTTGTACTGAGTGGCTGTGGGTAAGGGGTCCTGTGTTAACACAGGAGCTGCCATCTTTGGTTCTGGATGGGGCAGTTTTGCCCCAAACAGACCCGGTGCGTAATCTGGGGGTCCTCCTGGACTCATGGCTACTGTTCGAAGAGCAGGTGGCAGCCGTGGCCAGGAAGGCTTTTGCACAACTTCGTGTAATACGCCAGTTACGCCCACTCCTAGACCGGGATGCCCTGCTTATGGTCACACATGCGTTGGTCACCTCCAGACTTGATTATTGTAACGCGCTCTACATGGGGCTGCCCCTGATGACCATCCGGAGACTCCAGCTGGTCCAGAATGCGGCGGCCCGGGTAGTGGTGGGGTGTGGGCGTTATGCTCATGCTTCGCCACTGCTCCGGGAGCTGCACTGGTTGCCAGTATGTCTCCGGGTGCAATTCAAGGTGCTGGTTATTACCTTTAAAGCCCTATATGGTAGTGGGCCAGGATACCTAAGAGACCGCGTCACCCCAAGAACATCTGTCCGGCCCACCAGGGCAGATCGGAGAGGCTCCCTTGTTATTCCTTCGGCGAGAGAGGCGCGCCTCGCCTGTACTAGGAGGAGAGCCTTCTCTGTGTCCGCCCCGACCCTCTGGAACCTCCTGCCCACCAAACTGCGCCTTCAGACAGAGCTCTTACCCTTCCGGAAGGGCGTGAAAACCTGGCTGGCAGGACAGGTTTGGGGACCCGGGAACGTGGGTTCCCATACCAAGTGACTTATATAAGGACTGCCTCCCTGGGTTGGAATGTGGGAATACGGGTGTGTAGTTCTGTGCTGTTTTAACTTCTGATGATTTTTTTTAATCTTGACGCTTTTATTGATATTGAGGGTTTAGGTTTTATTTTTGTTTTTATCAGGATGTAAGCCGCCCAGAGTCGGGTCCTCCCGATTGGGGCGGGGTATTAAATTTAATAAATAAATAATAAATAAATAATATAAAATAAGAACCTATTCTCAAAAGTGCCCATTTAGGACATCTTAAGACAAAATGTTTTAATGACTGGATTGGTGAAGTAGTTTTAAGAATACATTATGTAATTCAGTCCCAACATAATTATTCAAATATTATTCAATCTGCTCATTTCTGTAATCCAAAATATGTTACTCAAGTTGTTTTCATTTTTAATATCATAATAACCCTAGTTTTGCAACTACTTGCTAGAAAATAAAAAGTGGAAAGAAGTATGACAGTTTCTAGGCATTCACTTTATTGCATCAAATGAAAAATGAACAATGGTATCCCAAAACGGACTTCACCGCCCCTCCCCCTGCGCCCACATCAACAGCTAGGGTAGAAGCAGCCAGAGCAGGTTGAGGACTTCGCCACCCCTCCCCGTGCCCACATCAACGGCCAGGGAAGACGCCAGGGTAGGTTGAGGACTTAGCTGCCCCTCCCCCTGCGCCCACACCAACGGCCAGGGAAGAAGCAGCCAGGGCAGGATGAGGACTTCGCTGCCCCTCCCCCTGAGCCTCATCAACATATTGTAATGTAATGTATTGTTTGTAAGCCGACCTGAGTCGCTACAGCGAGTGGGCGGCAATATAAATTTGAACTAATAAATAATAAATAAATAAATAATAAATATTCCCTCAAAAAGGGTACAAAGACTTTTTAGGGAGCAGCTGCCTGGTGTTTCCTCTCATCCAAGGTCGGCAAGCACTGTCACCATTAGTATATTTTTAGGAGTAGACATGCAAATCCTTGGCAGTGCTTGCAGACATGCTTGAATATTGTCAACTTTGACTTCTGTCAACGATGTGGTTTTAATTTAGATTGTTGATTTTTTTTAATGCCACCCAGGTGAAACCTCTGCAGACTTGCATAGTAGTTAGTTTGGTGGCCTTCCCTCAGGCAGTAAAAGCACTTTGAATGACCATCTCTCAAAGAAATGTTATTATTTTGGTCATAGTACTGCTTAAGCGGTGCAGGAATGGCCATAAAATAATCAGCAACTCTAACTAACAACAAGAACAGTTAACAAATCTAACTAACAACCAATCATTCATTTTTTAGGAAAGAACTATAAATGAAGAGAACTATATACAGCAAAAATGAGAAAAAATAGTCTCAGTAAGGCAGTAAAGAAAGTACTGAGAGCTTCTTGAGCAGGAAGCACACAGGTGGGAAAGGGAGTAGGAGGAGCTTTAGGCTCCAAAACAGCTCTGGAACATTCCAAGTCTATGCAGAAGATTAACCTATTTGTATGCATTCACAGGGACCATGAAGAAGAAACAAGATATTTTTAGGGGAAAGATAAGACTTGACAATTGCTCAATTATAGCATACAGTAAAAATTTCACATGGAAATTAATTTCCTGTATCTTCTTGTTATGTAGGTTTGAAAAATAAAACAGTACAAAAAATAGAACAAAACTTTGACAGAGGTTTGGAGAAAATAGGAATTGGTGTTAAGTATGTCCCACTCACATATAAAGTTTGCGTATTCACTACTGCGTAGGAGTACAATAAACAGGGTCTGTGGAACAAAACCACACAAAACTGATTCAAAATTGAGGCACAGATCTGGAAGAGATAGGATATGGGTGTGTTACAGTGTTAAATATGTCCCATCCAGATGTGAGGTTTACATATGAACTGTTGTGTAGGAGTTCAAAATGCAGGGCCTGTGGAACAAAATGGCACAAACTTACCATATATGCCTATATGCATCAAAGACATCATCAATATTCTCATACTTACTTTCTTTTCCTTTCTCTTTGTTTTTGAGCTGCTGTAGTTTCTGTTCTCTGTGCTGTTTCTCTAACTCTTGCTCCTGTCGATGCTGTTCTAACTTTCTCTGGTGTTCTAACAGCTCCTGCTGATGTTTCATTGCAAGAATCTCCTGCTGTTGCTGTTAAGCCAGGAAAAAGAAGAGAACCATAAAAGCCCATAACTTCTGATTTCCCTGTATCTTAGAAAGGCCATTTCCTATGCACTGATCAGAATCAATATGCCACATTATTTTTGAATAATGGAAACCGTTTGAATTAATCAAACCCTGAATCCCAATACTGAATAAAACACTTAAAGCTCTTGCTATATAAACACTAAGCAGGGCACAAGAGATGTAAGTTTTGTAATCAAGTGCTAGATAAAAGAGTACCAAAGTACACAGTAAGAATTTTTTTCACAACCTAGCTCACACATATAACCTGAACAAGAAGACTGAAAAGGTTCACAAGACATAAAATCCAAATAAAAATCAAGAGATAAAAGCTGCAGCACTTTTATTTGTATCACAGTGTCACATAATTTATAATTACAGGCTGTGAAGGTGGGTGTCCTCAGGGGTACAAGGAGACCCTCACTTGCCAACTTAGCACTGCTCCTGGACCCCCAGTATAACAGCAGGTAGCCCTGGTACTCAAGCCAAAGGGAAAACACACCCCTAATTCCTCCTGCTTTTCCTGCTCCCAAGCCGGAGTACAACACAGAGGGGTGAAAACTAGGCAAGATCTGAATGCCTGCCCTTACTTTACAGTAGAGGTTCTGAGCAACAGCTCTTCATCTACCCTGCTTGACGAAGAGCGTAAGGCCAATGGATAGAGCACCCTGAATAGCCAGTAAACTCTTCAGGAATCAGCTTTAGCTTGAAAATGGAAAACTTTATTAAAAACAAAACAAAACCAAGATGGTAAAACTAGGCTTAACAAGTAGTACACAAGCACACCAAAATAAACAGAGACCGCACCCAAACCACACTCCATGGTGGGAAAGAAAATAGCCTGATGCGGCAAGCCAAAATGAAAGCTTTGAACCATCTTCAGGTTTACCAAGACCTCTGCCCTTATTGAAAGAAGTGAAACAGCGGGACCAGGCAAAAGCCTTGTGGTTGTTTGGCAAAGCTAGCGCACCAATCTTTCCCTTAGCTACAAGTAACAAAAGCTCCTGACACTCCACTGAAGTATCAGCTCCATCCTGACCAGCCAGTGCTTCAGCATCAGCAGCCTAAACCCTGAGGAACCCCATGTTGTTCATAAGGGGGGGGGGGGATACTCCTGGTCTCCCAATGGTATGCAGATGAATAGGATTTGGGGTAAGTAGCAGTTCTTCTGCCTAACTACAGTCCGCCCCAGGGATGAACTCATTCCTGCACAGGTGTTCCCTTATAAGCTTTTACTCAGCTAGACTTATTTCAGCCAAGGTTAGAGGAGGGAACCAAGCAGATAAGGGGATGGCATACCAGCACTCCTAGCAAACTGCAATGTTTGTCTCCCAAAGCTGGCTTGCTACCTTTTCAAACCCCTTTAATATATGATGGGGAATCTTGGCAGTCCATCTGTTCTTCGACTTCAATTACCAGAAGCCCAAATCAACACTCCTGCTGATCACTATCACTGCTTTCTTCAGAGACAATTTATTCACATGGATATATATGAAATATAGATACAACTGAAAACAAAAATGTTGAAATAATAAGACTAAATTTGACCTGAGGTGGGCTACTTCAATAGCGTTATTTCAGCCATTCACAGATCAGGAAACCTTTGCATTCCCAAGTATATTACGGAACTCAAGTTTGGGAACTCTGAGCTGGGGGTATGGAGGGCAACAAGCTGCTCCCCCACCAGCTCCTCTTTACATCTTGGTAGAGGCACTTATTCAATAGTAGTTTGCTAACGATGGAGTAAATCAAAATGTCCATAGTATTGGTACCTAAGAGTAAGTGTCAGACAATTAACTAATCTTCAAGTAAGTTAATGATTTGCAGTGAATCAGCTAAAACAATTACTTACTCAAGGAGCAACAATGGCGTAAAATACTACTGTAGAATTGACATATCTCACATTTAATATCCATAGAGTCCTTTTCTAGGGGTACACAGATAGAGCCTCCTCAAAGATTGTGGTATTTCTGAACCACAATTGAACATATCCTAGAAACGGCAGCCTTGTGTTGCTGGCTAATCTTTCTCACACTAGATAAGGCGAAAGGAACTGCAGAATGAATTCACCAAAGGGTACCTTCATTTTGGCAGTTTCACGTCTGGCCTGGACACAGAGGAAGGAAAAATTCTTTTCTAAATGCATAGCAAATTACAAACAACTACCTACATTATTCTAGAATCAAAGAGGATTAAACTCACAAGATCAAAAATTAGAGAGACTCCAAGCCTATTGGTTTTCCAAATTGCAGAGCATAGAAATTCAATGAATGATATGTTTTTATTCTTTTATATCCACACATGTATCTCAGACTGTGCTACTGGAGACAAGAGATCATATATATACCTGCACACAATCACATATACTACCTCCATCTTGCCAGACTTCCTAAACCAATTGAATAACACGAACAGTTCTTAAATAAGTAATAGATATTTGTAGACTCTGTTCTAAAATGTTCTGACATAGAGCTAATTTGTGTGTTTTACCTTTATATGATCATGTAGCTGAGCCTCATGTTGACGAGAGAGCTGTTCATGCTGTCTCTGGAATTCTGCTATAAGGATCTGTCTCTGGATCTGCTGTTTTTGTTTGAGGGCCAGCAGTTCCTGTTGGAGCTGCTGTTCACGCAACGTAGGCTCTGTCACTGCTGACATGGAGAACTGATGGTCCAAGCGGAGATCCATGGGAACTACAGATGGCGCAACTTGCAAGGTTATGTCGCCTGTGATTAGATGAAGATAGAAAAGATTAGCTAAAATAAGGGCCTTTAAGAGCTGTATTATGAAAGATGCACACTCAAAAAACATCCTGAACAGCACCAGTTAAAAGTGCCTCCAATCCCCATCCAAAAAAGATAGCTCAGAAAGAAACCATGGTCAATAGAATGTAAAGCCTCCAACCATGACACAACCCTCCCTGTCCAGTTCCCAAAATAGGTTAGCAACCAAGACAATCAAACCAGTCTCCATCTCATAATCAAAGCCAAGACGAAATGAATCTAAATAATTCATCTCATCCAGGAATTCTTGGAGCTGAGAAACAACCACATACTCTAATAACATGACTAGGAAAGAAGCGTTTGAAATTAGCTAATAACTATGTAATGCAATAGGATTCAATGAAGACTTTTCCAGTAACAGCCTTACAATCCTCTCCTTTAAAGCATACTAGGATCTTGCCCTGCTGCATGGAGGCATTCTCCTATCCACTCATCCAGTCTTTCTTCCAATGGCTTTTATCTGTCAAGAAGAGCCCATATCCAATGAACACCTGGCACTTCTTGCTTCTCCAGGGGTCTTGTCCGCACTTTCAGAGTAAAAGAACTGAAACTTATTCATTAACACAGGGATCAGGATCACCTGCAGCCTCCATTTCAGAATGGATCCAAACAATTTTGCCTGCAAAGTGCTGTGCAAATTCTTCACTGGGAACTTTAGAGTGATCTACAGTAATACCTCGGATAACACTAAGACTTGGTTCCACAAGTCTTGGTGTTATCAGATTTTTAGTGTTATCCGATGCATATTAAAATCCTATGGGATGTATCGGATAACGTTAAAGCTCCATAGAGATACATTGTAACCGCACAGGCTTTAGCGGTTGTTATCCGATACATCCCATAGGACCTTAACGTTATTCGAATCAATTCTCCTCCTCAGATTACTTAACGTTATGCAATTTTAGCGTTATCCGAGGTAAACGTTATCCGAGGTATTACTCTACTTCCTCTTCCTATATGCCAGCATGTAAAAGGCCCTTGGCCACTTGAAAGAGCTCTGACAGGTAACTCTGCACAGATACAATGGTGGCAGAGAATGGCCTCTTTGCCACTGTAGTGGAGCAGGCCTTCTGATAAGACTTGTTTGTTTGATCAAACTAACTCCAATTTTTCCATCATCATCACTGTAGTCTCTATCCTGCTTATTTCACCACTCCAAGCTCTATAGTAAAAGAGACCTGGTGGTGCAGTGGTTAAACTGCTACACTGAAGCCAAAATGTTGTGAGTTCAATCCTGATCAAGGCTGACTCAACCTTCCATCATTCCGAGATCATTTAATGAGTACCCAACAATGAGGGCAAAATGCTAATTAACTTGTGAACTGCCGAGAAAGTGTGCTAAGCTCTATGGGACGTTATATAAGTATAACTGCTACTGCTATTGTTATTGGTATAGAAAACCAGGGGCCAGTTTGGATTCACTCTGTAGGAGGCTGTTAGAAGCTATCATGTCTACCACCTTGCACATTTCTTCACTCCAGAACTCAACCAGGGTTTCAACATGATCACCTACTGAGGTGACCGTTGTCAGGAAACATTTGGATTCATCATCGTCCTGGGAGAACCATTTTAAAAAGTTACCCATCTCTTCAAAGGTTGTGAGTTCCAGTGAGTCTAAACTGATCAAGGAAAGTTCCTCCAATTTCTGATCATCAAAACCTCCCTCAGTACAGAAAAACACATGTAAAGTGTGTCCTATGGCATCAATGACACTAGATATCACTTGGGAAATAGCAATGGTTATCATAGAAGCAATGAAGTCCAAAGCCACATCTAACAAAGCTGCCACAGAATGGATGTTGAAGTCATCTGGTACCACAAGCTGAGGCAACTCAAATGCCACCCCAGAGACTAGCTCAGGGAGAAAAACTATTAAGCATAGGGTGGGTGGTACACCAGTAGAAATATATTCTGTCCTAGGCTTCCAGTTTCAGATAGAAACACTCAAAACCAGAAAATTGGAGAATAAGACTGACGTGAGCAGGGACAGAGAGATGCAACTGACTCCCCAGTCTTCAGAAATTGCCTGCTACTGGACAGAGATGCCTGGTAGATAAACCCAGAGAGATTAACTCCCACTGATTTACCAAACCAGGTCTCTGCAATATAGTGAGGTCAGCATACCCATCCCAGATGAAATCCTAAATTATTGTTGTTTTCTCATTTACTGATCTAGCATTTAACACTAGTATTTTTAACCCAAAATGCTACAGCCAGGTTCTTAAGTGGAACTAGTAAGGTAAAGGTCACCCTTGCTTGAAAGCTAGTCGTATCCGACTCTAGCATTCAATGCTCATCTCTGTTTACAGCCAAAGAGCCAGCGCTGTCTGCGTCTTCAGACATTTCCATGGACATGCAGCGGGCATGCCTCAACACCAGAGTGCACAGAACACTGTTTACCTTCCCACCAAAGTGGTACCTATTTATCTACTTGCAATTTCTTTCTTTCAAACTGCTAGGTTGGCAGGAGCTGGGACAGAGACGGGAGCTCACTCCGTTGTGTAGTACTCGAGAATCAAACTCTGACCTTCCAGTCAGCAAGTTCGGCATCTTAACCACTTGAGCTACCGCAGTCCCAAACGAGTTACAACAATTATATAACTTCCTTGTTACAACAACTCCACCAGCTATCTGTTTATTTCCAGGCACAATTCAAAGTGCTGGCTTTGACTTTTAAATCCTCCTTCCCACAGCACAGAGTTCACCCCACCCCTCTGCTCAGCAGCCCAATGGTAGCGCTTCCTCCCTCCCCCAATACAGAGGTCACCCCGCCCCTCTGACCAGCAGCCCAAAGGGAGTGCTTCCTCATTTTCCCCCAGCACAAGGTTCGCTCCGCCCCTCTGTTTGGGCCTTTGGTCTCTAAAAGGTTCGCCATCACTGCCCTCGAACAGTGATGGAGGAACTTTTAAAGACAGAGTGCCCAAACTGCAACCCAAAACCCACTTATATATTGCAAAGTACCAACATGTGGCCTGAGCAATCTGCTCCCCTCCAGCTCCGCTCCCCTCCAGCTATGGCACACTGTGAGCTATGCTCCCCTCCAATCTAGCTCCCCTCCAACCCCACCACAGGAATCACCTTTGTCACTAACTCAACAGGCTACTGTCCATGCCGCACCATCACGCAACATGTGAGCCACCCACCTTACCCCAGATAGGGGAGGAAATGCTCCCATTGGGCTTCTAGGCAGAGGGGCAGTTGATGTGAGAAATGTCCTAAGGAATGCATGGAGAGGGGGAAGGGAGCAGCCCGGCCCCACATCCCTCTGGTTTTCTAATAACAAACTCTGACAAACTCTGTGCTGGGACGACAGCACGTGTGCCCACAGAGAGGGCTCTGAGTGCTCCTTCTGGCTGGCATGCCATAGGCTACCACCACTGCCTTAGAGTGACTATTCAAACTGAAACTCTGCATTTTGATACTACAGTAAAACCTCGGATAATGCTAAAACTTGGTTCCACAAGTCTTGGTGTTATCCGATTTTTAGTGTTATCCGATCCATGTTAAAATCCTATGGGATGGATCGGATAACGTTAAAGCTCCATAGAGATACATTGTAACTGCACAGGCTTTAGTGGTTGTTATCTGATCCATTCCATAGGACCTTAACGTTATTCGATCTAATTCTCCACCCCGGATTACTTAACGTTATGCGATTTTAGCATTATCCAAGGTAAACGTTATCCGAGGTATTACTATATCTCTATATTAAGCATAAGAGAAACATTCAAAGCTTATTCACTACCATTATTCTAAAATGTTTATAACACTATAGAAAACCATTTTTAAAGACTTACACTGTTTCTCTGCCTGCTGAAAACACAATCTACCTCATATGCCTTTCGTACTAGACAAGTATGCCAGCTGCAAAGATCATCAACATCATCCCCATTCATTGTGTTCATGGACCTGTGCGTCAAACATGACTCATACTATTTTAGTTACAAAAAAACTATCTGACATGCTATGAGTTCCAAACAGAAGCATTGAATGTATCTGACCCGCAGTAATCTTTGAGAAACAATAAAACCTTCTCTATTTAATGAACATGGCAAACCAAAAGAAAAAGCCTGTATTGTCATGAATATTTTATACCAAACTAGAAAATTGCTTTTAACAGCTATGTCTTCACAACGTATTAGTATGGTCAGATTTATGACGTCTACAAAAATACAAAGGCCATATTCACAGTTTTAATAAAGAACACCAAAGAGTCAAATCTGATCTAAACTTTATGAATAGGTTGCATTCTTAGTCCAATGTTCTAATCAGCCTATCAAATAATACAGATTTCTCTATTTTATTAATTTTATCAATCCTAAATTGAAATTTACTGTTTGAAAAAATCTGTATTTCCCAAAGATTACAGTCATAGAAAGATAATAATGAAAACATCATTATTTTGTTATTCATTACATTTCTAAACTGCCCTTCATTCAAAGAGATTCTAGGGCAGTATACAATATTTAAAGTACAGTAAAACCTCATATAACGCTAAAACCTGGTTCCACAAGTCTTCGTGTTATATGATTTTTCGTGTTATCTGATCCTCTATGGGATCCATAGAGATACATTGTAACCACACAGGCTTTCGCGGTTGTTATCTGAAGCATCCCATAGGATCTTAATGTTATCTGATCCAATTCTTCCCCCCAGATTCCTTGATGTTATGCGATTTTCGTGTTATTCGATACTAATGTTATATGAGGTATTACTGTATACTATACAGAAAAGATTTTATAACAAAGATTACTGAAACAACTGCAAAAACACAAACACTGAGGGGCAAAATACTATTTGTTGTTACACACAATCAGTCTCTGACTTATACCAACACTTTGAAGGTGCACTCTCCAAAACGTCCAGTCTTCAACAGTCCTGTCCAGCACTTGCAAACTCAATCCTGTGGTTCCTAAGGAAGTCAACCTACTCATATTTAAGATTCCTCTTTTTCTGCTACCATCTGTAAGGTTCTTTAAATTATATTTTGGCAGTATGATTCTTTTAGTGCCCTTCTTCAGTTTTACCCTAATGTTGGATATTAACAGTTCATGATCAGTATGGCAATCTCTGTTTTGGCTGGGAAAATAAAGTTTATACATCTCCTGCTTCCAATTATAAGATCTATTCTATTTGATTTCTATATTGTCCTCCTGGTGGTCTCCACATGTACAGCCATCTGTTCAGTTTATTTACCATAAGGGATTCCCAAACTACAGCCAGCGGGGCCAGATCCAGCCCATAGCATCAAATAATCCGGCCCACACCTACACTCTGGCCACCACATCTGCCGCCTCTGCCTCAATCCTTGTCCCCTCCACTTGGCTTGGCATGTCCCTGCCGGCAATCAGTAGCAGAGGAGATGTTGTGGGGTGGGCTCGAGGTGGTTACCAGTGGTCTGGACCCTCAAAAGACCACCAGTCCAGCCCCTCAACAGTTTGAGAGAGAATTGGCCCCCTGCTTTAAAAGTTTGGGGATTCCTGCAATTATTTATTTATTTATTTATTTATTTATATTTATATCATCACCCACTCGCCATGGAGACTCAGGGCGGTTTACAATCAGGAAAAAAACTAAAACAACAACAACACACACACAACACAAACAGCTAAAATCCATCCCACCTTCTGGCCAGAGGACGTTAGTCTTTTCCTTCCCTGGGCAGATAGGGCCCAGGATTAGGAAGTGGGAGCTTCCATCTAAAAACCTTAAAAATTTAAAAATTTAAAATGGTTGTTTCTGCAGAACTCTGTCAGTAGTTCTCTTGTTCATTTCTGACCCCTAGACCCACTTAACAATGACATTTGGTTTTACTTTTTTTAACATTTTCATTCCAATCACCTATGATTATCAACATGTCTTGTTTTGTTGTACAGTAATACCTCGGATAACGTTAAGACTTGGTTCCACAAGTTTTGGTGTTATCCGATTTTTAGTGTTATCCGATGCATGTTAAAATCCTATGGGATGTATCGGATAACGTTAAAGCTCCATAGAGATACATTGTAACCGCACAGGCTTTAGCGGTTGTTATCCGAATCATCCCATAGGACCTTAACGTTATTTGATGCAATTCTCCTCCCCAGATTACTTAACGTTATGCTATTTTAGCGTTATCCGAGGTAAACGTTATCCGAAGTATTACTGTACGGTCAAACCTCGCATAAAGAGCGCCTCACTTAAAGAGTAACTCGCTTAAAGAGCAGAATTTTCTCTGAAAGTATGCTTCGCTTAACAAATAAAACCAACCAAAAACTCGCTTAACAAATAAATCGGGGTTCGCAATCCCCCTCACAATTGGTCATTTACAATGGTGTTTCGCTTAAAGAGCAAACTCCCTTAAAGAGCAATCCTGTGGGACGCATTATGCTCTTTAAGCGAGGTACAACTGTATAATCAATTTCTTCATGGATGCTTGCTTAAAAGCTCTCAATTTCATCTTCTTCAGCATCCAGAGTATGAGCACAGACTTGAAAGATGGTTATGCTGATAAGTATACCAGAAATCTGATGGATATTATTACATCAGAATATGAGATATGCCTCCTGTTTCTACTGTATCTTGCCTCACTATTAGTCACTCCTTTTCTTCTGAGTTTGTCATTTCTTGAGTAAATCATTTTGCACAGTAGTTGTGTTATTCAAAATGTATTGCTCCAATCCAGTATCTTCTTTGCAGACAGTCTTATCATAGGTTTTTCAAGATAAGGACACTTTAGCTGTAGTATGCCATTTCCTCCAGCTTTCCACGCCAAAAAAAACACTTTAGCAGTGGTTTACCATGGTCACCTTCAGTACATATTTTAAAAAGTTAACTTGAACTTCACTACTCTTGCCTGTGAATGATCCTACATCACAACACCTTTAGCTACCACTCTTGCCCGGTAGCAGGCCTGCAGGAGTTTCTCTGGTGCCATCACCATTGGAGCTATCCTTTCTCTTCTACTGATGTGGCCATAGCTCCTGAACAAGGTGGATGCATCTTAGTCTGATGCCTCAACTTTGACCATTCCAACTTGGGTGGCTCTGTTAGGAGTTCAGGAGTCTATATTTGGATTCGCAAATATTCAGATTCGGATATGGCAGAAGAAAAATGGAGTCTATGCTCTGGCAACATTGCTTTTGCTTCTCTGACACACAATACCCTCCCTTCTCCATGTTAAGCTATGCATCTATGAAAGTAACAAATAGTAAATAAATTCTGAATATGCATTATTTGGGAAACATGCTTGATCAATACAAATGCTTAAACATATATTAATGAACTGAAAATCAGTGGTGTGTCATGCCCTTGATTAACCTACTGTAGAATTGACAAACCTTAGTAATGAATTAGCAAAATACTGAACACTCTTCCTTTAAATAGAAGAAAAATCAGACTTCATTACAAAAAGAGAATGATTCTTTTTTTATTCTTTTTTTTAGATTGATAGTGGGTATCAGAAATTATCCTGCCAGTATGCCAGTATCCTGCCAGTATGTCTCCGGGTGCAATTCAAGGTGCTGGTTATCACCTTTAAAGCCCTATATGGTAGTGGGCCAGGATACCTAAGAGACCGCGTCACCCCAAGAACATCTGCCCGTCCCACCAGGGCGGATCGGAGAGGCTCCCTCGTTGTTCCTTCGGCGAGAATGGCGCATCTCGCCTGTACCAGGAGAAGAGCCTTCTCCGTGTCCGCCCCGGCCCTCTGGAACCTCCTGCCCACTGAACTGCGCCTTCAGACAGAGCTCCTGCCCTTCCGGAACGGTGTGAAAACCTGGCTGGCTGGACAGGTTTGGGGACCTGGGAATAAGAATTCCCTTACCAGGTGGCTTATTTAAAGGACTGCCAACCTGGGTCTGGAAGTGGGACTGTGTACTGTTTCTAATTTTTGTGGTAATATTTTGATGACCTTTTAACTGATGTTTTATTGGAGTAAACTGTTTCTTATGCTTTTACTTTTATTTTTAGTGTTTTGTAAGCCGCTCAGAGTCGGGTTCTCCCGATTGGGGCGGGGTATCAAGTGTAATAAATAAATAAATAAATAAATAAATAAATAAATAAATAAATAAATAATAAATCCTGATGACCACTCTAAGGATATTAAATATAATGTACTAAAAGTGCATAATTTAAAAAGTAACATTCAGAAATTTCCACTACATTATAGAGAGCAAAACTTTCCAAAGTAGCATCTATGTTAGTCTGTCCCAGAATGCTAGCAAAATTAAAAAGATAAAGGGTGGGTGGATGGAGAGAGATGGACGAAATATTGTGACATTTTGAAAACTTAACATTTACTTCAGTGTAAGCTTTCATGGATCAAAAGTGAATTGCAGATAGTTCTTCAGTCGCTCCTTGTGTCTGAAACAGATTTTAATCCATGAAAACTCACACTGAAACATATAACTTTCCTTTATTTAATTTATGCTGACAAAGTTTTTAATAAAGCAAAATGCTTGTGTAATAATACTCTGAGATGCTTTAGATCTGGAATAAAGATTTATCATGTGTTGCCTTCACACTGAATATTCACAGAATAAATCACTTAGAAGCTGTAGGAACAAGTGTGCTCAGGTTCTGGAATCCAGCTGTAGTCACAGATGGCAGAAAAGTACTTGGGCTTCCAGCTTGAAGATGTAGGTGTCTTTGTCCTTTACACTGGATGGCCACATAAATGGAACAGTAACTCATGTTTCTCTTTTTTTTTCTATTGTGAGGCATGAGACAAGACTACGCATTTTGCAATTATTATTTGATGCACATAAAGAAATACAGTAATACCTCGGATAACGCTAAAATCGCATAACGTTAAGTAATCTGGGGAGGAGAATTGCATCAAATAACGTTAAGGTCCTATGGGATGGATTGGATAACAACCGCTAAAGCCTGTGAGGTTACAATGTATCTCTATGGAGCTTTAACATTATCCGATCCATCCCATAGGATTTTAACAAGCATCGGATAACACTAAAAATTGGATAACACCAAGAGTTGTGGAACCAAATCTTAGCGTTATCCGAGGTATTACTGTATTTACATCAGCAAAATCTGGAACTGACAAAACTGGGATACACTTAATTAGTGTTAAGTATGTACTGTATCTGGACTGCTTACATTGATTTGAACCAAAATTACATATATTTTTAAATGGCTATTAAAAGTAAATCAGACTATATAGTCAGTTTGAGTCCCAGTTGCAGGAGATGTATGAAATGAATTGGACTTGTTAATTACTACTTGAGTATGTCTCATTGATTTCCTAGGATTTACTGTAGTTGGGATTAACTCAAAGGCTGCAAACTGAAGTTGTTATAACTTCTGTCCTAAATCCAACTATTCAGCAGACGAACTGAATCAAAGGGATTTACAGAAGAGTAGACTTAGTCATTGATTCAATGCTACTAGGGAGGAAAACCTGGGATTGTGCCTCTGTACAACTTTCATTGTGTCTCAGCCGTAGTATTTTTCCCATAATAACCAGGACAAGAATCAGAAGCACAGATAAACAGCCCAAGCTCTTGATATAGCAAGATTTCTCAACCTTGGACCCCCAGATATTCTTGGACTTCAATGACCAGAATCCTCAATCACCAAATGTACTGACTTGGGCTTCTGGTCAATGAAATCCAAGAACATCTGGGGTCCCAAGGTTGAGAAATTCTGGCCTATGGAGTACATATGCATTATAAATGCACACACCCCAAACCAGCTCTTGTACAAGCAAATGTATTCACATTGTGCAGTTGAAACCAATAAAGTCTCTAAAATCTGATCATGGAAAAATGCTACAAGTACATGAGAGAACTCAAAAAAAAATTAAATCAGGTTAAAATGAACTATCCATTTGACGAAAATACTGCACGTAACTGCACATTCTTTATGTATCAAACTGAAGAAACATACAAAAATCACATGCTTTCATTTTAAGAAAAACAGCAGAATATATCCCCTAGACCAGTGATGGAGAAACTTGGCATTCCAGGTGTTCTTGGACTTCAATTCCCAGAAGCCCAAGTCTCTGTGAATCCATATGAATGGGTTTACTGTATATACACGCAGTAAACCCATTCATGTAGATTCAGAGACTTGGGCTCCTGGGAATTGAAGTCCAAGAACATCTGAGGATGCAACAGTAAACCCATTCGTGTAGATTCACAGAGACTTGGGCTTCTGGGAATTGAAGTCCAAGAATACCTAGAGCACCAAGGTTTGCCATCACAGACAATACCTTTAAAATATGTGGAAATTCAATTTTCACTCCAGGTTTTTTAAAAATTTTTTTTTACTTTTATTCAATATTTCTCAGACAAAAGAATACTTGCTTAATCATACTATTGTTTAGAAGAACACATTGCATATGCAAGACACTCTTTCCGCTGTCTACATTTCAGTAAATGTCACAACTCACTGAAACACTAAGAGACAGTGAGATAATAGCTATTTATAGAAAAAAGCTTCTGCAGTATCTGACTGCAGTGCCAAGATAAAGGAATGATAAAGGAATGATAATCTTACTTAAGCAGTAACAGGACATATCTCAACACAGAATGACAACAGTTTATAATTCTTTCAGCACCAAATTCTGTTTTAAAGGCCTTTTTGCTAACATTTATATTAGTGAAAATCTGTTAAGGCTGGTGAATGAGTTAAAATAGAAAACAAAAACAAGTAAAAAATGAAATGTATTGGTACAACTTGTTACTAATAAGGTTATGCAGTCAATTCAGTCCAAACCTCAATCATGTAAGATCAATTTGGCCATTTGGACAGTGAGTGAAAGCCAAGCAGTGTCGTTCCAAAACGATGCAAAATAGGATCACATGAGGAAAATACTTCTTCTTTCGTGTCCTGATCAAACTCTGGACTGCCAAAATGAAGCAACTTTCTTGGCTTTGTCGTTGGTCAAACTTAAGTCTTAATCGGTACCTGTTTCTGACAGTAATTGGGAGACCGGTAAATGAGCTGGATTCTGAATCTCACCTCCACAAAGACTGTGAATACAGTCGGGCATACCCTGGGCATCAACCTTGTTGGCTAATTTTTCTAACACCACATCAAACCAAAGGAAAATACTAGGATGCTGTGATTGGCAGAGGGAAAGGAAATTGCACTTTGCTCACTGACAAATCTAGCCTGCAAAGTCAGATCAAATATCACAAGCGGTTTCCAATCAACAGTGCTTATAGGGGGAAACTCTGTAATGTCACTGAAGACATATATTTCAGTTTTTCATGCAGTTGTTTCTCCCTTGCTTTTATTTAGTTGTTAACTAGCAGAACCTAGACAAACCTGCAGTGAATGGCTCCAGTGGTTGTTCTGGGCTTGAATCTATGTATTATTTGTTTATTTCCCTTGTTTATATCCCACCTTTCTTTCAAAAAAGGACACAAGGTAATGTACACTAATTTAAAAAAATGTAAATTAAAACATTAATATAAAAATACAATTGAGCCAAAAGTGTGTTTAAAATATCATTAGTCAAAACCTGATTAAAAATTGCTGATGTTCCATCAGAAAATACAATCTTGCAATGGCATTAAGAAGTTAAAAGCCAACTTTAAAAGGAAATTTTTCACAGCTATAAGGAGATGGCCAACCTAAACTCTTGAGGAAGAGAATTCCATCAGCTGTCAGCAGCCACCCAAAAGGTCGTTTTCTTGATCTTAACCAAACCTATTTGGAATGGCAGCTGAACCAAGGCAAAGACTTCTTTGACTATCTCAAAGACCAGAATGTTATACAGGGAGACATGTCCTTCAAACATTCAAGACCAGAGGGTCAGCAAACGGCTCTCCAGATGTTCTTGGGCTTCAATTCCCAAAAGCCCAAGTCAGTACACCTACTGATCAAGGCTTTTGAGAATTGAAGTCCAAGAACATTTTGAGAATAAAGTTTGCTGATCCCCAGTCTAGACCAAATTGTACAGAGCAGGGGTGCCCCAACTATGGCCTGTGGGCTGGATCTGATCTCAACAACAAGTCATCCAGCCCACACGGGCATGTTTTACTTCTGCTTCCAGGAGCAACAAGGGTGGCCCAGGCCAGATGAACTGGCATCAGGGGTTGGATCTGGCCCACTGGGCAGTAGTTGGAGCATCACTGTTTTAAGCAGAGAAAATGGCTGCTTAAAACCTATCTCATCCTGTTGCAAAACAAATTGCAAAGTGTGTTTTACTTCTACTTCCATTCGGAGGAACCACATAACTGGTCCGCTGAACCAGATGATTGGCCCACTGAACCACATGACTGGCCTATGGACCAAGAAGTTTGGGCACCCCTGGTACAGAGCTTTAAAGTTCATAGCTAGTTTGAATTGACCCCACAGAAGAACTTGTAGCTAGTGAAGCTGTTGCAACTGGGGAGCAAAATGAACTCCAGTCAAAAGTTGGTACATTATGAACTGCCTGAAATTTCCAAATCGTCTTCAAAGGCAGCCTCATGTAGAGAGCACATTACAGTAATCCAAACAGAGATAACTAAAACACTTTCAGACATTGCCAGCAACAGAATCAGTTAGCACACCAGCTTTAATTGTGGAAATGCACTCCTAACCACCAGCCAAACATGGTAAATCCAAGCTCATGGATGAATCCAGGAGTAAACCCAAGCTGCAAAACTGACATAAATTGGCATGCAATTGATCCCTATTCCTTTATCTGTCTTACAATTGACCATGAGCACCTCTGCTTGCTAACTTCTTTACCTGCTCCAGCATCTGACTGCCTATATGCAAGTGGCAACTTTGTTCACCTAGAGCAGTGTTTCCCAACCTTTGGTTTTTGGACTTCAATTCCCCAAAGCATTTATCAGATAATGTACTGTCTTAGGCTTCCAGGAATTGAAGTCCCCTCCCTCCTGGTATGTGTGCCCCATGTTGGGAACCGCTGACCTACAGGCTTTAGGAGCATATCCCAGCCAGGTATTTAATATCAAGAAGTCACGAGAGAGAGACTGGGACAAACAGACAATGGACACTTGTTGTTTTGTCCATACATGAGGGCCTGTGGTGTAAGAAACTATACTGTGATCTCAATTCTTGTACAGTAAAACCTCAGATAATGCTAAAAATTGGTTCCACAAGTCTTAGTGTTATCAGATTTTTAGTGTTATCCGATGCATGCATTGGATAATGTTAAAATCCTATGGGATGCATTGGACAACGTTAAAACTCCATAGATACATTGTAACTGGCACAGGCTTTAGCGAACATTATCCGATGCATCCCATAGGATTTAACGTTATGCGATGCAATTCTCCCCCCCCCCCCATTGCTTAACATTATGCGATTTTAGCGTTACCTGATGCAAACGTTATCCGAGGTATTACTATATATAACTCAGGGATTCTCACCCTAGAGTCCATGGCATCATTTCATGTGACCCATCACCACCTCCACCAAACCATGTGGTGTGCCATGTGGTGGAGGAAGGGCAAAATGGCCATCTGTCACCCAAAGCTGTCTGAGGGAGCATGACCTGGCCTGATATAAACTGTTAGTGAGCCACTATCAATATATTTTCAGATGTGATGTGTCAAGAAATTTCAAACTAATAAAAAGTCTAATGTCAAACGTAGCTGACTAGGATAACAAGGTGTCTCCTCTGCCATGTAAGTACAGGAGGTCTTATATGCTTTTGCGTTTTAACATGTTACCATCAGTATTCAGAGAGAGGTTATTTAAGAAAGTTCCTGTTTAGGAGCGCTTATGTATCTGTCAGGCTGGGAAGGTGGATACATCTGAACACGTACTTCTAGAATACCAGTTTTATGATAATCTTAGACATGACCTTATTGCTGCCATCCCTCAAATTGAGTTGAATCATACATTTAGAACCATGCTTTCAGATAAAATCACTGATCTGACCACCGCTGTTGCCAGATTTGCTTGGAAGGCAACCAGGGTGTGAAGCATTAGAGAGAACCAGCTACAGTGGGTACAGGTTAAAAACCTGCTATAATAATTTTTATTTTGCACTTGTAATCCTGTTTTATACCCTACTGATGTATACTGTATCCATTATGTACATACCGTATATGCCGGTGTACAAGATGACTGGGTGTATAAGATGACCCCCCAACATTTCCACTCAAAATATAGTTTGTTATATACTCGCTGTATAAGACTACCCCCTCTTCTGCACACCTTCCACACACCAAATAAAACATAAAAGAACATCAGATTTGATTTCAACATGTTAATTTATGTTCAAATGCTTATGCAGAAAAACTGTCACAAGGCTGTACGTTATCAAACATGTACAGTAAATATAAAACAGTGAAAGTGCAAAGTGGTACTTATTTATCTACCATATATACATGAATATAAGCCGACCCGAATATAACCCAAGGTACCTAATTTTGACCTTGAAATCCAGGAAAATAGATTGACCTGAGTATAAGCCAAGAGTGGGAAATGTAGCAACTGCTAGTGAGTTTCAGTAATTAAAATACAGTAATATTAATTATTTTATTGATTTTTTAGAACTGTACTTGCACCACCCACCAGTGGTGGCGCTGCAGGTAAAGTGGGTGGGCATGTCAATTGCACTGAGGCAGGAAGTGTTGCTCTAGCCTAGCCTCTTGCTTCCCTTGCAAGCATGGCTTTTTCCTCCATTTTGGGCAGAGCAGAGATAAGTAAATGAAACCCTTTCTTTTTCCCCACCAGTTTGAAAGGGAGACACAATTGTAATGTAGAACTTCTTTCTTCATCTGGATGGCATGTAGAAAGAGGTGGCTGAGCATCAGGAGGCCACTCTGGGCAGCTATGTCTATACCAACTGAAGTGCACCCGGTGTATAAGACGACCCCCCCCCCCCAATTGGAGGCATGTTTTTCAGGGTGAAAAAGTCGTCTTATACACCAGCAAATACGGTATGTATACATACATTTTTATCCTTAGTTTATAACTACAGTATAACTTTTAAACTTGTGTCAGAATTTAGAAATGTCAGCTGTCCTATCCATATAAATCTGTGCTCTTTTTAAAAAAATCAGATACAAAGAGGTGCTGTCCCATTACCTGGCCTAAATTTAGCACCAATTTTAAGAACTGAATTTATTCTATTTTGTTTTAACTCAAGTAGATGTGTTTGTGATGGTGCATTTGGACTGTATCTCATGCACTTAAACACTTCTTACTGTGCTGGTCATTGACCATAAGAAATGATTTGATTTGACTAGAATGACAATTTTCAACAGTTTTAATATTAAGCCAAAAGAATTTTCTATGTAAAGAAAGTATTAGCAGTCTTATTTTTAATTTGGAAGGTCACTAAAGATCTGAGTGTTCATTATAAATTTACATATACTAGTTCCATTAAAATACAGTAATACCCCGTATAACGCGAGTACCGTATATCGTTAAAACCGCATAACGTTACAAGATTTTCGGAAACATCTTGTATCGAGTAACGCGATTTTAACGTTACACGATACAGTCGTTCTTAGCAGCAGGGTGGGTGGAAAGCTGAACGGGGTTCTCCGTTCAGCTTCCCAGCCACCCTGCAGCTACGGAGGCAGGGGTGGGGAGGCTGGAAAGCTGACGGGGGGCTCCCCCCATCGGCTTACCCAGCCACTCCACAGCTGCGGAGGCATGGGCGGGTGGCTAGGGAAGCCGACAGGGAGTCCCCGTCAGCTTCCCCAGCCACCCTGCAGCTGTAGATCGGGTCCTCTGATCTCTCTGGAGGTGTTTCTGGGCTTCCCCGACGTCCAGAGCCGGTGCAGCAAGCCAGAATGTCAGAGTTCGAATCCCGACGTTCTGGCTTCCTGCACTGGCTCAGGACGTCGGGGAAGCCCAGAAACACCTTGGATCGGGTCCCCACACCTCCCTGGACCCAGCGGGGGGGGGGGGGTCAGAAACCCCCAAATTGGTAAAAAAAACGGACGTTTTTTTTACCAATTTTGGGGTCTCTGACCCCCCCGCCGGGTCCAGGGAGGTGGACAGACACGATCCAAGCTTTTTCTGGGCTTCCCCGATGTCCTGAGCCAGTGCAGCGACCCAGAATGTCAGGATTCGAATCCCGACATTCTGGCTTCCTGCAGCATAAAAGAGGGTGGGGGAAGTTCAAAATTAGCGCGCATCGGGTCTCCCGACCTCCCTAGAGCTGATGTGCGCTAATTTTGAACTTCCCCCACCCTCTTTTATGCTGCAGGAAGCCAGAATGTCAGAGTTCGAATCCCGATGTTCTGGCTTCCTGCACTGGCTCAGGACGTCGGGGAAGCCCAGAAACACCTTGGATCGTGTCTGCCCACCTCCCTGGACCCGGCGGGGGGGTCAGAGCCCCCAAAATTGGTAAAAAAAAGTCCGTTTTTTTACCAATTTTGGGGTCTCTGACCCCCCCGCCGGATCCAGGGAGGTGGGGAAACCTGCTCCAAGCTGTTTCCAAAGTTCTCCCACCTCCCTGGAGGCAGCAGCAAGCCAAAATGTCAGGATTCAAATCCCGATGTTCTCGCTTCCTGCAGCCTCCAGGGAAACAGGGCTTTTTTAAACATTGTGTGTTCAATGTATCGCACAACGTTAAAAACCGAATAACGACGGGACTTGTGGAACCAAGTCATAACGTTATTCGGGGTACTAGTGTATAAATATACTAGGTCCAATTTAAAACTATATATTAAATTTGGAATGAAAAGCATGCAGAAAGGAGCAATTGTGCTACACAGGTTAGAAACACAAGAAATAAAAGACTATAAACGGTTTTGACAAGTTCTTAAAGAAATATTCCATTAGAAAATAAAGCGGAATCAACAAAGCTGTTGTCGAATGTCATAAACGAAAATTGCACTGGGCTGGACACATTTCTCGAATGACGGGAGGACACTGGACAGCAGCTATTACTAAGTAGTATCTCAGAGGAGTAAAAAGACCCCTTTGCAGCCCCACACACACACACACACACACAAAAGATGGCAAGACCCAATTGTGAAAAGTTTTGATCAAACCTGGAGAAGAGTGCAGCAGAGAAAGGAATGGAAAACGAGTTGTGACCAGCAGGAACTCATCCCTTGACAGTCTGCTCAATCGAGCAAAGATAATTAAACACATCATGAGACACCCAGCGTGGAATCGAGTAGACACAGCAACAGACTAGGATGCAGGGGACCGATACCTACTCAGCTATGAAAACTCACCAAGATGGGGAGGAGGAAAGTTAAGTTGTACTTACCAGTAATAACTTTCATTATTTGAGTATGTATTCTGTGAATTCAAATTTTTGGGGTTCTGCGCCTGCGCAGTCGTTACCAGAGCTTTCAAACTCATTGGGTAAAAGTTTGAATGTTAGGGCCACCCACCGTACCGCCCACCCTTTGGCGCCATTTCACGCTCCTTCTTCAGTTAATACTTAAGCCAAGCACAGGATAAAAATAAGTTATCTCATCCATGCAGCTCAAGTGGGGAGGAAGGGTGAGAAAGTGTGAATGCACAGAATACATATTCAAAGAACGAAAGTTATTACTGGTAAGTACAACTTAACTTTCTCCTTCATGTATTCTGTGAATCCCCACTTTTGGGAGATTAGCAAGATCACAATTAAATGGTAGGTGGGTAGCCAGATGAGATGAATCCACAGTCACACACACATGGTCACGTCAGGTAGGCAGGATGGACCCTCCCGGGTGTGGAGCCTGGAGCCCTCTGGCAAGGATGACACGACCAAGTCTGGCGTTTGCAGTGGCTCTGGTGTCCATCCGGTAATGTTTAACAAATGTAGAAGGTCTGGACCAGGTGGCAGCCTTACAAATGTCTTCAATTGGCATGCCCTCCAGAAAGGCAGTGGAGATGGCAACAGCCCTGGTAGAATATGCTCTGACATGAGGAGGCGGCGGCAGAGAAGCAATCTCATAAGTGAGATGGATGACAGATGAGATCCATTTGGAGAACCTCTGTGATGTGATGGGTTCTCCCTTGGACTTTCCTCCATACTCTACAAAAAGGCATTGTGTTTTTCTGAATTCCCTTGTTCTGCTGATGCAAAACAATAAAGTACGTTTTTGTTTTTAACTTCAACCATGTGCCATGCCCTTTCTTGGTCCAAGGTTGGGTTTGGAAAGAAAGTCAGCAAGAAAATAGACTGTCTCAAATGGAACTCAGAGACAACCTTAGGTTGAAAGTTGATGTCTGGATGGAATTTGGTGAACAGTGAATCTGCACAAAGTTCGGTAAGTTCACATGTTCTTCTGGCAGATATGATGGGCAACAGAAAGGCGGCTTTCCATGTCAGAAGATGAAGGTCGGCAGTACCCAGAGGTTCAAACGGAACTTTGGTAAGTGCAGTCAGAATAGTGGATGACCACTGTGCGGCTGGAGACCTTACAAGTGGAAAAGCATTACAGAGGCCTTTTAGAAACCTTTTCATCATTTGGTCCCTGAATGCTGTGGAAGCCATGGAGACAATTGGAGTGTGTGCTACAATGGTTGCCAAATGGACTCTGATGGATGCAAGTCCTAAACCAGTCTCTACCAAATTGAATAAATACCTCATAATGGCAGTCACGATTCGGGCTCAACGGTTTGGAGTCGAGGAAGGCACAAAACCATTTGTAGGACCTCCGTGTGGAGGACCTCCTACTCATGTTGAGTATTCTTGCCAATCTGGGGTTATCCTCCATGCCATGAGATGCAGGCTGGGCAGGTCAGAATAGAAAGGTTGACCATTCTCCACTTGGAGCAGCAACGGAGAATCCGGTAGCGTGAGATATTGTGAAGACAGCTGAAGTAGAAGAGGATACCATGGCTGTCTTGGCCATGCTGACGTGATTAGAACTGCTTGAGCTCGATGATGGAGCATCCAGATTAGGACTTTCTGGATGAGTGGAAACAGAGGGAATGTGTAAAGATAGTCCAAGTCCCACCGTTTCATGAAGGCATCGTCCTTGGAGGCTAGCCTGATTTCTGCTCTGAAGCAGTATCTCAGGTACTTGTGGTTTGTTTCCGAAGTGAAGAGGTTGAGATCCGGAACCCCCTGCTGATGACAAATGGACTGAAACACTTGGTTGGCCAGTTCCCATTCGTGAGTCATGGAGCTCAGCCTGCTCAGCCCGTCGGCTAAGACATTCAGTTTGCCTTGAATGTGGATGTGAATGGGGAAAATGTGTCTCTCCAGGCACCATTTCCACAGTTCCACTGCCAGGTAGAGGAGTGTCATTGATTTCATGCCTCCCTGCTTGTTGAAACAGGCTATCACAGTGGTATTGTCTGATGCGATTTAGACAGCCTTGCCTGACAGAACCATTTCGAAGGACCTCAGATCCTTCCAAATGGTGAAGAGTTCCAGGTAGTTTATATGAAAAACTACTTCCTCCTGTGTCCACAAGTTGTTCACAGTGAGAGACCCCCAAGCACTCCCCATCCAAGACTGCCTGTGTTGATCAAGATCTGTACCAATGGTTGAGGAGAGTAAAAATGCTTTCCCGTTGCCACATTTAGAGGTGATGTCCACCATGCTAACAGTTTGGCGTGAGGAACCACAGCTGCAGTTGATGTCATAAGTACTAGCAGTCTCTGAGCCTTCTTTGCCGGCACATAAGTCCTGCACCGAAAGATTTCTATCACTTTGGTGATGTCCTGTAGGCGCTTTGGAGAGGCATAGGCTCTGACACTGAGTGAGTGGAGTATCGCTCCAATGTACTTGACGCGCTGAGATGGATCCAGTTTCAACTTGTTGAAGTTGATCCATAGACCAAAACTCTCCATAAGTCATACCATATAAGTGATGTCCCGAATGACCTTCTTTTCTACCACAAAGTACTTCGAGTAGAAACCATCGCTCCATTTTGATGGTGGTATAGTTTCCATGGTTCCTTTCAACAGTAGTGTTGCCACTACTGAGGATTGAAGCCTGCAACAGAGCTTGATGACTCAAGGAACCCGTACCGTGGTCTTGAGGTGAACTATCCAGGCGAGGCCAAACCGAAGAACTTCGCTGTGGTCTTGGTTTGCCCCAGTTTGTTCAGGGCCTTCTCTGTGTCTTGGGTGAACAGACTTTGGCTGTCAGAAGGCAGATTTTTGATTAGCTTCTTGGTAGGCTCCTCGAGCTCAAAACTAATCCAAAAAAATAATCAGCACAAAGGGAATGACGAAGCAATCTGCCTACTTTTTCCATGCTGCTGCTTCCTCCTCAATGGTTTGTCTGGTCTTTAGAGCAGTAACTGCCGCCGTCACCAACACTGCTGCTGCTGCCACTGTCCCCGCTACTTCTACCAGAACTGGTAGAGCACAGGAGACATCTGCTTGGCCGTCCACCGCATCCGAGGCCTCCCTGCCACACGCTCCAGCTGGGAACGTGCATTGGGCAAAGACGGCTTGGTTGTGCTCTTTGTCCGAGGTCCCTCCACAACACGCTCTAGATTGGGGAACACCCGTCAGACAAAGAGTGGGATGGAGCGGTCTTCGTCCAATGCACTTTCCCAGCCAAAGCTCATGGCAGAGAAACCTCAGGCGAACAGCACAACCAAGCAGACATACCCCCAAGCTCCACCAGTGCCGGTAAAAGCAGCAGGGACTCCGGAAAACACGGCAAAACTGCCACAATCATCAGCGCTGCCTCCACCGCTGCCACAGCGATGTCTTGCGACTTCTGGCGGTGGGGGTGGATGCTGTGGGGTGGAATTTTTAATTCTAAAATGACACAGGGCAGCGCCATTTTAGAATTACAAGATGTAAGTAAACCCCTTCTGTAAAACATTTATTTGTGCAAAACAGAACACATTTTCCACAAAAAATTGTTACACAAGTCAATTTTTATGTAAATCGATGCATTCGTAAACTGCGATTTTACTTGTATGTCTCTGAAAATGTTGCTTCTCTTTGTTCCTCTACATCAGGAGTTCTCAACCTTTTTTAAAGGCAGGGGCCAGGTCATACTCCCTCAGACAGCGTCAGGGTCCGGCCAGCCATTTTGCCCTTTCTCCACCACATGGCACTCCCTGGTGTGGTGGAGCCGATGGGGGGCCACATGAAATGGTGCCAAGGGCCACATTCAGCCCATGGACCTCAGGTTGAGAATCCCTGTTCTACATCCCCTTTCATTACATCTTCAAACTCATTGCAGCTTTTTATTGTCAGTAGAGTCATAAATTATATAAATTTTTCTTGAAGTAAGACTGGCATCAGCATCTCCTTGCTCTGATGAACTCTGTTGAAGGCTTTTTCATATTTAATAAACCAAGCATGTCATAGCATCTCCCTTTAAGTACCCCTTTGTAAACTAACATCTCCCTGGTTTCAAAACCCTTTCCGAAGCCAAATCCCATGAAAGAGTCTCTATTTGACTGAAAAGATTCATGGAACAGATAATTTTCTATTTGCTTTAATAGTTCTTTGAAAATCTTATTAAGTCTAAGCGTTTTGCTGGGTGTTTCTTTAGCTGCATTACTTTTTACAGGTTAATATCAAATTTCTTTCAAATTTTTTTTTAAACATGTTTCCCACCTCCTCAGTCTTTCTATGTTTTTCATGAGTCATGGGTCCTCTCTTTGTTACCTATTTTTATGTACTGTGTTCGTTGTTCAGACTTTCATTTAGCCTTAGAGGTTAAAATTTTATTTCAGATATTCTTGTGTAATTTTGCATATTTGCTGTACTCTTATTTTTCCATTTTTTGCCTCTCTTCTATTAGCTTTAATATTTCTTTTAATCCACTTCTTGTTTTCATAAATATTTTTTACTTGCAAAGTTGCTGTTTACCATATCTAATATCTGCTAGTGATATACATACAAGGTGTCCCAAAATTTGCCATATGCAGGAAAACTGCATAACAAGAGTTATCTTGAAACATGTTCACCCTGAGTGGGAGAGAAGACTTGTGTGTGTGTGTGTGTGTGTGTGTGTGTGTGTGTGTGTGTGTGTGTGTGTGTGTGTGTGTGTGTGTGTGTGTGTGTGCGCGCGCGCGCGCGCGCGCGCATGCATGTGTGTGCGTGCAAGCGAGAGGGGGTCCAACACGTAGAGAATATTTTGCTAAAAAAATAGGATTAATATTTCATACATAAAGATACATTTAGCTACAATTTCCCTTTTTCCTTATGTATGCCAATTTTGGGACACCCTGTATTACTTGCTATTAAAGCATCCAATCTGTGAACGCCTTCTTTAATAGGAGCAAATATGGGTGGATCCCTTAGCTCTTTAGTACACAGTAAAACCCAGGCATACAATTTTAGAGATTAAAATGGCCACTGCCACCATGTTAGACTTTAAGTGGCCACCACCCCCTCTACCCGAAGTCCCAATGCCTGTGGGAGGTGCGCGTTTTTGGCTACCCAGGGAGCTCGGAGGAAGGTGGGAACTGAGCAGACAAGGTTCCCAGACTCTCCCTGTGCCGGCAGGGGTGGGAAATGGGATCAATGCGCACCTCTCCAGGTCAGAATGAAGTGGATAGGGTCCCCAAATGGTGTGGAAAAGGTAGGGAGATCACTTTATTGCTTGGGGGGGGGGGAACGATCACGTCTGGCATTGGTGTGTGTGTGATTTTTTAGTATTTTTGGTTGAGTTGTGACTTTTTTTCAATGCATTCCTATGGGAAAACGTGCTTTGTTACAATTTTTCGCATTACAATGGAGGCTGTTGGAACAGACCTCCATCATAACCCATGTTTTTATAGTCACACTGATCTTAAATCAGCTTTCAACTGTTTTGAGAAAAATAGGAACAATATCAACCTGTATGTGGCTACTATTTGTTTAGATAGTTATTGCAATTCAACAAAGCAACCTAAATGTAAATTGAATGCTGATTTCATGAATCACACCAATGGCACGGGGAATAAGGCGAGTTCCATTTCTAGCACCTCTCCTCATTTCAACCACACCTAAATTGCCCCCACACTGAAAGCTCCAAAGTACTATTTGTTTAAAATGGCTCCTTTTTTGCTTTGCACAAGTCATAAAGTTGTTTTTACAGAGGCAGATTAGACCAAAACAGTTTATCAAGAAATTAGCAGATTATTATAAAACTGAACCGCTAACTATTATGTGTTACAAACAGGCATAAGACTGGTCCAACATGTGTAGGCAAGTAATTGAAGAGTTAACAAATATTTTAGAATTAATACTTAACTCAGTGAGTTAAGTATCTAGCTGTGCAGCCAAAAAACGGGATTTTGAGTCTCCACTGCGTATCTCACAAAATCTATTAAGGGACTCTGGTGGCCTAGTAATGCTGAACTTGATGACTGGAAGGTCAGCAGTTCAAGACTTGAGTGCTGCACAACTGAGTGATCTCCCGTCTCTGTCCCAGTTCCTGCCAACCTAGCAGTTCAAAAGCAAGAAAATGCAAGTAAATAAATAGGTACCACTTCGGCAGGAAAAGTAACATCGTTCCATGCAACCTGGCATCTAGTCATGCCTGATATACAACCACAGAAATGTCTGCAGATGCAGACAGCACTGACTCATCTCTGTAAACGAAGATGAGCATCACACCCTAGAATCAGATACAACTGGCTTTTGAGCAAGGGAGATATTTACCTATATCTACCGTATTTGCTGGTGTATAAGATGACTTTTTCACCCTGAAAAACATGCCTCCAAGTGGGGGGGGGGGGGGTCGTCTTATTCTGGGTGCACTTCAGTTGGTATAGACATAGCTGCCCAGAGTGGCCTCCTGATGCTCGCCCACCTCATTCTACATACCATCCAGATGAAGAAAGAAGCTCTACATTACAATTGTGTCTCCCTTTCAAACTGGTGGGGAAAAAGAAAGGGTTTCATTTACTGGTACCTTCTGCCTCTCTGCTCTGCCCAAAATGGAGGAAAAAGCCATGCTTGCAGGGGAAGCAAGAGGCTAGGCTAGAGCAACACTTCCTGCCTCAGTGCAGTTGACCTGCCCACCCACTTTACCTGCAGCGCCACCACTGGTGGGTGGTGCAAGTACAGTTCTAAAAAATCAATAAAATAATTAATATTACTGTATTTTAATTACTGAAACTCACTAGCAGTTGCTACATTTCCCACTCTTGGCTTATACTCAGGTCAATCTATTTTCCTGGATTTCAAGGTCAAAATTAGGTACCTTGGGTTATATTCGGGTCAGCTTATATTCATGTATAAATGGTAGATAAATAAGTACCACTTTGCACTTGCACTGTTTTATATTTACTGTACATGTTTGATAACATACAGCCTTGTGACAGTTTTTCTGCATGTCATAAGCATTTGAATATAAATTAACATGTTGAAATCAAATCTGATGTTCTTTTACGTTTTATTTGGTGTGTGGAAGGTGTGCAGAAGAGGGGGTAGTCTTATACAGCGAGTATATAACAAACTCTATATTTTGAGTGGAAATGTTGGGGGGTCGTCTTATACACCTAGTCGTCTTGTACACCGGCATATACGGTAATTACGTGAAATTATCCCCCCAAAAAATGTTGACAAGCTCCCTCTATCACAAAAAGCCACTCTATATATTACACATTCTCTCAGCGTGGAAATGAACACCATATGACAATAGCACATATGTCTTCTTTCCTAAGTGTACACACTGGCATTTTCCATACAGTACTTAACATTTATTGAGGAATAAGAAAATGTTTGTGGAATATTTCTTTATTTATATGATTTGTATTCAACCCTCCCCCCCCCCACAAAATGGGATACAAACAGAATCTTAACAAGCTGAGTTAAACGTTAAAACAAATTAATTAAAAATATATGAAACTCATAAAGACAATTTAAACACACCAGTGATAGGAAACTGCACTAGAAGTTCTTTCTGCATCAAATTAGCTTGCCTGCCCAAGACCTGCCACAATATCAGAATTTTTCCCTTCTTGTAAATGGTTAAAGGGAACTTGGATAGTGTAGTCGTGTCTTCTGTAGATCAGACTTCTTTACAATGATACTACCGTATTTTTTAAAAAAGTAACATAGCCCTAAAAGTTGGAAGTCTTTTTTTCTTACAATCAGAAATCCACAGTAATGTTTAGTGAGTGATGAGAACAAAGGTAAACTAGGAAAGTCAAGATTAGAACATTAGGCAAAACAGGTAACATCAGGGGGTTGATTCGGGGGAAGGGGCTGTCTTTCTTCCTTCAATGCCTTTCTAATTCCCATTCTTATTTTTCTCTTGAGCAGTTTACATAAAATATTTTTTATGTACAATTGTACATCTGCTACAGTTTTAGAAGTTTTTTAAACCACCCAACAGATACGAGAGGGTTTTTTTTTCTTGAATTAAATGGATTACATGAATAGGTCTTATTTAAAAGTAAGACGGTATAATCATCCTGTCTCTCTATAGCAGGACTAGGGGAGTTTTTGGCCCTTATAATTCCCATCAATGGTAAAGTACTGTTTGGATATGTTTATGCTACGAAAAGATAAGATTGAGAAGGAGAACGACAGGAAGCTACCTTCAAAGATGGAGAACACTATTACACAGAACATGAAGCAAGGCTATTTTCTCATGCTCTTAAGAGCACAGCCTGAACCGCTAGATTCAAAGAACAAGAAAAGAGATTCTGACTTAACATTAGTGAGAAGCTTCTCACAATAAGAACTGTCTGGCAGTAGAACAGATCACCTCAGAAAAGGATGCACTCTCTTAAGGATTTTAAACAGAGACTCAATGGCTATCACTCTAAGGGATACTGCAACCATTAGTTTCTTGCTTTTGCAGTGTATTGGACTAGACACATCATAGATCATTTTCAAATCTACAATTCTATGATTCTTTGATTGTGTAGTTGCATATGCTTGTAGAGCCAAAGGTCCCCCACTCCTGCTTCAGAGGTTGTTTTAGATAAAATGCTTGATAATGGGGATAACATCAGAAAGCCAAGCGTTTTGGCTCTTACCAGAACTTGGCATATGGTTAACTCTGGCTGGATTTAGCAGTTCTACTGGCTGGTCCCTGCCAGAAAGCCCATCTGAAAAGAGAAAGAAAGAAATTAATCCAACATTAGTAGACCAATCAGATTAAAGCTCAAGGGGATCTCATGAAGTAGCTAACTGAACAATTAGAAAACACAGAAAGAAAAGTCACCTGAGCCGTGTTCCCCACCAGAGGATTAACCTTCCAGTACAAATATCATTTCTAGAGTGCTGGATTCTGCTTCACTTTTCAGTTATGTTTAACTGAATTCTGAATCCAAGGTCCACTGCTTTTGAAGGAAGCTTGCCCCACAAAGGAGAATATAATACTGTATAGAAATTATTATGGCCAACATCAGATTTATATTGAAAGACTAGTTCAAGAAAAAAATACCACCAAAAACATAAAAATACTGAAGGATTAACATTAGGAATGTGGTAATGTTATAATTCATGAGCATATTATTCTATTAATATATGTTACATCATGATGGCTATACAGTATTTTGCCTGTCAGCACTTCAAGCGAGTACATTCAATATTTGACATTCAGTGAAAACAAAGGACAAATTTTACCAAAGGAGAATCAATGTTACAAATAGGGTCTAGTTTTCTTTATGCTGCCAGTTAACTACACTACACTAAATATTAAGCTTATCTTATAGTACTAACAGGGGACTGCAGTGGCTCAAGTGGCTAAGACTTTGACTGGGAGGCGGAAGGTCAGCAGTTCAAAACCCGAATACTGGATGATGGAATGAGCGTCCATCTCTGTCCCAGTTCCTGCCAACCTAGCAGTTCGAAAGCAAGAAATTGCAAGTAGATAAATAGGGACCACTTCCGTGTTAAGGTAAACAGCGTTCCATGCACTTCAGTATCTAGGCATGCCTGCAACATGCCCACAGAAACATCTGCAAACCCACACAGCGCTGGCTCTTTAGCTATAAACAGAAATGAGCATTGAAACTTAGCATCGGATACGACTGGCTTTTGAGCAAGGGTAACCTTTATCTTTACCTATAGTACTAACAAGAAGATTTAATCACCATTCATTTTACATTTACTGACAACAATTTGAAATATATGAGTGGAAATACAGCCCTAAAAGGGACCCGGTCTGACACCTTCCCCTATAGGAAACCATATGGCATAAGCTAACAAATCCTTCCAATCTAGAAGCATTGCACTGTAAATTTGCTAATGAGGATAACATTCCACAAGCTAAGACAACACATCCCAAGATCATCAAGTATCTGGGTAATGCACCTTATTTGTGCAATTGGCTCAAGAATGTACACTGTGTCATATAAGGGCCAGAAAAGACAAGTAAGGGAAAGCATGGCACAGCGAACCTATAGGGATGTCTAGGATAGTATTCATGATAGAGTTATTCACAGCATTTTCTCTGGGGATATCCAATCCCTCAAGCTGCTTTTTTTGATTCCTCCTTTTTAAAATTAGGACTGCTGAGAGAGCTAGAGAGCTGCCTCCTGCAAAAGGGAAAGCAGGACCAGTGAGCCTGGGGAAGCCCCACATCTAGATTAAGATTCAAAGCTTGCCTTCCCAAATCAAAGTCAACACACACTGGCTAGTCTACTTTCTCATTTGATGGAGAGTCAATATTCTAAAATAAAACAGGTGTGCATTTGTTCTATATGTTATTCTACAATGCAGCTTACAGTAAGTTACAATTAAACTAGTTATTCAGTGTCATTTCCTACAACTATGCAACGTATATCATCTATAGGTTCCTAGATTTTTTAAATAAAAAAAAGCTCTATGTTAATTTATTTTTAAGCACTTTTAAAAATGTGCAGCCAAGAAAATAAGCAATGTTTTTCTCAACAATTCTGAAACCTTGGAAATAAATGAAAATCACTTCTTACACTTATGTTGTTGAACAGCAATTTTAAAAATTGTTATTTAGATCATCATATGACAATGATATTAGTAAGCTGAGTTATGGTTAAAATACAGTAAAACCCTGACTTACGTATGCCTCAAGTTACGTAAAATTCAACCTACGTAATGATTTTTGCACTAAACCCATGTCCTGATTTACATAACACAATTTCCTTTGGGTTTACTTTGAGTTACTAAAAAAAAATCATTTTTCTTATGAGTTTGCTTCGATTTACGTAAAAGCTTACGGAACAGACTTTTTACGTAAGTAGGGATTTTACTGTTTCTTGTTTTAATTCCTTGATTTCTGTACAGTAATTTATTATGGTAATCATCTTCTGTATTTTTAAATGGTTCCTCTTGATTTCAAAGTACAGTGGAACCTTGGGTTATAGAATTAATCCGTTCCATGGGGTTTTTGTTATCGTGAAAAATCTGTATTGCGAAGCATGGTTTCCCATAGGAGTTCACTGACAATCAATTAATCTGTTCTGGAGGTCAGGAAAAAAGACCCAAAAATGTGTTGTTGTTTTTTGTTTGTTGAAAACTCTTTACAAAATGCACTTTAAATGCATAAATACTGTACAGGGACATGATTAATCAAGCAATAATATTTCAAACATCCAACTTCAACTTTTAAAACATCACACATCAACTTTTTAAAATATGGCAAACTTTTCAAACATGGTACAGTACATTTCAACTCTACAAAAAATCACACCTCAACAGGGAAAACATGGCAGACTTCAACTGTTCAAAATTTAAACAAAATTTTAAAACAATTTCAACACTTTTTGGAAGAAGAGGAGGAGGATGGCAAATGGGCACCACTAACACAAGTCCAAGAGCCCCAGGTCTATCCACACAAGCTAATAAAAAACCCAAAAATCTGTCCACATGTGCTGACATGGAAACAATCCAGAAATCACACACACACACCTCACCATAAGCAATACGTGCGCGCACACGCACACACAACTAACAGGCATGCAAAGAGCAAATCTCAGATACCTACCTTTCTGATGCTTCAGAAATGGACCAAAAAAAGTCAAAAAAGTCAAAAAATCTATTCCCAAATTTTCAAAAATGGCTCCAAAACTCAAAAGAAAAAAACATCCAAAACCTTCCAAACTAAACTCCACATGCTACCCACAGAATCCAGCACGCCTGGGAATGGTCCTATTTACCCCCAGGCACAATGCACCTTGGGGAAATCTGTTCTGTATCACAATATAATTCTGTATGGGGGGGGGCATTATTTTCTATGGATTCCATTCTGTACCACGAGTTTTCTGTTACACAAGATGTCTGTAACCTGGTGTTCCACTGTATCATATTTCTAATACTATCAGCTATAAACATAATAAGTTAATGTAATAATATTGACTAAAACAATGATACAGTGGTACCTCACATAACAAATGTATTGCATAGCAAAAAATTCGCATAATGAAGGCATTCGTTATGCAATGGCGATACCCTACATAACAGAAAAAAAGTCATTATGCGGGTTTTTTGATAACCGGGGTATACCCGCTTAATGGGAACCCAGTTAATGAACTTTTTTCCCCTTATGCAGGGTACCTCCCTTAGGGAACCGCATAACAAAAAAAAATACATAGCAAAGAGCTACGAGTTTTTTCGTTATGCAGAGTTCTACTGTAATTTGATGATAACCAATATTCAGAATCGGATATAGCACTTGAAGAAGTAATATATAGTTTAAATTGGTTCTACTCCAGTACTTATTTAGAACTAGAACTAGAAGACTGGTACATTCAACTGAATTTAAACCTTTATGTGATAATGGTTTCTAGTATAATATTTTTCTTTTAATTTTTTAATTTGAGGAGAAAATGTATTGACAACTTTTGAGAGACTAATTTTAGCACACCCAACAAGCTGTGCTTAACATGTTGTGATTGTTCATTCATTTACTTCTAATAGTTTTACGGATTTCATTGAAATACAGTACAGTAATACCTCGGATAACGTTTACCTCGGATAACGCTAAAATCGCATAACGTTCAGTAATTTGGGGAGGAGAACTGGATCGAATAACATTAAGGTCCTATGGGATGTATCGGATAACAACCACTAAAGCCTGTGCGGTTATACTGTATATCTATGGAGCTTTAACGTTATCCAATCCATCCCATAGGATTTTAACATGCATCGGATAACACTAAAAATCGGATAACACCAAGACTTGTGGAACCAAGTCTTAGCGTTACCCGAGGTATTACTGTACTTAATTTCATTGTTCCTTGCCTGCATCGCTACTTCCACTACTTAAATTTGAAACAGAGCCAATCTGGCATTTTGCATTATCATTAATGAATTTTACGAAATAAAGTTGGGAAGTTTGAGTGTGGGATTTGTTTTGTGTGTTGCTTTGCTTTAGAAACTGAGAATTTTCCACACAAAATTTAAGCATTATATTCCTGCCTGAAACCCAGTGCCAATCATTTAACAATTTTGAGCTAGGCAAATCACAGATTGCGTATCAACACTCATAGTCTACAAATAAATAGGACAGTGAATCTGAAAAAGTATGTCTGGAAAATATCACACACTAAGGACTCCCCCCCCCCCCCAATTAAAATCACCATTAAGGGTTAGAAGACAAACGCATGTATAACAAAAATATCTGAAGGATGATCAAGGTAAAAGAAATAACACAGCTTTCAACTTCCAGAGTTAGGTACAGTAAAACACCGGATAACGAATGGATCGGATAACGCTAGAATCGGAGAACGATGCAAGTTTTTTGGAAAAAACTTGCATCGGACGACGATTCTGTCTAACGATCCTTTAGCGTTATCCGATTCAATCGTCTGGGGGTGGATTTGGTAGCCCAATTCACCCCCAACCACAGTGAATGCGCGCTCACCAGCCCCTTTCCTCCCGAACCTACTGCGCTCGCAACAATTCTTGCAAGCGCAGTAGGGTCGGGGGAAATGCGTGCTCATGAGCACATTTCCCCCCACAGGCTCGGCTTTGGCTACAATCCTCCCCCACGCAGGGGGACGATTGTTACCCAAGCCGAACCAAGCTGCGGCTAGGGATTGCCAGCCGCAACTCGGTTCGGCTTGGGTGACAATCTCCTCCTCCACGCGGGGGGAGGATTGTTGCCAAAACCGAACCAAGTTGCAGCTGGCAATCTGGAGAAGAGGTGCACGCTCACACATGAGAAGGCGCGTGATCATGTGCCTCTTCTCCCAACCCTACTGGACTATTAGCAAGTGCTAAGGGTCCTGTAGGCTCGGCAGAACAGGCGCACACTCGCGCGCCTTCTCACGTGCAAGCATGCGCCTCTTTTTCCAACCCTACAGGACCATTAGCATGCGCTAAGGGTCCCATAGGCTTGGCAGAACAGGCGCACACTCGCACGCCTTCTCATGTGCAAGCGTGCGCCTGTTCCCCCTACCCTACGGGACCTTTAGCAAGCGCTAAGGGTCCCATAGGCTCGGCAGAAGAGGTGCACGCTTGCATGTGTGAAGGCGCGTGAGTGTGCACCTCTTCTGCCAACCCTACGGCAGCCCGCACAGGGTTTGGAAGAAGCCTAGCGCAGTCCAGCGCGGCTGTGCTAGGTTTCTTTCGAACCCCATCTGGGCTATGAATGACTTTGGGGACAAACCGCTTGGTTTGCCCCCAAAGTCAAGCTGACCCTAGGCTAGCAATCGCTAGCCTAGGGTCAGTATGACTTCAGGAACAAACCGTGCGGTTTGTCCCTGACATCAGGGCTTTTTTTTTTAGCGTTGTCCGATGCATGCATCGGACAACGCTAAAAATCGGATAACGTCATGACTTGTGGAACCAAGTCATAACATTATCCGACATTCTAGTGTATGTATAACCACAGGCCATCACAGGATATCCGTACCTCTAGGTCACCCTTGCTCAGAAGCCAGTCATATCCAACTCTAGGGATCAATGCTCATCTCTGTGTATACCTAAAAAGCCAGCACTGTCTGTGACTGAAGACATTTCCATGGACATGTGGCAGGCATGACTAGACACCAAAGTGCACAGAATGCTGTTTACCTTCCCACAGAAGTGGTCCCTATTTATCTACTTGTAATTTCTTTCGAACTGCTAGGTTGGCAGGAGCTGGGACCAAGACAGGAGCTCACTCCATTGTACAGCACTCAGGTCTCCAATTGCTGACCTGCTGAACTTCCAGTCGTCAAGTTCAGCATCTTAACCACTGAGCCACCACAGTCCCTATCCATACCTCTACTGAAGAATAAAAGTCTCATGAAAGAGAGTGAGTCTCTAAGTTGGTAAAATGCAGATTTGTACAACCTCATGAACAGGGTAAGTCTTGTGTAATCAACCATGCAGAATGAAGAGATATAGAGCTACTGAAGCAACCTGTAAAAACCACGGCATGGTTGCCTTCATGTCTGAACGTACAGTACATATCAGAAACCTATAGCAGCAGGACGTGAAACTGTTTGCCCTCCTGGAAGAGAAGGCATATCAGTTTGACACCTGGTTATCCATGCTTCGGAACACCAATGAAGAAAAAGCATTTCTGATTAGAGCAGAGCAGACTCTTTGAAAGTGCATCAGTCTCGTTGTCTTTTTTGCTGTTGTCCACTTTCTTGTTCTGGTTTGTTTTCCATACTCCTTACACCCAAGATTTTGTGATCTGTTGCTTATTTTCCTTCCTGATTTCAATGAAGATTATTATTATGGGTCTTTCTTAGTGCTCAGTCTATTCCTCTTATACCTAAGCCTTCGTCTTTCTTTACCTCTGAGTTTAAATCATCCATAAATTAAATTTAAAGCCCTCCAGATAAAGTTCTTTATGTTGTATCCAAATACATTATTCTCAGTTCCCATAAGGTGCAACCCATCTCTTGCCAGTACTCCATCTTCCAGGAAACATAGTCCATGGTCCCAAATTCCAAATCCTCCATGCTGACACCACCTACATTGCCAGTCATTCACCGAGGGTATTTTCTTTTCCCTTTTTATTCCTCTTCTGAGCACTGATAGGATAAGATGAAAAGACTATCTGGTCCCCAAAGTCCTTGGTTTCCTTCCCAGAACTTCAAAGTCCAATGTAATTTCTTCATTGTTTCCATGTGCCATGTCCCACGTGAATGAAAAGGGATATGCATTTGTGGGTTTTATGAGCAATCATAATTCCTCCATCACATCTTTAGTCTGTGCTCCAGGGAGACAGCACATCTAACCATTTTAAGGATCTTCTTGGCACATTTCAATTTCAACAACTACAGTAAAACTTTGACATACAAAATTAATTCGTTCCTGGAGGTTTTTTGTTTCTTGAAAAATTCATTATCTCAAAAAAAAAGAAGTTTATTTTTCTGTTCAAAAATCTTTATAAAATGCACTTTGGAATTTTTCGCTGCATTTTGGCCACTTTATAAAGAGATTTGAACAGATAAAATATGTTTATTTCGCTTTTTTTCTGAGCTCTGGAAATGTATTTTGGTTTTCAATGCATATTCGGCACATTTCTGACAGTGCCATCTCATGGCCACCTCTGGTAATTGCAGGAAAAGTACCCACTGATCAGCTGTTTCAGAGAGGAGTGAATTTTCAGAACTTTCTGGTTGTGGAGAAAGCTTCTGGTGGTGTCAAAACGTGACGAAAAATTCCAAAAACAGAGCAGAAATGCTCAAAACACCCTCCCACCACCGTGGGATGCATCCGAAAACCCCACAAAAATTTGCATCTCAAAAAAATTGTATCTCAAAGCAAATTTTCCCCAAGATTGCCTTTCATATCGCTAGTTTCTCATAAGTAAAACCGTTCATAACTCAAGGTTTTACTGTACAATCATACCTCGCATAACGAATTTAATTCGTTCGGCGAGGCTGCTCGCTATGTGAGTTTTTCGCTATGCAAAACAAACTTGCATAGCGAAAATTCCTATGGAAAAACTCGCATAACGAGCTTTTTTAGGGGGGAAACTCGCATAGCGATTTTTTTCGTTATGTGAGATTTCCCCATAAAAACACTAGTTATGCGAGTTTTCCATAGGGAAAGTCCGACTCGCATAGCGAAAATTTTCATTATGTGAGTCAGTCTGGTTAGCGAAAAACTCACTCGTTATGCGAGTTTTTCGCTAAGCGAGTCACTCGCCAAACGAGGTTTGACTGTACTCTTTTTAGAGGATGGAGGTACCATGTCTCTTGCTTTGCTGAGCTTCAGTCTTCTGTACTCTTATAGGGTCTCCTCTTTTTCTTCTTCTAATGCTGTCTGCCAGATTCCTCTTGAAGAATCTGAAAGTGGTTTTGTAGTTCCACTTGTGAAGAGTGCCTTCTTTTTCTCCTAACGGTAACACTTTTCCATGTTGCTCCTTCTACTATGTTAATTCTCTCATCAGCATTCATCTCCTTTGCCTTGCTTTTTTTCCCAGCTCCAGTGCCTGCTATGAGAGCTGCAGTTGAAGGACTATGTCTCCATATTCTTCATTTTATCTTATATTCTTAAGCATGGCCACTCACTTCTCCAGTTCTTTTACTTTTTTTTCCATTAGTGCTTCCAGTTTACATTTGCTACGTGTGTACCCTGTATTGTTCTCAAGCACGAAGACAAACATTGCACGCACCATCACAGAAATGTCTCTTTCTTATAACTCTCCCCATTAAACTCCCCATCAGACTCCTGTTTGTTCTCCTCGTTTGCTCATCAGCAAACAGAAAGGTTAGAGGACTGCTGCCTAATACAAATAGAGAAGTGGTTCAAGAACACCAAACTACTTGTAAAAGAATTTGGGGATCCAGACCAAGGTGAACTGCATCCAACTGTATTAAAGACCTTAACTTTATATGTACAGTGGTACCTCGCTTAAAGAGCATAATGTGTTCCACAGGATTGCTCTTAAAGCAAGTTTGCTCTTTAAGGCAAAGGAGATGCAAGTAACCAATTGTGACTTCTGGCAGGAGGGATTGCGAACCACGATTTAGTTGTTAAGCGAGTTTTTAGTTGTTAAGCAAGGGTGACCATTCATAGAAAATTCTGCTCTTTAAGCAAGTTAGTCTCTAAGCGAGACACTCTTTATGCGAGGTTTTACTATAAATGCCACACCCCTGCCTATAATTTTTCAAAATTTTCAGAGTGCAAGTAAGGTCGACAAGTTAAATAACATTTACTGAACAAAAACAGGAAGAAAAGGGTCCTTGAAGAACACCTTGAGAGAAGCCTAAGGCTGCCATGTTTGTGGGGAACCTTCCAATAAATGGGAAGCCCCATACCTAAAAACTGCTTTGAATTCTCAAGAGATTATTTTTTATGAATGATGAACATATCTGGCCCATATAAAGACACTCTAAAGGTGCCCAACCAGCCACTGGTCATGTGCCAAACTCATAAAAATTATAACACAAATGAAGTTCATGGTGTAATAATTTTGGAATTCTGAAAACAGTTTCAGATTCAACAGACAGAAAGTACTGCAAAACTGCCCAGTCATCTGACAATATACCAAAAGCACTCACATATTTGACCCAAAAAAACTTGCAAGACAGATAATTTTCAAAAAACGAATGACTCGAGAAAATCTGCAGTGCTAACTGTAACTTCTTAAAATACAAAACATTTTCCCATAACAAGAAAAGGATGACACTGTCAGTAACATGCTGATACTTGAATGCCCAGAAACTATGAATTATTGAGATGTCACTTTAAAAAATATAAATCAGGGATCATTTAGTCTGTGATTTAAAGTGGATTTAAGTTAAAAGAAAATAACTATGAAATACTGATCACTCAGTGAGCCAGTGTGGAGAAGTGAATAAGGTAAAAAAATAGAACTATAGAGACCTGCCTCTACTTTTCTATGAAAACTCATTGGTGGGGCAGGTGCAACAGTAAACCAGTCCCTGAACATCTCACATAGCTTAGAAACCTTATTAGACCTGTCACATTTTAGAAACATGTCAGCACATAACATTTATATCCACTTCCCAATGTGCAATTACAGCATTATACCACACATTAACAGTGTAATGCGGTTCAAACAAGCCATGCATAAACCATTGGTTTGAATAGCCAAAAGTAAGTTAAGTCAAACGTATTTGAATAGGACAATCAGATCCTCAAAAAAAAAATAGGGAAAATGAATTTTTAATGATTTTATGATAGAACTCATGGTACTAACGGTATTCTTATCCATCAATAAAGCTGCTTACTTTTAAAGAACCTATACCCCTTGTTTGATTTTAGTATCACCCAAAGAAAGCTGATTTAGTTGCATCAACAAATTATGCATCATGCAGGAACTTGCTTCAAGATAAAAGTGGCTGTCTTCCACAAAAGTGTAATCGGGTAGTTACGTGTATGTGTGAATTAAAGCACAGAACAACTGCTAAAAATGGGTTGAGAAAAAAATGAACTAAATACTGGCTGCCAACACACAATAACGTCCAATCCACCGACTTAGGAATTCTCTCTTAAAATACATCCAATGAAGAATTTTAGCTCCTATCAATTGAAAAACATAGCATAAACACTTGATGTAGGCTATGGAAGGCTCCTAGCTAAGGAACAGGCTATGAAATAATGACAGCTAAATGAACTTTTGAAATGACTCAGGCTGGTACATGATTCTGAGTTCAAAAAAGCAATCACAAGAGTGAAAATGTACAAAGAAATACTGTATAACACATCTAAGTTGGAGGAAACACAATAAACTAAATATCAATAGCATACCTAAATTAGAAGAAAGGGTTAAATTAGGGAACATATACAAATTTGGGGAAGAGAAGTTGTGATGCTGGTGCAGGTGCATGCATATAAAGTTTAATGCAAAGTGCACTCATTGCCCAAATTCCCAAGGGACAGCAATTGCTACAAGTCAACTGACTGATATTCTTTCTTGCAAGCAAGGCAAAGCCTGCCCAAACTAGTGTAGAAAGGTTCAAAGAAGTGGTTCCCTTATTTCTAGACCAGTAGTTCCCAACATGGGACACATGCCCCACAAGGGGAATTCAATTCCCAAAAGCCTAAGTCAGTACATTGGCTGATCAGTGCTTTGGGGATTTGACTTATACTTCTGGGAACTGAAGTCCAAAACCCAAAGGGAAACACTGTTGACTGTTCACTAGGTTTGTGCTTACTAGACAGCTTTATAAATTGTTACCGTATAGATTCGAATATAAGCAGTTATTCGGGCATTTTAAAAGTAAGTTTCGGGACTTCCATGGCAAAAGAAGTTGAGGTGCAATTACACAACTAGCCACAAGAGGGTGCAAATCACGATTTTCCATTATAATACATTGAAAATCAAGTTATCCTATTCTGAAGTTTGTTTTCAATGTAATTCCTATGGAAAACCGCAGACGAAGAAAGAAGCTCTACAATGCAATTGTGTCCCCTTTCAAACTGGTGTGGAAAAAGAAAGGATTTCACTTACCTTTGTGCCTGCTCCATGTGGCCAAGGGAGGAAGCCATTCTCCTTCCTTGCAGGGGGAGCAAGAGACTAGGCTAGAGCAACACTTCCTGCCTCAGTGCAACTTACCTGTCCACCCGCTTTACCTGCAGCACCACCACTGGTGGGTGGTGCAAATACAGCTTAAAAATCAGATTTAAAAATCACTAAAATAATTTTACTGTATTTTCATGTATTTTAATTAATGAAACTCACTAGCAGCTGCTGCATTTCCCACTCTCGGCTAATATTCAGGTTAATTTATTTTCTTGGGTTTCCAGGTCAAAATTAGGTACCTCGGCTTATATTCGGGTCAGATTATATTTGACTATATATGGTAAATGCAAGAGACCCCCAGTAAAATTCTATTTATAAGAAGACTCCCAGAAAATTAAAATGCACTGAAAGGGCCCATTGCTCTATTTTGAGGGTTTCCTCCACCTTTAACTCACACCACTATTTCTCACATCTCTCCATTTATCATTTCCAATCACAATATTATCTCATATCAATTCTTTATTTTAGCATGGCATGCCATTCCCAGCTGCTGTTGCCAGCTTACACCACCACCCCTATTCTGTGTCATACACTGAATATAACTGAGACAATGTACATCGTCTAACACATTTTGTATTTTAAATGTTGCCTTTTAGTTCAATAATAATAGTTCAATCAACTAAGGATTCCCTTTGCCTACAACATTAATTGTTGCTATAAAATAATTATTGTTTTTACTTTACCTGGATGGCTTTGAGAAGTCATTGCTGGCAGAATCTGCACTACTTAAACTATTATGAAAGGCCAGCTTCTGAATGGACTACAGCCCTGAAGAGCTTCTCTGTTCCAAAGAAACATAGAAAATATATCCAGGAAACAGATTCATAGACACCAAAGTGAGACCCAGTCAGAAAGGCATTCTATGTTCTAGATGAAGTCCAGCACGATCGCAGACTGTCCAGGTTGTTTTCAAAATGTAAATCTATAATAAAAAAAAGACAAACTTGATTTCTTACAGAAAAAAATATTCATCCATTTGTTCTCTAATTCTATAAACTCTTATGACTTTTAAAATAAACAGATCACTAAATCCTCACTATTTGTACTCCTCTCCTATTAAATCTCATCTTGCCTCCTACTTTTTCATCCTTTCTCAATAGGCTCAGGTTCTGAACATCCCCACTCCCAATCTTCAAGAAAGTGGAGAATTCTGGGATATTGTATCATATTCACAGCAATGATTTTCTATATGATGAAAGAATAAAGAAATGTATTTTGCAAAATCTAAACAATAATAATTTAGAAGCAAGATTGTTGTTTTAGCCTATACAGTACATCTAAAAAAACCTGAAGTTGTTCCTCGCTTAAAGAGCATAATGTGTTCCATGGGATTGCTCTTTAAGTGAAACACCATTGTAAGTGACCAATTGTGACTTCTGGTGGGGGGACTGGAAACCCCGATTTATTTGTTAAGCAAGTTTTTAGTTGGGTTTTATTTGTTAAGCAAAGCGAACATTCAGTGAAAATTCTGCTCTTTAAGCGAGCTACTCTTTAAGCGAGGTGCTCTTTATGCGAGGTTTGACTGTACATTCAATCATTCATACATACAAAGAAAATCAAATTAGAAAACACAGGTAAAGATCACCCTTGCTTGAAAGCCAGTCATATCCGACTCTATGGTTCAGTGCTCATCTCTGTTTACAGCCAAAGAGTCAGCACTGTCTGCATCAGCAGACATTTCCATGGACATGTGGCAGGCATGACTAAACACCAGAGTGCATGGAATGCTGGGTACCTTCCCATGGAAGTGGTACCTATTTATTTACTTGAAATTTCATGTTTTTGAACTGCTAGGTTAGCAGGAGATGAGACAGAGACAGGAGCTCATTCCATTATGCAGTACTCAGGTCTTGAACTACTGACCTGTTGACCTTCCAGTCATCAAGTTCAGCATCTTAACCAATTGAACCATTGCAGTCCCATAGGAAACAGAAGAGGTAGCTAATCCAAGTAACCAACAGTCATGCTTAATATTTGATCCACTTTCCTTAAAAAATTTTCACTAAGATAACCAGCCTTTAAAGCCAGAGTCGGCTAAATTTTTTGGGCTGCATAGTTCAGAGGGATGGTCATGTGGTTTAGCAGTCCAGTCATGTGGTTCCTCCCACCAGAAGAAGTAAAATGTGCCTTGCAATTGGTTTTGCAACATGATGATATATATACCGGATATTTAGGCTGCCATTATCTCTGCTTAAACCAGGGGTACCCAAACTATGGCCCATGGACTGGATCTGGCCCCTGATGCCAATTCATCCAGCCCACAAAACCCTTGACACTCCCACAAGTGCACAGGTGCATTTACTTCCACTTCTGGGAGCAACAAGGGTGGTACAAGCCGGATTTTAGCATTATCCAAGGCAATCGTTATCTGAGGTATCGCTGTACCTGCAAAGATTGGGCCTCACAAAGAAAATGGAGATACTGTACAAAAGATTTTGAAAGCACGTTTTACGCCAATAATTTTTACCACAAGCAGTGTTCCATTTCAGTTTGCAATTTCAAAATACTGTACAGTATAGCATGGACCTTTCTCCAGAGACCCTTGATAAATTATTCTGAAAGAACAACTTGGGTATTTGAACTCTGCAGTAAATCAAACCCCCATTAGCTATATTTCCTTCATTAAAACCAGTGTAATATATTTTTCCATTTGCTTCCATCTATTTGTTTTTACACTAGCCAAAGGCTCGGCACAAAGCATTATGTGAGAATAACTGAAAAAACATCCTCAGAATCACCAACTGCATTTTTGTAGGTGCCTATCAATGCTACTGTAATCCTTTCCCTGACATTTCTTACTTATAACTGTGTTTGCAATCACAATGTGTAAACTGTTTCAGCAGTAATGTGCTTCTAGGACGAACTCTTGATGAAAAAAAAATATACTGTACACTATGAACCAGGAATTTTTTTTAGTACCAAAACTAAACATAGCAATACAGTAATACCTCATATAACATTAGTATCGAATAACACGAAAATCGCATAACATCAAGGAATCTGGGGGGAAGAATTGCATCAGATAACATTAAGATCCTATGGGATGCTTCAGATAACAACCGCGAAAGCCTGTGTGGTTACAATGTATCTCTATGGATCCCATAGAGGATCAGATAACACGAAAAATCATATAACACGAAGACTTGTGGAACCAGGTTTTAGCGTTATATGAGGTTTTACTGTAAATCTTTCTACTCAGCAAGCTTCTTCTCCCAAGTTTTCTTTGTTTTAGCAGCGTAATTCATGCTGCAAGGGATCATTTTGTTGTTTCTAGGTTTTCTAACCACCTTCTTTTAACTAATTCAAAGTGCTGCACTACATCCTAGCAGAGAACTTCTGGCAAATTTCTGGGTGATCTCCAGTAATTAGCAAATATTTCTAATTTATTTATTTTCCCCCAAAAAAATAGTAACCAAAAAGGCACTCTACATTAAGCTACTGATATGAAAAAAAGATTCCAGGAGCAAGTGTGTAAAAAAGAAACAGAAATTGAGTGTGGCACCAACCAATAACAAATTCCTGAGCTACACATTTTCAAAAATAAACTTTCATAATTCAAAGGGTTTCTCCTACACGGGTCTGTCACTATTTTGCACTTATATCAGAGAGTAATCAAAACAAAAAGACAAAAACCATTGTGGCACTTTAAAGACTAACTGCTGTATTTTAATGCTAGTTTTCGTGGATCAAGTCCATTTTGTGAGACTTAAGAGTGAGTTTTCATGGCATCAATTTATACGCAAGTACAGAATGGTTAGTATAACATAGAAAAGGCAATGTGGTTTTTTACAACTGATAATCCTTGTTCTTCAGTTTAGTTGTGAAGCTTCACCCTTTTGAATTGCAAATGGTTAGTAAATGAATGCAAGACAAACATTGTGGCTTGCTTGTCTGTCATTTTGCTTGAACACACCCTTCTCCCTGTGACCCCTGAATTTGGTGTATAAAAACCATGCCTGTTAAGTTTCACTCCTTGTCTGAAGAAGTGGACTTGATCCACGAAAGCGAACAATAAACATATAGCAGTTAGTCTTAAAAGTGTTTTTTTTTTTTTCTGATATATCTGAACCACAGACTAATAGGGCTACTATAAAAAAAACATTGTGGCATTACCCATTTGCTAATAACTTTACACTTCAGGCCTAGCATCTATTGTGCGAGTGGCCCAGGTGAAACACTAAGTTCTTCCTTTGTTCTGAGAGGTAGCCTAAGGCAGTAAAGGTGGTATAATAAAACAACATATAACATACAACATATACAGTAGCAGATCACAACCTGTTAGTTGTAGTGTATCAAATCTGATATCCCAGAAACCCTTGACCAATATTCAAAACTTTGAGATGGGTGTCCAGCATATGTATTTACTTTATCTCTGCCATCTCTCTCTAGATCCTTGTCTAATTTTTTTTTCTATTCCAGAAGGGCAATTTTAAAGTACTGTGAACAGTGTCCAGGTAGATTGAAATGGTTTGAAACAGGTTTCTGTCTATTGCCATTCCTGATGTTTTATTTATGTCCATTAACTCTTTTGCACATCGATTGTCCTGTTTGTCCTATGTAGAGTGCAGAAGGGCATTTTGGCAAAAGGGTGGCATAAATCACATTGGCAGAGGAACAAGTAAAGCTGGCTTTAATGTTGTGTGTGGCGTTGTTGGGTCCAATAATACTCGGTAGCGACGGCTGCAATTCATATCCGAGAATACATTTTTCCTGAAGCAGGAAAAATCCCATTGGCATGAATTTGTTTAAGGTAGATCCCAGCTTGCCATGAAGTGACCCACACACTTGGATCACGGAGCCATCTCCTGCAGCACACATGAAATGAGACATGCAGGATTTAACACTGGGACTGCAATGGACTTCTGCAGCCTTGAGGATATTATCAAAGCATGCCTTCACAGCCAGTCCTTCTTCCGTCTCCGTGACTGTTGGAAATCAGAGTTCCTCCTCCGCTCCTTTTGCTGTTAGGCCCAATATGACAGTTTCCAGTGGCATTTCCTCCACCAAGGGGACCATCACCCCACCTAAAGGGGCTCATCCGCCCATAGTTTTGGACCCTTTAGGAACTCAGGTTATCAGTTATTAGTTAACCACCAACTGACACTCGACATTGAGTCAGTGGCTGTATGGTCTACTCCATTACCGCAGCAGGATGTCCAGCCAGACATTATCATTACCATTAATACTATTGCCTGAGTAAATGTGGGGGCATGGTTGACATCTGGGGTTGCAGCAGGGTTTAGTTCCCATCTCTGCTTCCTTGTTGCATAGTCTGTTGTGTGTCAATAGTTGCTTGAGATTGGGTGGTTGTCTGTAAGCAAGTAAAGGTATGTCACCAAGGGCTTTGGAGAGTGAAGTATTCTAGTCCAAGATGGGTTGGGGTTCTTTCATTATACGTGTTAAGAGGTTTTAGTTGTGGGTTCAAAGCAGTGGTGGGATGTCAAATTTTTTACCAGCCCACCGTGATGTCATCAGTGTGGGTGGAGCCAACATCATGACATCATGACATTGTGGGCGGAGCCAAAGAAAAAATAATAAATAATAAAAATAAAATAAAAATAAGCACACACACACACCCCTCAACCCACCCACCCACCCACAACACAAGGACAGCAAGAAGGACAGCAAGGAGAACAGTAAGGAGGCCGTGCATATGCGCCAAGCACTGTAGACATGCATGCACACCAAGTGCTTGGTGCACATGCGCAGTGAAAAGGTAAGCCCCAAAGGTGGTTCCCCCAAAAAGCTGCTACCGGTTCTCTGGGACACTGGGGAAAGTTACTACCAGTTCTGGCGGACTGGTGAGAACCTGTTACATCCCATCACTGGTTCAAAGTGACAACCAGCAGTATTTGATTGCTTTCTCTTCTGGGCCTTGTAGTAAGTTGCTTCTGGGTATTTGTCTTGCCCAGTTGATTTGTTCTTTAACCATATTGAATGGGTATTGTAGTTTGAGAAATGCATTTTGTAGTTCCTTAAGATTGGCATCTGTCTTGTGGGTCTGAGCAGGTGCATTTGTATCTGAGGGCTTGGCTGAAGACAATGGATTATGTCGTGTATTCTGGATGGAAGCTGAGACATGCAGTTAACTGTATCAATCCATGGATTTGCGATATAGTGTGGTACTGAGATGTCCATTTTGTAGTTTCACAGTGATACCTAGGACATTTATTTGTTGTGTAGATTGGTTGAAGCTAAGTTTAATATTTAGATGAAAATTATCGAAGTCCTGGTAGAATTTCTCTAGGGCTTCTTTACCATATGTCTAGATCAAAAACATGTCGTTGATTTACCTCAAATAGATAAGTGGTTTTTGGGTACAAAAGTTAAGAAAACGTTGTTCTAGATCAGCCATGAATATATTAGCATATTGTGGAGGCATGCAAGTATCCTTGGCAGTTCCTTTGATCTGGAGGTAGGTTTTAGGGTCAAAGGTGAAGTAGTTATAAGAACAAAGTTGCACAGGGTGGTGACTGTGTGTGCTTCATTTTCATTTTGAACGGTGTTCCTGATAGCTTGTAGTCTGTCTTTGTGTGGGATGTTGGTGTTCAGAGCTGCCACATCCGTTGTGGCTAAGATGTTGTTATCTGGGAGATCATAGGTGTATTGAAGTTTTCTTAGAAAGTCTATGGTATCTATTTTGCACTTGGCTCGAAACAGTGGGCATCAGGATTCTAGCAAAATACAGAAACCAATCCTGCTTACCTGGAGTCTGCTCACACCCTCTATATTTATTACACAGAAATCTACAGTACATTTATTGTCTCCTAATAAGAAGAGGCAACTTCAAGTACAGTATGTAACAAGTGTACGGTTCAAGAAACAGAAGTATCATACAGACTGTGCAATTCTAGAAGGTTACTTCATACTAATTTTGGTTATACCAAAATAACAGCTAAATTTTAATCTCTTCTTTCTGGGTAGCATTTTAGCTTTCCAAATGTAGCACAGTAGATGTTGCCATAGCTACAGTGGAATTCTACAACAAATTTGCCGCCTTGCAATGGTTTTCTGGCTGCATACTAGCAGTTTAAGCACACTTAATTCACTATGTTTTTAAGTATCTGATTCAATAACTATAATCAATTATTTCTTCTGGAATATCCAACAGAAAATGCCCCGCTGCTGTTCTTCCAAGAGATCCTTATAACAAGGCTTGGATTTCCCAGTTTCAGTATATACCATATACATAAATAATGCTCTCATTCAACTCAGAGCTCATCCCAGAAAGGCTGGTTACAATTCTTCTCTCATTTTCCCAGCAGCTAATACTATGGAACTCAAAAAGTCATGTTTCTGACTGGATATACGAAAAGAAATGCCTAAAAAACAGAAATGGAACAGTGACAGAGGAGCCTAAGACCTGCTCCAAAAGAAAAGGAATGAAGAAGTCAGGAAATCACACAGCCTTTGAAGCACAGAGGATACCAAGAGAACATTCCCCAACTACTATCATTTAAAGCAGCATAGACTGCATCAAAAGGATCAAACATACACAGCATCTCACTTCCCTGTACTGAACATAAGAATCATGCAGCAGAGACAAAAATAGGAAGTACTTGTATCTCTTTTTAGAAGCCAGCTCCATCTGGCTTCTCTTCTCTCTGAACAGCTCCCATTCCACCTGAATCATAGAAACTTTAAGAACTAGTGCCCAGGTTAGCTTGTTTTCATGTTTATCCCTCATCCTCCTTTCAGATAGTAAACATGTGAGCAGACACTGCCCTGTTCTTCCCATCTTATGTAATCTACTCAGGGAGCCTTTTTAGCTGAAGAGTGGAACAATCATGGGATCCTGACCTGTGGGTCACGTCCTCCAAGGGAGGGGGGGTCACAAAGTGTTTTCTGGGGGAGTTGCTATGGCTATGCTACACTGCAATATTTAAAAGTATTATGTTTTGGAGTTTTCCTAGAAATGAGAACAACCACTGCATTAATAGTAGATCCGAATTATAGAACTATAGTCTGAAAAATCTATTTTAATGTTTTTTCTTTGCCCCATTAAAAAGGCATTTTTCTAAAACCTTCATCGGTTTTAGGTTTTAGAAAGAATACATTCACATTTTAAAAGGTTTGAGGAAACAACAGGTTTGAGAGTAAATTGGGAAAAAACAGAAATGATATATTGCAATGGGGAAAGGGAAGAACGAGAAAGTATAAAAGAAAAATATAAGATACAAATTAAAACTAATTTAAAATACTTGGGAGTAGTGATTTCAAGCAAAATTGGGGAGCTCAAAAGTTTAAATTATGTTAAACAAAAGAAGAAAATTGAAAGGAAAATAGTACAGTATAATAAACTGAATCTATCTTGGTTTGGGCGGGTAGCCCTGAGTAAAATGATGTTATTACCTAAATTAATTTTTTTATTTGATGTCTTACCAATAAAGCATAGTGATAAAGAACTAGAAGAATATCAAAAAAATATAAACAAATTTTGTAATGGAAAGCGAAGAGCAAGAATAGCCAAAAAACTGTGGTATTTACCTCAAAAAGAAGGGGTATTGGGAATCCCAAGTATACATAATTATTATAGAGCTTTTCAGGTAAGAAATGTTGTAAAAATTCTAATTAGGGAAGAATCGATTTGGGGAAAAATTGAAAAGAGGGATTTTTCACAAATGGGTAAAGCAATGTTCCTAAATGAAGATGTAGGTAAAAAGAATAAGGATATTCAGAATAAGCTGATAAAAACAACTATAGAAGAATGGTATAAAGTAAAAAAGGATCTTATTCCAGGAATTTCACCAATTATAGAATTAGAAGATTTTAATAATTTCCCAATTAAAATAGATAGGGATATTAAGGCAATAAAGGCAATATTATCAAAAAAAATGGGGTCAATGTTGAAAGACTGGGTTAAGATTTATAGAGATCCGGAAAAAAGAACGGTGCTTTTTTCACAACTGAAATTAAATTGGTTTAAGATTCTCCAGATAAATAATTGGAATAAGAGATTTCTATTTCATAACGGTTTAGAAAGGCAACTTACAACATTCGAAGAACTTTTGATTAAATTAAGAAAGGGAGATATAGGAATTAAAGGGATAGTAAGATTTATAAGATTATGAATAAAAGAGAAAAAATACAGGAAGCTTTGAAGAATATTTGGGAACAAGATTTGAATGTGATAATTTCGGAAGAAATGTGGCAGAAAAATGGAAAAGAAGAATTATGCGAACTATGTCTGTAAGAGTAAAAGAGCATAATTACAAGATGCTTTGGCGATGGTATCTGACCCCAATCAGACTGCATCAGATGAATAATGAAATAAGTGACAAATGTTGGAGGTGTAAACAATCAATGGGGGCATATATGCACATGTGGTGGAGTTGCAATGTGTTAAGGGAATTCTGGGGAAAAGTTGAAAATGAAATTAAAAATATACTAGATATGCGGTTGGAATTGGGACCAGATACTGTATTGCTAACAGAAGTGGACAAATTTAAATTGAGCAATGATTGTAAAGAGTTGATGGCTGTTATGTTGTCTGCGGCTAGACAATGTGTTGCAAAGAATTGGAAAAATAATGTATTGCTAAATATACAAGATTGGTACAAGGAAATGTGGGAATTAGCTCTCAACGATAAGCTTACATGGGAAATAAACGTCAGGAAAGGCAAAGTTCAAGTAAATAGATTCTGGGGAATCTGGAGAAAATTTGTGGAATATGTGATTGTTAAAAAGAAAGGCATTAATCCTGTACCAGAACAAATTAATTTCTGGAAAATATAAATTGATATAACCTCCTGGACATTGTATATAGCACAGAGGTGAATAAAGCAACAGAAAAATATATGTAGAAGAGATAACAGCTGTTAGAAGTATATTGTAAAGAGCTTTAATATCAAAAAGGTATATTGTATTACTACTTCTTTTTATACATTAAGTGTATTTTCATGTGGAATCGTTGTATTGTATGTTTCCTTTTTCTTTTCTTTTTCGTTAACATTTATAAATAAAAATATTTTTTAAAAGGCATTTTTATGAAAATTTGAAAGGAGGTTGCAAATTATAGTCAAACCTTGCATAAAGAGTGCTTCACTTAAAGAGCAGAATTTTATCTGAATGTTCGCTTCACTTAACAAATAAAACTAACCAAAAACTCGCTTAACAAATAAAACAGGGTTCGCAATCCCCACCACCACCAGAAGTCACAATTGGTCACTTACAATGGTGTTTCGCTTAAAGAGCAAACTCGCTTAAAGAGCAATCCTGTGGAATGCATTATGCTCTTTAAGCAAGGTACAACTGTACTTGATTATAAAAGACGCTCACAACTCTAAAAAGATTGGGAAACACTGCTTTAAATATGCACTTCAGTATCAAGTGATTTAATGGAGACAAGCAACTTCCTCTATGATTTGCTTATGCAGATCACTATTACAACAGCTTTTAACAGTTTATCTTGCAAAACCATCTCATACCTGAGCCAGAGGCACTGGCACTGGAGAGGGGGAATATACTATACATCACAAGTAGCATTCATTGGCTGAAATCCTATTGCATATTAAGTCACAACTACAGCAGGCCCATTTGAATCAGTGGAACTTACATAGGAGCAGACTTATCAAACCCCTATTTATTTATTTATTTGATTCCATAAGTCTGCTGTAATGCAACTTGCTATGCTAAACAACAGGATTTCACTCACTTTCTACCTAGTTTTATTGAAAAGCTGCCAAAATCTCAACTTAAGTATATCAGTGGAGCTCAACTGGACACTCAAAGAAACAGAACATGCAACTAATAAATTTGACCAGTGCTGTAATTGTATCCAGTTCTAATGATATTTGGGAAACTCAGCATTCTAGAATTTAACAAACCCAGATTCCTTCAATACATCAAAGCAGATCAGTCATGTTAGCAAAAGAGATAGCACAATCAATGACCAAAGTTTGAAAGGATAATGTGAAACTTCTATAGTTTTTCTCTAACCATACATCAGAAAAGAATAAGATTGTAAATGAATCCTGACTTAGAAGTGGAAGTTGCTAGAAGCATCAACAAAGGAAACATTCTTATTAAATTTCCCCGTAGACTTCCTATAAAAAAAATAGATATTCCCCATACATATCTAACTGAGAATGAAGGGTGACTCCTGGTGCAATCAAATATATAAATTGTTTAGGTGTTTGTTTATAAATTGATGTTTAGTTTTATACAGGGTTTTTTTTTGTTATATGTTGACTCAACATGTACATGTGCCATATGCTAAATAAATAAATAAATGAGAATGAATAACTAAGAGTCTAAGGCTCAGAAGCCAGAGAATCACCTAATCATCTACCCACTTCAAGACTGAAAGATACAGCAAATCTACCTGATGACAGATTCATTTAGGGAATTTCTAAAAATTCTCCCCCCAAACCAGGATATTGTTTCAAAATGCAATTTTAAAAGTATGTGAAGAAAAGCTTTATTCAAATATTTATACCTCCAATAACTTCTAACACAGAACACAATGATGTATTTCCACATTCACAATGCATGTTGTTCTCTACCAAGAAGCCCACACTTGAGCATATTAGTCTTGCATTTAGGGACTCCAACCCTCAGCCTACTCAGAGTCTTCTAAGTAACATAGGGGAGGTTAAGTTCCTCAGCTATAGCCTCCTTTAATGTTGCTCTTTGTCCAGTGAGTTCATTCCTCCATCTTCTAATTTGGTTTTGCTCTTGCATATCCTCAAGAATGTTTGTTCTTGCCATAAAGCTCTTCCTGGACATGAGGCTCATATTCGTTCAGAGGGTGTCAAGGAAAATGTTACTAGTCATTAAGTGCTCCTTTTTAAAAGCGTTATAAAATTAACACAAGGAATACCACTATATTGGGCTAGAACTCAGCCATGGAGCTCACAGATGGCCAATGGTCAGTGACTGTTTCTCAGCTTCACCTCACAAAGTTTGAAAACAAAATAGTGAGTAAGCAAGTGCCATACATTCTGTGGCAAGCTCACTTGATAGAATATAAATGCACTAAAAAAATAAATTAAAAATATTACCAGACAGACTTGATAATCAAATTTCCTGTAAAAATAACATCTTGTTATGTTTCACAAAATAAGAGAACTTGGACTACAGTATTCTGCTACAACAGGTTGTCTCCTCCACCTTAATGGAGGAATCTGACATGGAGGAGAAACAGGTTACAGCAGGGATGCCCAAACTTTTTGGGCCACAGGCCAGTCATGTGGTTCAAGGGGGCAGTCACTATGGCCCAGGGGCCAGATCTGGCACCCGGGCCACAGTTTGTGTACCCCTGGGTTACAGCATCTCAAACCTGAAAACACAGTTCATGAAAGCAGGAAAATGGGGTCACATGTGCCCAGAGTCACTATAAGTGAGTGGGGCAGCATATAAGTCGAACAATACAATACAATACAATACTCTCATATAACATACATTCTGTAAAGTAGCAAGGAATAGGCACAAGTACTTTTTAATATATTGTTCCTATCGCCTTTTCTAACTGGATTGAAAATAAAAACACATGTATATTGAAGTATGGAAGGAAGATGCAAAGGGAGACTATCGTTCCCCATTGGATATAGAATTCCCAGATTTAAGATCTGCAAACCACCCTTTAGACATAAAGTAAAGGACTCTTGTTTTAAAAATCACACCTTTTGTGTCAAGCCATGTTTCCAATCACAACACTGAAAAGCACAACCTACTAAGAAAACAAACAAAAACATGTTTACTCAAAACATTTTGTTAAAACATTGAAAATGAAATAGCATTACTGTACTTGTTAATACACTACAGAAAAAGATTGTCATTATGTGACTGCAGTTTAAATGCTATTGTTAGTGATCCCACATCTATCGAATGGGAATAATGGCAATATATATTAGATGACTGGGGAAATCATTGTAATGAATAAGCTTTGCCTACAACTTGAAACAAAAACATAAATCAGCTCAGTCATTTCACCAAGCACCCCTTAATTCCTCTAGATCAGTGTTCCCCAACCTTTGGTTCTTAGACTTCAATTCCTAGAAACCCAAGTCAAGTCCCCAAAGCACTGATCAGCCAATGTACTGACTTAGGCTTCTGGGAATTGAAGTCCCCTTGCAGGGCATGTGCCCCACGTTGGGAACCACTGTTCTACTTACTGGAATATCTATGTGTGTTCCTATCACAAATATATGAAATATCATAGGCACCTCAAGTCAACACCTTTTCAGTCTTTGCCAGTGACTGCTTTACATTAAGAAAACAAGGATGAAGTGTTTAGAACTAAAGATAACTCTTTGCCTTACATCAGGGGTGCCCAAACTTTTCAAGCCATGGGTTGGTTACGTAGTTAAGCATGCTGGTCACATGGTTCCTCCCACCTGGAAGCAGAAGTAAAACACACATGCACAGGCACTGAACCACTCTCGCATGCACAGGGCGCGGCCATAAATTACCCATGGCTGTTGTAAATGCGTTTATGACAGCCACAGGTCATTTACAGCAGAGTTCTGTGCATGCAAGGGTGCATTTGGCGCCCATGCATGTGTGTTTTACTTCCGCGGCAGTGAGGGCCAGATTAATTGGTGCCATGGGCCAGATCCAGCCCATGGGCCATAGTTTGGGCACCCCTGCCTTAATCCTTTAGAAATGCAATTCAAATCAGAAGCAAAAACTAAACATTAGGCGGTGAAACAAAAATGCAAAAAGGAACATCAGCCACACCCACAATAATAAATGACAAGTTTGACTCGATCTACAGAAAACTGGGGGGCAGGGGGGAGTCACCATATAGCATTCCAACCAAAATAGCTATACAATAACCCATAGCAATATAATGTCTCAGGAAGGAAACTGTTAAAATCCAGCAAAGGGAAAAAGCTGTAATCATTTTGCCCCAGAATGGCACAGAATACACAAGACTATGGATAAAAAAGACACTACATGTACATGAAATAGAAATGTTTTCCTTAGATGTTTGAGGCTCAGCAGAGAACTACAAAAGGAGCCATCTAAAACCTCACTTAAACTATACTTGCTTAGAACAGAAGGTTGTTAGGATAAACAGCTGCTTTTTTCAGTCGGGTAAGAAAGAACAAAGACTACCACTTCCATGCATCAGGTAATACAGAAGAGCCAGGTTACATTTTATTCATTCCAACATCTCCAGTGAAAAGAATCTATAGGGTAGACCAGGGGGGGTAGACCTGCTGATCAAGGCTTCTGGAAATTGAAGTCCAAGAACATCTGGAGAGCCACGTTTGCTGACCCTTGGGATAGATAGTCTATTGTCCAAAATTAAAGCTAAATCTGGAAACAAAGTATGAAAATCTGCTTGTCCTACATCACAATCAATCTGCACTTCAGGAACATATTTTAAGGATAAGGGATGCATATATTGAGAAAGTATACATATAGTATACTTTCACAAAAAAATGTAATATTACATGAAATGTAATAGGGTACCAACTCACCAAAGTGCCTAAAAAACCAAAATGCCTACTTTGGGCTTTCTACCTAATGTATTACACTAGCAAATGAAAGGTACATTTTAGCAAATGTTTTTTTAAAAAAGTTTAAAATGCTACATTTGCTGTTCTATCCCTACTGATACAGACACCAACAACAGTGTCCCCTACACTTGTTCTGTATTTTAGGACATGTCTATGATAAGGTTATCCTAAGTCAGCTTCTAATATCTACCAGTAATTCAAGCTATAGGAACCCACCTTCAAGTTGCTTCAAACCAGTTCTTTGAGAATGGGCAAATGTTTTCCTAAAAATTTAAGGTCATCTCCATGAATGTTCACATCTCATTCTATTTGTTCCTTCTCTTCTCTGTCTATTTCACTTGTTTAAACATAGAAAGATAGATACCTCCAGCAAGCTATCTACAGTAAAACCCCAACTTACAAGTGGCCCGAGTTACATAACATTTGACTTACATAATGATTTTGTGCTAAAACCATGTCCCGATTTGCATAAATGTCCCGATTTATTGTACATAAAACAATTTCCTAAGGCTTGCTTTGAGTTACATAAAAAAATCATTTTTCCTATGGGTTTCCTTTGAATTATGCAAAAATTCATTTCCCTACAGGTTTGCTTCGATTTACATAAAAATTTCATTTTTCCTGTGGGTTTGCTTCAAGTTACATAAAAAATATTTTTCCTATGGGTTTGCTTCGAGTTAAATAAAAAACTGATTTAAGAAAAAAGCCTACAGAACAGACTTTTTTGCGTAAGTAGGGGTTTTACTGTATTTGTTTACACTGTTATGCCACTTTTCCCTCAGTGAAGGAACACAATGTGGCTGTTGCTTTCCCAATCTATGGTTGATTTGCACAATCTTCAATTTTAATGAAAACGGCAGGCAATATTGTTTTGTCAGGACATGGTGAACAAATGATAATCCAAGAAACGCAATAGAAATAAACTATACTAACAAGAACTGATCTCGGGTTTTCTGGCAAAAGTTAATCAGATTGGTTTACTAAAGGTCGTCCTTGCTCGAAAGCCAGTTATATCTGACTCTAAGTTTCGGTGCTCATATCTGTTTATAGACAAAGAACCAGCACTGTCTGCATCTCCAGAAATTTCTGTGGTTATATGGCAGGCATGACTAGACACAGAACACCATTAACCTTCCCACATAAATGGTACCTATTTATCTACTTGCAATTTCTTGCTTTCGAACTGCTAAGTTGGCAGGAGCTAGGACAAAGACAGAAGCTCAGTCCATCATGCAACACTTGGGTCCCCAACAGCTGACCTGCAAACCTTTCAGTCAAGTTCAGCATCTTAACCACTAAGCCTCTGCAATCCCTGATTTACTATACAGCAATTTAAAAATATATCATCATGCAAAATAATGTTAACTAGTAATACAAATAAAACATACAACAATAAAGACTACAAGCAATGAACCAATTCACTGTCAATATTTCTCCTCTTTCACATGATAATGATAGGAACCTTACAGTATCCTTAAAGGCAAAATATATTCTTGCCTTCTTTGTGATTACAATCTAGAACATTTGTGAATTTGGGCTCATATGGAGGCCTACATCCAACTCTGCAGAAAGAGATTTCTATTTTGCAAACGATTGTGCTGCAACACTGTCCACATGGATATAAGAATGACATGCCATGTTCTATAAGGGAAGAAGACTGCAGGTGAATTCAGAAAAAAATGAGTATACAAATATACAAGAATCTGCTTTATGTCAAATCAGAGACACATTTACCCAATGCTGTCAATCCCAAATAACTAGGACCTACTGTGAGATGTTGTTTCCTGTTCTGTTACTCATGATACTAGGAGCTGGTCTTGGGATCTTATACATACAAAAGCATATACCCCCTCATCAAGAAACATTCAAGCTGCATGGTAATAGGAAACAAATAATGGTAAAACAATATCATTGGTTTAAAAAAAGACTAATAGGTGAGACATGTCAAATGAAAAGTGATATTAACATATCTCACAATAAGAGGAATTAAGAATCAGGTATTTTCTGACTAAGCTATCATATACTGGCTCAGATGCACAGTTACCTTCAATTACAGGCATATCAGACAATAAACAAAACAAAATACAGTTGTACCTCACTTAAAGAGCATAATCCATTCTATGGGATTGCTGTTTAAGCGAAACACCATTGTAAGTGACCAATTGTGACTTGGGGGTGGGGGACTGCGAACCCTGATTTATTTGTTAAGCGAGTTTTTGGTTGGTTTTATTTGTTAAGTGAAGCGAACATTTAGAGAAAATTCTGCTCTTTAAGCGAGTTACTCTTTAAGCGAGGCGCTCTTTATGCGAAGTATGACTGTACTGTAAAAACAAAAATGCTGTAGCACTTTAAAGACTGTTATTTTTTAACATGAGCTTTCGTGAATCAAGTCCACTTCAATTAATACATATTGTACATAAATTTAAGCTCATCGAGAGATAGATAAAAGTAAACTGTGCCTCCAAAAGCCCACACATTATATAAGGAGCTCCAGAAATTAATATGCAAAATGAAAGCCATGTATGTATCCCTTCATCCTCCTATGAACTCAAGTCACCTCATTCTCCCAACAAGCCTACTGGGTAAATTCAGGGGAGGAACAGTGACCAGGCAGAAGACCTCACCCAAATTAAGACAGATCAATTCCATCCCAACTCCAACACACATCCCAGTTTCCCACTCATATACACATAACATCATTGGGCATCTACTCAAAGAAGACTCCAACCTAGGTAAGGGTTTTGATACCCAGGTAAATGAGCTTCCATCTCTGTTCCAGCTTCTGCTAGTAGGTAAACCAGGGATTCTCAAACTGTGGCCCTTGGCATCATTTCATGTGGGGGTCCCACCACGGCCTCCAGCACACCCGGAAGTGCCATGTGGTGGAGGAAGGGCAAAACGGCCATCCAGCCCCTGGTGCTGTCTGAGGGAGCGTGACAAGGCCCTCGGGCTTGAAAAGGTTGAGCACTCCTGATGTAAACATATACCGCTTTTGTGAGAAAGGTAACAGCGCTTTTGTGCGCTCCGGTGCCTAGTCATGCCTGCCTCATGACCACGGAATCGTCTGCAGGCACTTTGGCTGTAAACGACAGCAAACCCATAGAGTCGATACGACTGACTTTCGGAAAGAGCAACCTTTACCTTTACCAACGAGCCTGTGAGGGTTTGTTGTTGTTTTAAGTCCCACCAGCCTCTCTTTCTTATGGCGGGTGTTTTGTTGTTGTTTTTTTTTGGGGGGGGAGATTGTCCTATTTTGGTTCGCGTTTTCTGCTGCGATCTTTGGTCACCCAAAGAAGTAAAGGTTTTCCTTGCTCGAAAGCAAGCCGTATCCGAGTCTAGGGTTCAGTGCTCATCTGTTTCAAAGAAACAAGGGACAAAACTGACAACGCTCCCCCCCCCCCACGGGCCACCCTCTAATTTCAGTCACGAATGGGGGTGTCCTCGGCGCCAAAACTACACCGCCGCCTCCTCCGTTCTCCCCCCCCTCACCCTCCAAACCGAGGCAAAAGAGCTGGGCACGATCCGCTCTTCCGCCTCCCCTCCATCCCTGCCACGGGCGGGGAGGGCGGGCGGCCGCCTGAAGGCAAAGGCAAGAGTCCTGCCCGGGGCCCTCCTGGCTGCTCCGGCCTTCCCTTCCCTTCTCCCAGGTCCCCGCCGGCCCCCGGGGCTGCCAGGCAGGCCACCGCCCAGCCTCGCCCTGATGGGCGTCTCCTCCGCTGCATCTCACCAGACTAGCCTCCCTCCGCCGTTACTGAGGAAGACTCATCCCCGCCGAGCGCCTCGCTCCCTCGGCCTGCAGACGGAGGAGGAGGAAGGAAGGACGGACGGACGGAGGGAGGGAGGAGGAGTTTGCACGGGACGCGAGACGGGCGCGGCTCCCGCACCCGCCCGCCTCATTCACAAAAAAACCTGCGGGTAAACACCAGACAGGGAGCCCCCGAAGGCGGCGGCGGCGGCGGCCGAAAGGGCGGCTCCTTCCCTTCCCCTCCCGGCCCAGAGATGGGAGGAAGGGGGCAAGGCCGGAGCAGGTGTCGATCAAGGGCCCAAGAAGAAGGCCCGCCCTCGCCCTCCCTGTGAACGAAGCCACGGAAACGCCCGGCCCCGCCTCTCCCCCGCCCCGACCCCCGCGGGCTCTTCTTCTTCGCCCATCGGCCGGGCACCCGCGACGGCGGCTCAAAAGCACCCGCCAAGACGGCGAACGGGGCCCTGATTGGTGCTCCGAGACGTCACTCATCTCCCTCTCTTTCTCTCTCTCCCCCCCCCCGCAAGCCCTGGACATTCTATTATTCGCCCCCACCGCCGCTCGCGCCACGCCAAGCCAACGGGGAAAACATGACACTGGTTTGTTTTTACCACACATGAAAAACGGCCCGATCCCTTTAAGGGGCTCCATCGGCCAACTTGGGAGCCGGAGGACAAAAATACGCCCCTCCCTTCTCTGCCGTCTCACGGTTAAAGGAAAAGTGCGGAGAACGACTGCAGCCGCAGGAGGAGAGGGATATTATAACTGGCCTCGCGGCGGGGCGACGGACCGAGACGCCGCGCCATCCACTGACCTCGACGTGGACGCCGAAGTGCTCCCCCGCTGCGTCGTCAGAGAAAACGACGGGCCGTCACGGAAGAAGCCACCGTGGTCGAGCGACCCGAGAAGAGGGGGGGGGGAGAGAGGGAAAGAGACGGGCCCTCGGCGCTGGCACAGCGGTGCGCGCGCCGCCAACTGAATCAACCCGTGACGGGACCCGCCATCTTGGAGTTTTCAGAGGGAAAGTCACGTGGTGCGAACCATCCTTTTTTTATTTTGCTTCTCCAAGCCAATCAGAGAGCGAGGCTATTAATAGCAACATTTCCCCCCCCCCTCTTCCTCTCCCCCGTTATTCACCTCCTCCCATTCTCTCTTTTCCTTCTTTCTCCTCCAACCGGAAGTGGGGGGAGGGCGTCCGTCGCGAGGCGCCCTTTCGGTCTCTTTCGGAGACGGGCTTCGTGGAGTTTCGGAAAGAGTCCCCTGGCCAGCGGGAACTTCCATTGTTGACCACCGGGGGGGGGGGCGAAGAGCTGCCCTCTTGCCCTCCGTGCGGGGCAGAGAGACCGCCCAGCGCCACGAAAGAGACCCAGGGTCCCGCCACGCTTGGGGAGCCCCCGTCCGGGCGAAGGGAGCCGGCCCCGCCGCCTTTGCCCTGGAGCGGGCGGGTTCCTAGAGAGCGCGTGTGGCGTTGCTCCTGACGTGCGAGTCAACACAAGGACAAGCGGGGACGGAGCGAGTTCTTTGGAAACGGTTGCCCGGGCGGGGAGGCCCAGAGACCGTTACTTTTAAGACGAAGAAGAAGAGCTGCTCCTTTGGCTGCTCATCCCAACTGGCATCTTTTGCAACCCTGTTAAAAACAAATCACTCTGGGTTTCTGTTGTAAAATAAATAAATAAAAATTAAATAATAAAAAATCAGAGGCAGCGTGGCTGCAGCCAGGATAAGTAGGTAGCTCACAATCACACCTGCCTGTGGCTATATGGCTGCTTCCAACACACCAAGGCAGTCATGTACCTTTTTTTTCCCCCTTCCAAGCCCACTGGACCCAGCACTTAGCATTGTGGTTGATTATACTGCATTAAAAAAAATGTCGGCTACTTGTGTGTCCTATACAAGTGTGCTGAATCCAAATCTGAAGTCTGATTCTGCCTAGGATGTCAGGATCTTAAATTAGCTAATCTCACCCTCTTGGTTAGGCTCTTGCATTGATCATGCAGGGTATATTTGCCACAAATGTAGCAAAAATTGTCCAGTTAACACAGGTGTGCCTACTCATCTTTAGCTCCAACATACTCACTATGGCCTCACTGTACTATCCAATGATATGGTTTCGCACTAGAGACAAGCCCTTGGTCCGTCTCGCCTTATATACCTATTTCTGTTGTCAGCTCACTGACATGACCAGCCGCTGCTGGAACATGCATGCCACCAGGGGATGTGATTCAACTGAGGTGGCAGCAGGCATAGTGGTAGCTGCAACTGTTATAATGTCCCCATGTAAAAATACATTACCCAATAACCAACCATTTGAACAGCTATCCAGTGATGGGATGTAACAGGTTCTCACCAGTTCTCCAGAACCGGTAGTAACTTTTCCCAGTGTCCCAGAGATCCTGTAGTAGCTTTTGGGGGGAACCACCTTCGGGGCTTACCTTTTCACTGGTTTCCCCCCCCCCCTGCGCATGCATGCCAAGCACTTGGTGTGCATGCACGCCTAGTGCTTGGCACATATGCACGGCCTCCTTGCTGTCCTCTCAAACGGGGAGGAGGAAGAGAAGCTGCTAGCCTGAAGCTCCCTATAGCCTGAAGCTTCCTATTTTTATTATTTTGTATTTTTTTTCTTTGGCCCCGCCCATGACTTGACATCATGATGTTAGCTCCTCCCACACTGTGATGACATCACGGTGGGGTAGTAAAATTTTTGACATCCCACCACTGGCTATAGCACACCTTAACATCTGTATGTAATAGTCAGATTCTGAGTTCAGATTTGGAATCGGCACACGCAGTGGTGGGCTGCTCCCGGTTTGGACTGGTTTGGCTGAACTGGTAGCAGCAATCCGGAGGGGATCGCCAGGGGGGTAGTAAACCCTCAGGCAACTGGTTCGGTTGCCTCTCTGGCGACCCTCTGGATGTCTCTTCTGGGCAGCCCAAAAAAGGCTGCTCGGAAGTGCACATGCTTCAAAACTCCATTTGATGCATGCACACTGAAAAAAAGTACATGCGTCAAATGGAGTTTTGACACATGCACACTTCCGAGCAGCCATTTTCGGCTGCCCAGAAAGGGCGCAGCACCTGGAGCAGCGGCAGCTTTTCCTAGGCGCACTGCCAGGCTGCGCTGCCAGGCTTGGCTGCGCTGCCAGGCCAGGCTAGGCCACACCGCTGCTGTTCCTGCCTGCTGCTCCCCAACCCCAGGCAGGTGACGGGTTGGTGTTTGTGTGTTTTATGTAGTTTGTTTTTATGTGTACTTAATGTATTTACGTATTATGTGTATTTATTTTAATTTGTAATTTAATGTTTGTTTATTTATTTATTTATTTACTTTGGCTCCACCTATGACATCATGATGTTGACTCCGCCCACAACATCGACTCCGCCCACAGTGTGGTAGTAAAATTTTTGACAGCCCACCACTGGTTATAAGCTATACAAGGCCACTGTGAGAGCTCATCTGGAGGTTTGGGGTCTTGTGTCACCAATATGCTGAATGTCATCAGCATATTTAACTCTTCTGCATTGGATGCTGTTCAGCACCTTGATCACTGCCTGGCTGCAGTACTTATTTGGATGAAGTAGACTTGATCCATGAAAGCTAAGATTAAAATGCAGTAGTTAGTCTTTAAGGTGCCACAATGTCTGTATTGTTGTCTTGCTTTTAACTGTATCATAAGACGCTGACTGGGAGGTGGGAGGTCAGCAGTTTGATTCCCAAGTACTCAGTGGTGGGATGTCAAAAATTATATTACTCCACCGTGACATCATTACAGTGTGGTCGGAGCTAACATCATGACGTCATGACATCATGGGCGGAGCCAATGTCATGACATCATGATGTTGTGGGTGGGGCCAAATAAAAAATAATAAAATAAAAATAAGCGCACACACACACACACCACCTTAAGCTGCTACTGGTTTTCTGGGACACTGGGAAAAGTTACTATCAAGTCTGGTATACTGGTGTGAACCTGTTACATCCCATCACTGCGAGTACTGCAGTACCGAATGAGCTCCCGTCTTTGTCCCAGTTCCTGCCAACCTAGCAGTTTGAAAGCAATAAATTGCAAATAGATAAATAGGGACCACTTTGGTGGGAAGGTAACAGCATTCCGTGCGCTCCGGTGTCTAGTCATGCCTGCCACATGACCACAGAAACATCTACAGAAGCAGACAGTGCTGGCTCTTCAGCTTTGAAATAGAGATGAGCACTTACCCTAGAGTCAGATACGACTGGCTTTCGAGCAAGGGAAACCTTTACTGCCCCATAACATTTAATGGACTCTGGGAGGTTCACAAGCTGATTAGCATTTTTGTTGCCAACATGCTTGGTACTCATTTTACCAACTTTGGAAGGATGGAAGTCTTGAGTCAACATTGTATCCCATCAAGATCAAACTCACAACATTTTGGCTGCAGTACAACAGTTTAAACACTGTGCCACCAGGGCTCTTGCACTTTTATGGCGGTTTTATATCTGAACTTATCCTGTTTTTGTTTTCTTTGTATATTTGTATTTGTCTTATTATTTGTAAACCACCCAGAATAGCAGTTTGCTAGGTGGGCTGTACAGAAGTTTCATACTTACCTACCTACCTGTAGGTCAAGTCAGGCTTCTCAGCATTCCCAAGATTGATTTCTAAGCGTGTTCCTAGTCATTTGGTACCTTGTCAAAACACTAGTGAACATTCTTACTTACTCTGAATTCTTATGAATTAGCATATGTATTTTTAAATGATTTTATCTTCATAATACTTCAGAAAATGCTATTTAAATAATCAGTTTCAAGCGCCAAATGTTCTTTATATACATCTCAATCAGCGGCGGCGGCGGCTGCTATTCATATCCGAATACTGTATAATTTTTCCCCCCTGAAGATGTTTTCAAGAAAAATGCCATTGGTGTGAATTTGTTTAAGGTGGATCCCAGCTTGCCATGAAGTGACCCACACACTATGATCACAAAGCCTTCTCCTGCAGCACTTATGAAATAAGACACGCAAGATTTGACACCTGGACTGTCGCAGCCTTTGGCCACTTTAGGGTGTCAAGTTATTTACTGCCGCCCAACACTCAGCATTGAGTTGCTGGCTGTACAGTCTACTCCATTACCGCAGCGGGATATCTGGCCAGACAGAATTATCTCATTCATACTTGAAACAACTGGATACAGTATGCAAGCATCATTATCCTAAAGGTAAAAAGGCTGGCTGAAACATCAAGCATATTGAGTGTATGTATGAAAGTACCAAAGACTCCCTCTACCCAGCTCTTGTTCCTAATAATGGTCTTGTAGACATTACTCTGGAGTAAAGCTAATTATAGACCTAGGGGTTATGCTACACTTCTTTATGTTGACTGGATAGACCGCTCAATAACTTAGGTATCTGGCTACGAGGCCAGGAGAAAAAATTGGTCTATATGTGGTCTACAGGAAGCTGCGCAGGATGCCCTGTGAAGAAGGGAATGGTAAACCACCTCTGTGTTCTCTATCTAGAAAATCTTAGAAAGGGTCACCATAAATCAGAACTGACTTGACAACACACCATTTCTACATGTTACCTTTTTCCTGATGGCTGGCTCTGTGTCACTCTAACAGCGATGTTGGTGTCATGGGAAGACCCCTTTCACTCATGTGTGCAAGATGAAGTAGGCCTGGTATGTTGCAACTCTAAGGTTGTGAGGAGGTCTGATTGGTTGTATGCAAATTGGCTAGTGAGGAGAGACCCCTCTTGGTATAAAAAGGAACATCACTGGTGGGTTTTGACAGTTCTGTGGGAAGAATGAGGGAACACAGTTCAGAGAGAGGGTTCTGTGGTAAAAGGAGGACTGAGGAAAAGAGGTCTGAGAGATTTCTGTGGTAAAAAGAGAAGTCTAAGAGAGTTCAGAGTTTTTCTGAGGAAAAAAGAGATCTGAGGGTTCTGAGGTAAAGAGAGCAGGGAGAAAGAGAGAGTTTTGAGGGAACAGTTCTGAGGTAAAAGATTAGAGAATCTTGAAGCAGAAGAAGGGATCTTGACAGAACTAAAGGACTACTTAAATATGTTTTCTCTGTTGGAATTAATCTACGTTTTTTTTACTATGTTATGATACAATAAATCAACATTGTTGTTTTTTTAAAGTCTCTTTTTTGGGTAAGAGTTAAAGTGCATACAAGCCTCTGAATACGCTGCCTATTAAACCTCCTGACAGAAGAAAAGCAGCTAAGGGCTGTATAGCTGCATTGCCGGCCAGCTCACCCTCTGGGAGCTTTGGTTGAAGGAGGTCCAGAGCAGAGGGGGCCGGCTGGTTTCGTGACAGTTGGCATAGCATTAATTAAACTTTCATTATCAAGAATATTGACATTTTTCTTTCCCAGTGGGCCATTATTTGAATTGAATAATCTCTACAACAATAAAAACGACTCAAAGAAATAGATTTTTTTTTTTTAAAAAGAACTTTCCAGATCTGGGGTTCCCCACCTTTTTACACTAGGGGCCTGACCATGCCCCCCAGATAGCTGAATGTGTCTGACCACTCCTCTGAATGCAGAAGCAGGCACATTTATGGCTGTCCTTAATACACCCACTTCTGCATATACGACAGCCACAGGTGTGTTTATGCATGTGCAGGCGCGTTTTACAGCTGATGTAAATGCATCCACTTCTGGGTGCGGCGGCAGCAGCGATGGGCTGGATGGAATGGTGCCGCAGGCTGGGTCTGGCCCATGGGCCGTAGATTGCAACCCTTGGTGTACCTAAATTGCCTTTGTTTTTTAACTCTGCCTCCTGTTAGATGAAATATAGTTGTGTATCCCCTGTTTTTCAATTAAATATTTATACAGTACATGATTTGTTACAGAATGATTGAAAGAACCTTGTGAGACGTACTGCTTTATTTATTTTGAAAAATACATCATGGTCTCGCAAAAAATTTTTCCTGAAAAAGCATATTTCGCTAATTACACCTGTCTTGATCTGTTCAGAAAAATCCTTGAGTTCTGTCCTCAACAATGCTATCAAAATTATAAATGGAAAACCTGTAAGAACCATATTTTGGCATATCTTCCATTACCTTTTAAATCAGAACACCCACAATCAAATTGCATCGATAGAGGAGATGGAAGCCAATAACCATAATCATCTTCCTTTTTGTATAAAGGATGCATAACTTACTGTAGCTAAATGCAGTTCATTTTCAAGGTGCCAGAACCTCTCAGTCATATCATGAGCCTAAGTATGTAACAAATATACCTCAGCATCTCTTCAATCTCTTCAAAATGAAAACTTTCTGCAGAACACTAGTAGAATTCTAGCCAACATATAAATGGCAAGAATTGCATATATTGTTCTGCATAGGTATCTAGACTGCACATTAACTGACTGTGTTTGCGCATTGGGTTATGCAACAGGAGCAGTGTCAATGTGGAGTCTTTGTCTCATATCATTTGAAATGAAAGAAGCACCATAACACTTTCCCATGAATAAACCACGTGGAAATCAAGTATCAGACTGCCAAACATTTTATTAAGCTGGTAGCTGCAGTTGTATCCATGTTGCTTGGCTTCTCAAATGCAGCAAATGTAACAACAACAAAAAACCACCACCAAGATGTTTGTACAGTTTCTTGTAACAGTAATTTTAATGTTATAAATTTAGGTTTGAGAAAAACATTTTTAAGGTAAACAAATATCCATATTCTTAATATGATAGTTTGGGGTGTATGTTTTTAAAGATGGTCAGCTCTGCATGTGCACATGTAAAATGATTAAGATGCCAGAAAATTTGAAATATTTTATCTTCGACCTTCTTTAGTTGCTTTGAACAAGAGACTAAATAGAGGGAATGATAGATAGTTAGATATATCTATTCACTGATATGACTTTCAGGACTATCTGTGCCCAAATCTATTTGCATCACCTTACTCTCAATCAAATGGCCAAAATCCTGTTGCTTAGCAAAGTGAATTGCATTTCTAATACTATAACACAATATATCTGGCCCCCAATTGAAATGTGAGACATTTATGACCAAAATCTGGTTGCTTAGCAGAGTAAATTGCACTAGAGGAAGCCCACTGAATCAATGAGGTTTGGTGGATCAACTCTTCCATACATTCCATTGTTTCAAATCGGTCTATTCTAACGGCAACTTTGTATGCTAAAGTCACAGTTATAGCAGGCCCACTGCTATAGCATAGACCCAAACTGGTCAAATGCAGAGGGCTTTGGGGGAAAGGTCAAGGGTCACTTGTGATCAGACCATCCCTGCCTTATATACAGTATACAATTCAAACAAGTTGTTTGGCCAAATGCAGAAGCACTGACAAAATCAGGATTGTATTTCTGTTTTTGCAGAGCAAAGAGCCCAGGGGTGGTCATGGGGTATGAGGTTAAATCTGGCATTTATGTTGTTAACACATTCCAACCATTCAGGCACTGGGGAGCCTCTGAGTGAAATCATTAGGCTGTATATTCCCTTGAAGCACTCCTGACAGTGTTTTGCTTAGCTGCAGTGTGAAGCAAGGAATTTGACTGATGTAGAATACAGTGGTACTTCGCTTAAAGAGCATAATGCGTTCCACAGGATTGCTCTTTAACTGAGTTTGCTCTTTCACTGAAACACCATTATAAGTGGCCAATTGTGACTTCTGGTGAGGGGGAGACTGTGAACCCCAATTTATTTGTTAAGCGAGTTTTTGGTTGGTTTTAGTTGTTAAGTGAGGCGACCATTCAGAGAAAATTCTGCTCTTTAAGCGAGTTAGTCTCTAAGCGAGGCCCTCTTTACGCAAGGTTTTACTGTATTCGACTTGCATTATCAAATACTGTTTTTGTTTTATTCTGATTATTGCTTACAATACCTGGACTGGATTGGAACAGAATCAATCTTGTACTACATTCAGAGAAAACAAAGTGGTTTGTCCATTTGGAAAGAATGTCTTGGAATTCCATAATTTACAAGGCATATGTGGAAAGAGGAGAAGGACAAAGGCCATGAAGCAGACCCAGAGGAAGGTGGAGAGATAACATCAAAGAAATGGGGTAAAAGAAGAAACAAAGAAGTTACCTGGGAAAACTTTTGTTGTTGTTGTTGTTGTTGTTGCTGTTGTTGCTGTTGTTGTTGTTGTTGTTGTTGTTGTTGTTGTTGTTGTTGTTGTTGTTCAGTCGCACAGTTGATTCCGACCCTTTGCGACCCCATGGACCACTGTCCGCCAGGCACTTCTGTCCTCCACCATCATCCTCAACCCGCCCAGCTATGCAATGCCTGTCTTTTTGTTTGGGTTTTGAGCTGTTACCCCTTCTCCATGAATCTGTAATATAAAAATACTAGTCTAGTAGACTGAATAGAAAGGGGGATGAAGTGGACTTTGATTTGTGTGCCCTTATTTAGGACAATTCCTAGTTTTAAAATACAGTATTTTAAAAATCTTTGATAGCAATTTTTTTAGGGAACAATTCAGGAATCTTTCTCCCCGGCTAATTGATTTGGGTATTGTTTTGTTTTGTTCAGTTGCCCAGTTGATTCTGAACCTTTGCGACCCCATGGACCGTTACCCTCCAGGTACCTCTGTCCTCCACCATCCTCCTCAACCCGCCCAGCTCTGTGCCCAATACCATCTAGCCATCTCATTTTTGCCGCCCCCTTCTTTTGCCCTCCACCTTTCCCAGTATCAAGGCCTTCTCAAGTGAATCCTCTCTTCTCATTTGATTTCCAAAGTAGTTTAGCTTCATCTTTACTATTTGACCTTCTAAGGAGCAGTCAGGGTTGGTTTCTTCTAAGATCAATCTATTTGTTCTCTCTGCTGTCCAGGGTACTCTCAAAACTCTCCTCCAACACCACGCTTCAAAGGCATCTATTCTTCTGTGCTCAGCTTTCCTAATGGCCCAGCTCTCACAACCATACATTACCACTGGGAATACCATTGCTTTGACTATGCAAATTTTTGTTTGCAAGGTGATGTCTCTACTTTTAACTGTGTTCCCCAGGTTTCTCATCACTTGTCTCCCAAGAATCAGTCGCCTTTTTATTTCATGGGTGCAATCACCATCTGCAATGATCTTTGATCCTAAGAAAATAAAGTCTGTCACTGCTTCTACTTCCCCATCTATTTTCCAGGGACTGATAGGGCCTGTTGCCATTATCCTAGTTTTCTTGATGTTGAGTCTCAAGCCAGCTTTTGCATTCTCCTCTTTCAACCTAAGCAGGAGTTTCGTTAGATTTTCCTCACTTTTTGCCATTAGGTTAGTATCATCTGCATATCTCAAGTTGTTGATGTTTCTCCCAGCAATTTTGATTCCTAGTTGTGATTCGTCCATCCCTGCATTACACATTATGTGCTCTGTATATAAGTTAAATAAGCAGGGTGACAAAATGTAGCCTTGTCTTACTCCTTTTCCTATTCCAAACCACTCCATCATTCCGTATTCTGTCCTAACTTGCTTCTTGACTCATGTACAGATTTCTCATGGTTCTCATGTTGTATTTGATTTTAATGTTGCAAATCACCCAGAGTGAGGAACTTTTGTTCTCCAATGGGGCAGTATATAAATATATTAAATAAAATGAAATAAATATAGAACCCCCACCCCAATTTATAACATGGGTGTCCAATGGTAGCATCCATCCAATGGCTATGGTAGCAATTTATTATCTCTTTCTGGTAAGTAAGAACAAGAGTTACTCCTGGTTTTCAAAAAGATGGGGATAACCTTAAATGATGGAGATATACATTTCACTTTTAACGCTGTAACTAGTTCTTGGTACCCCAATTTAAGAAAGATATTGAGAGGATCAAAAATGTCCAGAGAAAGGTGGCGAGCATGATTAGGGCTCTAAAAACCAAGGACTATGAAGAGTGGTTCAGTATGTTTAGTCTGTTGAAGAAAAGACTGAGAGGTGATAAGACAGTCATCTTCATATGTCGGAAGAAATGCCACATGGAAACTGGAGCAAATCTGTTTTTTATAGCTTCAAAGAACTGTTGAACAGATGGATTCAAATCATAGAAAAGGAGCTGTGGACTGAACATTAAGAATTTCTTTACAGCAGTGGCATGGACTACTGTACCTTGACTTTGTCTAGATGACAGATGACTCCATTGAATTTTTGGTGACACACCACAACAAACTTTGTCCACTAATATTTGGCAGTACACCAAAGCCTTTGATTTTGTGGACCACAATAAACTGTGGCAAGTCCTTAAAGAGATGGGAGTATCAGACCACCTCACCTGTCTTCTGAGAAATCTGTATGTGGGTCAAGAAGTGACAAGACAGGATACGGAACAACTGATTGGTTTAGAATAGAAAAAGGAGTATGACAGAGCTGTATAATGTCACCCAGCTTATTTAATTTATATGCAGAGTACACCCTGCATAATGCAGGGCTGGAAGAAGCACAGGATGGGATTAAGATTGCTAGGAGAAATATCAACAACCTGAGATACCCAGATGACATTACCCTAATGGCAGAAACTGAAGAAGACCTAAAAAAAGCAAATAAATGCTTTCTCTATCAAACACAATTTCTAGCTGAAGCTGAGGTTGTGCCCATTTCTCAAAGGAAATAAGCTCCAGAGCTGACAACATACAGATATTCCATACTCCATGGGAGGAAACAAGAGTGAGGGCAACTATGAGCAGGAAATTAATGTGCAAGAGAAAGAGTATGAACCCTATCTTTTACTTCTCTGTGCAGTTGTTCTTCCCTCTTCTCCTGGAAACAAATTTCTCCCTTCCAAAAGATCATAGGGTTACTCTTACATGCATCTGTGTATAATACCCACTTGCAGAAACACAGGTGAGAATGGCTTCTTATAAAATATTTGTGGGTTGGCTGTATTTTACCTTAAAATAAACTTTGGCCCCAGACATACAGACATTTTAGAAGTTGAACATAGCAATCCCTATATGCATGCAAGGTAGGATGAAGCACAAACTGGAATTAAGATTGCTGGAAGAAATATCAACAACCTGAGAGATGCAAATGATCCTACCCTAATGGCAGAAAGTGAAGAAGACCTAAAGAGCCTCTGGATAACGATGAAAGAGGAGAGTGCAAAAACGGGCCTGAAACTTAACATTAAAAAACCCCAAGATCATGGCATACAGACCCATCACTACCTGGCAAATAGCAGTGAGACTTCGCCTTCTTGGGATCTAAGATCACTGCAGATGGTGACTGCAGCTATGAAATAAAAAGACACTTCTTGGGAGGCAAGCTGTGAGAAGCCTAGGCAGCATAATAAAAAGTAGAGACAATACTCTGCCAACAAATGTCTGCATAGTTAAAGCAATGGTATTCCAGTAGTGATGTATGGCTGTGAGAGCGGGACCATAAGGAAGGCTGAGTACAGAAGAATAGATGCCTTTGAACTGTGGTGTTGGAGAAGTCTCTTGAGAGTCCCCTGGACCGCAAAGAGATCAAATTATTCAATCCTAAAGGAAATAAATCCTGACAGCTCCTCGGAAGGACAAATACTGAAGCTGAAGCTCAAGTACTTTGGCCACCAAATGAAAAGAGAGGATTCACTTGAGAAGGCCTTGATGCTATGAAAGATCAAAGGCAAAAGGAGAATGGGACGACAGAGGATGAGATGGCTAGATGGGCAGACTACAGAGGATGGTGGATGACAGAGGAGCCTGGCGTGCGGAGGTCCATGGGGTCACAAAGGGTCGGACTCAACTGTGCAACTGAACAACAACAACAAATTTGGCAGTACAATTTTGGCAGGTGGCTGTGAGTGACAAAAATTAACTTGGGAGTTCCATGTGTCTTGTATTGCATCAAGGGCATAGCCAGGATTCTAGATGTCAGTGGGTGGAAAAATTCAGGATGGGCAACAAAGCCTATTTTCAATGCATTCCTATGGGAAACTGCACTTTGCCAGGGTGGACAAACTGCTAATTCAGGGTGAGTGAATTATCTGCATGATGTTTCTCTCCATCAGTTAAGGCACTGGGTGATTATGTCATGTTTGTCATGTTTGATTGTGTATTCACCATTTTACTTTGTGACATCTTCTACCATCTGGACTAGCATTTCTTCATCTATTCCAAAATCTTTCAACAGCATCTCTAGATATATCAGTTCTCTGCACGCTTCTGCTATGGTGACATACTTTGCTTCTGTGGAAGACAAAGCTACAAGACCCTGTGAGTGATTAGTTAGTGTTGGTGAACTAAATTTTCTGCTCAGTGTTTCTACAGCAGTAGCTATGCCAGGTCTAGTAGTGGTTAAGTAGCTTTCCTATAGCTGTTCTGTATTTGTTATTGTTTGGTAGAGGCTTGCTTTCCTCTTTGTATATGTTCTTATTTGGTTTATCTTTTCACATTCCAAAAAGTCTATCTGCATGGGTGTTACTACGCTGTGTGCATCTTGGAAACCTAAAGTCTGCAGAGGCTCAACTATTTTCTGTCTCAGGTTTAGCAAATATGAGCCATCTGCCTGTCTTTCAATTTGAATGCCCTAAATAGTATGTAGCATCCCCTAACTCTTTGATTTCCATTTCTTTGTACTCTTGTTGAATGTGAGTGACTGCATTTAGATCATCTGCATAGGCAAGAATAAAAGTTAAATGCCCATTTTTCACTTCTGGCATACAGGCACTGATCTGCATCTCCTTGGCAGGTGTGAAGCCTTGTTGCAGAAGAATCTTCTGGCTCAAGTGGATTGCTTAAGTCCATACAGACATTCTGATTGTAGATGAAACCATGATGCTTCTTTTTGATGATTCCTGTTGGCTGTTCCACGTACAGCTCCTCCATGATCTCTTCGTGTAGAAACACAGTTTGACATTTAAGTGCTCGACTAGCTTCTTTCTAGAGGCTGCTACAACTCAGGAGCATTCTTATGATGTGCTTGACAACAGGAGCAAAGGCGTCATTAAAGTCTTCCCCATACTTCTGCAGGAAACCTTTGACAACTAACCTTGACCCTGAATCAGTCCACTACTCCATTGGTACTCTTTCTTGAATATCTACTTGCATCCAACATCTTTCTTGCCTAGTAACAGCTCTATGAGGATCCATGTTTCATTCTTTTATAATACAGTACTGTACAGTACTTCTATTTCTTCTCTTGAAGCTTCTCTCCATCTGGTGCCCTTTGCTGGTGTCATCTGCTCGATGTCTTATCAGGTCATTGGCTCAGATTTATCAGCAATAAATCTGCAAGGTAAGATAGACAATCAGACAGTACTCTCTTGTTGAATTGTAGTGAGCATCTGACAACTGGCTTTTGAATGTCTCATGGCTCAAGTCTTAACACGTGAAGACATTGACATTATCAGTTCCAGGAGATGCTTGTAGTGACCCTGCCTTTCAGAAGTAGTTAATACAGTTCCTCTTTTGTCATCTTTCTTTTGTTCATTAAATTGAACCACATGTCTCACGCTGATTTCACCTTTCTTTATGTCTATAATTCTATAGCTTTTGGGAAAGCCAAGTAAAAATGTCTGTTAAGTTCTACAATCAAGTATGTTTCTTAGCATGTAAGAATATGCTATGCCGCCAAACACACTGATTTATTATTTGTTTGTTTGTTCACACTGGTATGCCGTCCTATTCACAGAGCGACTGAGAGCGGCTAACATAGTATCGCAGAACAAAATATCAAAAATATCAAAAATATCAAAAACATGATGATGATGATGATGATGATGATGATGATGATGATGATGATGATGATGAGAACTTCGCCACCCCTCCCCCTGACCCCCATCAACATATTGTAATGTAATGTATTGTTTGTAAGCCGCCCTGAGTCGCTACAGCGAGTGGGCAGCAATTTAAGTTTGAACTAATAAATAAATAAATAAATAAATTTGACAATAAAACCATGAACAATCCAGTAAAAATGTAAAAGATTAAAAGATTTAAAAGAATTAAGAGAGAGGGGGTTAATTATCAAATCAGCCAGCAGGCCGGGATTACAGTGTTACTGGCACCCCATACCTGCCCCACCAGCCATGTCTTTACACTTTTTCTGAAGGGCAGCAGCTCTGTCTGGAGACACAACTCAATTGGCAGGAGGTTCCATAGGCCCTCCTTCTAGTGCTGGAGAGATGCGCCTCTCTAGCCGATGAAAGAGTTAGAGAGCCTCTCCAGTCCACTCTAGTGGGACGGACAGATGTTCTTGGGGTGACGCAGTCTCTTAAGTATCCTGGCCCACTACCATGTAGGGCTTTAAAGGTAATTACCAGCACCTTGAATTGCACCTGGAGGCACACTGGCAACCAGTGCAGCTCCCAAAGCAGTGGTGAGGCACGTGCATAACACCCGCATCCCATCACCACCCGAGCAGCCACATTTTGGACCAGTAGAAGCCTCCAAATGGTCATCAAGGGGAGCCCCATGTAGAACGCATTACAATGGTCAAGTGTGGAGGTGACCAGAGCATGCATGATCATGAGCAAGGAGTCCTGATCTAGAAGCGGGCGTAACTGGCATATAATGTGAAACTGTGCAAAAGCCCTCCTGGCCATGACTGCCACCTGCTCTTCGAGCAGGAGTCGTGAGTCCAAGAGGACCCCCAGATGGTAGCTCCCCAGATGGTAGCCCCCGCGAGTCCAAGAAGACCAAAGATGGTAGTTCCCAAGATAACTCAGGGCCCCTGACCCAGTGCCACTCAGTCTTGCCAGGGTTTACTTGTAGCCCATTGTCCCCCATCCAGACCCTAACAGCCTCCACTCTAACATGTCTCAGTTCAAATGACATTTTTGTAATACCATCAGTTGGCAATCTGTTCTGGGGGTAGGTTGCAGTTATTATTGTGTCACCCTAAAATTTGTTGGGCCTTTCTGCATCTGTGAACATGCATCTAGTCATTTCCAAAATAGATCTTAGCTTCCTTACAACTATTGTACCCTGGGGTATAGACAACAGTACTCCTGGGCAAAATGCCTTGCTTTTCTAGAAATCTGTCTCTCTCTCTCTCTCTCTCTCCTCTCTCCCTCCCTCTCTCTCTCTCTTTCTCTCTCTCTCTCTGTGATGAAATGTACTCACTACCTTAGTCTGTCTGCAGTGTCTTGGTGTCCTCTCAAATTTGTTGCTGACCATGGTCACCTACTTGTTCAGCTTCTCATGTGTCTCACTCTTCTCCTTCAGTAAGTAAGTTACACAGTACAGTACAGTACAGTAAAACACTGGATAACGCTAAAACTTGGTTCCACAAGTCTTGGTGTTATCTGATTTTTAGTGTTATCCGATCCATGTTAAAATCCTATGGGATGGATCGGATAATGTTAAAGCTCCATAGAGATACATTGTAACCACACAGGCTTTAGCGGTTGTTATCTGATCCATCCCATAGGACCTTAACGTTATTCGATCCAATTCTCCTCCCCAGATTACTTAACGTTATGCAATTTTAGCGTTATCCGATCCAATCGTTATCCAGTGTTTTACTGTAACTTGAAAAATCTTCCACAAATATTATATCTGTTGCCTCTGTACATTTCTTTTTCACTGTTTGTTGAAATTGAAGTTGCGTTATTTGTTTACAAAGTGATCCTGCAACTTGCAGCAAATTCCATGGCTATAGAAAGGTTTCTGGCAAACTGCCCGAGGAATGGGTGTTATTGTTTTTCTTATTTAAATAGTTGTGTGTTTTTTACTAGAATATATAAAGACAAATACGTATAATAAATGTTGGTTTCAAATATTTTAATTTTATCAAATAACTATAACCAAAACTTGAAAGATTGTGATTTTGTGTAATCCACATTCTCCATTAAGTAGAATACTTTATATGTTTTCCATAAAAGATAAGATGGTTTTGAATTTAGTTTAATTCTTTGGAATAACTGTGTTTTAGCATAATCTCCTGTCACCATAAAACATATCATTTTGCACGCCTTTTTTCCTACAAGCAATAAAAGCTTGTTGTCATTTTCTTTTCTTTTTTATTTCATCAGAATGACTGCTACATTCATGAATTGGAGGCTTTCATCTGTCTAGGAGGTGGAGGTGGATTTTTTATACTGTGTATGGCTGAAATTAACTTGTCAAAAAACTTCCAACTTTAGAAGCTTTTACAGCTCAATTGAACCATTATTCAAAACTGAATGAGGAGGCTGCAGACTATAGCAATCCATGAAAATAAAATTCACAAGAATGTATACATTAACCGGAATGCTTATATCTGGCATTCATGCTGTGCCATTCACTTATTTTCTGAATATCTCAGTTTTATTTATATATCTAAAAAAACTTAACTGTCCTTGAAACCAGCAATGTGATGTATGCTCCTCTATAGTCTTGATGAATTCCATTATTTTGTCCCTGACTGACCTTAATGTTTACCTGATATTCTGTGCCAAGTTGGCCTTTGTTTGGCTGTTGTCCACAACTCATTTATGCTTCAGTAGCTCTCCAGCTTGATTGGTTAGCCGTACACTGCAGTGTGCCAGCCCGATATTCTGGGAGAACCTAATAAAATGTATAAAGAATTGCTCCAAACAACCAACTTTTGGACTTATCTATCAAAAGAGCCCCCAAAACCAAATGTGTTTGGCATTTATTTCCCAAAAGGATTAACATTTTGATTGTATACAGAGCAGGATAACAATACAGTACTGAGTTTGGCAACAGAATAAAGTTTTTGTTTCAAGTAATACTCCCACAATTATAATTTAAGAAGCTGGCAACAGCCTTGGGAAGCTATGGTCTGTTTAAAAATGGGGTGTTTTCATTCCATGGTATTTGATGGTTGAACCAAAACCCCAAAGGCTAAAATCCTATTCATGTCCCTTTGGCAGTAACACTTATGGACAGAACATAATAGGACTTCATTGTTGCTTCACATGGAAGTGATTTTAGGCTCTACTACTTTGGTAAACAAAGAGCTGACTCCTAAACCTTCACCGAATTGAATACCTATTACAAAATTGCCATCACATATGAAGATCAGTCTTGTTGTCTCCGCCCTTTTTATCTCCTCCTCTCCTTCCACCTTACCCTCTTCCACGAATTCTAGCTGCTCCACCCCATCTCTGATCTCCTTTAACTCCTCCCTCTCTTGCTCTATGATCACCATTCTTACTCCACCCAATGTTTCTACCCATTCTTCTTCTATCCCCATGAAACCTCCAAACCCCCAATCAATAATGACCCCAATCCACAGGAGAACTAGAGCAGTGATGGGATGTAACAGGTTCTCACCAGTTCTCCAAAACCGGTAGTAACTTTTCCCAGTGTCCTGGAGAACTGGTTGCAGCTTTTGGGGGGAACCACCTTCGGGGCTTACCTTTTCACTGGTTCCTCCACTGCACATGCGTGCCAAGCACTTGGTGTGCATGCATGCCTATAGTGCTTGGCGCGTATGCACGGCCTCCTTGCTGTCCTCCCAAGCTGGGAGGAGGAAGAGAAGCTGCTAACCTGAAGCTCCCTATAGCCTGCTCCCCTAGATATCCTAGAGAACTGGTTAGGCAAAGACTTAGTACCTAACTTCTTTAACTGTTGAAAAGTTGAAAAGTGCCAAAATGAAGCCATCTTGTGGTGAGTTCATTCTGTAGTTCCTTCCATCTGACCTAGTGTGAGAAAGATTAGCCAGAATAAGCTTTAAACTCTGGTTTAAAAGCTCTGGTTGATTTGTGTTGTGGGTGGGTGGATGTTTGGGTGGGTGGGTGTATTTTAATGTATTATTTATTTATTTAATTTATTTACAGGTTTGTGTTGTGGGTGGGTGGGTAGGTGGGTTGAGGTGTGTGTGTGTGTGCGTGCTTATTTTTATTTTATTTTTTATTATTTTTAAATTTGTTTTCTTTGGCCCCGCCCACAACATCATGATGTCATGACATTGGCTCCGCCCATGATGTTAGCTCTGCCCACACTGTGATGATGTCATGGTGGGGTAGTAAAAATTTTGACATCCCACCACTGAACTAGAGGTCCTGAAGCTACATCTGAGACTTCTGCCACATACTCACACTTTAGTGTTGAGTCAGCATAATTCTAAGGCATATGCAGAATGAATCTCTGCATGCATGGCACAACAGAACAGCAGCCAGACTGAAACTCTTCCCCTTAGAGACAGGCTGATCCCTCTGATATTCTCCACCTTTATTTTTTCTATAATAGTAAGAAAGAGTTATCAAACTAAATTTCAAAGCTTCTTTTTCTATCTTAAGTGACCCATTCCAGACCTTCCTAATCAACAATTTAATCTACTGTACTGTTTACCAAAACAAAAGCACTTTCCATCCCACTCCTTCACACAGCTGTAATCCTTTAATCTGCATGACTCCAAGGAAGGAAACTAATTGGCTTTTAATTACCAGATATGTTTGAGGTGATAGTTCACTTAGTATTGCTTTGATATCCTGTCTAACAGGAGATCAATTGGAGGTGTTACATCTCTCTTTGATCTTAGCCAATACTGACTCCCTGCCTTCTCAACAAGTTTTGAAGCCACTCTCAAAGAAGCCTCAAAGTTTTGTAGATGGATTTCATATTTCGTGTTCCCCTAAATTTTCATTTATTCTATAGGGCTTGTAACTTAGTCCACATTCTAGAGGGAGACAAGTGGAATACAGTGGTACCTCATACAATGATTTTAATCAATTCCACAGGGTTTGTTGTTGTACAAAACAATTGCTATACAATGCCTGCATTGTACAGCGATTTTCCCTATGGGATGCATCGTACTACATTTTTTTTAATTTTTTGCTAAGTGGTTTTTCCCATTGAAAAATTGTTGTACAGTCAAACCTCTCATAAAGAGTGCCTCGCTTAAAGAGTAACTCTCTTAAAGAGTAGACTTTTTCTGTTTGCTTCACCTAACAAATAAATCCAACCAAAAACTCACTTAACAAATAAATCAGGGTTCGCAATCCCTCCCCACCAGAAGTCACAACTGGTCACATACAATGGTGTTTCGCTTAATGACAAACTCGCTTAAAGGGCAATCCTGTGGAACACATTGTGCTCTTTAAGTGCGGTACAACTGTACTATTTTTTCCACAGGGAAAATTGTTATGTGGGATGCCATTTCCCCCCAAAACCTAATTGTTATGCGATTTTGTTGCTACACGGGGTGATTGTTGTATGAGGTTCCACTGTACTGCCTTTCTGACTCTACGGCTACTGTGAATGTATGCTCGCACCATTTAGCCTGTGCAACTCATCTTCTGCCTTTCAGCATTTCACAAGTGATATTTTCAGGATGAACAGAACCAGTTTGTTGTGATTTATCTCCAAGACTTTATGATATTTACCTTACACTGGGACTTGCGTGTACAAGTTTGTACCATGTACAAACTATCCTCGAGTACCTGCAAGAACACAGTCTGGATGTTAAACTAGAACAGGGGTGGCCAACTTATGGACCATGGGCCAGACCCAGGCCACGGCACCATTTCATGTGGCCTGTGACACCAATGCAGCGGAATTGGAAGCAGATGCACCCACGCCTGTCATAAATGTGTTTACAACAGCCATGGATGCAATTTACAGCAGGAGAGATCCACGTGACCGGCCCACTCAGCTGTCCGGGGGGGGGGGTGTCAGGCCCACAGTGTAAAAAGGTTGGGAACCTCTAAACTAGAGAAATGACCTGACAAACACAGGGTTTCTACTCTACTATGTCCTTCTCTGGAGAACTAAGATAACAATAATTTTGTGTCAGAGATTTCTCTGGGTTGAAATAATTTTTAGGATAAAACCCTTTCAAACCATTGTATCCTGGAACCCACCTCAAATGTGGAGGATGTCCAGTGCTTCCTGTGAATTACTACCACTGATTCTTCTCTGGCTTTGCAAGACTCACAACCACCCTTATTAGACCTCCTCTGGGTATGTCAGTCTTTCAAGTGGTAGGCAACTGCCCTGCAAACATTCTAGTGGATGAAAAGTCAGTTTGTCTCCAAGCCCATTCTGCAGTCCACAGATACATATCTACTCCTTTTATGATGGAAAAATGTTCTTCCAATAATGCTGTGGAAGCTGTGCCCTTCCAACTCATGGAACCAAGGGGTCATTTGTTCCTCTGTGCATACTACTTGTACAAATTAATTCTGGCTGGGCATAATTACATCATCTGAGGAAAAGAGTTTCTCACCATTAAAGGCCACCCTTGAGAATTTCTGACCCTACTTGAAAGCAACCCTGCATCCAGTAGATGCCTGCACAGAGTTCTGCAACTTGGCATACCTCCAACAGATGCATAAGTTGGACCATTACCATGGCCTCTGATCGTCACACAGTCCAATTTTAACATGATTTACATCACTCACTCAAAGAACAACCGGGCTGATACTCTATAACCCACAAACATCAATAAATTCTCCTGAAAAGATGAGGAAATATAAGGTACTATACCTTGTCCCAAGAAATCTACAGCAGCCATCTTGATGCAATTTTTCACTCAGAAGCTTTGGATACAACAAGCCCAGCTACCCCTTTGCGAAACCCCACCAGAAAGGACCCAGATTCATCCCAAGGACCCAGCACATCCCCTTCACCTATTGCATAATGGGCTGCTTTACCACAGACACCATCCAGCTTCAATGAAATGTTGAGACTATGTTACAATGGCCAACCAGTTGGACACTATGAGCTCCAAAAGGCTCTATAAGAGAGTCTGCCGTCTCACCAAGACCAACTGACATGTGAATGTTTTGTGAAACATTTCAAAACAAAGGTTGAGGCCATCCAATGGGACCTTGACTTTACATTTAATACAGCAAATCAATTTGGGATGTCCAGTGAGCCATCTTGTCAAATTTTATGGGAATGGTTTGAGCCTGTGTGTCATCTGAGGAGTTGAACAAGGCCCTTGCAAGCTTGTGTATGGTACCTCTTGTTATAATCCTTGCCCATCATGGCTCATAAAATCTGCTGACCTCAGGTGAGTGGGCAATGTAGGAGGGTAATATGCCCTACTACTTTAAAAAAACATCTATTTGTCCACAGGGAGAGTCTGGTACAAAAGGATTCCATTACATTTGAGTTCCTTCTCTTTCTTCTTAGTGATAATTTGTGTGTCTGGATGTGTTTTTGTGTGCGTGGACATGCCTTTTAAAAAAAGGTGTTCTGCCAAGCATAATTAATATTCCTCCTCTTCTTTCACATTACCGTTTCTCTTGATAGTAAAATTTAAAGCATCCAATTTCATTCATCCACCCTCACAGGAATTCAATCACACTCCAATGAACCAAAAGGTATACAGATTTGCATTCAGCCAGTCATGAGGCTGCACTCATCCAGTTACTTTTGTGGACAAAACATCTTGTACTTCATCTGGATTAGAGGTTTGCCAGTGGTACTCTTGAGACTGGCTTGGGGAGAAAGGCAGCCTTGAGGGATCCAGACCTTCCTGATTCAGCCTTCTTTCCTCTTTCTTATGGTAGGAACAGCTGCAGTATTGTTGCCATCTTGCTGGTACCCGTGAGCGTTGCTATGGGCACTGCTGCCAAGGAGCATGGAATACTGAATAAGAAAGGCTGTGCCCAAAAGCTTCAGCACTAAAACTGCTTATTATACTGTGTGCATTGCTTCAAATAACCTTTTGCCATGGAAGAAAGTTTTATTCTTGTTCTAAACATTGTTGACAGATGTATAATTCAGCTACTTAAATAGATGTTTAATAACCAGGGAGACGATGCCGCTAAACATTCTACTTAACATCAAGCTTATTTTCTGTGATTATTAAAACGTCATTCATTGCACCGCATTATCACTTTTCACAGGATTTAATTTGTCAACCATTCAAAAGGAAGACCGCACAAACATTTTACAGATGTGTGTGCATGCTTGTTGAGTTCTTGCCAAAAGAAATGAAAGATAAAACCAGGACGATGTTAAAGATATCAGGCAGATGATATAGACGCTGTTGCAGCTATATCACTATTACACACATTTGCTGAGTAAATCGTTGATTCAGATGCTTAGTGCACGTGTGCCCTGAATGCATATCAGTTTTTCAGGACATCTCCACCCAAAGCAGCCTTCGTACACCACTGTCAAATCTACATGGAAGTGAAATGTGGCCATAATGGATGACAGAAGAGAACTCACACACAGTCAATATGTATGTGTTGTTGTCACCAGAACGAAACAGACAGACAGACAGACACACCACCTACACACATCCACCACCACGACCCCACACACACCAATTGGCAGCAGTTACTTTTGGAGGGAAGAAACATTTAACCTGCTAAATGGTTGTTTAACTTCAAACCAGGCAAAGACTATGTTTGTTAAATGGTGACCCTTCTGATCTCCATGTTAAGCATGATGGGACTACATCCTGTAGACTCAACAGTTTGCCCCTTGTTTTATATGGCTGGTTTCCCTCTGAATTTTGAGAGAAGTCTCACTTCATAGTCAGATACAAGCTTTCACACTATACTTTTCATACACTAATTTTTCCTGTTTTTCTTCAGGTATGGCAACTGGTTTCAATTTTTCTAATTCATCAACCCATGCTGAAAAGTTCACATGATCAAGACTGCATTAAATATAAATTAAGAAGAAATGATAAGTTAAATGTAATATAATTCCCAAAGGAATGTGTTTTTTTTTTGGTTGAGGTCATGTATTTGTAATTTTGATGGTGGTCAAAGGCTTCATTCTTTGGTTGAGCTGAAATCTTTTGAAGTTCAGTGTCCCTACTCAGTTAGCATGCTGATCTTGATCAGTTTGTGATTCTTTCTTCTGCCCTTACGTAATTCTCAGCTATTTCCTGCCTGCTGGATAGAATCTGATTTCAAATAGTACGCTCTATGTTGGAGACCTCATATTCCTGAAACAGAAATTTGTTCCCTGTCCTGATGTGTGTTCCATCTCTCACACACCTCTTAGATTATTTAGCATTGTTTTCACTACATACTAGAAAATGCATCCATGGGGGTCATATACTACGTGTCTCTTAGAGTGAGTTTGATTTAAATGTGAGCAATGAGTTTCAGTGAATTGCTGTTCCCCTTTATATCCCAGATGAGAAGGCAAGTTGGTTACAGTAGAGACATTTGTGCAGTTAATTTTCTGTAGAGTAAATATAAAATATCACATTTTAGCAGTTCACATTAAATAATCTGGTACAGTATAATCACTGTGGTTCCACAAAAAGCTCAGAGAGGAGCTAAAAACAAAAAAGTACACATATAGGAAGTGAAAAGGAGGCCAGGCTACAAAAGAGGAGTACAGACAAGTAGCGACAAATTGTAGTGTTAGGAAGGCAAAATGCGAGAATGCGTTGAGGCTGCCAAGAGATGCTAAAAGCAACAAAGAAGCATTCTTCCATTGAACAGGAGCTTGGACACAATGACCTAAAAGACCCATTCCAACTCAGTTATTCTATGATTCTATGATTTTCTTCTAAAAATATGTCCTATACTACTGATAAGCACAGAGATACATTATTTAATCCATCTCATATTAGTAGAGTTTCTGGAGTTTCTGTAACTCTATAACAAAGGGAGAAGGTTTCCCCTTTGTTATAGAGCAAGGGTGCCCAAACTTTTTGGGCCATTGGCCAATCATGTGGTTCAGGAAGACGGTCACTAAGGCCCGTGGGCCTCACCTGGCCCCCGGGCCTTAGTTTGGGCACCAATGTTATAGAGGGAAAGATCTCTCAATAAATCTTTCAAAGTTTTAGAAACCAAGAACCAAAGAAACTTGTCTGTAGCTGTGCCAAGCAAGAGTATTCTGATAATAATAATTTCATGTCAGAAATTATTCTGGGTTGAAAGGACTTTTGCAGAAGAAACTGTGCTCAGGGAATGCCCAAATGAGGCTCCTTTCATGTCCCCAAGAGCTGGGACAGAGACAGATGCTCAAACCATCATGCAGTATCCCGGTCTCAAACTGCCGACTTGTCAGCCTCCCCGCTAACAAGGTGAGCTTCTTAACCAATGAGCTACCACAGCCCCTTCAGTATTCTGATGAAGCCCACATTCTTGCTGAAGGAAGCACTTTCACACCTCTCAAAAGTCATTGTAAAATTAAATACTTTACCCTGGAATTTCACCCCTTGGCAGGGTTATAAAAAAACACACAAAAACCTATGTATACATTTTAAACTGTGCATTATTGGGGAAATACCCTCAAGCGAACTACAGCCAATGTGAGAAGACCATAAAATACCTTTAAAAAATTCAATGAAAATGAGATTTTCACATCCTTATGATTTCACAGTAAGTTATATCAGGACCCATAAATAATGAAAGAACACTGTTATAACAGCAAGGAAGAAAACCTGAGCAGCATAAGATGTCCAGGTTCGGCTGATAAATCCTACAGAGTGATCCAAACAAACAAAATCAGTGTCTACAGTAACATGTCAAAATCAAGTTATAAAAGTAAACATAGTTTACAGCTTACTTGGTTACTTGATTGACCCATGTTTCACACATCAGGTTGATATGGCAGATTAAAGCATCATCTTCCACTGTTTCTGATCTCGTGCCAATCTCATCTAGGGCCTCGGGAACTTTGCCCTGAACTGGTCTTCCCATCCAGTTGTTGGCCTTCCTAGTGGTCATTTTATGTCTAGTGTTATCCACTCTGTGATAGTTTTTGTCCATCTGCCATCTTTGAAATGGCACACATGCCCAGCCAACTGATGTCTTGCAAACTGTCTATCAACTTTATAGTTGATAGACTATAAAGTTTAGAGGTCAAATTAAGGCACACTGTTGAGTACTTTGTCATCCAGAGAAGACGCAACAAAAGACACTCTACATTCATGAGCAATGATCGAGTGCCAGGAAAGTGAAACGTTTGTCAGGAGGGACACAGCATCAAAACAGCTATATCTCCAAACAGCCTGTGTTTCTGTAAATAGTTCTTTTGTGCAGGCACAAAGAACATCACATACACTTTGCAAGTTAATTATACAGCTGAAACTATTTAGAAGTTACTGGCAGAAGAGACTCTCCACTTAGAGCCTCATATTCTCACGGAGTGCTCCTCGTAGTCTTATGCTTCTTCTAGATCAGGATTTCTCAACCTTGGACCCCCAGGTGTTCTTAGACTTCAGTTACCAGAAGCCCAAGTCAGCACAACTGCTCATCAAGCTGACCCAGTGTCAGGAAAAGGTAACTATGTTGAGGTGGTTAGTCACTGATGCTGAAGAGGGTGCTTCACAAGTATCAGCCAATCGGGCTTGTTCAGGGACCTATAAGCTAGCTGTCTAGCAAATGTTACTTTATTCCTTTTACTGACTGTATACTGGTGGAGCTGTGTTCCCAACAGAGTCATGGTAGCAGACTCCAGGGAAGCAGCATGTGCTTTAGGGCTGAATGTAAGTTAAGGATCATCTAAGTAGCACAAGGGGAGTTCTATTGCATCACTTGAGTAAAGTCATAAGTTCCAGTCTGTTAGGTAAAGGTAAAGGTTTTCCTTGCTCGAAAGCCTGTCGTATCTGACTCTAGGGTTTAGTGCTCATCTCCGTTAATACCCAAAAAGCCAGTGCTGTCTGCATCTGCAGATATTTCTGTGGTCATGTGTGGCAGGCATGACTAGGTGCTGGAGCATAAGGAATGCTGTTACCTGTTACCTTTTCCACTGGAGTGGTATCTATTTGCATTTTCTTGCTTTTGAACTGCTCGGTTGGCAGGAGCTGGGCCAGAGATGGGAGTCCCTTCAGTCCTTTACTTGGCATTAAATGAAGAGTCCCTACTGCAATTCTTGGAGGCATGCATGCACATACCAAGGCGCATCCCTCCAAGATAGCATGGTTGGGTCTTCTTTATTTACCAGCAAGGAATAGCTCAAGATGGATGTCTTTGCTTACATCGCACACCAGGATTTCATCCTCTATGTTTCTTTCTTATTAGTGCACTGGGCACTCAGAAGGAGCCGTGTGTGTATATTCTGTCTCAGTATGAATATATATATATTTTAATCAAGTGTTGCATTCTGTTTTAGAACATATGATAAACCTTAACTCCTTCTTATAAGAATGCTGCCAGGGCCTTTACCTGCTCAATGTGAAAATTCAAGAAGGGGAAAGGAAATCATTAAAGCCTCTGATTCTGTGTATCATATTTCCTGGTTTGAGGAAAGAGAACAGATACAATACAGCAGAAGGTGAGTGAAAACAGTTACTGTACTAGTAAATGCACAGATCTCGCTTGCAAAGAAGAGCAAGTGAAGAGAAACCTCTACAGCAGCCCCCCCCCCAACTTTTTTCATAGGGGGCCTGAGCATGCCCCCAGAACAGCTGAGAGGGCCTGACCACACCCCAGAAGCAGACATGTTTGCACATGTGCATCCAGAATCACTCCCAGAAGTGGTTCCGGACACTCCCATACATGTGCAAATGCATTATGCCACTCCCAGAAGTGGTGTGGGCACATTTGCATATGTGCAGGGGCATCCCATCCACTTCCAGGAGTGGTTCATGGACAGGGTGTCTGGAACCACTCCCAGGAGTTGTTCTGGAAGTGCATACGCATTGGCAGGCCCACCCCCAATCCACTTCTGAAAGCAGTGAGGGCACTGCGGGCCTGGTGAATTGGCGTCATGGGCTGTATCTGGCCCGTGATCCATAGTTTGGGCACCCCTGCTCTGCAGGTTTATTCCCTGATAAATTAAAAGAGAAATGTTTTTGATCTTCTGCCCACTGCCCAAACATCACTTCTGTGATTTGATAGCCCTGACTGCCACTTATCTTTCTGGCTACAATGATCTGCTCCTTTGACTGTGCAAAACATTTACTTCCCTTGATTAATATTACTTGACTTCTTCTTTTCTTCCTCTCTTACCCCTTTGGGTGTCGAGGGAATGTTAATTGACAGAAGTGCCTAACGGAAAGACAACAATTAACCTGGGCTCAACTGTTACTGTTTTACTGTTACTAAAAATATTGGTGTATCTATTCATATGGAGTGTGTAAAACCACTGAAAGTTGAGAGCTTTTCCTAAATGGGGCATGAACATTTTAAAGCATCCTCATTAATTAATGTACTATTTGACCTACCCGAAAGAAAATAAGCACAATATGGCTGAAATCCTGTTTGGTGGAATTTGCCTTTGTATCAAGGACAATGTTGCCAGCACAAGCAGATTTCTGCTGATTGAAAGCTTCCCTTTGAAATTTTGGAATGTACATGACTTTGGCATAAAAATCTGCAAGCTGTGTACATCCCAAAATCATAATCAGTAGCAATCTGCCACTCCTGAGCATATCAATCCTGCTCAACAGTTATAGCCCCATTATGTGAGTTATTCTGTTTACTCCCATGGGGGTAAGAGCTCATATCCCACCTCATGATACGAGCTAACATAGGCATGTTACCTGGCAAAACGATTGATGGAGTGAGTTAACAAGCACCATAAATTTTGTTTTCTGTGATTAACTGTTCCTCTGGAGGGCAAAGGAAGACTGCATCTTCAATAAGCACCTAACAAGAGCCCTGCAGAGCAGACCTAGGATCCGTCTCATCTACTGCATCCTTTTATTTCCTTTCCATCAGTAAGTAACCAGGTTCCTCAATGACTTCCATAAGCAGGGCAGCCTTCCTCAAGACCAACACAAGACCTTCTGCTGCCCCAACAAAGGACAGGATGGACTTTTTAGGATTATAATAATAATTTAGTGTCAGGAATTCTTCTGAGTTGAAAGGATTTTTGCTGGGGGCCCCTGAATGAGGCTCCTTTCATGTCCCCAAGATCTTTGGCCACCAAAGTGGTCCCTATTTATCCACTTGCAATTTCTTGCTTTCAAACTGCTAGATTGGCAGGAGCTGGGACAGAGACTGTGCTCATTTTGTCATGCAATACCTGGGTCTTGAAGTGTCGACTTGCCGGACTTCCAGCTAACAAGGCAAGCTTCTTAATCGCTCTGCCACTGCAGCCCCTACATTCTTAGGATTAAACCCAGGGAACTCTACACCCTTGAACTACATTCTCCTGCAGCTGGCCAAGCTGGCAAGGAAATACTGGGAATTTAATCCAACAAAACTGATTTTTCCACATTCTCTTCAAGCTACTTAGAGCAATATGCATATTTTATGAGATAAAATGTATTTTTTTTTTCATGGATAAGACTGCCTCTTTAATATAAGCATTCCGTTTCATTAAGAAGAAGAAAAATTTTGTTTGTAAGCAAGTGGGATGAGCACACTTTGCTTCTAATGATATGACTGGCAAGATAAGGAAATAAGTTTGCATATGGGGAAGAAGCGTAGGTAAAGCTAAATACTGTCTCGAAGATTAAAAAAAATAAAATCTGTTAGTTGGAAGGAACCATAGATTATGCCTCCGTAATGCTGCGTCTTCGTTTTACTGGGGCAGCAGAAGCTAAAATCTGCCAATTTTGAATAAGGGGGCCGCTGCAAAAGTGAAACAAACAGAAAACAACATCAACAAAATTGTTAAACAGCTCCAATACTACATTGTAGGGACTGAGCTCCCCCCCCCCGGCACCATAGGGTGTCTGCTGATAAAAATGACTTTTTTTTAAAAAAAAGAGGGAGGTAATTACTGGCTTCATAATACTGTATGATTTCAAAGAGGTTTAGTGCAGCTACGATTGCCAAGGAAACTCAGTTCTGGTTTCACAGAGCTTCTGCTTAACTAAACAGAGAGACGAGGTGCACATTTATTTTTTTTTGGATAAAAGCCAGAACAATATTTAACATGTGCTATCCAATCCTGAAAAACAATTTCCCCTCCTTTAAAAAAAAACTACCTCGTAGAACATTCTAGAAATGGCGACTCTGTATTATCATACAGCAGGGGTTCCCAACCTTTTCAAGCCAGGGACTGGGTCATGTGCTCTCAGCCAGCTTCGAGGGCCGGATGGCCATTTTGATCTGCCTGCATGATGTTCTCAGGGTGACGCAGTCTCTTAAGTATCCTGGCCCACTATCATGTAGGGCTTTAAAGGTCATTACCAGCACCTTGAATTGCACCCGGAGGCACACTGGCAACCAGTGCAGCTCCTGAAGCAGTGGCAATGCACAGGCATACTGCCCACACCCCATCACTACCCAAGCAGCAGCATTCTGGACCAGTTGCAGCCTCTGAATGGTCATCAAGGGCAGCCCCATATAGAGCACATTGCAATAATCCAGTCTGGAGGTGACCAGAGCGTGCGTGACCATGAGCAAAGAGTCCCGATCTAGGAGTGGGCGTAACTGGTGTATCACACGAAGTTGTGCAAAAGCCCTTCTGACCACGACTGCCACCTGCTCTTTGAGCAGGAGTCGCGAGTCCAGGAGGACCCCAAGATTACACACCGGGTCTGTTTGGGGCAAAATAGTCCCATCCAAAACCAAGATAATGCGGGGGCTGACCCATAGCCACTAAGTCTTGCCAGGATTCTGCTGTAGCCCGTTGTCCCCCATCCAAACCCCAACAGGTTCCAGACACCTGGATAGGCCTCCGACTGCATCGCTTGGATCACCATGGGCCAAGTTGTGAACATGTAGAAAGTAAAGCTTTTTCCCCCTCTTAAAACTTTTCTCCAAGCATTTTATTAGCTGGGCTGAAAAGGGGAACTCTGGAGAAACTTGCTTTAACACGAAGCCTATCCCACTTTTACTGTGCAGCTGCTACAAAATTTAGTAAGTTGTGGAATCCCAGTTTAACCAAGGCAGAATCATAGAATCACTGAGTTGGAACGGGTCTTGTAGGTCATTGAGTCAAACCCCCTGCTCAAAACAGATATGACAGATGGCTGTCCAATTCTCTCTTGAATGCTTCCAGTGTTAGAGTGATCACCTCTCGAGGCAGTTGGCTCCACTGTCGTACTGCTCTAACCATTAAGGAGTTTCCCCTGATACTCAGTCTATATCTGGCTTCCTTTAGTTTGAGCCTGTTATTAGACCCCAGGTTGTGCGGTGATTAAACTGTTGTACTGCAGTCAAAACATTGTGAGTTTGATCCTGATGGGCATCAAGGTTGATGCAACCTTCCATCCTATTGAGGTCAGTAAAATGAGTACCCAGCATGTTGGGGGCAAAATTCTAATTAACTTGTGAACCACCCAGAGAGTCCCCTAAGTGCTATGGGGTGGTATATAAGTGTAATTTCTATTGCTATTTACAGTTTGCCACCACTGGGTTAGACCCATTATCTTAACCCCTCTTCTTTTAATTATTTCTAAAATGTATTCTGCTTTATTTCCCAACCCAGTTATGTTAAGAGTTCCTATTTTGTACTTCTCTGTTCTGTCTCTTAGTCCTTTAACATTGCCGCAGTTGTTTCCTATTTGATCAGTCCATTTGTATCTCATTTGGATTTCTGTAACAATATACTACCCATTGCCAGCTTGCTGGGCCTGTGGCAACTTTACCAGAGCCCCTTTTGCCGGATTGTTTCAGGTGACCCAAGATGGCCTTCATGACTGCCATAATGATCCTGTGGCACAAGGCCACACCATACCTCACCCAATTATAGCAATCCTTTACTTTGACCTGTTATCACCTCTCATGATGTGGATGAGGAATTTGACTTTGAGAGGCAATCCTCACAATGAAGGTGTCAAAATGATTAATTGAAAAGCAGGTAAAGTTGGCATGAGACATATACTGTAGTTTATTTTGATGAACAAAAGAAAGGGACTACAGTAGATACTTCTGACCAATACACTTAACTGTTCCTAGACATAATAATCCCAATGTCTTCACAACTTGAATCAGACATCCCTGATTTCTTAGGGGTTGTTCAAATACCATTTTAGGGGGTTGGGGTGTCGATCAAAAGTCACGGAAAGCAGTGGTGGGTTGCAAAAAAAATTACTACCACACTGTGGGTGTAGTATGGTGGACGTGGCCAGGGGGAAAAACCTGTGTTGCACCCAAATTAGGACTACTTTATTTCAAAACTTGAATGGGTGGGGGCAGCCAGAATTTCTGCTACCGGTTCTGGCGAACTAGTGCGAACCTGCTGATGCCCACCAGTGACGGAAAGTCACGGTGGGGGTTTCGGTGTAAAGTCACGTGACTCCGAAATTATCATTAGCTTTTTGCATCTAGCTGGCCATGGATCTATCTTCAAACCACATGATTGGGGGGTTGGTCAAAGGTCATGGAAAGTCACAGAGGGGGAGGGGGTCAAAAAGTGGCCTATTTTTGGTCACATGGTATTTAAAAGAGCCCTTATCTCCATTGCAAAATGTATTAATTATCTTTTGCTAGTCCTTTGCCAGTTCTTGAGGCAACTTTTGACAATTTTTAGATTTGCTTGCTTGCTTTTTGTTTTTAATGCTGGAGGCAGCCTTTCAAATCACAGATCATTCTCCTTGAGGCAGTGATGGGATGTAACAGGTTCTCACCAGTTCTCCAGAACCGGTAGTAATTTTTCCCAGTGTCCCAGAGAACCTGTAGTAGCTTTTGGGGGGAACCACCTTCGGGGCTTACCTTTTCACTGGTTCCCCCACTGCGCATGCATGCCAAGCACTTGGTGTGCATGGACGCCTAGTGCTTGGCACATATGCACGGCTTCCTTGCTATCCTCCCAAATGGGGAGGAGGAAGAGAAGCTGCTAGCCTGAAACTCCCTATATCCTGAAGCTTCCTATTTTTATTATTTTGTATTTTTTCTTTGGCCCCGCCCATGACATGACATCATGATGTTAGCTCCTCCCACACTGATGACATCACGGTGGGGTAGTAAATTTTTTGACATCCCACCACTGCCTTGAGGCCCAAATTATGAGATGAAAGATCAAACTTGCTGTGGTGTCAAGCTTGATGGTTATCTAATTGTAGAGGTTGATAAGATAGAAACAGCACGCACAGGCTGAATTCATTCTGCCATTATGGGTGATGTCACGAAAAGGATAATTCTTAGCAAGCCAAGAAAGAGTTGACTGGCAGATTGAGAATCTTGGTGTTATCAAAAGAGAACTTCATGAAAAGTGAAAAAAGGTCTTGGGGGTGTGGTGTGGATACAGAAACACATCTAGATTAGGCAATGCCTTTACTTAGTCACTGAAGTCACAAAGAAGGCGATCTTTGAATCTCTCTCCCTATGCTTTATACCACCTTTGCCTGTAAAAAGTTCTGCATGACTTGCAAATTTGCCTTATATGTAACGTCTTTGTGATCCAATAGAAATATTGTCAAATCCAGATTTTTGCTTCTAGGTATGAGGTTCAGACTGCTATTCTTTGCTTCTATTGGGAGACTGTATTGATTTTTTTTAATGAGATGAATGGGAAAAATTATTTGTTACCTTTTCCTCGGTTTTGTGTAACGGAAATTACAACCCTTTATTCATTAGGTAGGGACTGGGGTGGCTTAGTGGTTAAGACACAGAACTTGATGAATGGAAGGTCGACAGGTCGGCAGGTTGAGACCCGAGTCCTGCACAATGGAGCAAGCTTCCATCTCTGTCCCAGCTCCTGCCAACCTAGCAGTTTGAAAGCAAAAAAATGGCAAGTAGATAAATAGGTACCGCTTCGGTAGGAAGGTAAACAGCATTCTGCGCACTCCAGTCTCTAGGCATGCCACATAAACATCTGCAGACTGGCTCTTTGGCTATAAACAGAGATGCACACTGAACCCTAGAGTCAGATACAACTAGCTAGGTCTCATTCACATACAGTCTGCTCCTGGAGAGATTTTGTAATTAAATGGCTGTACCTGAGAAGAAAACAAAACATAAGAACTTCCGAATCCATTGGAATATGAAAGGAGGAGATGCCCATGAAGTTATGTGGGACTCAGTTGTATTCATTCAAAGGAGAATTTTGAACAAAACACTTACTGTATATACTTGAGTATAAGCCTAGTTTTTCAGTCCTAAAAATGAGGTCAGAAAAGTGGACTCAACTTATAAACTGAGTGCAATGGGAAAAGACGGTGGTGGGTAATAGCCTTCACCACCCACTTCTCCCGTCCTGTCGTTGGCACATCTCAATGAGCATGGAGAAAACTCCTTTCTCCTTCATCTTATTTTCATGTACTGTATTTTGATTATTGAAACTCACTAGCAGCTGCTACATTTGCCACTCTCGGCTTATATTTGGGTCAATTTCTTTTCCTGGTTTCCCAGGTCAAAATTAGGTACCTCGGCTTATATTCGAGTCGGCTTATACTCTAGTATATATGGTACTGTAATCCTATACAAAGAAAGCAGAGATACCAGAATATGTCCCTGCTGCTGAGACACTGGCAGGAATTGTGCTATTCGATTCTGTATTAAATGAAGCTTCTGAACACTTTCCCAAATGATCCGTATAGAAAGAAAGTGCCTTGGAGCCCTTGAGTTTGACTTTATGAAAATATGAAAGTAGCCTTATTAAAAGGCTACTTATAACAGAATATATGAGAAAAGTCTTCATTATATAGTACTTCTAAAGAAGTAAAGACCAATCCAAATGCCAGGTGTCAAGAGGGCATGACATCTTCTTGGACAAGGCATTAATTATTATGACATTTTAATGGCTTTTTTGTTCAACGTTCTTGCAATGTTCTTTTAAGCTGCTTGAGTGCTGTTGCTTAGTGGGAAACCAGAATGTATAGCAAATCAATGGTAAATAAATAGGCTGGCAGATCCCTAAAATAGAGGATGTGCAAGATCGCAAAATGAAACAAAAAGGGCAAAGATTTGCATAAAATTGTACATGTTAATTTATATGTATAAAATATTTTTATAATTTAAACAGAATTGCAACACATCTCATCTGAATGGAGAAGAGTGTGACCAAGTGACCTGTCTGCCTATTCAAGTGCAATTTTCAACATCCCTATTCCCCTTCCTTATCTTATTTTTTAAATGTTTAAATCACTCTTGGTCAGGGTAGCCTTCAGATAAAAGAAACTTTTTTAAATGAGGCTGACCTCAGTCAGTTCTTTAATAAAGTACTCTCCATAGTAAAAGAACACATTTGGCCAAGAGCACAAAAAAAAAAAAGAGAGAGAGAGAGAGAGAGAGAGAGAGAGATTTTAAAAAGGAAGTGAGATAGTGAATCCCAGTGATGTTCCAGGAGGTGCACAAGATACGGCAAAGCAGGGTAGACATGCACTTATCATGAGGTGTCCCTTACAGGTGTGATTGTAACCCAGTTTTCACTGCTTGCCTGTTAGCCACAGTAAGCAGCTCTTACATACTATATTCTGAAGAGAGAGAGAGAGAAAGAAAACCTGCAGGGGAAAATGATGTGAAACTTTAAAGGCAGCTCTCATTCTATCCATATATGGGAACATCACTGGCCTTTGGGGAGAAGTGGTCTAATTAGCTTCCAAATCACACATTCATCTAAAGCAAGTTAAATAGGTTGTTTTGGTCAAAGCCCATAGCAAGCTAATTCCTCAAACACCTTTAATTAAGTTGAATGATTTTGGCAGTGAGATGCTTGACATACAATACTGGGCAAAAGTCTTAGGACACCCCAATTCTGTGAGTTGATTTGGGGGGGGGAGGCTGGCAGTGGCAGGGGTGGTATAACTTTGACACCCTAATTCCAGGTTTCACCAAATGTGGAGAGGATTGAGAAGAGAGTAAGCAGAAGACTCTCCAATTGTGACTTTCCACCAGTGGTGGGCATCAGCAGGTTTGCACCGGTTCACCAGAACCGGTAGCAGAAATTCTGGTTGACCCATCTGCCCATCCAAGATTTGAAATAAAGTAGTCCTAATTCGGGTGCAACGCAGGGCTTTCCACCTTGCCACGCCCACCATACCACACCCACAGAGTAGGCAGTAAAAAAATTTTTGAAACCCACTACTGCCCAGGGGCAAACACACACACCATCACTCATTGTAGACACCTTGAAGGTAGCCCTTAGCTTTCTTTTATAGTGTTTTATATAAAGGAAGCCCTTGTGAATTTTAGTAATAAAGAACTTAGAAAGCTAAAGGTCACCCTTGCTCAAAACCCAGTTGTATCCAACTCTAGGCTTCAGTACTCATCTCTTTCATAGCCGAAGAGCCAGCGCTGTCTGTGTTTGCAGACATTTCCGTGGTCATGTGGCAGGCATGACTAGACACCGGAGCGCATAGAACACTGTTTACCTTCCCACTGAAGTGGTCCCTATTTATCTACTTGCCATTTCTTGCTTTCAAACTGCTAGGTTGGCAGGAACTGGGACAAAGATGGGAGCTCACTCCATCCTGTGGTATTTGGATATCGAACTGCTGACCTGCCACCTTCCAGCCAGCATCTTAGCCACTTGAGCTATTGCAGTCCCTTACTTGTATTTTAATGGATTTCGGATAAACTAAAACTGAATCTTGACAAGATGGATATCTTGTTGATTGGAGGTTCTCCTGACCACTTGGGTGGTAACTTCCCTAGGTCGGATGATACAATCTTACCATTAAGGGTCCTGGTTCGAAATTGAGACATATTCCTGGACCTGGCACTTGCTATGGAAATAGAATTTCTGCTGAGATCAGGGCTACCTTCTACCAACTTCAGTGGATTTCCCAGTTCTGCCTATTTCTAGACCCCTGACAACACTGATCTATGCATTGGTAATCTTTAAGATGACAGAGTAGCCTGGCATGCTGTGATCCATGGGCATGCAAAGGTCAGACTCAACTGTGCGACTGAGCTACAAAAATCTCTAAGATCAATTTCTGTAATGTTCTCTACATGGGGCTTCACTTGAAGCTGGAACAGAAGCTTCAATGAATTCAAAATTCAGCAGCTAGACTCATTGGAGGAATGCATAAATACAGTTCCTGGTTTTGGCCTGCCTCCATTGGTTGCTGGTTGTATTCTGTGCCAGGTTCAAGGTTGTAGTTCATATTTATAAAGCCTTGCACAGTTGGGGACTTGCTAGTTGGCAAAGTGACTCTCCTATAGGAATTCTACCCATACTCATAAGTCCGTGATGGCGAACCTTGGCACTCCAGATGTTCTTGGACTTCAATTCCCAGAAGCCCAAGCACCCTGTGAATCCACACAAATAGGTTTACTGCGATTCATCCGGCCTGCACTGCCCTTGTCACTCCCGGAAGCAGAAGAAAAATGCATCTGTACGGGCATGTTTTATTTCTGTTTCCGGGAGCGACAAGGGCAGGGCAGGGTGGATAAATCACAGCAAACCCATTCGTGTGGATTCACAGGGTGCTTGAGCTTCTGGGAATTGAAGTCCAAGAACATCTGGAGTGCCAACATTCGCCATCACAGTACTAGGTCCTCTCAGGCTACAGTTTTTAATAGGTGGCTTCCCTGAGAGAAGCTAGGAGGAATGACACCAGGAAAAGAGCTTTTTTGGTGGTGGCCCCTCATGATGAAGTGATCTTACATACATTGTTTCTGATTTTGTTTTTACTTTTGCATTATTGTATTATTGTAAGATGATGTGGTATTCTGTGATATATTTTTTGTCAGCACCCAGAGTCACTGTGCAAGTGGGGCAGAATACAAGTTGAACAATTAAATTAAATTAAATTAAATCTCCCTATTGAGATCTGATGGGCTCCATCTCTCTTTAGGCTACCATTTGCTTTCCTTTGAGTGGGGCAGATTATGACTTTTAAAAACTGTATTGTTTTTATTTGATGTATATACAGTATATGGTAAAACTGCCCTGAGTGGCATCCACACTAATTCACTCAATATATAAATATTAATATAAATAAATAAACCACTGTGGAATGTTTTTGCATCTATATTTGTTGTTTTCTTTCATATAGTCTAATGATCAAACACACTGCATATCCTGGAATCAAAGCACAATAATTGCATCTTGCTAAAAGCCACCAGGCCAAAATGACAACAAGAACAACAACAACAATGTGTGGGTGAAACCCACAAATGTATACTATTAATTTCCAGAAATATAGCAAAAAATTAAAGTAAAATAAAAGGACACAAGAGTATTAAACATTTATATCATAATAGTTAATTTAGTTAATCCCATAAGAGCAACTATATACAGTACTGTATTTTAGGCTATTCATTTAAGTCATTTTGCCCAATGTACCACTAGGGCATTCAGATAATAACACATTTGTATAAATGTAATCTTTGACAAACAGTTACATTGAAGACAATATGGTGAGCAACTTAGGATTTGAAGAGCAGCTTGCGTAATGTTTGTTGAAATGTTGTTTTAACTTGCACTGCATAACACTTACAATGTTATTAGCCACAGGTGTTTATGTCAACATTTTCCTATGCTTTAGCCAAAAGATGCTGAGGCTTCGTTGGAATCATTTTCATTGCTAGTAAGCTCTTGGGCACCTCAGGGGAAAGTCTTTAATTTCCGAAAATTGCCATTGCCAGGTGATTTTTACTGACAGTTATGATTTTCAGGAATTAAAGACTTCCCCTCGTCCTGCACTTGCCAGCGGCTTCCTAATGATTAAAGGGATCCCAAGGAAGCCTCAGGGCCTTTGGGGATTGGGACAGGAAATCTTTAATCACCATAAATCATCACAGCCGATAACATCAGCAGCCTTAGGCAGTAAGTTACACAATAGGATTTCAGCCACTATCAGATAGGGAAAGTGTGAGGTGGCCAAGAGTCCCATCTCCACCCATTCCTGGCTGGTGGCCCAGAACGCATTGCCACAGCACCAAGAGACCTGTATTTGTGTGATGCTTGCACAGCCTTGGTACAACATAAAGCCAGGAGGAAGGGGAAGATAGTTGGTGGGGAACTGGTCGGTGCCACCTGAAGCAATGCAGGGGATAGAGCGCCAGCATCAAAATTTATCAGAGTTTAATTTAATTTAATTCTCACACTTGTATGCTGCCCAATCAGGAAACCCAATTCAGGGCAACTCACACAATAATTATACAGTAAACACAATAATACAATGTAGACAATAATTATACCATAATCATATTCAACCTACAAAAGCACATATCATAATATACAATGCTACGATGATACAATACTACAATGGCCTCTCCACTCTGGCCCCAGGCAAAGTCTGAGTTCTTGTTCCATAAATCCTAGCAGCAGTGGCAAAGAGTCGGGGGGGGGGGGCGGCGGCAACTTTTTCAGATGACAGCGGGACTCCCACAAGCTCCACCAGTATGGTAAAGCCACCGCAGTCCCCATGGGGTAGTATATAAGTGTAATTGCTATTGCCTTAAAAAAAAATCCATAAATGATATTTAACACAATGGGCACAATGGCTGAAATCTTTAGGCCAGTGATGGCCAACCTTGGCACTCCAGCTGTTCTTGAGCTTCCTTTCCCAGACGTCCTGATCAGCAAGAGTGTTGACTTCAGCTTCTGCTAATTGAAGTCCAAGAACACCTGAAGTGCCAAGGTTCGCCATCATGGCTCTAGGTGGACTTGGTTGGGTTTTTTTAAAAGTAGGAATGGCTACACTGGAAAGAGGAGTTTGAGTTCTGTGTAACCCTAACTGTTCAAGGAGGAGAAGGAGGAATTATTTTTATTTTGTTTTACTGCCGAGAAGCATAGAAAGCTATTTACCAAAATAGACTAAGCGGTAAGAGAGCATGATCTTATACAGCAGTGGTGCCCAAACTAAGGCCCGGGGGCCAAGTGCGGCCCCCGATGCCAATTCATCCGGCCTGCAAAGCCCTCGTCGCTCCTGGAAGCGGATGTAAAACATGCGACAAGGGCTTCACTGGCCAGATGAATTGATGTTGGGGGTCACACCCGGACCCCAGTCCTTAGTGACCAGCTCCCTGAACCATATGATCGGCCCACGACCCAAAAGGTTTGGGCACCCCTGTTATACTGCATTAGGCAAATTCTTGGCTACACCTTTGAGCTTCCAAAATCAGGTTAGAAACTGAGGGCAGCCTATAATCAAAGTGAGGTATCAACCCCAAAATGGGGGGAGGGAATCTCCCTCTTGCTTTGACCATCAGCTGTTCAAGCTAAAAACCCAAGGAATACAATCACCTTTGCTGTGTACTGGAGAGAAAACAAAAGCAAAGCTAAGGAGGAACAGGGGACTGCGGTGGCTTAGTGGTTAAGACACTGAACTTGACGACAGGAAGGTTGGCAGGTCAGCAGTTCAAGACTTGAGTGCTGCACAATGGAGTGAGTTTCCGTCTTTGTCCCAGCTCCTGCCAACCAAGCAGTTCAAAAGCAAGAAATTGCAAGCAGATAAATAGGTACCACTTCGGTGGGAAAGTAAACTGCATTCCATGCCTGCCACATGTCCACGGAAATGTCTGCAGACATAGACAGCACTGGCTCTTTGGCTATAAAGAGAGGAGAGCACTGAACCCTAGAGCCAAATACGACTGGCTTTTGAGAAAGGGTGGCCTTTACCTTTATTTAAGGAGGAGCAAGGTCTCTTTAGGAGCGCTCAAGTGTGGCAGACATCATAAGCATGAGAAGGCGGCAGATTGCCTTGTATTTCGCTGTTATTGTGTACATGGGTAAATAGAACTACCTCTCAAGAGTGCATTAAAAGTGAAGGTGAGGAAAAAGGGAGTTCTATGAAGACATGTTTAGGCAACATTCAGCATTGTCTTTCTAAGCCACAAAACATAGTGAGCCAAGACTCAGCATACAAGTTATGTCTTAGGTCCAACACCTTGTTAGATTTCAGTTCGCTTTATGGAGCACCATGCAGTGTCTAGATCAGGCTTCATCATCCACGTGAAGGAATACAGCTACTCTTTTGAAATACAAGAGCAGCTTACGTACATCAGAGATATACAGTCTGATACAGTCTAATGCTAGGCAATAAAATGTAACTAGTTACACCAGGAGTTCTCAACTGTGTAAAGCCGGGGCCCAGGTCACGCTTCCTCAGACAGCTTCGGGGGCCAGATGACAATTTTGCCCTTCCCTTCCTCCACCACACGGCACTTCCTGGTGTGGTGGAGGCGGTGGTCCCCCACATAAAATAGTGCCACAGGCCGCATCCGGCCCACAGTCCACAGGTTGAGAATCCCTCAGTTACACTGTGAAAGAAAGGTAAGACACCCATCCAGGCAACAAACTCAATCAGAAGGGAGTTGCAGAAATTTGTCTCTGCAACACAAAATGATTTTTGTAAAATAGATCATTAAAACTACCAGGACAAAAATGAACATTTTCAAAGAAGATCACAGTCCTGCTTGAAAACTGAAGTGAGAAACTGGCCCACAAGTTGCCTCAAAGCTTGTTTGCTATGGGGCTTTGTGTAAGTCTATTTTTTGTTGTTCAGTCGCAGTCGAGTCTGACCCTTTGCGACCCCATGGACCATCACACGCCAGGCACCCCTATCCTCCACCATCCTCCTCAACCCGTCCAGCTTTGTGCCCATGTAAAAACAAATGAATGAACAAACAAAACACAAACCTGGATGGCTGGCAGAAAAGTGCTGTCAGGATAGCAGAAAAATCCAACATTTTGTAAATATGCAGTAGAAGCAAAGGATAGATAACAGTGGCAACCGGCATGAACAAAATATGGCCAAATTAGGCCACCTTTTAAAGCAGACATATGTGGAAAGTAGCTCATTTGTAGAATAGTTTAGGTCTTGATATTGCAGTATGGAAAGTGATTGACGGGCGTGGAATTCTTCATGGACGGTGGATACTCATAACAAGGGTGTCTTATTGAGAAAATTACAGCAGAGAGATCTTGTTCAAATGAGAAGGCATGAAAGAGCTGGAGAGAAGGGGAGCGGTTTTGGGGTTTTGAAAACAATGGATGTGATCTGTGTGAGGCAGAGTGTGAAAGTGTGTATGACCCTTGTTTATCTGATTTAAGACTGAGGGTGTGACTACACTGACACCTGAATAGTTTTGTATCTTGAATGACATATAAATGGTATATCCCTGCATATAACCTTTGATTGCTAACTCACCAAATACAGTTATCATTTTGTGCCCCTGCAGCGGTTAGGGATTGTGTATTTTTACCCTAAATGTGGAACTAACTTCTGCAACTTATATGTTAGCATACAGATATACAGTATTACTAGCAAAGTGTTATGTACATTCCTCATCCACACTTTGACTTAGTCCATATGCTGACAGAACGACATTAGTTCTGTATGACTAATTTAAGATATACAACTCCTTCCTCCCTATGTGTCATATTTGAATTCTATTCAAACACATAAGATATATTTCTATATGTACATACAAACTAGATTTCTATACAGTCTAATGAAAAACTATGTATAAACATGTCCAGTATTAATGCTTCATATAGTATTCTTGAATAAAAATCACCTTCTGTGTTCCTACTGAAGGTGAATATAAAAGTCTCCTTTGCTCAAAAGCAGTTGTGTCTGACTCCAGAGTGCAGTGCTCATCTTTGTTTACAGCCAAAGAGCCAGCCCTGTCTGTGTCTGCAGATGTTTCTGTGGTCATGGGGAAAGCATGACTAGACACCATGGGAGGGTGCTGGAGTGGGGCGAGGGGCAGCGACCAAGGGATGGGGGAGAAGGCCGTCCCCAGGAACCGCTTGGTCACTGCCCCTTGCTTGCTCTGCCCGGCGTGTGGCACTTTAGAATAAACCATTGCTCCAAAGTAACTGAAGGAGGGAGCTTGGAGCAATGGCTTAATCTAAAGTGCAGCGTGCCGGGCGGATAATTTTATTACTATTTGTGCCCCAGGGTGCCAGAGACGAGGGCGCACCAGGATGAATCCCCCTGTCCCAGTGGCCCAGCCCATGCCTGACACCAGAGCACACAGAATGTGGTTCCCTTTCCTGCTAAAGCAGTACCTATTTAACTAGTTGCAATTTCTTGCTTTTGAACTGTTAGGTTGGCAAGAGCTGGGACAGATGACAGGTGTTCACTCTGTCATGCAACAATCGGGTCTTGAACTGCTGACCTTCTGGTTGACAAGCTCAGTGTCTTAACCACTAATCTACTGCGGCCCCTGTGTTCCTACTAGAACTGCTAGATATACTCTCAGAAGCCAGTCAGAACTTCTGACCTCAGTGGGGCTTACTTTTAAATGTACAAGTGGGTATATTCCACTGTTAGATCTCTGCCTCATAGGGAACAGCCTCTGGGAAGACTCCATGGCATGACCAGGGCTTCTGCCCATAGAGTTATTGTACCATTATTGCAGAGGCTCACTCAGAAGCAAACATGCCATAGCCTCTTCTTTTTCTCCTTAAGAGTCCTAGAGTGTTTCGACAACAGCTGGATCCTCCAGTTCTTTTAACTACTTTCCTAGTTGTTGTCTTCCTCTTTGTTATCTAGTTACAGCATCCTCCAGGGAGAGAAGAGCTCAACAGAGCAAAAACTCTTTATTTGGCGTGACTACCGAGAGGTGCCGGATCGTTCACTTCCTCTTATGCCTCACCAGTGTAGAGGACAATAATCATAGTGAGCTTGCCTCAATGAATGCTTGGCAAAATATACTAAGATTGGTTTTTTAAAAGTCTGCTAGCAAAAAAATATATATGTTCATTTGTATTGGGGAAAGGAAACAGAGAAGGAAGCAACACTTCTTTGTCACCTACGCAAAAAAGATGCCATATAAACAAGCTGTTTCCTAACAGCTACTTGAAATGCCATTGTGGGAAAGCTGCTCCAGGGTGCACGCTGTAGAAATCTTTTAGACCAGGAGTTCTCAACCTTGTAAAGCCGTGGGCCAGGTCATGCTCCCTCAGATAGCTTCGGGGGCCGGATGGCCATTTTGCCCTTCCTCCACCACATGGCATTTTCTGGTGTGGTGGAGGCGGTGGGAGGCCACATGAAATGGTGCTGTGGACCACATCCAGCCCACAGCCCGCAGGTTGAGAATCCCTGTTTTAGAGAATAAACAATTCCATGCAGTGGCTGAATAAGCAGATCTAGTCATCTTCACAACAACAGCAGCAGCAGCAGCAGCAGCAACAACCTTGCAGTGATGTTTTTTAGCGGTGTGGTGAGTGGTGGGATGTCAATTTTTTTACTACCCCACCGTGACATCATCACAGTGTGGGCGGAGCTGATGTCATGTTGCCATGATGTCATGGGTGGGGCCAAAGAAAATAATAATAATAAAAATAAATAAGCACACACACACACCTCAAACCACCCACCCACCCACAACACAAACCCGTAAATAAATAAAATAAATAAATAAATAAAAATTACATTGAAATACACGCACCCACCCAAACACCCACCCCAAACACAAATCATGTTGATTTTGTTCCTATTTGTCACTTGGGCTGAATAGCAGCAAAAACGGAGATGTTGGCAGTATTGATCTCTGAGTTTCTATATGTGCAAAATGGATTTAGGCAGAGAATTGCCTGCATTTAGGGTAGTCTTTTCTAAAAGTTCTTTAACAGTTGTCCCTTTCTGGTTGGTTATTCTTGACCACATGAGTCTTTTTTCTCCCATAGATTCAGCAGCCTAGCAGACACTACGTATCAAGTAAAGAAGGGGAAGGTATTCCTATTCAAAACAAATAAACAAATACAATCTTGATCTGCAGTCATTAAACAGTTCCTTAAGCTTCCTCACTCTGTCCCACATATGTGTTAGAATTCTCTCTGCTGCATTCAGCTTCCTTGGAAAATCTGCTTGCCCCTTGGGAAAGGTGAGATGCAGTGTGATATAGAACATTGCCTTAGTATCTTAGGGCATGTGTAAGAAATGATAGTCCTTCTAAAACAGGGATTCTCAACCTTTTCAAGCTGAGGGCCTGGTCACGCTCCCTCAGACAGCTTCGGGGGCCAGATGGCCATTTTGCCCTGCCTGCCACACATGGCATTTCTAAGTGTGGCAGAAGTGGGGGAGTACATTAAATGGTGTCATGGGCCGCTTTCATCCCCCAGGCCGTAGGTTGAGAACCCCTGTTCTAAAGTGAGCCAGTCCCACAGATATTCATGGTTTTTCTTTTCTTTTCTTTTTTTTTTGCACTGGCAACCCTAGCTGCCTCAGATGGAAAACATCATAATACAGTACAATTTTATGTGTTAAGATCTCCAGGCCTCCTTGCTTCACATTTTAATACATAAGACTCCTATTAATCTTCAGCTGCTTTCCTTTATGCATAAAATAGCTTTGCATTTTTCTTCCAGGCTGAGAAATTTTAAAGCCATAGCAGTTGTGGTTAATTTTGGAATTAATTTCAGAAATACAAACATTTTTGTTGCAGTTATTTACGCAAGTGTGACAGATTAGTTTTAAAACATAGCCAACATCTTTGCTCAATTAGTCCACCCAGTGATTTAAAATGTAAACTCCTAATATATACAGTATTACGTTCTTGGGGACTGGCACGCCAAAGTACTTTACAGAGCTGGAAAGCCCAGAGAGGCGTTTTCCAGACTGATAAACTTCCATGCAACTTTTAAATTAGTTTCACTAAATTGTATACCATATTGTGGACCACACCTTTAGAATGACCATCCCCTTGCTCTGAGCTTGTTAATCGTGCTACAATGCCGTTTACAAATAACGGGAGCCACTAGGTGGTCCTGAAATTATTGCACAAGGCATACCTTGATGATTCCACCAAAAATGTGGGAAAAAGACAGGACAATCATAATAGAAGATGATTCTAATGTAGTATTATTGAAAGTGGGACGTATGCAGTGATGGCCTGCTACCGGTTTGGATCAGTTCACCTGAACCAGTAGCAGCTTTCCAGAGGGAATTGCTGTGGGGGGTGGGGGGTAGAGAACCTCTGGTTTGGTCGCCTCTCCAGCTGCCCTCTGGAAGTGTATTTCTGGGCAGCCGAAATGGGTGCCCGGAACTGTGCATGCATCAAACCTCCATTTGATGCATGCTCACTAAAAAATAGAAGTGGACATGCGTCAAATAGAGGTTTGACGCATGTGCAGTTCCAGGCAGCCATTTTGACTGCCCGGAAAGGGCGCAGGCAGCACCTGGAGAAGCGGAAGCAGTGGCCTTTCCTTGCCGCACCGCCAGGCCACCACGGCGGTTTGCCACCACAGTTCCTGCCTGCCTGCCTGCCTAAGTGCCTAGTGCCTGCCTGCCTGCTCCCCGACCACAGGCCAGGTAAGTGATGTGTTTGTGGGCGGGTTGATATGTGTTTGGGGTGGGTGGGTGGGTTGGATGAATATTTTAATTTTAATGTGCATTTTTATTTAATTTTTATTTAATTTTTAAATTTAATTTTTATTTTTTCCTTTGGCTCCTCCCAGAACATCATGATGTCATGGTGTTGACTCCACCCACGACATCAGCTCTGCCCACGGTGGGGTAGTAAAATTTTTGACAGCCCACCACTGGATGTACGCTCACAAACAGTAAGAACAACAGCTTTGTCCCTGTGCTATTCCACAGCAGAATGTGCTAGTGCCGTATGGTATAAATCAGAACATGCCAAACAAGTGGCTATAATGCTGAATGAATCATGCAGGACTACGACTGACTAGATGACACCTACCCTCACAGGAAAGTCTATTGTTTTGGCTGGCATCACCCTTCTAGAAGTATGCTGAGAGGTGCTAGCAAAGAAGGAACAAAATAAAATACAACTAAACCAAACCATTCACACCAACTGTCTAATGACAGTTAAAACTGAGGAAATGTTTTCTGCACACTTCTCAAACTCCAAATATTAAACCAGAAGAGGCTAGGCTAAACCTATGGAGAGAAAAAACAACCAATCTTGCTAGATGGATGGATGCTAAAGAGTGTCTCCCATCAAAACAAGATTCTGACTAGTCCATCTGGAAGTCACTTAATAGACTTTGAAGCATAATCAAGTAAAATAGGGCTACTTGGATAAAGAACAGCTTTTCTGTGAACATGGATAAATTCAATCAATGCAGCAGTTATGTGCATGCAATTTATGACCCAGCACATTTACAAAAAAGATTTAATAAAAAGCCAAGATGACACCATTGAAGTAGCCCACATCTGGTAAAAAAATAATCTAATTGTGCAATGCTCTGATATGAACAAAGAAAGAATGACCCAAGCAATTGCATTTAATAATGTAAAATATCACATGATATTCTTTTGGCTTGATTGGGTGTGAGGAAAATTAGATGGAAAAACCATTGTGGTTTGCCTGATTGTGGTTCAAAAATATAAAAAGTATCTACAGTCTTCAAGGAGGCTTTTTCTGTGTACCCCTAAGAACTAAGCAAAAGAATGACCCTTGACATCCTCTGAACAGATATGTGCCTTAAATTCACCAGCTCAGATCCAGGAAGACTCTATGGCAAGAACAAACATTCTTGAGGGCATGCAAAACCAAAATCAAATTAGAAAAAGGACAAAGGAGCTCACTGAAAAAAGAATAACATTAAAGGAGGATGTGACTGAGGTAATCCACCTCTCCTACATCACTTGGAGGACTCTGAATAGGTTGAGGGTCAGAGTGCCTAAATGTAAGACCAACATGCTTAAGTGGGGGCAGCTGGAGGAGAACAGCATGTGCTGTAAATGTGGAGAGATACAGAATCCAACTCATTTTCTAGTCTGCCGATTACTACCAGAAACATGCACGGATGAGGACTTAAATTGGACCAACCACAAAGCCAAGAAGGTGGCTTTGTTTTGGAAATTCAGGATTTGATCAGACAAGAAAGAGAGAGAAAGAGAGAGATCACAAGATGTAACATGCATTACACCTGATGGAGAACATTATAAGTGCCATTCTTGTCACCGTTGGGGGGAGGGGAGGATTGGTTTCTGCTCTGGATTTGCCACACACCAGAGTCCAGTCCTGAAAGGCTAGAAGATATTGGGGTGCTACATGGTCTGAATGTAGACAGACAACTTGCTCTGGGTTTTTGTGATACTTACTGTATATATTCAAGTATAAGCCTAGTTTTTTAGGCCCAAAAATGAGCCCCAAAAAGGGGAAGTGGCTTATACTCAGGTCAATGACCATGAGGATCCCAAGACCACGTCAGATTGAGACGCACCAACAATTTAATTAATTATACCATGTTTTCATGTATTTTAATTATTGAAACTCACTAGCAGCTGCTGCATTTCCCATCCTCAGCTTATACTCGGGTCAATCTATTTTCCTGGAGTTTCAAGTCAAAATTAAGTACCTTAGCTTATATTCAGGTTGGCTTATATTCGAGTATATACAGTACATGCTTACATGCTCTTACTCTATGTCACAGGGCTGCCCACTTCCCTAGTTCTAAATATCTAATAAATGTGTTTCTTTTTCAAATACAGTAATACCTTGGATGACAACTGTATCGGATAATGCTAAAATCAGATAACGATGCAAAATTTCTAAAGAAATTTTGCATCGGATAACGATCTGTTAGTGTTATCCGATGCAGTCCTTCATAGCAGCAGGGTGGCTAGAAAGCTGAACGGGGTTCTCTGTTCTGCTTCCCAGCCACCCTGCACCTGTGGAAGAGTCCTTGTCGGCTTCCCCAGCCACCCTGTAGCTAAGGATCAGGTCCCCCAACCCCCCCCCCGAGCTGGCAGGGGGGGTCAGGGAGCCCAAAGTGGGTGAAAAAATGGACTTTTTCCCACCCATTTCGGGCTCTCTGCCCCCCTGCTGGCTCCGGGGGGTGTCGGGGGAACCGATCCGCGCTGTTTCCAAAGTTCCCCCACCTCCCTGGAGGCTGCAGCAAGCCAAAATGTCAGGATTCAAATCCCGGCATTCTGGCTTGCTGCAGCCTCCAGGGGAACACGGCTTTTTTTTAACGTTGGGCGATCAATGCATCGCACAACGTTAAAAACCGGATAATGACGAGACTTGTAGAACCAAGTCTCATCATTATCCAAGGTACTAGTGTATTCCAACATAAATGAGGCAGTGTAAGGCAGGAAAAGGGAACTGATTAGTATATATAGAGCTGAAGGAGTTTGGGATGAGATTCCTTCTACTGTATTTCCCAATTTCTGCAGAGCCGATATACAAATGCCACAAAGTGGGTAAATGCTTTCTGCAGTGTTTGGGCGTAAACAGGTTGAAAACGAGTTTTGCAAGGCAACTGTTTTGGGACTAGGGTGAAGCAATGCTGCCATCCTGTGTCCTTGCAAGGAGAAGAAATGAAATGCACAGTGTCCTAAACAGAATACAGTAATACAGTATGATGGTCTGTGTGGGAAGCAGGGAAAGGATCAGCAAACTCTACAAATGTAAACTATTACGTACTTGCAATGTCTTGCTTTCAAACTGCTAAGCTGGCAGGAGCTGGGACAGAGATGGGAACTCATTCCTTTGTGCAGCACTCCGGTCTTGAACTGCTGACCTGCGATCTTCAAGTTTAGTGTCTTAACCACTAAGCCACTGCAGTCCCTCTTAAACCACTATACAACTGGAGTTGAGGTGTGTATGTGTTTATTATTATTATTATTATTATTATTATTATTATTATTATTATTATTATTATTATTATTATTATTATTATTATTAGTATTAGTAGTAGTAGTAGTAGTAGTAGTAGTAGTAGTAGTAATTAATTAATTAATTAATTAATTATTCTTATGTTGGCTCCGCCCACAATGTCATGACATCATGATGTTGGCTCTGCCCACTACATCATGACATCATGACATTGGCTCCGCCCATGGCATCATGATGTCATGGTGGGGTAGTAAAAAATTTGACAGCCTGCCACTGGTGAGGGATTCTTTATGCGAGGTTTTACTGTACTGTAAACATACTAATTTAATATCATGCCCAAACAGAGTCTGCCATCAGCTTGTGCTGCGCTTAAATTGTGTTGTAACTTGCCATTCAAATAATCTTTAGGTCATCTAATATGAGTCAAGCTTTTATGATCTGGAAATCTTGACATGAACATCTAATCACTGTTGATACATCTACGCAGAAATATTATATTGGAGTAACATAAGATATTATGAATGTTTTTAATATCCATGAATTGCGACATAATCAAAAGTGCAGCTTTATGTCTTATGTTCTTTGCTGAATGCCAGTACAGTACTTTTAATCTTGATTGCTATCATTTTGTTTTTCATCTCTGCTTGGGAAGGGATATCACAATGCCTTCTAGGAAAATATCCCTGTATTGCTGGGAAATTGAGAATATTAATTTATCAAACTGTATTGTTTTACCAGTTAGTTGCAGAGGAGACAGCTGTGAAATAACATCCCTGAGCAATACATGTGGTCTTACATCTTGATCCAATCACTATTTGTTTTGCATATGTACTGACTGTATTGTGGATTAATTTGGATAATAATAATAATTTCATGTCAGAAATTATTCTGGGTTGAAAGGATTTTTGTGGAAGAAACTCTGCTCAGGGGATGCCTGAATGAGGCTCCTTTCATGTCCCCAAGAGCTGGGACAGAGACGGGTGCTCAAATCCCTCATGGGTACCCAGGTCTCGAACTGCCAACTTGTCAGCCTTCCAGCTGAGCTTCTTAACCACTCAGCCCCCGCGGCCCTATTAACATGAAAGTCCAGACCATAATACCCTTCTTTAGGTTATTTCCAAAAAACATAGCAGACTCAAAAGTGCCTACATTCATGCCTTTTGAATATCAAGCTATATATACTGTATGTCTACCTGCAATTACAAGGAAAAGAAGGAGAAAAGGCTAATTTAAAGACTAACTGTTGTATTTTAATGTTAGCTTTCAAGAATCAAGTCCGAAAGCTAACATTAAAATACTGTAGGTAGTCTTGAAGGTGCCACAATGTTTTTTGTCATTTTGTTTTGTTGTGTTTACTCTCTGATATGCTTGAAACACAGAATAACACTGCTACCGTTTCAAAATTTTCACTTATTTGGTCTCATCTCTCAGGTTACACTTCGTAAAATAGACCAGTACCACCCAAATATATTTCTGCAGTTTCCAAAGGGATATGTTCAGTGAACCGGTATCAGAATTCTGGAGGGGATTGCGGGGGGGGGGGGTAGTAAACCCCAGGGAGACCGGTTCGGTCGCCTCTCTGGATTTGTTTTCCGGGCAACCCAAAATGGCTGCTCGGAAGTGCGTATGCATCAAAACTCCATTTGACGCATGCACACTGAAAAATAGAAGTGTGCGTGCATCAAATGGTATTTTGACGCATGCACACTTCCAAGCAGCCATTTTCGGCTGCCCGGAAAGCGCAGCGGCTGGCTGTTGAGGTGGCCTCTTTGGAGGAGTGGCAGGGGCGGCAGCGGCCTTTCCCCGGCACACCACCGGGCCGGGCTGCACTGCCGGGTTGGGCTCTAGGCCCCACTTGTTTGTCTTTTTGGAAGTTCAGGGTCTCTGCAGAGCTCTCCATCAGCACCATATTTCAAAGGAATCAATTCCCTGGTAATTGGTAATACAATACAGTAGAACCTCGTACAGTATAACAAATGCCACTTACAGCGATTAAATTGTACAACAATGAGGATTTGAAAAAACATTGTGACCCATATAACAACTAAAATCAGTATATGATGCAATGCATCTCTATGGGAAAAATCATACAATGATTTTTTTGTTGTTGTACGATTTTTCCCATAGAGATAATTGTTGTACAATGCATCTCATAGGGATAATCGTTATATGATGCATCCTATAGGGATAATCGCTATACGATGCATCCCATAGGGAAAATCCTTATACGATGCATGGATAGGGATTAAATTGTACAACGACTAGCTCCACAGAATGAATTAAAGTCGTTATATGTGGTTTTACTGTAGTGTGAATGACATTGGTCTTGGTCTCCAGTGAAACATCCTAAAACTGGAGGATCTTTTCTAATTCCTTTCTTGCTACTCTTCAAAGTTTCAGTCTTCTTCTGATTTCTTCACTGCTGTTCCCATTTGGGTTGATGACGGAAGCAAGGTATACACATTCTTTCACTATCTTAACTTCTTCATTATCAATTTTATAATTGTATAGTTCTTCTATAGTGATAATTTTTTGTTTTCTTAATATTCAGCTGCAATTCTGCTTTGGCACGTTCTTCTTTTACTTTCCTCTATTTCCATCCACAAAAGTTTGCACTCAGACAAATCTGTTAAGTCTTTAAGCCGGCACAATATTTTGTCCTTGGGTTCTCCCACCACCACCACCACCTTCCTTTCTCACTTCAAATGTGTTATCACATGTACTACTGCAGTTCTACTGTACACCATAAGGAGGAGCAATATTTCAATACAGAAAGAGCTTCACAGAGATAAATAAATCTGACAAGTCATATATCTCTAGCTTTATATCTCTTTCTCCAGCTATTACCTCTTATACTTCCGGAAATAACAGCCAAATATCAAATTGGAATGGAAGAAAGATACCAATGATTGCATCTTCTCAAGCGACTTATGCACAACACAAATGATTGGGTTACAAATTCTGGATTGTTCCTACAACAGCAGAATAGAAATTGTATCATTTCTTCAAGCATTGTTAGATTTTATTATCTTCAAGTTGCCTGAAAGGTAAATTTATTGCTCCTATAATATTGCACAACTCTGCCATTGCTGGTCCCAAGCCTGGATGAGAAAGGAGAAGGTTTGGGCATTTTGGCCCCATAAAACTTTATTGCTGAAGAAGCAATGAGGAGTCTTATTGCCCGATATGCTGTAGTGGCAGAGACCGGTGCCAAGCAGCATTAGAAAGTACTACTACCATAATTTTAAAGTGGCTCAAGTGGCTAAGACACTGACTAGAAGGCAGCAGGTCAGCAGTTTCATACCCAAATACTGCAGGGCGGAATGAGCTCCCGTCTTTGTCCCAGCTCTTGCCAATTTAGCAGTTCAAAAGCAAGAAATTGCAAGTAGATAAATAGGAACCACTTTGGTTGGAAAGTAAACAGAGTTCTGTGTGTTCCAGTGTCTAATCATGCCTGCCACATGTCCACCAATTACCAATTATTTCTTTCCTTGTCAAGACAGAAAAAATATTTTCTACGTGTGGGAAAAATAAAATACTGTACATGAATAAGCTTTCACAAATCTTATTATCTTCTTGTATGAAGCAAAGTACAGTGGAACCTCATACAACAATTGCCCCATATAACAATGAAATCGCATAACAATTAGATTTTTTTTGGGGGGGGGGGATAGCATCCTGCATAACAATTGTCCCAATGGAAAAAATCGCACAACAATTTTTTAATGGGAAAAAACACTTAGCAAAAAAAAAATTGTTGTATGATGCATCCCATAGGGAAAATCGCTATATGATGCATGCATCGTATAGCAATTGTTTCGTACAAAAACGAGCCCCGTGGAACGGGTTAAAAACGTTGTATGAGGTACCACTGTATCTATTTTCTTACTGGTGTGGGATGTGGTAAGGGGGCTGTAATAGAAATCCCTTCTTTTTCCTCAGTAAACTAGAAGAAACTTGCTGACAGCTAACATGTTGTATTCCATAACTACTTGACAAGAGAAGTTATATGATTTTTATGGCTTTTTTATTCTTCATTTCAGTACATTTTATTTCTAATCTCACTTTGTTCTGAGTGCAGACTTCACACAGCAGTTCTTCTCACTACCACCCAGGTCTGTAGTCTAAGGGTGAGTCTTGACTGTCAAAAGAATAAGATTTCCAATCAGTTGGTGGGTTTAAAAAATAAGCAAGTTATGTGTGCCTCAGATGTGTGCTGTGTATTTTTCTCTCTTTGAATCAGTTTTTGAACCTGGCAAAACCAACACAAATGTACTACTTTCTGCTAATCATTTTTTTTGCAAGGTGATGTCTCTACTTTTCGCTATGTTCCCCAGGTTTCTCATAGCTTGCCTCCCAAGAATCAGTCGCGTTTTTATTTCATGACTGCAATCACCGTCTGCAGTGAGCTTTGATCCTAGGAAAGTAAAATCTGTCACTGTTTCTACTTCTTCCCCATCTATTCTCCAGCGGCTGATAGGGCCTGTTGCCATGATCTTGGTTTTCTTGATACAGTAATACCTCATATAACATTAGTATCGAATAACACGAAAATCGCATAACATCAAGGAATCTGGGGGGAAGAATTGCATCAGATAACATTAAGATCCTATGGGATGCTTCAGATAACAACCGCGAAAGCCTGTGTGGTTACAATGTATCTCTATGGATCCCATAGAGGATCAGATAACACGAAAAATCATATAACACGAAGACTTGTGGAACCAGGTTTTAGTGTTATATGAGGTTTTACTGTATTGAGTTTCAAGCCAGCTTTTTCACTCTCTTCTTTCAACCTAATCAGGAGCTTCTTTAGGTCCTCCTCACTTTCTGCCATTAGGGTGGTATCATCTGCATATCTCAAGTTGTTGATGTTTCTCCCAGCAATTTTGATCCCAAATTGTGATTCATCCAACCCTGCATTGCGCGTTATGGGCTCTGTGTATAAGTTGAATAAGCAGGGTGACAAAATGCCACCTTGTCTGACTTCTTTTCCTATTCCAAACTCAGTGGTGGGATGTCAAAATTTTTACTACCCCACTGTGATGTCATCACAGTGTGGGCAGAGCTAACGTCATGATGTAATGGGTGGGGCCAAAGAAATAAAATTAAATAAAAATAAGCACACATACACACACACACCTCAACCCACCCACCCACAACACATACCCGTAAATAAATTAAATAAATTAAATAAAAATTACATTAAAATACACCCACCCACCCAAACACACACACACACATCCCAAACACAAATCAACCCACCCACCAACCCAACCCAAACACAAACCCGTCACTTACCTGTTAGTATAAGTGCCTGGGCAGCACCATGTTGCAAGATGGATATGGTCATCGTACCAGTTCTCTAGGATAATATGCCTTAATGTAAATGTAAAACAGCTGTTCCTCCTTTAGGGTTCTTCAATTGGAACAGCACTTGGAACAGTACAGGTGTAGCTTATTGATGAGGTAACTCCAAGACTTTGCTTAAAAACCCCAAGCCAGGCCGCCAGGCCTGCTGGCTGCCAGGCCTTTTTAGGAACTGTGGTAGTACATCAATATAGGTAAAGGTATTAAATACACATTAAAATACACAGAGACACATCACATCCAAAGGTGAGTCACTTACCCTGGGGAGCAGGCTAGCAGCTTCTCTTCCTCCTCCCCGCTTGGGAGGACAGCAAGGAGGCCGTGCATATGTGCCAAGCACTGTAGGTGTGCATGCACACCAAGTGCTTGGTGTGCATGCGCAGTGGGGAAAACAGTGAAAAGGTAAGCCCTGAAGGTGGTTCCGCCCAAAAGCTGCTACCAGTTCTCTGGGACACTGGGAAAAATTACTACCGGTTCTGACGAACTGGTGAGAACCTGTTGCATCCCATCACTGTCCAAACTACTCTGTCATTCCGTATTCTGTCCTAACTGTTGCTTCTTGACTCGTGTACAGATTTCTCATGAGGCATATAAGGTGTTCTGGTATTCCCATCTCTTTAATTACTTGCCACATTTTGTTGTGATCCACAGAGTCAAAGGCCTTGGTGTCGTCAATGAAACAGAAGTAGACTTGTTTCTGATATTCCTTTGTTTTCTCCATGATCCATCTTATGTTGGCAATGTGGTCTCTGGTCCCCTGTCCCTTCTGAACCCCGCCTGCACTTCTGGTAATTCTCTCTCCACATGCTGCTGCAGTCTATCCTGTATTATCTTGAGCATCACCTTGCTAGCGTGTGGGATGAGTGCAATTTTTTTGATAATTTAAACATTCTTTGGCATTACCCTTTTTTTGGGATTGGAGCATATACTGGAGAAGATTCCATGGCCTGGCATGCGGCTGAGAGCATCGCCCCCTCCTCTGGACCCACACTAACAGCCTGAGGGAGAAGATTCCATGGCCTGGCAGGCCGCTAAGAACATCACCCCCTCCTCTGGGCCCACACCAACGGCCAGAGGGGAGTTAGTCTGTGTTCTGCTTTGGTTGTTTTGTGAGGTTGTATTTTATGATTTTTACTGTACTGTTGCTGTTTTAACTGTAAGCTGCCCTGAGTTGCCTTGGCAAGTGGGCAGCAATATAAATCTGAACAAATAAAATAAAATAAATAAATATTTTCCAATCTTGTGGCCATTGTTGTGTTTTCCAAATCTGCTGGCATATAGAATGCAATAATTTAATTCCATCATCTTATAGGGCTTTGAAAAATTCAGCTGGGATACCATCATCTCCACTGGCTTTGTTGTTTGCAGTGCTTTTTAGGGCCTTTCTGACTTCACTCTCTAGAATGTCTGGCTCAATTTCAATGTTCTCATCATTGTGATTATCAGGGGTGTTGAGGTCCTTTTTGTATAGTTTCTCTGGGTACTCTTGCCATCCTTTCTTAATCTCTTCTGCACCAGCTAACTCCTTGCCGTTTTTGTCCCTTATCATGGCCATTTTTGCTTTAAATGTTCCCTTGATTTCCCCATTATTTTTTTAAAAAAAGATCTCTAGTCCTATCCTTTATGTTGTTTTCCTCTATTTCTTTGCACTGTTCATTTAGGTAGGTTTCCTTATCTTTCCTTGCTTTTCTTTGAAATTCTGTATTCAATTGATATTAATAATATTAAGGGCTTACTGTACCATCACAGCAGCCAACTTCGGGGCAGCTATTCCTACTTTTCTTGCTTCAGGACCAGCCTTGCCTATCAAAAAGATGTCTACAATGCATATCCCATAGAGTACTTTTTGAATCTTCATGGTGTTTATTCTGGAGCACCTTTCATCCCCATTGCCTCTGATTCTGCTCTGGTTTGGCTTTTAGTGAAATGTGGAAAAAAGAAGACTGGATTCATCATTGAACTTACCAAACACGGCTTTTGAACTATTTTTAACTTTAACTTTTTTATTACAACTATAGGTCAAAATTAAAATACTGTACGACAACAAAGTATATGCTATTTTCAATCAAAACAAAGCTTCCTGCCTACTTTGTGATGGATGTGGGTCTCTGTACAAACACTGAATTGTCTGGGTTCATTCTCCACAACAAGAAAGGAACACAAGAGGCATCCTTGTTTTGTATATTCTGTTGATGTATATCACACATGGCTGTGTAAGGAAAATACTTACCTTGACCTAAGAGAACTGCAGAGGAGGACAAAAATATAATCTGTCACATGCTGACTCCTCCAGAGAGACTAAGCATAGCCAATCAAAATATCACACAGACTTATTTCATCTATTTTTTTAAATTAATAAAGCAAGGGGAAGGTTAAAAATAGATATAATTATAATAGTTTATTTGAGGTCCCTCAGTTTGTCTCCTATGTATCAATCATTGCACACTAAGCCTTTTCATTTACCCCACTCCTAATATTTGCGGAAGATTTTGATATGCCAAAATAATAAAATACTTATACTATGATGAAGAATATTCACATTATTTAAATGTGGATACAGTACTTAATATCCGGGGGGGGGGGGAATAGTTCAGTGTGTTAAGCATATCTCTGTGGAGTCCAATGTTGGGAGTTCAAATCTCCATTGCATTTCTGGGGACATGGGCCAGCTTGTGTAGCCTTGGGCAAGGTGCACAGTCCCAGGGCACCACCAGAAGAAGGCATTGGCAAACTACTTCTGAATACTATATAGCAAGAGTGCCCAAACTACGGCCTAGGGGACAGATGCTGCCCCTGATGCCAGTTCATCCGGCCCATGAAGCCCTGATTGTTCCTGGAAGCAGAAGTAAAATGTGCCCACTTCCAGGAGAGACGAGGGCTTTGCAGGACAGATGAATTGGCATCAGGGGTCACTTCCAGCCCCTGGGCCATAGTGACCAGCAACCTGAACCATGTGACCGGCCCACGGCCTGAAAAGTTGGGCACCCCGCTGTATAGTGAGAAAACTCTGAGAAGTATTGCCATTAATTATTATTATTATTATTATTATTATTATTATTATTATTATTATTATTATTATTATTATTATTATTATTATTATTATTATTATTATTTCATGTCATGCCCCTGATACTAAGTGACCACTGAATACAGCAATTCATTACCCATTAATGGTAAGTGGTGGAATTCAGCCCAATGTTACCATTAATCAGTAGTGACTTGGCAGCACATGTTTATTAGGTCACATTCTAACCATAAAGAGTATTGCAATTACAGGTACAGTATACCGTATATACTCTTGTATAAGCTGACCCAAATATAAGCCGAGGCACCCAACTTTGACCTGAAAACCCAGGAAAATAGATTGACCCGAGTATAAGCCAAGGGTGGGAAATGCAGCAACTGCTAGTGAGTTTCAATAATCAAAATACATGAAAATATGGTAAAATTAATTAAATTGTTGGCACATCTCAATCCAATGCGGTCTTCGGATCCTCGTGGTCATTGACCTGAGTATAAGCTGTTTCCCCTTTTGGTGGCTATTTTTGAGACTAAAAAACTAGGCTTATACTCGAGTATATACAGTATGTATATTTGCCCAGAGTAAAGGCAATTACAGGTACAGTAATACCTCATATAACATTAGTATCGAATAACACGAAAATCGCATAACATCAAGGAATCTGGGGGGAAGAATTGCATCAGATAACATTAAGATCCTATGGGATGCTTCAGATAACAACCGCTAAAGCCTGTGTGGTTACAATGTATCTCTATGGATCCCATAGAGGATCAGATAACACGAAAAATCATATAACACGAAGACTTGTGGAACCAGGTTTTAGTGTTATATGAGGTTTTACTGTATATGTATATTTGCTCAAAGTGAAGACATACGCTTTTTCTCTTAGTTTTACTATGAGGTAAAGTATCAAGGGGCTGCGGTGGCTTAGTGGTTAAGACGATTTGAGACCCAAATGCTGCATGATGGAGTGAGCTCCCATCTCTGTCCCAGCTCCTGACAACCTAGCAGTTTGAAAGCAAGAAATTGCAAGTAGATAACTAGATAGCACTTTGGTGGGAAGGTAAACAGCGTTCCATGCACTCTGGTGTCTAGTCATGCCTGCCACATGTCCACAGAAACATCTTCAGAGATAGACAATGCTGGCTCTTTGGCTATAAACAGAGATGAGCACTGAACGTTAGAGTCAGATATGACCGGCCGTCGAACAAGAGCGACCTTCTCCTTTACCTAAATAAGTATCAGTTCATCGTCTAAGGGTGTGACCAGATGAGAAATGTTCACGTCTGATTGTGTCTGTGTAGGAATCACTCCAGCCAGGGGTGGGATTTAGCAGGTTCGCATCAGTTTGCCGGAACCGGTAGCAGAAATTCCGACTGGCCCTGTCCATTCAAGTTTTGAAATATAGTAGTCCTAATTTAGGTGCAATGCAGGGCTTTCTCCCTGGCCACGCCCACCATACCACGCCCACAGAGTAGGTAGTAAAAACGTTTGAATCCCACAACTGATTTCAGCCATATGCCCAAGAAAGAGTAGCCCTGCCACTGGACCAAAAAGGTGCGGCATGGGCATGGATGAGAGCCAGTCTAGTCTGCGATCTTCTGGATGTAATGTAATTGCATGGAAATAGTTTCCATTGAACCATGCCCCAAGCAGCCCAAAAATGTGAGCGATTACCCTGTCTGATTGCACCGTGAGGGAGAAATTGTCTTCCCAGTCGCGTGGGGAAAGAACCCAGCAGCAGTCATTTTCCCATTTAAATATTGCTGATCTAAGGAGCTTCTTTCTGCTTGAAATGCATTAGATTTGAAGAACTGTGTCCACAATTCACGTGGGGAAGGGGGAACCATTGTTACCTTTGGATTTTTTTAATACTGTATTTATATATTTGCTCATAAGAATATACTGGACCAGCATTGCCCGAGTGCATTATTTATATCTTTCTGACTCAGTGCATTTGAGGCCTGGCCAGACAGCCTTTCATTCAGTCACCTAGTCCCCTGGCAACATAAATTGTAAATAATTGTCCAGACAAGGAACTATGCGCTAGGGGCCTTTTAACCAATGCTTTTGTTCAGATATCATTCTTGTAAAGTGTTTTTCCTTGCAACACTTGTTTTCTAGGGCGTTGTCAGGGACCTAGTTTAAGCGTTTGGAACATTTCAAGTCTTGGCATTTGGGACCACATTCCCCACCCATTTTCATACTGGTTTCCGGAGTTTCTGAAGCTCACAGCTATTACTCAGAGAGGGTGGAGGAGAAACCACTCAGCGCTACGGTGCCTTCCATGAAAGAGGCGAAAAGCCACACATGAGTCTTAGAATTAGGGCTCAGGAAACTAGATTGTGCTACTGTTGTTGTACAAACATCCAGAAAAAGATACAGTACCTTTTAAAAACCTAGACACCTTCATCTACTTTGATCTCCTAAAAGGAGCAAAGGCAAGCTTTGCCTAATCCTTTGAAGTTCCATCCTATACTTAGGCAGGTAAGCCCAACATTATCTGCAAAGGTGAGGTCATAAACCAGGAAAAATCAGCCAGTGAAATAAGGTATTCACAATGCTGCTTTCTGGCAAACCATTTATTATTATTATTATTATTATTAGTATTATTATTATTATTATTATTATTATTATTATTATTATTATTATTATTATTATTATTATTATTATTATTATTATTATTATTATTATTATTATTATTATTATTATTATTATTATTATTATTATTATTATTATTATGTGTCTAGGCCAAATGTGAAACTGCCAAAATGAAGGCACCTTTTTTTGTTGAGTTCATTCTGCAGTTCCTTTCACCTGATCTAGTATGAGAAAGATTAGCCGGCAACACAAGGTTGATGTTAACAGGCTACACCCGAATGTGGTCAAAAAATACCACAATCTTTGAGGAGGTTCTTTCTGTGTAGGGTAAAGGTCGCCCTTGCTCAAAAGCCAGTCGTATCCTACTCTAGGGTTCAGTGCTCATCTTTGTTTACAGCCAAAGAGCCAGCACTGTCTCCATCTGCAGACGTTTCCGTGGACATGTGGAGGTGTACCTAGGGCTGCAACCAGGAAGTGGCAACATATTGTGGTGCTTTACAGTGAAACAGCTTTTGAGGATAAGAACCTACTTCATTAGACACAAGGCAGGCAAATACCATCTCTTTTATAAACATACACATACATAGGTACCTCGGTTAAAACACATAATGCGTTCCACGTGATTGCTCTTTAAGCAAATTTTCTCTTTAAGTGAAACACCATTGAAAGTGACCAATTTTGGCTGCTGGTGGTGGTAGATTGAGAACCCCAATTTAGTTGTTAAGTGAGTTTTTGGTTGGTTTTAATTGTTAAGAGAGGCGACCATTCAGAGAAAATTCTGCTCTTTAAGCAAGTTTGTCTCCAAGCGAGGCGGTCTTTATGCAAGGTTTTACTATACGTATACGTATACATATATGTATACGTATACATATACATATACATATACATATGGCTTCGACTGGTCCAGAATGAAACTGCATGAGTAGTGTTGGGATGCGGGCGTTATGCCCATGCCTCACTGCTGCTGAGGGAGCTGCACTGGCTCCCAGTTTGCCTCCGGGTGCAATTTAAGGTGCTGGTTATTACCTTTAAAGCCCTTTATGGTAGTGGTCCAGGTTACATGAGAGACCACATCGTCCCAAGGACATCTACCCGGCCCACCAGAATGGACCAGAAAGGCTCTCTGGTTGTGCCATCAGCCAGAGAGGCGCATCTCTCTGGCACTAGAAGGAGGGCCTTCTCGGTGTCCGCTCCGGCCCTGTGGAACCTCCTCCCGATAGAGCTACGCCTGCAGACGGAGTTGCTGTCCTTCAGGAAAGGAGTGAAAACCTGGCTGGCACGTCTGGTCTGGGGAATGGATGGTTCAATTTCCCCAGCCAGTTGGATGGTTTGACCCCCAGTATGTCCAAGTTATAATATCTAGCTTTTAATTAAGTTTTTAAGCTTTTAAAAGTATTTTTTTAATTGTTGGAAATCGCCCTGGGTCCCTTCGGGGAGGAGGGCGATAAACAAATATAAATAAATAAATAAATATACATATACCTAAGGTGGTAAGAGTCATTATCTAAGTAAAGATTCAAACAAATAATAGACAAAGTAATGATACACCATTGTATGTAATGGTGACTGAATGACTATCCAGATGTTAATTTTTTGAAATCACAGGGTGATAAATTATAAGGCAAGCAGATTTGCCAAGCACTTGTTTTTGGGTCAGAGAGTATACAATAGTTGGCTTAGTGCACTAAGCAACCCAGTTTTCTGTAACATTTCATGGGTATAAAGTAGTCATCTTCTCTCATCTAGGACAACTAACTCATATTCTGTGCTAATTAGCAGGAATGAGATCACCGTGTGGGGTTTTTCATTTACGGGCAGGTGCGAAAATGTCTTGGTCCCAACTTGAACAAAACAGATGGATAATATATATGCTAAAAACTTTATCAGAAAGAAAAGATGTTGTTGGTGAGATATTTCAGTAATTCTAGAAAGGTAATTCTAGTAAGCTTTCATATACAGTATTGCTCACAATAGGCTTATTATATTACTTATATTATCTCTTTAACCACCTACACAGTGCTGCTAGGATATTTGAAAGCCTGTCCAGATGGCATTAAGTCCACCCTCCAGGGCATTTTGAGGACAGGCTGGATCATTTTTATTTTTGGTGACCATATTCTTTGGATGCCAAAGTAGACCCAGTTGCTTTTAAGGCATATCTTTTTAACCCCCATTGGGGAGGTTAACTTTTTTTGTGCAATCCAATATATGCAGGAGGTGGCTTGAGACTCAATATCAAGAAAACCAAGATAATTGCAATAGGCCCAATCACTTCCTGGGAAATAGACGGGGAAGAAATAGAAGCAGACTTTACATTCTTAGGATCCAAGATCACTGTAAATGGCGATTGCCTTTGAAATGTGGTGTTGGAGGAGAATTTTGAGAGTCCCCTGGACAGTGAGGAGAACAAATTTATTTATTTATTTATTTATTTAGTTAGTTAATCAAACTTTTATGCTGCCCTCCTCACAAAGACCCAGGTGAGGTCAATCTTAGAAGAAATCAACCCTTACTGCTCATTAGAAGGTCAAATAGTAAAGATGAAGCTAAGGTACTTTGGACATCAAATGAGAAGAGAGGATTCACTTGAGAAAGCCTTGATGCTGGTAAGGGTGGAGGGCAAAAGAAGAAGGAGGCAGCCAAAAATGAGATGGCTAGATGGTATTGTAGACACAATGGGCACAGAGCTGGGTGGGTTGAGGAGAACGGTGGAGGACAGAGATGCCTGTGGTGCTGGAGAAAACTTTTGGGTGTCCCCTGGACGGCAAGGAGATCAAATAAGTTAATCCTAAATGAAATCAACCCTGACTGCTCCTCAGAAGGACTGATACTGAAGCTGAAGCTCAAGTACTTTGGCCACCAAATGAGAAGAAAGGACTCACTCTCCCTTTATGACCCCATGGACCACTTCACACCAGGCTCCTCTGTGATCTGCCATCCTCCGTAGCTCACCCAGATCTATGCCCACTGCATCAATGATGCCATCTAGCCATCTCATCCTCTGCTGCCCCCTTCTCCTTTTTCTTTTGATCTTTCCTAGCATCAAGGCCTCCTCAAGTGAGTCCTCTCTTCTCACTTGGTGGCCAAAGTACTTGAGCTTCAAACTCAGTATTTGTCCTTCCAAAGGGCAGTCAGGTTTGATTTCCTTCAGGATTGACTGATTTGATCTTCTCGCAGTCCACATGTGCATACATATTTATACACACATATAATTTGCCAGTTGAAGATAACACTCCATACATCTGATGAACTATGCTCTAGTTCATAAAAACTTTTGGACCAAAATCCACAATTAAATCTAAGGTTTTTAAGGAGACACAGAATACCACAGTATTTCTTATTATGAATTTTGTTTTCAGAATCAGTTCCACTTAACCAAAAATGAAGAGCCCTGATTTTGCATTCATACTATTACACTATTAAAGTATGTTCCATAGAAGTCAATGTGCTTTCTAGAAAATGTGTTGATAATTTTGGATGTGAAACCATTTGTTCATGAAGTCAGTACAAAGATTTGCCCTTGCATAGTTCCACAGCCATAAATAGATTTCTGGGCAGATACACGCTATGCTAAACTGCCAAAGGATATTGAGATTTCTCTGAATGGTCCCCTAAGGGATGAAATAAGGTCAGAAGCATTCATTAATCTTATAACCCTTTGCATATCATAATTTTATTAGATTCCATTCTTCTCTGTAGCTATTTCTGTATTTCTCTAGCAGTTTGTTGAATACACTAATTGCCCAAGAAACTTTGTTCATGAGTAAGAATGATGCAGGTATGCTATCCTTTGCCCATTGGTGTCAGGTTATTTAGAGGTTCTGTGACAGAGGCAACTACCTTCTTAGAACAAAGTTAAGGCAAGCATTTTGTCTGTGATCAGAGATATTTTTGGATATCAATTTCCAAACCTTTTAAGGAGACAAGAGTAATGAGCGGATGGAGTTAAGAAATAGTGGCTGAAATCCTGTTGCATAGTGACCCAAATGGTGTAACATTGAGACACAAACAGTTGTATCTTAAGAAATCTCGGTAGACATTATGTGTTACATGCTGAGTTGGATAACTGGTAATATTTAAGTAAGGGGTTCCCAACCTTTTCAAGCTGGCGGCCAGGTCACACTCTCTCTAAGTCAGCTTCGAGGGCTGGATGGCCATTTTGCACTGCCTGCACAATGGTGGTGGTCATTTTGTCCCAATAGCTTCAAAGGATGACAATTTTGTTTCTCAATGCCCTTGTAGGAGTAGGTAAGGCACATGAAATGGCACCATGGGCCAGATCTGGACTACAGACCTTAGGTTGGGAAACCCTGGGTTAAGTGGATATTTCTTAATTTTAAACAATTTGCATTCAACAGTTATGCTATCTGTGTAACTGCATAGCAGGGTATCTGCAGTATGATATGCTAAGATATTTAAATGATGTTTCTTACATATTTCTTACATGTTTATTCCCAAGTGTTTACAAGCTAAACTTGTAAACCTAAACTGTTGTTGTTGTTCAGTCGCACAGTCGATTCTGACCCTAAACTAGTATACCTAATTTGTTGTTGTTCAGTCACATAGTCGAGTCCGACCCTTTGTGACCCCATGGACCACTGCATGCCAGGCACCCGTATCCTCTGCCACCCTCCACTGACCACTCAGCTCTACGTCCATTGCGTCTACAATACCATCTAGCCATCTCATCCTTTGCTGCCCCCATCTCCTTTTACCCTCAATCTTTCCCAGCACCAAGGCCTTCTCGAGTGAGTCCTCTCTTCTCATTTGGCAGCCAAAGTACTTTAGCATCATCCTCAATATTTGTCCTTCCAAGGAGCGGTTGGGGTTGATTTTCTTCAGGATTGATTTATTTGATCTCTTTGCTGTCCAGGGGACTCTAAAAATTTTCCTCCAGCATATTTCAAAGGTGTCTGTTTTGCACTCAGCTTTCCTTATGGTCCAGCTCTCACAACCATACATTACTACTAATGTATTATTAATAATTACTAATGTCACTTAATACAGTTTTTGTGTTTAATTTTCTCTCATGCATCTCATGCGTAATTTGTTTAAAACCCTGTACACTGCCCAGAGTGGGAAATTACCAGATGGGAGGTACTGTATATAGATATAAGAAATAAATAAACACACTGTATTTGGGGTAGGAAGATCATTTAATCAGTTGTCTTTTTGTTGAGAAAATGGCTTAGTCCTGCTGCGTCTGGTTATGAATCAAGAATCAAGGGAGCTATTTATTATTTTTCTGGTTTTTCCGATGGATTTTGGATTTAATTGCAGTGTTTTACAAAAAGAGGAAGACAGAGGCAAAGCAGTGAAACAGAAACTTCTCTTGCCTGTTCGAAGAGAAGGGGGAGGAGAAGCTAGCCCATGGAGGACTAAAGCAGGAAAGCCTACTGGAGTTGTTGTCAACTTTTTAAAGCTGGGGGCCTGGTCACGGTCCCTGAGACAGCTTTGGGGGCTGGATAGCCATTTTGCCCTTCCTCCACTGCATGGCACTTCTTGGTGTGGTGGAGGTGGTGGTGGGCCACATGAAATGGTGCTGCAAACCACATCCAGCCTCTGAGCCAAAGGTTGAGAATCCCTGGTCTAGTGGGATTGAAGGCCGGGTGGCTCCCTGGGGCTACCCTATGCTTCGCAAGGCTACCTCGCCAGACTCTTCAGGGCCAGAAGAGAGACTTGGCACAGGACTGACTCCTTTCATTGCTCTCATTTCCTGAGTGTTAAAAGCAAGCCTTTTCTGGGCATTTATTTTCTGGGCTTTTCCCTCTCAACTTAGTCCACAGGCGGAAGATTGACTTTTAGGAATCGCTGTCTGTAAATCAGAGAATAAACAAAACAAAAACGCTATAGCACTTTAAAGACTGTTAAATTTTAATTGTTAGCTTTCATGGATCAAGCCCACTTCAAAGTGGACTTGAAATATAACAAATATAAATTGATGCCATGAAGTCTCACTCCCATGTCTGACGAAGTGGACTTGATCCACGAAGGTACGGTAAAGGTTGACTATGCTCGAAAGCCAGTCATATCCGACTCTAGTGTACAATGCTCATCTATTTATAGCCAAAGAGCCACTGCTGTCTGTGTCTGCAGACATTTCCATGGACGTTTGGCAGGCATGTCTGCACACCGAAGTGCGCAAAACGCTGTTTACCTTCCCACCAAAGTGGTCCCTATTTATCTACAGTACTTGCAATTTCTTGCTTTCGAGCTGCTAGGTTGTTAGGAGCTGGGACAGAGATGGGAGCTCACTCGTGCAGTACCCAAGAATCGAACTCGGACCTTCGAGTCAGTGAGTTCAGTGTCTTAACCTCTTGAGCCACTGCAGTCCCTTTGGTCCATGAAAGCTCACATGAAAGTATAACAGTTACTCTTTAAAGTGCTACACCGTTTTTGTTTTGTTTATTCTCTGATATGCCTGAAACACAGACTAACACCGCTGAAGGTAAAAGTTTCCCTTGCTCGAAAGCCAGTGGTATCCGACACTAGGGTTCAGTGCTCCTCTGTTTCAAAGTCTGAAGAGCCAGCGCTGTCTGCTTCTGCAGACGTCTCTGTGGTCATGTGGCAGGCATGACTAGACACTGGAGCGCACGGAACGCTGTTTACCTTCCTACCGAAGTGGTCCCTATTTATCTACTTGTAATCAATCAATCAACCAATCAACCAATCAATCATTTTCTTGCTTTCGAACTGCTAGGTTGGCAGGAGTTGGGACAAAGATGGCTACTATTCCATAATAATAATAATAATAATAATTTTAAAATATAAGCAGCTAGTCTTCAAAGTGCTACAGTGTTTTCGTTTTGCTTCTTCGCTGATACACTTGTAACACAGACTAACCCCTTCTGTTAAAGGAAAAACAATACCGAGGGGGCGGGCAGGAGACCCGGCTTCCACCTCCCCCCCCCTTTTCCCCCGAAAAGGTGACTTTCACCCTTTCTCCGGACCACGCCCCTTTCCCCGGGACCCTCCCCTCCCCTCCCCTCTTTTTTTTTGCAACCTCGCCTGGCTCCCCTCCCCTGCGCAGGCGCGCTGCGCGGTGTCGCCCTCGCGCCGGAGGAGCCTCTGCTGCCGCAAGCGATCGCGGGGAGAGACCGCGGCCGGGGGCGGCGGCGGCGATGGAGGGCGTGGGGGCGCAGCAACACCCGGGCGGCGGCGGCGGCGGGGGGCGGAAGAGGGTGCCCAACCGGGAGAGACCGGCGGCGGCCGAGGACGATGCCCTCAACCAGATCGCTCGCGAGGTAAGGGCAGGGGATGCCGGAGGCGGGGATGCCCGGGGGGGGGGGGTGTGCGAGGAAAGGGAGAGAGGGAGGAGGAGGGGGAAGAAAGGTCTCTCTCTCTCTCTCTTTCTTTCTACCTCCCCCCTTTTCTCCTCCAGTGGAGGAACACAGTGCTGCCGCAGAGCTTCTGCTTTGGTCATTCCTTGGGGGGGGGGGGTGTCCCGCCTCCCCAACCACCTCTGGGTGGCTCTTGCCCTGGATCCTCCCCCCACTGTCACCCCCACCCCACCCAGACCCACGTGTCTTTGGCTAGCCCCCCCCCACCCCACGCCCACCCTCTCTTTCGCCCCAACGTCCCCCACCCCACCCCGCAGCGATTTCCGGGGACCCCGTCTGTGCAGCGGGACGCGCCTCCCCCCCCCTCACTGACCGACCAAGGGGAGTCCTCTTCCTCCCAGGCCCCCTCAGATGTCACTGTGGGCTGGCTCTCTCCCCCCCCTCTCTCTCCAGATGGGTGGGGAATGGGTTTGCCTGGGAGCCCCAGCCTGGAGTGGATCGGCGGGGCTTCCCCTTCCTCAGGGATTCTCAACCTGTGGCCTGCGGGCCGGATGCAGCCTGCAGCACAGTTTCATGCGGGCCCCACCTCCGCCACCACACCAGGAAATGTCATGTGGTGGAGGAAGGGCAAAATGGCCATCTGGCCCCCAAAGGTGTCTGAAGGAGCGTGATCTGGGCCCCAGCTTTAAAAGGTTGAGAACTTCCCTTCCCTAATGCTCCCCCAGTTTGGGCTCTCAGTCTCACCACCATTCCCAGCCTTTAGCCAGAGGTCACCTGGCTGGCCTGCCCCACAGATAGCTCTCTCTCTAATAATAATAATTTCATGTTAGAAATTATCTGGGTTGAAAGGATTTTTGCTGGAGAAACTCTGCTCTCTCCGTGTGTGATGGTGTCTTGTGTGTGTTCTCTCTATCTCTTTACCTCTTCACCAATTAACTGTTGGTGTGAATTCTTCTCTTTTAGAGGTTTGAGCTGTTCAGAGCCGCCCTTCTTCTTACTCATCTTGGCATCAGCCCGTGCATTGTGTCTTTCTCTAGTTCAGGAGTTCTCAACTTTTTAAACCTGGGGGCCGGGTCATACTCCCTCAGTCAGCTTCGGGGGCCAGAAGACCATTTTGCCCTTCCTACACCACTTGGCACTTCCTGGTGTGTGGAGGCGGTGGGTAGGTGGGACATGAAATAGTAGTGTGGCCACAGGCCACAGGTTGAGAATCCATGCTCTAGTTCTTTGCTTACCTGTGTACAGTACTGTAGTTGTAATTTGTTAACAGGTTGGGGGCTTCCATATATTAGCAGAAGTAGGTTCAGGTCCATGCAAGGTTATGCCATTGTGGATCAATTAGTGTTGAAGACAGACAGACGGGAATATGGTCCTCTCTAGATGATGTTAGACTAAAGTTCCCATCGTCTCTCACCTTGGAAGTTTTGGACAGCCATTCTGTTCTCCATGTTGGATTTAACAGTTCACAAAACTTTTGGTTCTAAACACGGATCAACACCTTCTATAATGAACAGGCATTAGCTATATTAATTTATTGAAGACCAGGACTCTATGATCGCAAAATTTTGACTTAACCTCTTTATTCTGCAGTGAGTGGTAGGTGTTAATGTTTAGCGCTATCTCCCTTTTCTGATTTCTATGTATCAGCTCCCTATTAATGAGTAAATGTGTGCTGAGTTTCCTTGTGAGTTCTTGGCAGGAAGGAGACAAATGAGGAAGTGTACTTACATGTGTAGTCTGCAGTGAAAGTCTTGCCTTTTTTAAACAGAAGCAAAAGCAACACATAAGCCCTTAAATGGGTTGGTTACTGTTGCTACTGTTGTTTACTCTCTTTTGTATATACATACTGTTCTGGGGAAAACAAAAAGAAGAAACATACCTTTTTGACACATTTCTTATCTATGGTTAAACTCATGTCTTTCAAGTAGACTCATATATTGTACTTACTGATCAGCCTAAATTTATGTTTGTCACTTTTTATGACTTTGGACGCTGTAACATGTTGGTCAGGAAAATGATTTGTTACCTTTTTCGGGTTTGTGTCATTGTAATTTTGAGATTAGTTTGTAATTCCATTTTTCTGGCATCTTCTTATTTTCAGTCTTAGTTGTAATAGTTTGGAGGATTTTAAAAGATGGGAAAAGTATTGAGTTACTGTACAGTGGTTTTCATTCATAAAATTGTTTGAGGTTATGCAGTGAAACATCATTCATGCAGTTGTACAGATTTAATTGATTTTTTAAAAGTTGAGTTCAGGTACCTTCCCTTGTAAAAGCTTTTGGGAAACCTCAGTAGCTTTGAAGCTGTCTTCTGTAATGAACCATTAAGAATTAAAGAATATATAAATATAAAACAGAACTTAACTCAAACACTATAATAAACCAGTGATAGTGAACCTTTTAGAGACCGAGTGCCCAAACTGCAACCCAAAACCCACTTATCCATTGCAAAGTGCCAACATAGCAACAGAAGCGGAAGGAAACACTCCCATTGGGCTGCTTGGCAGAGGGGTGGGGCGAACTCTGTGCTTGGGAGAGGGAGAAAGCACTCCCATTGGGTTACTGGCCAGAGAGGTGGGTGAACTCTGTGCTGGGGGGAGGGAGGAAGCACTCTCATTGGGCTGCTGGGCAGAGGGGTGGAGCAAACTCTGTGCTGGCGTGACTGCACAGGTGCCCGCAGAGAGGGTTCCAGGTGCTACCGCTAGCACGCATGCCATAGGTTCACCATCACTGCTATAACCTACCAACCTGAACATTGACACAATAATTTTAAAGAAAAAATACTTCCTTCACCAGGACCAAGAGAACTACAGAACCATTTTCAACATATTTATGGACCTTCATTCATTTTTGAACATTGCATTGATTCTTGTGAAGGTGTTAATCCTTCCCCTTTAATTAAAACATATTTTATAAACAGTTTCCTCCTGTACTAGCTTTCTGAGATAGGTGTCATAGGCCAAGCTTTGGGCTGGGTCCAGTTCTTCCTTGAAGGGTGTGTCCAGAGAAGACAACCTGGACAAGAGTTGTCTGACCCCTGGGTACAACAATAGGGGTACAACAATCTCCCTCATGCTGCTTAATATTTATATGTGACCATTGGGAGAGGTCAGGAGATTTGGAGCATGCTTTCACCAGTACACTGGTGATACTTAGCGCTATCTCTCCTTTCCCACCCAGCAGTGGAGGTTGTCTAGAAGATGGAGGAGTGCCTTGAGGCAGTCATGGCATGATGGGGGATAATAGGCTGAATCTGAATAAGATGGAAGTGAGGTTGATAGGAGATAAGCAGTCTCAGGTTGAGAGGGTTCCCCTCAAGTTGGGGGAAATTGGGTCTCCTCCTGAGAGAGACTGTAAATAATCCGGGCATGCAATTTGATCAATCCTTGACACTGGAAAATCAGGTGTCAGCATCAATCAAGTCTGCATTTCTTTCATCTGCGGGGGGGTATAGTCGAGCTCTGCTTATTCCTCCATAGGAGATCCCTGACAGCATTAATCTATATCAGGGATTCCCAACCTATGGCCCATGGGCCAGACTTGGACCCTGATGCCAATTCATCCAGCCCGTCGCTGTGTCTGCCGCACCCGGAAGTGGATACACTTGTGTATGTGTGGGCATGTTTTACATCAGCTGTAAACTGCACCTGCACATGCATAAAGGCATGCACAACTGTCATAAACGTGAGAGTGGCCACATTTACGACAGTCATAAATGCGCCCACTTCCGCTTCTGCATCTGGGATGTGTGGTCCAACCTGCTCAACTGTCCGGGGTGTGTGTGGTCAGGCCCGCAGCAGAAAAAGGTTGGCCACTCTTGATCTACGCATTGGTAATCTCCAGAATCAACTATTGTAATGCCGTCTACTTGAGGCTGGTACAGAGACTTCAACAGGCACAAAATGAAGCTGCTGGACTGGTAGTTGGTATTGACTCATTTGATCATATCACACTGGTCTTGGCCAATCTGCATTGGTTTCCCATTCCATGCCAGATTCAAAGTGTTGGTGTTGCCCTATAAACCCTTGAGGGGTTTGGAATTGTTCTATCTTAGGGACAGCCTCTTCCTTAGAAATTATACCCCGAGTACCCAGATGCTTAAACTCTGAGTGGTCGCACCTAGAGATGCGAGGAAAGCAGGGACCAGGTCAATAGCTTTCTCTGCCATGGCCTCCACCCTCTGGAATGATTTGCCAGTAGAGATAAGATCAGTTCCATTGTTGCTAACATTTTTTAAGACTTACGGTACTTATTTCAAACAGGCTTTCCCCAGCTATTTAAAAGCTCTTGGGCAGCAATACCTCCGGCTCCACCCTCCTGGGGCCGGGGAGAAAAGCTGTGGGCTTTTCCAGGTGGCAGGACACCAGTTGCCCTTGGACCCCACCTTCCTGGGGCCAGGGAAGGGCTCCCCTGCCCATTGCCCACGTGGAGGGAAGTGACTGTAACTGTCTGCTCGGAGGGAAGCGACTGTTTTGTAATTGTAATTGTCTTATGATATGCACTGATGATTTTGATGTACAGTAATACCTCGGATAACGCTAAGACTTGGTTCCACAAGTCTTGGTGTTATCCGATTTTTAGTGTTATCCGATGCATGTTAAAATCCTATGGGATGGATCGGTTAACATTAAAGCTCCATAGAGATACATTGTAACCGCACAGGCTTTAGCGGTTGTTATCCGATCCATCCCATAGGACCTTAACGTTATTCGATCCAATTCTCCTCCCCAGATTACTTAACGTTATGCGATTTTAGCGTTATCCGAGGTAAACGTTATCCGAGGTATTACTGTATTTGTTGTTATTTTGCTGTTTTGCTGCATTGTACAATACAGTACTGTATTGTATTTTTTATTGTATTTAATTTTAAATGTATTGTGGTATATTGTGATTGCTCTTATCCGCCCTGAGTTGCGTAGTCAAGTGGGCGGCATACAAGTCCAATAAATCAAATCAAATTTTTTAAAACAAAATTCGCATAGGAATGCATTGAACCCAAAATTGGTTAACCAAAACGTGATTACCCATAGGAATGCATTGAAAACCAATTAATCCATCCAGGAAAAAAATGTTAACTGAGCCACTATTTTCTATGGATTTTCTTTTGTTACGCAATTTTTGTGTTAAGCGAGCTGTTTAATAAGCGAGGCTCCAGTGTATTTGTAAGCCAACTTTAGTGGTACTTACACCAAAAGGGCCAGGTATAAATGCAATCCATTAATCAGCAGAAGTCCTGTGGGCACAGTGGTTAAACTGCTATACTGCGGCTAAAACTGTTCACATTGTGAGTTCGATCCTGAATGGATCAAGGTTGGCTCAGCCTTCCATCCTTCTGAGGTCGGTAAAAAGAGTACAGTACCTAGCATATTGGGGGCAAAATGCTAATTACCTTGTTCACCACCCAGAAAGTGCACTAAGCATCATGGGGTGGTACATAAGTGTAATTGCTATTGCTTCCCCCCCTTCTGATGGCAACGTAGTGTACAGAGTGGCCCATAAGTCCCTGCCCACCCTCTCTGGCCACGTGCACCTTCTCCCCAGGATTCACCCTGCCCCTCTGCCCGGCAGTCCAAATGGAGCACTTCCTCCCTTCCACAGTAGGGACTTACAGGCTATCCTGTATATGTAGGCATTTTGGTGACTGTACCTATCCCACCCTATGAAAAAAAGTTCTATTGGAGGGAAAATATAAAAAACATAATTTCTTAAGCATTAGTTTTAAGCTGTAAAACATGCAGTGATTTGAGATGAAATGCCCAGAAACTGATGGCACTCTTAACTAGACTCACTGATCAGTGGGGCTTAAGTAAGTATTGACACATGATTCAGCAGTTGATTCAGCATGTCTCCTTGATCTGGAGTTAGTGATAAGACTTAGGTTGGTGCTGTTTATATGCTGTTCCTGTAAAAGAGTTAAGGACAGAAAACTTGGCTGTATGTGTCTATTTGAAATAGCACTTAAACAGGTTTTGTTTGTTTGTTATGGGTGTATTAAGAAGTATGTGTGAACTTGGAATACATCAATCAAAACACAAAATATTTGTTATCAGGAGCATGCAGGAGCACAAAGCCCTTAAACCTGCGACTCACATACAGTGGAACCTCATACAACAGTCGCCTCGTATAGCAACGAAATCACATAACAATTACCGGTAGGTTTTGGAAAATAATGGCATCCGGCATAACAATTTTCGCTATAGAAAAAAATTGTACAACAATTTTTCAATGGGAAAAACCACTTAGCAGAAAAATTGTTGTACAATGCATCCTGTAGGGAAAATCACTATATGATGCATGCATTGTATATCAATTGTTTCATACAACAATGAGCCCCATGGAACATATTAAAATCATTGTATGAAGTACCACTGTACTTCTTTTTCCTTCTCCTGTACATGTGAGACCTTAAATTTCAGAGTCACATATTGGAAGGCTGTGCTTTCCCCGGGTTATATGGAGGAGTTGCTAACTTGGAATTCCTTCTGCTTTTTCCTTCTGTGACACATCTTCAAAGGGACAAGAAGCAGCTGCTGGTTTTAGCTAATTTTACTTTGTTTATTTAGTCAGACCAAAACAACAAAAAATGACAAAAATGTTATGGCACCTTAAGGACTAACTCCTGTACAATATTTAAATACTATATGAGTTTTTGTGGATCAAGTCCACTTCAGCTCACATTTAAATACAGGAGTTAGTCCTTAAGGTGCCATAACATTTTTGTCATTTTTTTGCTGTTCTGTTGTTTTTTAAAACATTCTCAGATATGCTTGCACAGACTAACACAGCTACTGCTTCAAACATTTCAGTCAGACCAGTACCTTTGTTAAATTCTAATGATGAGTCTTGTGATCAAGCTGTAGTAATAATCAATAGTTTGATGTTGGCTTGTTCAGACAAACCATGTTTACAGGCTGTGAAGAAAAAGGTAGGAGACTAGGCACTGAAGAGACCTTGCAGTGTACAAAACCTGGAGTGACCGTGTGCTTGGGAGGCAGCAGCAAAATAAAGGCTACTGGCATTCCAGCAGGCTAATAACTTCAGTAGGTCACAATCTGTCCATGTTTGGATGAAATACTCTGCAGGCATTTTATCCTTGTCTGTCTTCTCTTCCTTGTGGAAGCACCAGAGGGAAAGAGGAAGCATACTCTTGTACAGACTGGAAACTTAAAGAAAACATTTGTAACTGAAGGACTGGGTACTCATGAAAGTAGTCTTCCAGCACTGAGGCGTAGCGAGGGGCCACCCCGCCCTGGGCGGCACTTTGTGGGGGGCAGCGATGCTGTTGCCCCAGAATTCCTGGCAGCTGGGGTGGGCGCCAGGACCCTCTGCCACCACTGGCACCCTGGGCCCCACGCCAGAGGGCATGGGCCCAACGGCGTGGTGGAGGCTAGGGGGCACCACTCCCCCTCCTCTGTCCCCCTCCCCAGGTGCCCCTCCTTACCACCTGCCAGGCTGGGGCGGTGCAGCGTGGCCCCAGCGGAGAGCCCACCGTCGGCGTCCCAGGCTCATGGCCACTCCGCCTCCTAGCCCGGCAGCGGTGTCCAGGAAGGCAGGAAACAAGGCCGGCAGTCGCCGCAGCCCAGCACTGGCCAGGCAGAGGACCACCACCCTCGCAATGCCTGGCCGGTGCTGCTCCGGCTGCTGGGCTGCAACGACCACTGGCCTTGCTTCCCGCCTTCCAGGGTGGCGCCACCACCGCCAGGGTAGGAGGCAGGGCGGCCATGCGCCTGGTACCCCGATGATGTGGGCATGGGTCTGGGGCAGCATGGCGTGGCGTGGGTCCAGCGGTGAGCCCACCATCGGCATCCCAGGCGTGTGGATGCCCCGCCTCCTAGCTCGGTGGCAGCAGCTCGTCCACCTTTGGTGGAAATGGCGCCCAGAGGGGCGAGGCCGGTGGTCATTGTAGCACAGCACCTGCAGCCGGAGCAGCACCAGCCAGGCCAAGGACCTCCCCCCGCAAGGCCTGGCTGGTGCTGCTCCGGCCATGGGTGCTTCTTTGTGGCGATCGCCGGCCTCACTTCCCACCTTCCTGGGTGCTGCCGCCACTGCTGGGCTCGGAGGCGGGGCGGCCGCACACCTGGGACCCTGACGGTGGGCTCCCTGCTGGGCCCACACTGCCCCAACCCGGACCCTCACCCACACTGTTGGGGCCCCAGACGCGTGGCCGTCCTGCCTCTGAGCCCGGCAAAACCCAAAGGTAGGACTTTCCTACTGGGGGGAGGAGACCTGGGGAGGCGGTGAGTTTGGCCTGCGGCTCCGGGTGACTGAAACCCACCCTACACTACTGTTCCAGCAACTGTCTGCCAATGAGAGGCAAAGCTGAAGTCACACTAGCTGCATGTTCACACCTGATTTAGAGCTAACGAGAGACGTTTCCCAAATTTAACTGCAAAGCGTTACAGGGGGTGGAGATGCAGAATGGGGTGCAGAATGGGAAGGATTCACCCTTCTTCTGTTGAAATATCCAATTACACAAAATGTCCCTTCAGTGGTTCAGGCTGGAAGATCTCTCCAGATAATTAGCTGTGCCAGAGTGACAGCAAAGATCATCTGGGAAATGGCTCCCATTAGCCTCCTTGAAGAAATTATTCTTTTTGTCCATCAAAAAGACTCAGTGTTCCATGTGTCATATGGCAAGGGAGGAGTAGAAACATAGTAAACCAGTTTTAGTGATTTCTTTCTTAAGTTTTGAAAACTAGGGCACCCAGGCCCAGACAGAATGTTCCCTCAGTCACGCATGGAATGTCATAAGTGAAGAATACCGGTAGTTTCGTTAAGTTACTCATTGTTGTGTTTGTATATTTTTATTCTAAATGTTAGGGTCTCTTGTACCAGGATTACATTCTCATGTCTTTAAAAGATTGGAGCTCAACTGATTTCTCATGAATTGTATATTGCCAATTCATTCATTCATTCAATTTCTGTACTCCCCATTTAGCTTAAAACCTATTCTGTGCATTTTGCACAATTAAAAACATAGGCACATATGAACAATACTGTATAAACAAGCTAGTTTATTTTCTGTGTTTGAATGTATGTCACACTCTCCAGAATTTTTTTAAAATTCTGCAATCCTGTGAACAGACTTGGCTGGTGTCTCTGACTTGTTAGAAGAGAGGCAGGTCAGAATTCCAGTTTTGAAGATGGTGGTAGACAAATGATAGGTGAAGAGGGTGAGACCTGTTTATCTACTCCTGCTGGTGGGACAATGCATAAAGGACTTAAGTTGTGGCTTACTGTGGCATGTAAACCAACCTTCTGTATCAGATGTGCAATCCATATTCTACCTTCTCATAAAATGTACAGTTGATTAACTTCTTAGAAGCAGTTTGCTAGAGCTCTGCTAATAGTACTTCTTAGCTTGATTTTGTGCAGACTGAAAAGTTTGTACATTCTGGATTTGTTCTGCCAGTTGTTTATCTTAATTTGTTCTGAAACTTTAGAAGCTTAAACTCTTAACAGCCATTAAAATAACAATGTTCAGAGAATGCCGGTGGCTCTGACAGGATATCCTTGTGTTGGGCAAGGCTTTACTTTTTTTAAAAAAAGAAAGCATATCTTTTGTACAGAAGGCTGGATTGTGAAACTTCCATATATGGATATTTTTTCCAGAATGCATCTTGTTCATAAATACACTGGTTAAAACCTAGACTTTTCAAAAGCCATCTTTATATGTGTGCCTTGTGAATTATACTTAGTTGTTTAAACATTTTACAGCACCCAAGACATTTTAGTTCATGTTTATGTACTTCTGGTCTGGATGTGTAAAGAATGTGGAAACACTTCTAAAAAGGAAATAACTATGAACAAATAAAAGGAAACTAAACAACCTACTTGTGTTGCTGAAAGTCTCACTGTACAGAAACAATGTTTGCAACTCAGTTGTTGTTGGATTGCAAATACTTACCAGTTTTTCTTGATTTAGTTCCTAACAAATTGGGGTGGACCAAATTAGAGGTTCTCTTTGGTATAAATTAAAACAATTGGATTTGAATGTCTGTGGAGTACGAGAATAAGGTTGCAAATTACTTATTGAACTATTTTTGATGAACATTCTACCAGTCCCTTGTGCATAAATGTTTCGATGGACGTTTATAGATAAATAGAGTTAGCTGACACAGTATTACTTGTAGGTTTTTGGCAGCAGTGAGCTGTTATATGTTTCCAGGGAACAAATATAAAGCAAATTGACAAGAGGACCTATACAAGTAATACCTCGGATAACATTTACCTCACATAATGCTAAAATCGCATAATGTTAAGTAATCTGGGGAGGAGAATTGGATCGAATAACGTTAAGGTCCTATGGGATGGATCGGATAACAACCGCTAAAGCCTGTGCAGTTACAATGTATCTCTATGGAGCTTTAACGTTATCCAATCCATCCCATAGGATTTTAACATGGATTGGATAACACTAAAAATCGGATAACACCAAGACTTGTGGAACCAAGTCTTAGCGTTATCCGAGGTATTACTGTATTTGTATACAAGTAAAACCTCATATAACAAAATTAATCCGTTCCATGAGGTTTTTCGTACAGCAAAATTTTCATTATGCAAATTTCCCATAGGAATGCATTGAAAATGAAAATTCATTATGCGAAATGCAGTTTCCCATAGGAATGCATTTAAAACGAAAAAACCATTCCGAAAAAATTTCACTATACGAGGCACCATTTTGCTTCAATTTCCTTTCACTGAACGATCCCCCCCCCCACTATTAGAACCCCTCTTTATACAGGATTTAATGTAATTGTATAAGTCTGCATTTAATCCTTACCTTCAGTCTACTAGGGTTAGTTAGATTTATTTATTTTTATATTTTGTCATGAACTAGTAGTGATACTCATTGTTGGAGGGAGATTTAAGATCTATTTTATGAATGGATGAATAGATGTGATTTATAGCCACCCCCACCCCCCCTGGCATGCAATATGTCTCACAGTCAATTAAAACTAGAGGATGACTGGGTGAAGAACAACAGCTATTTACTATAATGCAAACAGTACGGTAGGGTTCCCCCTTATCTTTGGGGTACAGGTTCCAAGACTTACCATGGTAGATTACATTGTATATAGTGGACTCTAGTTGGCCGGTTCTGATAATGGTCCTTGAAAATACGTTACATGCCATCAAGTTGTCGCTGAATTATTTTCAACTGCAGGCCTATTTTTGCACCCACTTTTACTTTCATTAAAGATCTTTCAAGCCATTGGTGTTTTCTGCCATTAAGATGGTGTCACCAGGCACTCTGAAACGGCACCAAGGGGGTGTGGGCTTCTCAGAGGGGTACAGGTTGTGGAAGGTGGATTGTGTTATGTGATAGGGAGGGGGATAAGGGCAGGAGCTTTATACCCATTCACCACCATTTTCCACTCCTTCATCTGAATCTACTTGCCATGAATGGCACTTTTCTTATAACTGGAAACTGTGATAGACTACCTTTCTTCACTTGCTCCAGCAAATGTTTATAATATAGAGTTAAAACTATTAGCACCCGATGAACACAGTCATGTGGTAAGCTTTAGAGTTTTAAAATTTATATTTTGTAAGCTACTCTTGTTTGCACTAACTCCCCCATGTGGAACATCTCTACTGCACATCTGTTCTATTTTATGCTTTGATATCTCTGTAATTCTTGTGGGACTCCATGTTTTCCTAATATATTGGAGCCTAGTTGGGGTTCTTCTGCCACCATATGGGTTTTGTTCACTTACCAAACCCTTTGTATATTTGATTATGTGTAATTTGCTTGCCATTTAGTAAATATACCATGTGCCAGGCTATACCTTCTCAGTTCTGCATTTTATGAATGTAAAACACTTTTAGTCAAAAAACTTCAGTAGTCCTTTAGAGAAATTCCCATGCAAACTTTGTTTCAAGGGCTTAACACTCTTTGGACATTTCCCCATCAAACATTTGTCTAACTGTGGATCTAGAATTTAAACAAATAGAAAACCTGGAATCCACGGACTTAACAAAACCGTTAGTTTTAATCTTTGTCATATATTTATTTTACAATCTACTGGTTCAGTAGCAATGTTGGACAGTTTTGTATCAAACAGGATTGAAGGAGAAGTACTGTAGATGTATTCACAGGCTTCATTTCACTTTCAGCAGCTAACCGTTACTCTTTCTGTTAAAACTGTGCTCCTGGTGATTGTTGGGCTAGCTCAGTGGCTCCAGAGGAAACCCCCCTCCCCCCCATAAATACACAGATACCAGTTTTATTTTGGGATTAAATTGACCACAGTTTTATTAATTACAACTGCCAGTAGCATCTAGCTAGTATGGAGGATGGATCCTACATCAGCAGCCCTGACTGATGGCAACCAAGGCAACAGGATTAGAGTTAATAACATGAGCGTGTGCCATTGTGTGGCTCCTACATCTGGGCAGGGGAAGAAGTGTGTCACACCACTAAAATAGGTGTGCACCTAGTCTCACTGCCTCAACCCCCACCCATGGGATCCTCCATAGCCACGTGGATCAATCCTTTTGCTTTAAAAAAATGCTCTTGGCAAAGCTGGGACAAAAAAAAAAGGTGAGTGTTAAAAATGATCACATCCAGCATTAAGCAGAGTGTGTTTTTGTGTATGATATAACTATTCAGCCAGAAAGGCCAAGCACATCTATTTATACATAATAGTTGGGCCAGATTGAAACATTCACTGTTCTGATCTACCTGAAGACTAGGCCTGTCTTCTAGCCTTCCTGATTGGCTGGGAATTGTCATGCAAGAAAAATGGCCCACACAACCCCTAGGGAGACTGGGATAAAGATGGGTTGGGCAAGATGGTGGCCACCATCCTGCCCAATCTGCTGCCATCAAATGTGGTCTCCAGGTAACCCTGGACTGCTGCTTTCCTTTGTATTAATACAACTCCCAAAATGTTCATATTTTTTATCTGTAAAATTTTTCCTAGATTCCTAAACAGTTCATCTTCAGAGCCTTCTACAGGAATATGTCACTCTAACAAGACTTTGAATTAAAAAAACCCAACTTGTGTTTCTGTAAAAATTTCTCCCTTCACCAGAGAAATCTATACAGTGGTACCCCATATAACAAATGCTTCCTATAATGAAAAATCCGTACAACGAAGCGTTCATGTGCGATTTGCGATGCACCATATAACGAAAAAATGTTCATTATCCAGATCGCTATTGGTGATACCCTGTACAATGAAAAAAGTGCAAACTAGTGCAAACGAGTAGCTTACCGAATTTTTTCATTGTACGGGGTATCACCGATAGCGATCCATATAATGAACTTTTTTTCATTATATGACACATCGCCCACTGCGATCCATATAAAGAAAAACTGTATAGCGAAGAGTTTTTCCATTATACAGGGTTCTACTGTACTGTATATTTTTATACAGTATAGATTTTTCCCTGAGATGAAATATAGATTGACATATACTAGACTATCCTTTAAACAGTTTTTCAATTTTTTTTAAAAAAATTGTCCTTGCTTCTCCCTCCAGCCTACAGAAAGAGTGAGTGATAGGGAAAGGAGGCATTTGTCACTGCTAGAGGTGGAATAGCAGGCTACCAGGCTCAGTATATAGTCTGCAATAGATGGACATAGTAACACAACCTTAAAATAGCTTCTCTGAAATAGCAGCTGCTCTATTTTCTCTGAACCCACTTGGGAGAATGGTGGTTGGTTGCAAAAGAATGTTAAAGAGAACTGCTTTTGAAGATCGTATGGAAGTCTTCAATGCTCTTCTTCATCACATGTACTGAAACCTGGTTCAGAGGAAGGAACGCATGGATGGAATGCTTATTCTTTCACTTCTTTTCTTACTTGTGAAACCTTTGGACATCTGAAGGCCCTTGGTGTGAATGTCTGGCTTTAGTCATGACACAGACACGGGGAGTTATATCTTGCTTAGTTTTTGGCCACTTGACTGCGGTGCTATCTTTATACACACAGGATATTTTGGGATCATAAGAGACCTAATTCCCCATATAGAAAAGTTGCCATACATACTTGTTTGGACAGGCTCTTGCTTATTTTTCGGTAGTATTTCAGTAGTGAAGTACTAGCAGTAGTTTCAGTAAAGAACTTGATAAACACGACTGTTGGAATATGAACCAGAAAAGAACATGTACAGTAAAACCTCGTATGACAAAATCAATCCGTTCCATGAGGTTTTTCGTACAGCGAAATTTTCATTATACGCATTCCCCACAGGAATGCATTGAAAATGAAAATATGTTATATGAAGCGCGATTTCCCATAGGAATGCATTGAAAATGAAAAATCTGTTCCGAAAAAAATTCGCTATACGAGGCACCACTTTGCTTCAGTTTCCTTTCGCTTTATGGTTTTTTCACTATTGGAGCCCTTCGTTTTATGGGGTTTTACTGTATATGCATTATTTATGACAGTTCTATGTATTTAAAACATTTCTGTTGTGTGGCTCCTACTATTTGGAGACCAATGTTCTGTTGCATAGCTTTGCTGATGCAGTGGGAATGAAGCAGGAACTCTTTAATACCTGCTGGTGGTGATGGCAGCACTGTTACTACACCCGCAAATCTATGCAATGGGATGTGGGTCATTTATGAAAATATAATACTGTACAATGTAATGTACTTATAAAGAGATAAGACTGCAGCTATTATACAGTAAAAAAAACACCTATTATGGTGTTTTCTCAACAAACTTTCAGTCCCTACAAAGCTCCATGCCTAAACAATATACATGTACTTGCAAATGGAGCCTGTATTTATGTCCCAGTGATCAATTCAAAATTACACTAGGTCCAATCCTTAAAAAAACCTTTCATTTATTAAGGAGGAATGTTGCTACAGTACCCACATTTCAGAACACCAGGAAATTGTTCGACATTGAAATACCATTCCAATATTGCTAACAGAATGCCATATTTTGCATAATAAATGCAAACTTCAGTGTTAACGTCATTTGTATTCGCAGTCAAGATGCTTTGCAAGATCCCTTCTTGGACTCATTTGCATTCACAAAGAAACAACAAGCAAGTGGAAATACTAGAATCTGACCCCCCCCCCCCATCAGTTAATAACTTCTCAACCAAACACAAAACATTTGTCATGATTTTAAAAAATCTGGGTATTTATTGCTTGGGACATAAGGAAATCTGATAGTTTTAAGATCACAAGATCTTTTTCTAAAATCCAAATTTGATTTTCTTTGCTTTTCTTATCCCTATTGAGGAGTGTAGCTAGGTATTTAACCCTTCATTGTTTTGGAATTGGATAGCCTGTCTGCTTTTCGGAAGACTCAGCAAGGTCTTTTCTGAGCTGGGCCTGTTCATTTAAGGCAGAGGTTCTCAACGTTTTCCCACTGGGGCCAGGTCCCGCCACCACGCTCAGCTGTGGTGGGCGGAGGCATGGCTGCACCCAAAAGTTATGTTTGGGTTGTCACTGGCGGTGGCAGCGGGAATCGTGTGGTCTTTCCAGGGTTTTGCACAGCTTCCACCGCTTCCCAGGGTGACGAGAGGCTTTTTGGAGCATGTTCGCTCCACTTTAGGAATTTTCCGAGCCTTCTCCACTGTGCTTTGGCAGCTGGAGAGTGGCGGTGAATGACTTCCTGGTTCTGCACTGTGATCCCAGGCACCTACGTAAGCTCCTCCTGGCACCTGAAGTTGTCCACCGCTGCTCTCTAGCTGTTGAAGTGCAGTGAAGACGACTCAGAAAATTCCAAAAGCAGAGCGAATATACTTTGAAAAGCCTCTGGCTGAGGCTGTGCAAATTTCCGGAAACAACATGTGATTCCAACCACCATTGCTACGGTAACTGATGCATCACAACTTCCGGTGATGGAGGGCAAGTATAGAGGTGTCCAGGTGGCTACCACAGAATGGATTAATATGCATGGGCCAGATTAGGCCCGTGGGCCAGGGGTTGGCCACCCTGAGTTAAGGGTCTGAATTCTAAACCTAAATCTCCATCACTAGCCTTATTTGTTCAAAGGAAGGAGAAAAGGCAAAAGGATCTGAAGCTTTCACTAATCATGTGTACTTGTGAATCTCTTGTTTTCCTATTTAAATCTGCAATTTTAGCCACATATACTTAGGCAAGTGTAGGATGGTTGCAAAGAAAGAAAAGCATGTAAGCAGAATAGCATTATTTTTTAAAAAGCAAGGTTGGTATTTTATATTTATTTTCAGAATTAGCTGGACTAAACTACTTACCCTTATTTTCTTATATTGGTCACAAAGTGCAATATTAAGAGTCTGACAAATTTGGTCCTGATTTAAGAACCTGTTCAAGGTTACATGCATTCCATGCGCTCCGGTGTCTAGTCATGGAAACGTCTGCAGAAGGAGACAGCGCTGGCTCTTCGGCTTAGAAACAGAGATGAGCACTGACCCCTAGAGTCGGATACGACTGGCTTTTGAGCAAGGGAAACCTTTACCTTTACCTTCAAGGTTACAAACTGGCTGGATATCTAGATATCTAGCTGTGAGACAGAGATTGGGAATTCAATTCCCCACTGTATTTTCCAGAAGAGCCAACCTTTTTAGTCTCAGACATGCTGAATAGCCCCAGGATACTTTCAGAATGCTGAATGTCTCATTTTGCATGTGCCGCAGGGGATGGCTCCAAGATCACAGTGTGTGGGTCACTTCATGGCAAGCTGGGATCCACCGTAAACAAATTCACACCAATGACATTTTTCCTGATTCAGGAAAAAAAATGCATTCTCGGATACGAATTGCAGTCAATGCCGATGAAGACTGTGGTGGCTCAGTGGTTAAGAAGTTCATCTTGTTAGCTGGACAGCCAGCAAGCCAGCAGTTTGAGACCCAGGTACTGCATGATGGATTGAGCTCTCATTTCTGTCCCAACTCCTGCCAACCTAGCAGTTTGAAAGCAAGAAACTGCAAGTAGAAAAATAGGGACCACTTCAGTGGGAAAAGATCTTGGGGACATGAAAGGAGCCTCATTCTGGCATCCCCTGAGGGGAGTTCCTCCAGCAAAAAATCCTTTCTACCCAGAAAGCACCTTTATGTGCTTCTGACATGATTAAAAAAAACCATCAGAAGAAGGGAATGTCATTGTTGTGGTCATGGTCGTTGTCATCATCATCAGTTTCAGCTTTATGTTTGAATTCCGCCCCTTACTGTTAATGGGTAATGAATTGCTGTATTAAGTGGTCACTTAATATCAGGGGCACTCTTATGTACCTCTTATCAAGATGATGAGCAACAAAACATTCACTGCAATGTTGCTGAGTTAATCAAGAGAAGAGTACAGTATTCTCCTTTTTGTGATTTTCCCCTCTTCAACCCTCCAAGCCACCTGTCTTCAAGCTGCTGCAGTATAGCTGGAGGTAGACTTGTGGTCAGCTGCCTGAGATGGATGCATCTTAGCCCTTTGAAGGAAGCTGCTTAGTGTAGACATTCTTCCGTGGATGCTTTAGCATGCGTACCATTGCTGTCATCAGATCAACTTGAGAAGGCATTTAGTTGCCAAATGCTGATCAAAGATAGGGGTGTAAGAAAATGTCTGAAGCTGGACTGATTTAGTAAGGTCTATTTATAGCAAATAATTTTCTGGAATTGCAAATGATCTAGAACTGGAAGTAAAAAAGGGATTTTTACCCTTTGACTGCAGCTGGTAGACAGTCCAAAAAATGGGGAACTTTTTCTTCTTAGACTTGGAGTTATGCAAACTAGGTTGCAGATTGCACTTGGTTTCTTGTCCTTGTACTCACAGCAAAAGCAGAATGAAAGCAGAATTTTCAGCTCTTAGTGAGTCACATAGTAAATTTCAGAGGCAATTTTAAAGCCAGTTTTTGTGACCAAAGGCCAGGAAAAAAACAAGGTAGTGAGTGATTGAAGAGGAGATAACTGGCCTAACTTCCTTTTAGAAACATATGAGTGCTGGTAGTGAGGAAAGCCTGCCTTGTGTATTATCCACTTAAGGTGGTGGTGTGTCCACTGGACCTCCAGAGAAGAACTTCAGACTTGGACAGTCTCGTAAAGGATGGGACCACTTTTCAGATATTCTTTCCCAAGCCATCCAGTCTGGCTACTGTACTTGGCACTAGTTATAGCTTTTGAATACTTCTTTAAGTCATACTTCTATAAGGGGTCGTTGCAATAGTCTAATCAGAAAGTATTTACAGTACTAGAACATGAATCTCTGGAGACAGATCCTCATTTTGATAGGCACACTGCTGGTACACCAGTCAAAGCAGCTAATGCTGAGTGATATGCAAACAGAGAGAAGGAAGCTGTACTTTCTTTATGAAGTGAGTCAGAAGGTAAAAAAGACAAGTGAATACCGATAGAGGCATCACAGAATTTAGAACACAAATTAATAAGGGTTCTCTTATGGTAATGAATCTGATCTTTAGATTCACTGTTACTTTAGATCACTGCCATGTGACTGAGAAAAAAGTACTTAATAGTAAGCGCTATAGAGCAGGGGTTGCCAACCTTTTTCAGTTGAGGGCCAGGTCACACTCCCTCAGATAGTTGAGGGGGCCAGACTGGTGGTCCCTTGGCCATTTACGGCTGCCATAAATGAGTCTGTGGCTGTCATAAATGTGTTTTCGACAGCGGTGGACTAATTTACGGCTGACGTAAACAAGTCTGTGGCTGATTCCGGTGGTGGCTGTGGCGGCTGAAGTGAGGGCAGGGGCTGGATTATTTGGCACTGCTGGCTGGATCCGGCCCACAGGCCATAGATTGCCTACCCCTGCTATAGAGCATATATGTCAGATACTTTCAGTTGATAGTTTGTTCCTCATTTTTTGAATAAACAAATAGCTTTGATTTTAAAATAGTCTTTGATCAAAGCAGGTAAGTTTCTGCCTCCACTGCAGATTTAAGATCGTTATCAGAAACACTGTGTTCTCGTGCTGCTTTTCTTACCTTGCAGTTAAGAGAGATTCTCTCTTGTGACCGACAAATGCTGGCCTTTTAGGACATAGGTGCCCAAACCTTTCAGGTCGTGGGCTGGTCACATGGTCCTGGGGGCTGGATTGGCCCCCGACGCCAATTCATCTGGCCTGCAAAGCCCTTGTCGCTCCTGGAAGTGGAAGTAAATCGCGCCCGTACAGGTGTGTTTTACTTCCGCTTCCAGGAGCAATGAGGGCTTCACAGGCCGGATGAATTGGCATTGGGGCCCATATATGGCCCCGCCCCGGGCCATAGTTTGGACACCCCTGTTTTAGGAGATATTGAAGGAATGTTAACTACATAAGTCAACACACTTTAAATCTGCAATTTAACTGTTACACATGTTTCTCTGTAGAAAGGTGAAGATTGGTCCTATTCACCATAAGTGAGGCTGGAGAATTAGACAACAAAGATCTATGGTTCTTCTTCATTCACATTCCCTTTAGTTTTTTGAGGGAGTAAACTTGAATGAGTACATCTGCTGGAGGATCTATTTTGATTACAGTCTAATGCAAAATTAGAAAGAAGAAACTTCAAATGAGAAAACCTGCCAAGATTTGGCTATGGTCTTCAGAGCTTTATGAACAAGCAAATATAAAGTTCTGTTTTCCACTGAGCGGAAGTGGAAAAAATGGTTGAAATTCTTCATAGGGTTTTTGCAACAGGCTGTTAAGGGGCTTTCTCATTAATGGGCTTTTAATATTTGCAGTTAAAAACAATACACACTCTTAAGAAAACGAGTTGCATCTGTTAATCTGCTGAAGCTCATGCTCAGTTTGCATGGTGTAATCCCATCCCACACACACAAACTGTCCTTATATCTTTTCTTTCTTTCCTTTGGCAGTCCAGTTGGTGTGTTATCTAGCATGGCTAGTGAGGGAGGAGTGGGGTTTTTGGATGGGGAGGGGATGCCTAACTGCACTAGAGATCCCCCCTTCCCATATGTTTTGCTGCCACATAACAAAATAAAACAAGATGTACACAACTGTAATTTAAATAAATACAGTTGTACCTTGCTTTTCCACAGGATTGCTCTTTAGGCGAGTTTGCTCTTTAAGCAAAACACCATTGTAAGTGTCCAATTGTGGGGGAGGGGGGATTGCAAACCCGATTTATTTGTTAAGCGAGTTTTTGGTTGGTTTTATTTGTTAAGTGAAGCGAACATTCAGAGAAAATTCTGCTCTTTAAGCAAGCAAGTCGCTCTTTATGCGAGGTTTGACTACCAGGGAGACAATAGTAAATTTTGGACTATTGCCAATATGTGGTGGTCAGGTATTGAACAAGTAGTGTATTTCCTGTCTGTAAGTAGCTAACTATATGATACTGGAATGTCGGTCAGGCATCAAGCTAGAGGTTTTATGTGTATGCGTTTTTTAAAAGATGTATTTATGGGACTTGGGAAACAAAAGAAGTTAAAAATGTTGAGTGCCAATTCTAGTGGATAACTTAGCTAATGAACATAGTGGATAATAAAAAATATTTATTATTATTTATTTTCCCCATTTATAGGCTGCCTTTCTCCCAACTGAGAAACTCAAGATGGCTTACAGTGTAAGAAAAATTAATTTTTTGGAATAGTAGCCATGTTAGTCTGTGGTTCAGAAATATCAGAAAACAAAATAAAATAAAATAAAAATAAAATAAAAATCACTGTAGCACTTTAAAGACTAACTGCTATATTTTTATTGTTAGCTTTCGTGGATCAAGTCCACTTCTTCAGACAAAGAGTGAAGAAGTGGACTTGATCCACAAAAGCTAACAATAAGAATATAGCAGTTAGTCTTTAGAGTGCTACAGGTTTTTTATTTTGTTTATTTTGTTTTGTTTTATGATATGCCTAAACAATAAAATTAAAGCATAGTAAATTGTACATTAAGAACAATTAAGCTATACAGTAGTAGTAATAAAAATACAGTGAATAATTAAAAGAGATCAAAAACTTTAAAAATAAACTTACTCAGCTGAAAAACAGGATCCAGGGACTCAGTAATGATTATAAAAGTCTACCTGTCTTCAAAGGAAGCCCTATTTATTTATTTATTTATTTGTCCAATTATATAGCCGCCCAACTGAAACTAGTCTGGGCGGCTCACAACGTTAAAAATCAACACCACAAAATAAAACTTAAAACCCATAAAATCCCAATTAAAAATACTACAAGAGTTACCCCAAACAGCTAAAAGAACAAGGGAGCAATATTGCTATATCAGCCAGCAGGCGGCGGCGGGGTTGGCGGGGGCACCGCATCACTGGTGCCCCACATCTGCTTTGCCAGCCAGGTTTTTTTAGTTCTTTCCTGAAGGACAGCAACTCCTTCTGGAGTCGCAACTCAATTGGCAGGAGGTTCCATATAGAGTATATTACAGTAACCCAGATGGGATGCAATTAAAGCATGTGTCACTATAAATAAATCAGGCATCTCAATGAACAGTGCGACCCTAGACTTTCTAGAAGGGAGAATCCCAGAGAAGGTCCGTGGGCTAGAGTCCCACAAAAAGCAGCAGCAGTCATTCTCTCACACACAGCTTTCCTTCTGGGTCATCAGGTGTTGCAGGAATGCTTAGGATGAGGCACTGTATCTGTCCACTTTCTTAATTTAAGTGGATTTAACTTCCATAGACATACACAAACACTGTAGCCTTAGTTTTCTTTGTTATGTTTCATGGTACACTCAAACCTTGCATAAAGACTGCCTCACTTACGGACTAACTCGCTTAAACAGCAGAATTTTCTCTGAATATTCGCTTCGCTTAACAAATAAAACCAACCAAAAACTCGATTAACAACTAAATCGGGGCTTGTAATCCCCCCGACCAGAAACCACAATTGGTCACTTACAATGGTGTTTCACTTAAAGAGCAAAACTTACTTAAAGAGCTATCCAATGGAACACAGTGGTGGGTCACTTGAGGATTCTGGAGATTCATGTTTACCCATACAGTAAAACCTCGGATAACACTAAAACAAGTCCACAAGTCTTGGTGTTTTCCGACTTTTAGTGTTATCCGATCCATGTTAAAATCCTATGGGATGGATCGGATAACGTTAAAGCTCCATAGAGATACATTGTAACTGCACAGGCTTTAGAGGTTGTTATCCGATCCATCCCATAGGACCTTAACGTTATTCGATCCAATTCTCCCCAGATTACATAACGTTATGCGATTTTAACGTTATCCTATCCAATCGTTATCCGGTGTTTTACTGTACTTGGATGATTGATTGACTGTTTCCAAGTTGGAGCAGGCAGCACGGAGAAACAGTTCTTGTGTCCTTTCCCTTCTGGAACACTTGGGGCTCAGAATCAATTTAAAGAAATCCTCCCTGATGCCCAGTCCTTCTGTCCAGTTAATAGGGAGACTCCTTGATTCCTCCAGGGTCCAAACATTTCTTTCCCCGCAGAGAATATGAGACATCCGTCGGAAGACAGACATTGTTCTCCACACCACCGTCCAAACAGTGTTGGGACTAATGTCCTCCACCACTATAATACTTCAGATGAGGCCTCTTCAACAATGGTTTCTCTCGGCCTACAACGGTCTAATGGAACTGCAGCCCAAGAGGTTGTACCTTCCCAGACATCTGGGCTCAAAACTCGGGTGGTGGCTGGATTACTCAAATCTCTTGCAGTGTCGCTCCTTCAGAGACGCCCATCCTCAGTTCCTGTTGACGACAGATGCCAGCAATTCGGGCTTGGGTGCTCATACCCAAGGCCTTTGCCTCAACGGGACTTGACTCCTGAGCGAATGCAGTCTTCACATCAATCAACTGGAGCTCTTAGCTGTGTTCAAAGCCCTCAAGGCATTTCGGAACACTCTCAAGGGACAAGTTGTACAAGTAGTGTCAGACAATTCAACAACTGTTCACTACATCAACAAACAGGGAGGCACCCACTCTTGGCGCCTAGTTAAATTGACAATCCAACTCTGGAATTGGTGCATTCCAAGGAAATTTTCCCCCATTGCCATCCACCTAGCAGGTGAACGCAACTTGATTGCAGACACCTTGAATCGCTCCCATTCGCAAACTTACGAGTGGGAACTGAATCACCAGTGAATCATTTAACATTTGGGAGCTCCTTCTTTTCATAGACCTCTTTGCATGCCGGCTCAATGCAAAGCTTCATCAGTTTTGTTCCAGGGCTGGATGGGATCCTTGGGAGACACATTCCTGATGGACTGGATTCAAGGCATGGTTTATGCCTTCCATGCCTACTATTATTACACAGGATGATTGATCGATTGGTGACTCAGGTGGTCGACGCCATTCTGGTAGCCCCATGGTGGCCTTGGCAAACATGGTTCACTATGCTCCGAGACATCTCCACGGAGTATCGGCATCTACCCAAACGCCCAGATCTCCTATCCCTCAGCGCCGAGCAGATTCTCAATCCGGATCTCAAAGCCCTTTACTTGACAGCTTGGAGCATTCTCTAACATTTACGAGAGTTCTACGTGACTCTACTAAAGCTGCCACTCAGAAGGCATATGCTTCTAAATGGGCTAAGTTTCAGCAATTCACCTTGTCCACCGGAAAAGCTGCCGTGTCTCCCCACCTTTCCACTGTCCTCAAGTCCCTTCTCCACTTAAAACAATCTGGGCTGTCAATATCACCTCTAAGAGTCTATCTGTCTGCAATCATTGCTTGCCAGTCTTCAAATTCTCAGGGTAAGCATTTCTTTAAGCACCCTACTTTAAAAAGATTCCTTAAGGGCCTAGCTAATTCCTACCCAGATGTTCACAGACCGTTACCTCAATGATCCCTTCATCTTGTGTTAAACCAATTAACGTCCAAGCCCTTTGAGCCTGTGGTCACAGCTGGACTCCACCTCCTCACCTTTAAAATGGCTTTTCTTTTAGCCATCACCTCAGGTCACCAGGGTCGGTGAGCTAGCCTCCCTTCACTCTGATCAACCATACCTAAAGTTTTTTTGCAGAAAAGGTGATCCTCCATCCTGACCTTTCCTTTCTGCCTAAGATAGTGTCCGCTTTGTACCTGCAACACCCCATAGTATGTCTGACACCCCCCCCTCTACATTGGAGATTGAAAGGAGATTGACACATTGGATGTCAAAAGAACTTTGGCTTTTTATTTGGACAGGACTAAGACTTTCAGATGTACCCAAAAACCTTTTCTTTGTTATGCTGGACTCGAACGGTCTTCCGATCTCATCTCAATGCCTCTATAAGTGGGTGGCGGAGACTATTTCTCTTGCATACAAGCTGGTGCACCAGGATCCTCTGGAAGGTCTGCATGCCCATTCTGTGAGAGCCCTCTCCACATTGGTTACCTTCACTAGGGGTGTCACACTACATGACATCTGCCAAGCGGCAATGTGGGCTCAAACCTCTACCTTTGTGAGGCATTACCGGATGGATGTCAGACAGGCTCAGCAAGCAACCTTTGGTAGACGGGTCCTCTCTACTGTTCTGCAATGATGTCCCCCCTTCGGTAAGTCAAAGCTCGTTACTCACCCATTAGTATGGATGCACAGTGACCACAACGAAGAAAGACAGGTTACCTACCTGTAAGTTGAATTCTTTGAGTGGTCCACTGTGGATTTATACGTCCTGCTCGTCCTCTCTTATGTCATTGTAGAGCTGACCATACCTCTGGGGGTGATACAAATAGTAGTGGAGAACAAGGAGTGGGATGCTAGCACTAGGCATAGTAGGAGATATATATTGATGGGATATATTGCTTTTGTTCCTACTGTAATGGCTAGTTTCACAAGAATTAGAAAGCTGGTTATCCTTGTTCCACAGCCACATGGTGTTCCTATTTTGATATATCCACTACCATAGGATTTAATGATAAATATGGTAACTGTTGTGTCTGAATCCTCCTTGATCTCACTGAGCCATACATTTATTGGTTTCAAAACCCCTCTTCCAACTGTTATTCATCTTCCACAGAATGCATTGTACTGTGGCTTTTTAAGGTGAAGAAATGCTGTGGCATTTTACTGCTTGGAATTTTGGTTATTTGTAAGCGTATTTAGTAGACTTATGTATTTAGAGTACAGCAAATTGAGGTTGAGCATATGAGTATTAAATATAATATTAGAACTCTGTAGTTAAGTACAAGCAGAACTTAGATTTATAGATTCACATAATCCATTATCTAATAAAGGAGGAGGAGAAGCCATAAACTTGATTACAAAAGATCCCCGTGCAGCAGAAGATGACCCGCCATTCGGCTTAGGGTGCCTGCCACCCCTCCTCTGGGCCTCACCCATGCCCGGGGGTTGAGAAGCCATGTCAGCTCCGTGCGGCAGAAGACACCCACTGTTCGTCCGAGGACACCTGCCACCCCTCTCCTGGGCTTCACCCATAGCTGGGGGCTGAAAAGCCAGGACTTGGCCATTAGGGCTGGGGGGCTAGACAACTCCCACGGGCCAACTTGGGCCTTGGACTTTCTTGCTGGCCGTTTGTTATGAACTTTTCTATGTGGTTTGTAGACTTTATTGTATTTGATGTTTATGTGATACTTTGTTAGCTGGCCTGAGTCATGTTGCAAGTGGGCGATATATAAGTGTAAACATAAACATAAACATAACAACAACAACAACAACAACAACAACAACAACAACAACAACAACAACAACAACAACAATGTTGGCTTTTGTTATATGGAAGCTCACATACATGAGTTCACCTGTTTCCTCTGACAATGAGAAACAATAATAACAGTGCCGTCATAGAAGAATTTCTTGGAGGAAGTAAAAGCGATGTGCATATAATCAAACTTAGAAACGATGTAGCAAGACAACCCTAGCTTGTGACTATTTCCCCCAGTGATTAATAAAGTAAATTGGATGGAATACTGCATTACTCATATTAAACAATGAGGGCATGGCTGAAAGTTTTCATAATCTTATTTTCATGGAATTAAATCTGATTGGTTGTCCCAGCTTAAGTAGCCTCATTGAATCAATGGATTGGACTAAGCAGTTGATTCAGTGAGTCTACTCTAGTTGGACTCACAACAGAATTCTCCAGAGCAGAATTTTTTATCATATACTTTGGATACCTTGGAGTCATTATTCAGTGACAAGTCCGTGCATTGGTAGACATCTCCAGGATGACATTCTGCACATGCAAATGGACCTGAGAAATCAAGTCCATTGGTATGCAGTTTTTTAGCCATTAGGATATCACTTCACCTGCTGTCTAGGCGGACCATGATGTGTGCCCTCTGCTTTCATCTTGCCCAGAGGATCCGATGGAGGATGGAGTTTTACTTCCACCCTAACATCATGGACATGAGATGGGCAACGCTGCCTAGTTAGACCACTCAAACCCCCGCTTTTCTAAAAATAAGAACATTTCTACAATTAATTTTCTGCATGTAATTTTCTTTTCTTTTGACCTAGCGTGAACCCTTTAGGTCAAAATGAAAGAAATAAGATCTGGCATTGCTTGTGGATCTTTTGTTTAGAAAGGAAAGTAAGAAGATTGGTCATAAATTGGAATTGGATGCACAGAGAGGAAGAGAGAAAGTCAGGAAATGTCTCATTCACAAGTCCTATTTGGATGGAGGTGATTGAAATAGTAAGAACTGGTATTGTTTTCTGTGTTTGGAAACAATTAATAAAGTCATATGTGATGTATTTTGAAATCTAGGAAATTAGTGTGAAAGGCAAAGTTTAAAGATATTTTGTGTGATTCATGACATTGTAAGAGTTGCATGTTTTCCTCTTGTGAGAGAGTGAGGCTAGGGGGACAAAATCTCTTTTTATCACATTCTATCAAAATAAGGAAAGACTGGACAAGACGTGGCTCTTAAAATGTTGCGTTACATTCAGTGCTAACCAGCTGAGTCACACATGAGGGATGTTGGCAGTTGCAAATCCAGCAAGATTTGTAGGGTCCCACATTCCCCATATCTGCTCTAAGGAGATTAAAGTAACATGGCTTTTCCTACCATATGGTTCAGCTTTAGAAAGCTGTAGCAAACTGTGTTTGCAATTATAAGGCAGCATCTCCCAACAAGGGGCTGGTCACATGTTTTGGGCAATGCATGTTTTTGTGACCATTGCTCAGGAAAAATAGACATTTTAATTAAAAAAAAAAGATCTAGGGAGAAACCTGAAGTGAGAAGGACTATATGAAAGACAGTTACATTCTGATGGCTTAACTGCACAGTATGGCACGTGACATGGGTGGGTGGGCAGAAGGGAAATTTGAGTCAAGTAGTAGATCTATGGGTGATCCATACTAAATTAAGCACATGTAAGCCATTAGAATACTTGACATACTCAACCATAGATTTGTATTTATATCTTCAGGAACCTACATGTTAGATCATCCCTGTGTATACAGCTCCATTTTGAATCTGGGTCCAGTTACAGACTTCTGTGTTCTAGGATAAAAACATGTAAATCTAAGAAGGCCTGCCATCTCCGCTTTCTTGGTTCTGTCATGCTAGAATGTGCCGTCATCATTCCATGCTTTGTGTTTCAAAGAAATGTTTACAAAACATGGGATTTTTAGATATATTACAGATCCGACAATTCTCCTTTCTAGGAGAGACACCTTCAGACATCAAAATATGCCTCACATTGGAAAAAAGGCCTAGTTGGGTTTCTCCATTTCTCTTGGGTTTCTCTGACTTTTGACAATATAGGTCACACTCCATGTTCAACAGCCATGGTTTCAGTTATCTGCGGGTTAAAAAATATTCAATTTAAAAAATCCCTATGTATTTCAGGTTTTTAAAAAATATTTTTAGATCTACACGTAGCTGCACGAAACAAATGTGTGTTTGTGTGTTGCATACCAGAACTGGACACTAGTGAAATACTGATGAAGTGGACTTGATCTACGGAAGCTTATATTAAAATATAATATTTAGTCTTTACAGTGCTACAGCGTTTTTGTTTTGTTTATTCTCTGATATGCCTAGACCAGGGATTCTCAACCAGTGACCAGTGGGCCAGATGTCATTTCATGTGGCCCCCACTGCCTCCACCACACCAGGAAGTGCCATGAGGTGGAGGAAGGGCAAAATGGCCGCCTGCCCCCTGAAGCTGTCTGAGGGAGTATGACCCGGCCTCCGGCGTTAAAAGGTTGAGAACTCCTGATTTAGACCACTGTTTGCAGTGTTTTGGAAAAGAAGCAGACATTTTAGTAGGTCTCGTAGAATGATGGAGGCTTTTCAGATTCTTCCCCCACTTCTGTGATCCAGGTACATGTGTTAATTATAGAGTTCACTGTTATCCACAGTTTTATCTATCCATTGAAGGTCTCAAGAATACCCTCTACAGCAAAGGTGGCCAACTTTTTTGCGCCATGGGCTTGACCACACCCTCAGACAGCTGACCAGGATCATGCACTCTGGAACCAAGCTGGATCATGCCCTCCAGAAGCAGGTTCATTAACTGCTGTCACAAATGTGCTCACTTCTGCATTTACGATTGCTGTGGCCGCATTTTACGTCTGACATAAACATGCCTGCTTCCACTTTCAGCTGTGGGGGAGACGGCAATGGGTTGGCTGGAACGTCATTGCAGGCTGGATTTGGCCCATGGGCTGTCGGTTGGGAACCCTTCCTCTACTGATATGGGGAGAGACCTGTACCAATAGCATATAACAGGGTTAAAGAAAGTGATAAAAGTAAACAAGTACTAGGGAAGAATACAGATGTTAACTTAATAGAAGCTTGAAACTAGTAGAGATACAGAAGCATAGAGTGATTAAATCAGAATGACAGATAAGCATGCAAATCAATACAGCTTCCTACAGCTGGTAGTGGTAGAGGATTTCTGGCTGTTATTCGGATTAGCTCTAAATGTCCTCTTTTCAATTTTAAATCGTGGGGAAACACAGCTACTATTCAAAAAATAATAATCAACTGATCTAGATGATCATCATCTAAGCCAGAGTCCAACAAGGTATCATTCTCTTGTCTGGCTCAATTCTACCAGACCTGAGAGAGTAGGGCCTTGACTGACTTTAGCCTTATAGGCTGCTGCCATTGATTGTGCCTAGCAAAACTGGTCTTGCTGTTGCACAAATTAAAGCACTTGCCTCAGGCAGTTTCTTCTGAGAAGTATTCTGTTTATGCTCAGCAGTGATCACTCAACATAGGTGCACAGAGGAGTTTATGATGGAATGGGCAGAGGCTGCATGTCCTAGCTGTTTCTGTGCTCTTTAATTTGGCTTTCTAACCTTGAGTGTGGAGGAGAATGATGTTTTATTGCCAACCTCAAAGTAAGATTTACCTGCTATCATGTTCTATAGCAGGGGTTCCCAATATTTTCCCACCAGGGGCCGTTCCTGCCCCTGAGAACTGTGGGTGCCAGAACTGTGGTTGCTCCAGGTGCTTATGTTTTCAGTGGCAGTGGCGGCAATCGTGCTTTTCCCCTGGCTGTTTGCATAGCATCCACCACTTCCCATGGCGGCAGAATGCTTTTCAGAGCATTTTCACTCCATTTTGGGAATTTTTCTCCACTTCCCTGCTGAGTTTTGGCAACTTAAGTGCAGCGGTTGGGGACTTCTGATGCCAGGCAGAGCTTACATCAGTACTTGGGTGGTTCCATGGTGTGAACCCAGGCACTGATGTAAGCTCCACCTATCACTGAAAGTCTCCAACCGCTGCACTTAAGCTGTCAAAGCGCAGCGGAGAAGTGGCAAAAAAATCCCAAAATGGAGTGAAAATGCCGCTGTCGGAAGCATTGGACGCTGTGCAAACAGCCAAAGAAATAGCACAATTGATGCCACCAGAGATGGTGCCACCACCGTAAGTGACATTTTTGGACTTCCAGTGGTGGTGGGAGCCACTGTGGGCCGTATCAATGAGCTCTGCAGGCCAGATTTGGCCCATGGGTCGTAGGTTGGGAACCCCATGTCTATAGTATAGATTCTATACCAGGGGTTCTCAACCTTTTAAAGTCGGGGGCCGGGTCATACTCCTTCAGACAGCTTCGGGGGCCAGATGGCCATTTTGCCCTTCCTCCATCACTTCCTGGTGTGGTGGAAGTGGTGGAAGGCCACATGAAAAGGTGTCACGGGCCACAGGTTGAGAATCCCTGCTCTATACCATGGTATCGATCAGTGATGGCCAACTTTGGCACTCCAGATGTTATTGGACTTCAATTCCCAGAAGCCCTGATCATCAGGAGTGCTGACTTGGGCTTCTGGTAATTGAAGTCCATGAGTGCCAAGGTTGGCCACCACTGGTATAGAATCTATACCATGTGTAGATAAGATGGTGGTAGCTTTAGAGAAATGATGCCATTTAAGGTAGAAAAAAGTATTGGTGCAGCCCTGGTTGTAACTGATGTTGAAGGTGGCTTCAGCTATAAAGGCTACTGCTCTGTGTCTCCCTCAGCTGTCGATAGCATGAAAAGCTTCAAATATTCCCTTGCTCTTATCAAGTGATCTCCATAGTAAACCAGAATAAGAATCATGTGCATTTGTGACATGTGGAGAGAGAGAGAGAAAGCATTTGAAAACTAGGTTAAGCATATGCTGTCCTCCTTGGAAAGCCAGACTGGAAAGGAATGGGGTTGAGAAGTTCACTGTATCAGTCAGTATTTCTGGTTTGTGGATTAGCAGTGAGGGCTAATCTCTGGTTTGCTCCAATATGAGTGGATGAAGGTCAACCCTGATAAAAGGGATCAGAAGGCTGGATGAATTTTGAATAGTTTCCTGGTAACTGCATTCTCACTACATTTTATAGAATGTATACTGCTTTGTTTTATGTACTTTTTAGAGCCTAAATTTCATGATTCAGGCGGAAGCAAGGATGATTTCTTATATAAACAGAAGCATACGTTTAATTAACAAATCAGATTCAGTACCTCATCCCACTGGCTTTTTTCTTCCCTTTCCCCCATTTTCCTGTGGGTTTTTTTTTTTTTTTGGTGAAAATTTCCTGATAGAAACTATAATTCCAGTAATTCTTTTTCTTGAATAGCTGGAGGCTGTTTTAGAGTATTGAGGGAATAAAATAATGAAATGAGGTGAGGGAATCAGATCTATGTTTCATCTGTTCAGTGAAAAGTATAATTCTGATACTGATTGATCCAGTGTTTTAACATTAAAAATGCCTAGTTTTTAATGTTAGCTTTTTAAACTTCTTTTAAACTTTTAAAACTTTTAATTTTTTGAACTGGTTTTAAATTGCTGTCGTTGCTGATGTGTTGTGAATCACCCTGGGTCCCCTTGGGGAGGAGGGCGATAAACAAATTTAATTAAATAAAACAAACAAATTAAAAATAGTTGTTATAAACAGGAAGCTTCCTCTTTGTTGGTGAGTAAACGTCAGTTGATTGCTTAATAAGTATGAGGATAAGAATCTCATTACATCATTAGCTAAGTGTAACTAACTAAAAGTAGCCCCAGATATCCTACTGAATTGTTATTGCGGTGAGACAGCTTTGCTTTACCATTTAGTATATTGGATTAATTTATGTGTCTGTGCCTGGCGGAGAGTGGTCCATGGGGTCGCAGAGGGTCGGAATCGACTGTGCGACTGAACAACAACAAAATACAGTACAGGTTTTTAGAATATATACCGGTACTTTAGTGTTTCAAATAGATAATTATTTTTCATGCCCTGCTTTCAGTACTTTTCTGATTGCAGATAGATGTCCTTCTTATAAGTCATGTTGAAAAATCAAGTCATGCTGAATATTCAGAATTAATATTTGTCTGTATACATTGCAACATTCTGTTCCTTTTATCCTGTAACATTTGCATACATACTAACTGCAACACTATAAAAGTGAACATGTGCCCAATTTTGCAGATTTCTTAATTAATAATATCTTTTTGTCTTATAATGGAGATCTCACTAAATTGTCTGACAGTATTAGCATCGAGGAACCAAGAATTCATATACTGTAGTTTGAACATTTTCACCATTTTATATTTAATTTTCTGAGTTATTTGATTTTTCTAAATCATATTTAGGGACTAGAAGTCAACCAGCTTATTGGAAACCTCATAGCAAAATCTAAGCTGCTTAGAAATGATTAGGGCTATTTTTTACACATCTAAAGCAGAAGTTCTTATACTTCTAGAGTAAAGGATAAAGGTAGCCAATTGTTGTATACAGTAATACCCCGGGTAACACGAGTACCATATAGTGTGAAAACCGCATAACGTGACAAGATTTTTGGAAAAATCTTGTATTGAATAACGCGATTTGCACGTTATTTTCACGTTATTTTCACGTAGGCGAGCGAAACGCGGATCGCAAGTCAAGGCAATTGCCTTGACTTGCAATCTGCGTTGCTATAGCGTGCCCGGGAAAGAGGTGGCTTGGTCAAAATCTTCACCCCCGGGCAGGGGGAGGGAATTTCGGCCAAGCCGCCTCTTTCCCAAGCCGGGGAGACCCCACGGAAAGGCGCCTCTCCTCTCCCGAAGTTCCGAAAGGGTAAAGATCCTTATCTTTTCAGAACCTCGGGTGGCTTGCAGGTGCGCGTGCGTTGGTGGGGGTTAGCGCAGGGTACGGGGGGACTTGCGATCCCCGTTTCGCTTGGCTAAACAAGTGTCGGCTTTTCCGAATTCCCCCCTCCCCCGGGGGAGGGGGGAATTCGGAAAAGCCGACACTTGCCCAGGTGCGCAAAACGGGGATCCCACGTTAAGGTAAGGGATCAAAGTGGGGGGTGGCACCCTCCGCTTTGATACCTTGCCTTGACGTGCGATGCCCGTTGCTATACCCGTAGAAGAGGCTCCCGCTGGCGCGCCTTTTTGTGCGCGTGCGAGCGCCTCTTCTCAGTTTTTTTAGCGTTGTTGGATCAATGTATCGAACAACGTTAAAACCGGACAATGTCATGACTCGTGGAACCATGTCATAACGTTGTCCGGGGTTCTATTATATAAGAATTTCCTACAGCACACTGGTGCAAAAATTATTGCTGGTTTTGCTTCCATTGTGTTGTTCCTTCTCTTATATATTTATGAGAGTAAAACAGTATTTTTTTCATTAATCTTATGTCAGAGCAGAAGTAGAGAGGGGAGCCAAATCTATGAAATGTTCATTTGCCTGTGAATAAATTAAAATATATTCCAGTCCAGAACTGAGGTGAAATAAATGAGTAAACAAATATTGATACAGCTAGAACTAGATTAGTTTCTTGTTCTCACATCTTCTTTTAATGTAGGATCTAGCCATTTTGATACTATGGATAATATTATGCCCCTCTGTTTTGTGGGCAGCTACAACACGTGGTGCGTCAGGATATTCTGTCCCTTTGAACGTGTTTCTGAGAACGAAAGACAGAATACAGTACAGTAATACCCCGGATAACGATTGTACCGTATAGCGCTAAAACCGCATAACGTTAAAAGATTTTTGGAAAAATCTTGTATCGAATAACGCGATTTTTAGCGTTATCTGGAACAATCGTGTGGGGGGGAGGGGTTGGATTGGGTAGAACACCTACCCAATCCAAACCCCCCCCCAGGGCCCGCCCGCAAGATGTTTGGAAAGGGTATGGGCCCTCCTAGCTTTCCAAACATTGTGCAGGCGCGCGCCTGTCAAACGCGGCTTGGGGAGCATACGGAGAAAATCTCCGTATGCTCCCCTAACCATGTTTAACACGCGCCCACCAACGCGCCCAATGTTTGGAAAGGGTATGGGCCCCCATACCCTTTCCAAACATCGTGCAAGCGCGTGCCTGTCAAACGCGGCTTGGGGAGGATACTGCTAGGTTGGCAGGAGCTGGGACAGAGATGGGAGCTCACTCTGTTGTGCAGTACTCAGATCTCAAACTGCTGACCTTCCCGTCATCAAGTTCAGTGTCTTAACCACTAAACTACCACAGTTCCCAAATAGTGACTGACTAATAAGCCTGGCTTTTATCATGCCATATATTATTGTGGGCATGTCTGGTAATGGAGTAGACCATACAACCAGTGACTCAACGCCTGACTGCTCCTTAGAAGGTCAAATAATAAAGATGAAGCTAAAGTACTTTGGACATCAAATGCGAAGAGAGGATTCACTTGAGAAAGCCTTGATGCTTGGAAGGGTAGAGGGCAAAAGAAGAAGGGGACGGCCCAAGATGAGATGGCTGGATGGTATTGTGGAGATAATGGGCACAGAGCTGAGCGAGTTGAGGGAGATGGTGGAGGACAGGAGTGCCTGGAGGACAGTGGTCCATGGGGTCGCAGAGGGTCGGAATCGACTGTGCGACTGAACAAAAAAAAAAATAACCTGATTACCTAAAGGGGCCAAGGGCTATGGGCAGATGAACTCCTTTAGGTGGGGTAACAGCTCCCTCAGTGGAGGAAATGCCACTGGAAACTTTTGGGCCCAATTCCAAAATGAGCGGAGGAGGAACTTTGATTCCCAACGGTCATGGAGGCGGAAGAGGACATGCCAAATAGACTGGTTGTGAAGGCACACCTTGATAATATCCTCAAGGCTGCAGCAGTCCATTGCAGTCCCGGTGTTAAAGCCTGCATGTCTCATTTTATACGTGCCGCAGGAGATGGCTTCATGATCAGAGTGTATGGGTCACTTAATGACCAGCTGGGATCTACCTTAAACAAGTTCACACCAATGGCATTTCCCCTTCCTCAGGGAAAAAAAATGCATTCTCGGATATGGGTTGCGGCCGATGATTACTGTGGGCTGCTATATCTGCAGATCTCCTGAAGCATCTTGGCAGAACTATTAGAGTCTGCCCATTTCCCCATAAGAAGCGTGGCTTTATTATGACTCCTGAGAAGATAATATCCACAATCAGAACACCTTAAACATATTTGAGAATATTGATTAGTAAAAGATAAAAGGCAAAGAAAAATAGTAGCATAAAAGAAAGAAGTTGTTGAAAACATAATAGAGATGAATAAATTGGAGTTTGAAAATGGGAGAGGTAAGCCAGCCTTCTAGATTGGAAAAACTTTTTTTCTCAAAATTAATTCTGTTTACCATGCCTTCCTTCCAAGATGCTCCAGATGGCTTTGCCCTCATGCTCCCCCATCATTATACCACCTGTTACGAGGATTAGTCAGAAAAGTTATGGTGTCCCCAAAACCTTCCCATACACTTTGTTTGCTGGGCCCAAGATAGAGATGGCAATCGTTCTTGCAAGTTTCTAGTATACAAAGTTATGTCTAAGCCTATGTAGGTAGTTTCTTCTGACAGAGGGTTTAATATAATTTCCAAATTTCTAAGCAGGGAGTTTTAATGCCCCACGTTGCACAGCTTTGCAGTTAACAAAGCAGAAAGTTATACGTAGTAAATAAAAGCAGGGAGATTTAGAAGATATCCATATGTTCTTGTAATAATGTTATCTTGCTAGTGGGATGGTATTTAGAGGCTAGCAACACAGAAATGTTGTGTTTTGCCAGCACAGAGTTGGCTAGCAAAGAGGAAGTCCTGGGGTTCCCAATCTTTTCAAGCTGGGGGCTGGATCACGCTCTCTTAGTCAGCATCGAGGGACAGGCGGCCATTTTTGCACTGTTTGCCATTCTGCATTGCACTTCAAAGGGGTTAGCCATTTTGTTTCTCAAATGCCCTTGGAGGAGTGGGGCCCCCACATGAAATGGCACCATGGGCCAGATCTAGCCCACAGGCCTTAGGTTGGGAACCCCTGAGGAAGACAGAAATCTCCTGGTAAACAAACACAAAACGGGGGGGGGGGGGAAGCAGTGTGGCCAGACTCCCAGAGGAGAACAGAAGCAAATAATTTAACTTCCTGTTTATTCACAAGCACATGGAAATGTATGACAAATAGTGACTGTGCTGGCTGTCACAGGTGTCTGGTCTGCTTATGAATTCACATTTTGGTAATCAGTTTAGTCTCCTTAATGATATGATACACTATATGTATAAAAGAAAAACAAATGTGGAGTACTGATGGCCATGCTAAAACATCCTGCCTTGTCCATAGAAAGGATGAACTATTGAACCAACAAGACAAACGGTCCTGCTAGTTGTTGTTGTTGTTGTTGTTGTTGTTGTTGTTGTTGTTGTTGTTGTTGTTGTTGTTGTTGTTGTTGTTGTTGTTGTTGTTGTTGTTGTTGTTGTTGTTATTATTATTATTATTATTATTATTATTATTATTATTATTATTATTATTATTATTATTATTATTATTATTATTATTATTATTATTATTATTATTATTTAAATTTAATACCCCGCCCCAATCGGGAGGACCCGACTCCTTATTGTAAGGCTCAGATATCACTGAATCTCCAGGAGGACCAATACGTGCAAGTCTACAACTTGAGTATTATGGCTGCCCTTGAAGTAAAGCCCAGCAGCACGTTGGGCAAATAAGGAAGCTCTCGTTTTGCATGACTTAGTGGAGGCTGTTTCCAGGTAGCAAGATGTACTTCGCAGGTGATAAAGTTGGACAAAACAAAACAACAACATAATGTAAGGAAGGCCTGGAAGTAGGATATCAGGCCAAAGAAGACAGGTAATGCTAGAGCAGATCCTTATGTATGTATTAGCAGACGATCATGAGCAGTGGTGGGCAGCAATAGGTTCACACCCCCATGGGAGGGGGGAGCAAAATTGGGTAGCCTCTGGGCAGGGTGGTGGTGAAATTGGGTGGCCTTTTAGGTGGGGTGGTGGTAGTGAAATTGGGTGGCCTCCCTGCCCCATCAAGTGTTGTCTCTGCAAGTGGTTCAAGGTCTCCCTTGCTCAAAAGCCAGTCATATCCGACTCTAGGGTGCAGTGCTCATCTCCATTTACAGCCAAAGAGCCAGTGCTGCCTGTGTTTGCAGATGTATACATGGCCATATGGCAGACATGACTAGATCGCCCATGATGTAGGCGCTGCCCATGACGAAGGCTCCACCCATGATATAGGCTCCACCCATGATATAGGCTCTACCCACAATGTAGGCTCCACCCACAACATAGACTCCGCCTACAGTGTAGTAGTGAGATTTTTTGCTGCCCACCACTGATCATGAGGACTTTAGGAGGACCATTGGTCAGTGCAGCTGTGGGATTATGTATTCTATGTCTGCTCTTCAATCAGATGAAGATTTGTTCTCAGGGACAGCTTTAGTGTACAGGCAAAGAACTCTGAGCTAGTGCTGCTCAGACTGGACTTTCACAAAATATACAATCTAATGACTTCTGCAGAAAATATAGAATATTGATAGAAGGCTTCATTTGAGTTTGAGCATTTCAATTACAAATTTAGGAAGTCACGCATTCAAGGAATGAACAGGGGATATTGTATCTCACAAGATTTTGGGATTAGAAGTTATTTTTCATTAGGGGTCTAGACCGGACAATTCGTATAACTCCTTGAATGAGGCAAGTGTGGTAGTGATTTTGACTGTTAGGACAGTTAGGTAGCTATCAGCTTCTATACAGAGTTCCTGTGCTTTGCATATTTGCCTGATGGCAACTCCTGCTAGTTCAGATGGAGTAGGAGATAGAGGCCATGAACTTGAAAAGGTATCATACCGCCTTTTGTTCCTAACTGCCACAGGTCTCTTGCTGAAGCGGGATTGAGGTGTGTGTGGAGAGACAAGTGCTAGGTGATCCTGAGAAAAGATAATATGTGGGGGCCAGCATGGCTGAGCCTCTCGGCTGTGAAGCCAGGAAGTCAACTTTTTCTGGCTGCAGAGTTCTCCCTGTCTGGCCATCTGGAAGTGACATTAGTTGTTGAGAGATGAGAAGCTGTTTTGCAATACTGGCATCTTGTAGTCCAGAGGTTCCTTCCACCAAATTCCCAATGGGATGCAATGCAGAGCTTGAAGAAGTCTAGCAATCCCTCTGTTTTAAAGCAAACACTGAGTTGAGCATTCCTTAAAGTTCTGTTAGTCTTTAAAGTACTTCAGACCTCGTTATTCATTAACACAGGTAACCTTCTGTATTCAACAGAAATTGACTTTCCTGTTGATCTGTATCATGTTTGGAGTTCATAATTTGCAGAAATACAACACATTTCCCATGCTTTGCTTTCCAGCTGTTGAAGTCTATTATTGATTTTAATGTTAGTATTTAGCTTACCACTCCTTTACAAATCAGATTCAGTCAAACCTCGCATAAAGAGTGCCTCGCTTAGAGAGTAACTCGCTTAAAGAGCAGAATTTTCTCTGAATGGTCGCTTCGCTTAACAGATAAATCAGGGTTCGCAATTCCCCCCACCAGAAGTCACAACTGGTCGCTTACAATGGTGTTTCGCTTAAAGAGCAAACTCGCTTAAAGAGCAATCCCGTGGAACGCATTATGCTCATTAAGTGAGGTACCACTGTAGATGGATTATCTCCATCCATTTTGCTTTTTAGAAGTGCAAGAGGATCTTGATACTAATGCCAATAGATAAACATGTAGGATGTGTGTGTGTGTGTGTGTGGGGGGTATTAATTGTTGTATCCGCTGTGAGTTCCAGATTGATATCCTAAAACTGTATAACTATAGCTCTGAGGTCCCACTCAGATATGGGATTGGATTCTTGAATTACCTTGGTGGACCATGGAGCTGGGTCCACACCTAACCCTGTTTTATATTCTTTCCACTGTCTCTTAGAACATGAAAGGAGCTGTATTCTGTAGCAGTGCAGTGTGTCTTGAATGAGGGGCAGTGCCTTCAAGAGATCAGGAGTCAGAAACCACTTAGAAGTAGCCACCATGGTGTTCTTTTCATTGTCAGAAGAAATTCTGCGGAGCCACTGTCTGCCCCCTTTCTACCCTTAGGTCAGTGATGGCGAACCTTGGTAGTCCAGATGTTCTTGGACTTCAATTACCAGAAGCCCAAGTCAGTATTCCTGCTGATCAGAGCTTCTGAGAAATAAAGTCCAAGAACATCTGGAGCACCAAGGTTAGCCATCACTGCCTTAGGTTATGAAATGAGGGCTTCAGTACCCTTTCCATTATTCTAGCTCCATTTTCCAGACTAGGATAGTGTATGCCAGATTGCTTCTTTGTTGCTTGCTCTCATTTTGGACGGATTGGGACAAGACTCTGAATTGTTTAAAAAAAGTTTGAGGTAATAACATAAGAGTTAGGAAAAGTTAGTTTTTGTTCTTCATTTTGCTGAATTCTTTAGACAGGATGGCCAGTTGTTAGGCTTGTTTGTGGATTCTAGCCGCACCCCCTGAAGCAATTCTTCCAAGCACTGGAGAGGTTGGCGTTATAGAGCACTTCTAGGGAAAGATGGAAGACTAGGAGTTAGGGCAAGCTGTTTTTCTGTATGTTTCCTTCTTCAGTGAATTGGTGACATGGAAATACAAGTAGAGGGTGAATTTTAATCACTGTACACTTATTGAAATCTGCTGATGGTATGCCATCCTTGGTTTAAGGAGAGAGGTTATTTAAAGATAAGGATACATGTAACTCCTTTTCATTTTTTAGCAAGCTAGTAAAAACCTGTTACTAAGGATTTTTATTTGTGTGAATAAATAAGAACTCTTCAATGTCATCAGCTGCCAGGCAGACCACATTATGTTGTTTTGATTGGACGGGTGTCAAAAATGAGTCATGCAGATACAGATGGTTTAAGGCTTTTGACGCACAAGAAGAATTGAAGTTTATTTTGTGTCTACTTGAGACACTAATCATTAAGAGGTTGGCTTGATTTTGAGCCAGGCCTGTTGCTAAGAACTCCCCTCTCCCTCCCTGAACTTCTCATAGAGCACTGCCAGTGGAGACAGAAGGAATAGTTGTTTAGGTTTAGGCTTTCTGCTCAGAAGAGATATCTCTGTTCTAAAATGTAGATAATACCATGTTGAAATGGGAAGCTTGCTTGCTTTTTGTGAAGTTAAAATGGACTTTGAGTAGTATCCTTAGTCTTGCCTTCTGTCATACAGTACATAAGCTGTTGCTTTAGCAGTGATAACAACAGGACACTTGTTTCCCATCCCATAATTGGGCTGGCATATTTTGGAGAGTACATTTTGTCTGGTTAAAAAGCATACAAGGAGCTATTGTACTTGCTGGCATCAAATCACTGTGACTATGTTTGAGAGTGACGATGAAGCAGGGAAAAAGAAAAAAGAACAAGTGAGAATCTGCCAGATCCCCAGTAGGCAGATTTTTGTATCTCTAGCAAAGCTCACTGAAGCCTGGTGATGTTACCCAGTGCTGTAAGCAGGGTTCTAAACATGAGATGTGCAGGATACTTAAACAAATGATTTCAGTCAGCTAAGATACAGTCAGCTAAAGAAGAACATCTTAGGTTCAAAAATGTAAATGACATCTTGAGTAGGAGTTCTCAATCTTTTAAAACCGGGGGCCTGGTCATGCTCCCTCAGTTAGCTTTAGGGGCTGGACAGGGCCTTTTTGCCCTTCCTCCACTACATGGCACTTCCGGGTGTGGTGGAGGCAGTGGGGAGGGGCACATGAAATGGTGCCGCAGGCTGCAGGTTGAGAATCCCTGATCTTGAGTATTCAGATTGTATTTAAAAAGGAAATCTTCCTGAATTCTGCTATATACTCCTGTAATTTGTTAATGTGACCGAGAAGTGCAACCCAAGAAATTGAACCCTGTGTGTGTGGCCAAGAAACAGAGTCATAGTCATGACTGGGAACAGGCTGGATTCTAAATGCCAAAGTAGATCCATTGGCTACTAACTGCTGTAGAAGCTGAACATTGTCTCTCCTCATAGCTTCACTAAAAAGACCCCTGGGGTGGGTATAATACATTCTGCGTAGAGATGCATTGTCTTTCTGAGGTCTAATACAATATACAGCCCCTCTGTGGTTTTGGTAAGTTCATGGACAGCAGCTTGTGAAGAAGAATGGACATTTTTGAATGAGATTGTTGAAAGATATAAAAGCGAGTAAAGTTGTATATGTTCACTTCATACTGTTCATATAAGCCAGGGATCCTCAACTACCAGTCCTGGTCCTCAACAGTCTGAGGGACCGTGACCCAGCCCATGTCTTCAAAAGGTTGAGGAACCCCTGATGTAAGCTGTTTGGAAGTTGTCTGTATGGTTTTTGGTCTTGTTTGACTGCTGTTATATACAGTGGTACCTCGCTTAAAGAGCATAATATGTTCCACAGGATTGCTCTTTAAGCGAGTTTGCTCTTTAAGCAAAACACCCTTGTAAATGACCAATTGTGGGGGGGGGGGGGATTGCGAACCCCGGTTTATTTGTTAAGCGAGTTTTGGGTTGGTTTTATTTGTTAAGCGAAGCGAACATTCAGAGAAAATTCTGCTCTTTAAGTGAGTTACTCTTTAAGCGAGGTGCTCTTTATGCGAGGTTTGACTGTACTCTTCTTCAAGGTTATGATGGTTAAAGGCAGGACTACTGCTGAGAGGAGATGATTCATTAGGAGTAGAGATAGCATGCACACGGACTGTAGATGTACTGGCTGAGAGTCCCTGTGTGTTCAGCGACAGGAGGGAGAAAACAGGGTGATCAAACAGGAGCATTTTGTGAGGCATTTGATGGGGGGGGGGGATTTGAATGGGGAGGCATGGAGTCAGTGATGGGCAGCTATAGGTGCACACCAGTTTGCCAGAACTGGTAGTAACTTTTCCCAGCATTCCAGAGAACCGGTAGCAGCTTTTGGGGGGAACCACCTTCGGGGCTTACCTTTTTGCTGGTTCCCTCCACTGCGCATGCACGACAAAGCACTTGGTGTGCATGCACGCCTACAGTGCTTGTCACACATGCACAGCCTCCTTGCTGTCCTCCCAAGCGGGGAGGAGGAAGAGAAGTTGCTAGCCTGAAGGTCCCTATAGCCTGCTCCCCAGGGTAAGTGACTCACCTTTGGGTGTAGGGTGTGGGTGTGTATTTTAATGTGTATTTATTTTTAATGTGTATTTATTTTTAATGTGTATTTTTATGTGTTTTATGTGTATTTAATTTTTGTTTGTATGTGTATTTATGTCTATTTAATGTGTATTTATTTTAATGTGTATTTTATGTGTTTTATGTCTTTTATGTATTTTCATGTCTATTTAATTTGTATTTTTATGTGTACTTATTTTTATGGGTTTTTGACGTTGTCTCCACCCACATCATTGGTTCCACCCATGACATAATCAAGTTGGCTCTGCCCATGATGTTGGCTCCACCCACAGTGTGGTAGTAAATTTTTTGGCTGCCCACCACTGCATGGAGTGCTGTCTCACTGCTTACATGGCACAGATTTAGATGTTAGGGAATAAGTCCAGTGACTTGCAATACCTGTTCCATGTTCTTCCTACCTGAGTAATGTAGAAAACTATCCCTGTAGTAGATGCAAGCAGGCTGCTTTGCTTTAATTCATCAAGGTGCTTTTGGACAGAGTAGACTGCCCTGGAAAAGCAAAAGAGGAGTAGTTGTTGCTAGGAAGGATGACACCAAGCACATAGAAGAATGTGAATTGCAAAAGCAAGACTGTGTCAGGAAGCATGATGTGTTCGAGTTATACAACTGAAATGAAACCCTCCCCATGGACTCTGGAACAGGTCAGCAGTCACAAGCTTCAGAGATATGAGGTGGCATGGAGTCTATAAATTGTAAACTGGATTCTGTTGGAGAGGAAAATTGCGTTCCAGAGGATAAAAGGTGACCCAGTGGTGAGGGCAAGAGAGCCTTGCCAATAAATGGGAAAAATCAATGAGTACAGAAGTGGAGGGAATGACTAGATATCTGTATTGGGGATCTGCAGTTGTATTTTTCAGACACAAATATTTTTTCCAGAATTCCCTTGACAGAGGTCTGAGTGTCTGCAAAGTATTCTCATTCTTTCTTTAGGAAGTTGTTATATTAATTAACAATTACTGTATACTTATACTGTCTCATAGAGCTTAGAATAGTGATGGTGAACCTTAGCACTCCAGATGTTCTTGGACCTCAATTCCCAGAAGCATAAGTCAGCACTCCAGAATACCTGGAGTACCAAGGGCACCATCACTGGCTTAGAACATTCTCTGAATGCCAGCTCACAAAATCATTAGCATTCCCCCCAAACAACAACAACAACAACAGTCTGGATACTAATTTTACTGTCCTAGGAAGGAGGGAAGGCTGAGTCAACTTTGAGAATATTGGATTGAACTCAGACCATGAGCAGAATTTTGGCCATAGTACTTTACAGCATAACCATTGTACAATGGGGGTTATTGCAGTTTCTGCATATTAAAAGTCAATAGCTTTCTGATTCTGAGAGTGTACATGACAGGGTCCTATACTTTTTTTGTTCGAAGAGTATAAACAAGAGGACCCAGCATGTAGAATGTGGTGTCCCAATCATCATCATCATGTCATTTTCATATTTTGCTGTATCATTTAAGTACGTATGGTCAAATATGAAGGATTGTGTGGTGAGGGGTCATTTGTGAAGTTAAAAAATGGAGATCTCTGTGAGTTGGCAAATGCTTGGAAGACCTGAATACTTGCTGTAAGTGGCTTTAACCAAGCCAGCCACGTTTTTTGGGACAAGACTTTGATTTTGTTTCTAGGCAGTTAAGGGCTACAATAGAAGTGGTTGTTAGGCAACATTTTGCTTGCGTGGGCAGCATAAATAACACAACCAGGGGAAAGCTCGCTTTTTTAATACGAAGACTGTTTAATTGTCTGAGAAATAACTACTTCTGGTCAGACTATCTCTTTTTGTATATATCCCTCTTGGTATTGTTGCTTTACACATAGATAACTCAACTGCCTCTCTCTTAAAAATACTGTATGTCAAATCTTGATAAATACTGTAGTCATTTCCTTCCACCTAGCCTTTTGTCTCAGACAGATTCTCTGAATTGATGTTGGAGGATTAAAACATTCTCCAGCAAACTTTGGTCATGCAAGCTTTGGGCTCTCCTGTGTGGGCACAGGAGATATGGTCAAGTGATGACTTATCAAGGACCCTGCTGTGTTGACTTGAGGGTTCCTCTAGGGCTAGGCCCTTTCAAATGACACCGAAGAGACAGCTGCTTGCTGTCTGGTCCTTTCTGGATCCATTTAATTTTTTTTAGCACATAGCTGGCTTACCTGAAAGTTACCAGTTAGTCCAAAATTCTAACATCTTGAAAACAAGCCTTTGTGTCCTGGTTTTCTTTGAAAACCTTAGAACAAGGGTGGCCAACTTTGGTGCTCCAGCTGTTCTTGGGACTTCAATTCCTAGAAGTCATGATCAGCTGGTGTACTGACTTGGGCTTCTGCTAATTGAAGTCCAAGAACAGCTGGAGCACCAAAGTTGGCTACCCCTGCCTTAAAATCTAGATGCAAACAAGCCATACTGGATAATAGTACACACCAATTTGAAGGCTTTATATTGCATCTTACAATAAGGATCTTCAAGTGTGGAATTAATATTCAGACAAATTGATATTTCACACACACCAAGAATTACAGCAATACCTTTTTATTAGTACTGTACATGCAACCTAAACAAAGGGCTTCAGATCTTTACAAGTTGAGGAGGTGAAGATAGTGGCTTCTTGTGAACTAATCAAATTGTAAGTGGGAGTGGTTTTCTTTTGCTGGTGGGTGTCACAGTATTTAGTTTTTATTTTGAAAAAAAAAGTAGAAATTATATTTGACAAATCTTTCTTCTCTGGGACAGAACCTGGAAGCTATGAGGATCCTGATTTCTTTTTCATCTGTCGCTTCATAGGAATAATAAAGAGTTGCAATTAATTTTGTTTGTGGTGACCACAGAAGGAAGAAAATTAGGTTGCTCTCATTTTTTTGTTTGTGAACTAGATGATTGCCTGCTGAGTCAGGAACCACAGCTTCTAGAGGCTGTAGTGACACAATTGTTTGCTTCTCTCCCTTTCCTGACATATCTTCTGCTGAAGAGCTTTGTAAGTAAGGGTTCGGTGGTGGAAGAAGGTGCCTAGTTGTACATCTAATGTTAGGGAATTAATGTTTTATGGGAATGTTTATGCTTTCTGACATGTCCCTCAGGAGCGATGTGTGTGGTAAGACAGTGACAAGGACAGGTGATAGGTACCTTGCTAGCACGCACTGAACCTGTTCCTGTTCCCTCTTTGCCACACCCACAAGCATACATTCTCAGCAAAGCAGGATATGTATTCTTTTGCCAAAAGTAAGAAGATTTTAAGAGGTGGTGAGTTAATCTTTCTTTAGGATGAACAGGTTAACGAGCTTAATGATAAAGTCATGGTGCTTAATAAAGGTGGTTTTTAGGCAGTGCCTGTTTATCTGTAGAGCTTGTTCTTTTTGTTTGGTTTGGGTGTGCGAGGTTTTTATTTTTGGTGTGTATCTGTATGGATTTTGGACCTAGAAACTGAGCAGTTTCTGTAGACGTGTAAGTAGAAGCAGAATGACTTGAGTCTAGAAAGCCAGATACAGTACTAGGAAAGGGAACTTTCTGCATCCAGTTTTCCAATCTGGTAAACTATATTGATCTCGTTTTTGGTGTTTCATAGCTTTATTGCAGTTGTAGTTCACTTTTGTGTGTTGAATGGGCCACACAGACTGTTCAGCTACTTCCCCCCTCTGTCCCTGGTTTCGCATGAACATGAATTTGAATGGTGAACAGCTTTTTAAAATGAAAATCTTCCGCATTTCCCCCTAACAGACATTGCATGATCCGGCAAACGATACAAGAAAGCCTGTTCCCTTGACTGGAAGTTTTTGGGCTTGTGGTGTCAGATTCAGGCAGGACAGTGGCTGTTTATTTTAAGCATTGACCTAACTACATGGAGATGACTCAGGGTATGTCTGGCTCAAAGAGGGGCTCTTCATTGGTTCTGTGCGTGTGCGTGCATGCAGTCTTTTAGTACAGCATATGAGCTTATCCTGTCTTTTTCCACTCTGAAGCCTTTTCAGTAGGGGGTGGGGGTGGGGAAATACAGTGAGACATTCATTTCTGACTTCAGGATACACAAATTCCTGTAACAGAATGAAGGTCAAAGTAGGTAGATGAGGGAAATATTTATTTATTTATTTATTCTTTTCATTTCCTTTTTATACTACCCATCTGGGATATTTCCCGCTCTGGGCATTGTACAAACAAACAAACAAACAAACAAACAAATAACTACAATATAATACAGCAGACAAACAATAAAATAGGTGTCCAATGGTATCTGAGAGCAGGTAGGCTCAAATCTAATAACGAACTTAATGGCAAAAGTAAAATATTCTGACAGGCTTCCCTGGAGAGGAAGGTTTTGAGTTGTTTATTAAAAAATGTCCAAAGGCATAGTATTCCCCCCCCCCAATTTTGCTGAAATCACAATTTGCTCTTTTTGAGTAATTTTGTTGACTAATTTAATCACTCTGTTCACTAATTGAAACCCCCTTTTTCAGTATAGCCAAAAAAGTTTTCATATGATCACAGTCTCTTAACTTAGTTTGTACAGCCTGCTGTGTTATGTGTGTAACATCTGTACTATGCATATTATATTTTGAATATTAAGCAGGAGTAGATTTTTTTTAGTGAGATGCGATTCTCAGAGATTCTTCATTTGATTTGCTATAATCTGGGCCAGGAATGTTCTGTAGCAAATGTAAATTGTTGATTGTATATCATCAAATTAGCATATTGGTAGAAAGCTTTGGTATTTTAATTTTAAATGGCAAACGTCAAGAAAACATTTGAGGAGTTGTTACTTTCATTAAGAGTATTGAGAAGCACAAGATCAGTATACAATTAATGATGTATGCCAGTGATGGCGAACCTTGGCACTCTATGTGTCCTTGAGGTTCAATTCCCAGAAGCCCTGATCAGCAGGAGTGCTGATTTGGGCTTCTGGTAATTGAAGTCCAAGAACAACTGAAGTGCCAAGGTTCACCATCACTGATATGATGTCTTCTCTGTACTTACAATGTTGATATGGATAGGTTAGGACAGGGGTGCCCAAACTTTTCAGGCTGTGGGCACGTGGTTCAGCGGGCTCATCACGTGGTTCCTTCCACCGGAAACAGAAGTAAAACACACCTTGTAATCTGTTTTGCAACAGGATGAGATAGATTTAGGCTGCCAATTTCTCTGCTTAAACCAGGGGCGCCCAAACTACAGCACATGGGCTGGATCCGGCACCTGATGCCAATTCATTGAGCCCGCACCACCATTGTTGCTCCCAGAAGCAGAAGTAAATTGCACCCAGGAGCAACGAGGGTAGTTTGGCCAGATGAATTGGCATCAGAGGCTGGATCTGGCCCACAGGCACCCTTGGGTTAGGATATGTGTGACTTTTTTAACATAGTTTGGAATCCATAAAAGCTAACCTCAATTTATTTCTGAGTAGGTGCTCTTCCTTTGAAAGCAAATCTTATGGAAAATGTGGAGTGCAACTATGAAAACAAATAGATCTATTTTGTCAAGAAATAATGAAGAAAAAATGAATGGGAAACTTGTTCGGTTCCATTTTTGCCTGTAGGCAAATAGGAAGCAATTAAGTAGAATAGACCTGTCTAGTCAGGCCCTAGTTGCAAATTTACTCATTAGATTAGGTAAAGGTAAAGGTTTCCCTTGCTCGAAAGCCCATCGTATCCAACTCTAGGGGTCAGTGCTCATCTCTGTTTCTAAGCCGAAGAGCCAGCGCTGTCTGCTTCTGCAGACGTTTCCATGGTCATATGGCAGACATGACTATACACCGGAGCAGACGGAACACTGTTACCTTCCCACCGAAGTGGTCCCTATTTAACTACTTGCAATTTCTTGCTTTCAAACTGCTAGGTTGGCAGGAGCTGGGACAGAGATGGGAGCTCATTCCGTCCTGCAGTACTCGGGGAATCGAACTGCTGACCTTCTGCCTCCCAGTCAGCGTCTTAGTGACTTGAGCCACTGCAGTCCCTAATTAACTGTACATAAAAGAAATATTTAATTTTTTTTTACCAAGCCCTAATAGTAACAGTTGTCTAATCTGCAAAGCTTTGCTAATTTTTTTGTATTGCTTCTTTGTACTTTTGGGACTACTTGGGGCTTCTCCAGACTGTCTGCCTTGATTGGCTACAAAAGCATTGGTTCCTGTTTGCCAGGAGGGTCAATGTGACATTTGGCATACTTCTGTCAGAATGGGAAGTGAGCTTTTCAATCTTAATTAATTACGTACTTCCTCTGATGATCAACAGATGGTCAGAGGAAGTGAAATAAATGTATGGTTGCTAGTCTTTGCTTAAGTGATGATCGCTTCTTTTAAATTAAAAAAGAATTCTTTGCATGAATGTATTGTACGTTTATATTATGTATTGATGATTGAAATGGTAACCAGAGCTGCTGTTTTGACCAACAGTACTCACACCTGCAAAAAAAATTATCTTTTTTACTTAAAAGAAGTGATGCATTGCTTCGGTAGTGACAGGCAGATGGGGGAAAAAATAATTCAGTTTGCAGGCTGCAGTTTGCTGCATCCCCAGCAATGCATCTAAGATAAATTAAATACTGTTATCGATACATACAACTACTGTATGTTAAGAATACCATGAGAATTCTATCATGCGTTTGTTGGATCATCTGTATTATTAGTCGTGTTTTATAGATTTATCCAGTTATACAGTTGTACCTCGCTTAAAGAGCATAATGTGTTCCACAGGATTGCTCTTTAAGCGAGTTTGTTCTTTGAGCGAAACACCATTGTAAGTGACCAATTGTGGGAGGGATTGCAAACCCCGATTTATTTGTTAAGCGAGTTTTTGGTTGGTTTTATTTGTTAAGTGAAGCGAACATTCAGAGAAAATTCTGCTCTTTAAGCGAGCGAGTCGCTCTTTATGCGAGGTTTGACTGTACTTTATCACATGTTCATTTTAAGTCTTCACAAATAGAAAAATTTCCCTAGATTTTCCAGATGTGTGAATTGTATTGATCAGGATCTTTTGGTGATTTGTATTTGTGTAAGGAAGATTACATAAATCGAGATAGCAAACTATTTTTCATTAATGAGAAGATAGTTGTGTTTCCTGGGTGCATGCAACTGGTTTATTATTATGTGTTTTCAAAGCATAACCATTTATAGCAATCCTTATAGGGTTTCCAATATATGTTGGATATTTAATAGTAATAGCAATAATAATTATATAGTACCCCATAGCACTTGGAGCACTCTCTGGATAGTTTAACATTTTGTTCCCCATTTTGTACTCATTTTTCTGACCTTGGAAGGGTGTAAGACTGAATCAACCTCAAGCCCATCTGGATTGAACTCAGATTGTGAACAGATTCTTCATTGTAATATTGCAGCTTAACCACTGCTGCAATAGGCCTTTTTGGCTTGATTGTCATGTTACTACCCTTTAACTTAGGGAGGACATCATACATTCACACTGGCCCTAAACACCCAAAATGTAGGGACAGACATAGCAATGTGCCGAGGTATAGATGGAGAATGCCTTCATACCATAAAAACATTAATCTGGAGGGCAGTAGGTAAATTGGGATACAAGATAGTATGAAGAAAGTCATGACTATCCATATTGTAGCACTCTAGTCATACTCTGGCCAGGCTATCCTGCAAGGGTAATAGAGTAAACCGTATTGCCAGTGACTCAACACTGAGTGTCACCCGGTGGTTAACAAACCTGAGAACCCTGAGGACTTAACGGCCTTGGGTGTTAAAGTCCACAGTGAAGGGTGATGGGTTCCCAAGTGGATTAAATCTCACTTGAATCCATCTTGATGGAGGGCCTCAGCTTCATCAATATTGACCTGGAGCTGAGGAGGAGTTTGCATGCCAAAAGGGCTCAGGACCAGAAAGTGACTTGCGGAACTGGATCAGTGGTATGGGTGTCATGCTGTGATGCGGAAGGCAGATGAAAGGCCACTGCATTATATTCTCAGGACAGTCTTCATGGCTGATCGCCTATATTCAGATTCAGATACGGCAGAAGAAGAAGACACACTCTAGTGAGCTTTTTAGGAAACAACATATCTTCTCTCCATATTCCATTTAGTCAGCTAGGTACAATTTCTATATTTATTAAAAGTAACAAGGCCTTCCAATGGATACAATGAACTTCTCTCTCATTTCAACCTTTGATTAATTTATTATTTGTGTTAAAGATGGATAAGAATTGCAGGTATAAAAACAGTTTGTTCTAAACTTGAGATAGCTAAAAAGCAGTGATAGTAATGCATTTGAATAGGATGAAATAAAGTAGCACAAAGTAGTTTTCAGGCTTTTGAGTTATCTGGAACTTTTTCTGGTATGTAAAAACCAGGGAGAGAGTGATGGGTGGAAAGAGGGGAAAATGTTTCAGAAAAGAATAGGAAAGTCCCTTGTTCAGCTTTTAACTGGCAGGGTAATGCAGATTTAATTAGACTAGTTTCTACTAGTTGCAAACCAAATTCAAGTTGTATGAAATGTTTGTAGCTGAAGAAAAAATGGTGACTGTCTGTTTAAACTATAAATGCAAACACTAATTCGTAGTGGAAATCATGGCAGCACCTACATTCTATATACAGAATGCACTGCATATTAATTCTATGGTACAGTGGAACCTCGTATAACGATTGCATTATATAACGAATAAACTGTACAATGAATGGAATTTTTAAAAAAGTTGCATCGTACAATGATTTTTGTCATTGAACGATGCAATGCTTCCCTATGGGATGCATTGTACAACAACTTTCTCTATGGGAAAACTTGTACAATGAATTTTTGTCTTTGTATGATTTTTCCCATAGAGATATTCGTTGTACGATGCATCCCATAGAGAAATTCGTTATACAATAAAACCGTACAAAGACTAGCCCCGTGGAACAAATTAAATTCGTTATACAGGGTTTTACTGTACGTTAAAAATCAGTAGAAGCTAGCTTTCCATGCACTTTGGTGTCTATTCAGGCCTGCCACACATCCATGGAGTGTCTACAAATGCAGACAGTGTTAGCTCTTTAGCTATAAACAGAGATGAGCAATGAACCCTAGAGTTGGATATGAATGGCTTTCGAGCAAGATATATTGTTTAAATCAAGCATTTTTGGACTCCCCGTCCCAGTGTTCCTTACCACAGTGGCTAGCTGGAATAATGGGAGTTGTATTTAGAGTTGCCATAATTCTCTCCCACAAAACCAGGACAGAAGTATACTGGACAAAAATGGGTGGGTTATCTACAAAATAGCCTTTAAAAAACATAATATAATGACAGCTATAAAACACTTTCACATTAAATATATCAATACATAAATGAATATATTTACAACAGTTAATTCTTACTGTAAGATGATCTGTTGTACTTCTGAGAAGCCACGTTCCAGTCAACTCTTAACATCCTCAGTTCTAGGAAACACGCTGGTCACACTTATCAGGCGGTGGTGTGAGGCGAGGATGTCAAGATTTGTCTCCAGGTATACTCCAGTGTGGCAGGAAATCGCTTGTTTGATGGCAATAGTTTGAATTAATTTTAATGGTGTGTTATAATACACAATCAGTAAGTTTTAAAAATCTGGGAATTTAACATGATTATTATTGAACTGGCCGGGACAATTTTTCTGACCTTGAATCCAGGACAATCCCGGTTTTCGGGACACATGGCAACCCTAGTTGTATTCAAACAGTATCTTTGGGAGCTGGACATTCTCTACCTTGATGTCTAAGGAAAGATGATAAAAAGATTTTCCTTATTTATCACAGAAACCATTTACTGAAGAAGCTGTATGTATCTTATCTGTGTGTTGTGCAAGTAAAAACTTAAACACTAACATGCTACAGTAGAAGGGCAAATGGTGCACATTTGAAAAGTATGAGAAGCATGACTGCGTCATCTGTGTCCTTAATATTGATTTGAATGTGCAGACTGATGTGTAGTTTAAGTTTAGATATTCCTGGGAGTTTTTTCCTTCTTCCTCCTCTTCCTCTGTGTCTAGACCAGACGTGAAACTGCCAAAATGAAGGCCTCTTTTAGTGAGTTCATTCTGCAGTTCCTTTCACCTAACCTAGTGTGAGAAAGATTAGCTGGCCAACGCAAGGTTGCCATTGCCCAGGGTACGCCCGATTGTGGTTAAAAAATGCCACAATCTTCCAGGAGGCTCTTTCTGTGTACCTTTTCCTGGGAGTCTAAACTGTGCCTCTTTTTTTTTTACCCTTTTCTTCACAGGCTGAAGCCAGGCTTGCAGCAAAGCGGGCGGCACGAGCGGAAGCACGAGAAATCCGGATGAAGGAACTTGAGAGGCAACAGAAAGAAGTATGTTAACGATACTCAGTGGTGTGTTGCCCTGACTCTTTCTCCGCTGAATTGTTAACGTCTGGTGTCCACAATTTTATAGCAGTTGTTTCACTTAAATATAGAAGCAATCCTTTGGGTCCACAACATGTATAAGAAGTCTTTTTAATGATATGAGCACATGATACTGTTGTAGCTTGTCTTTTCCACTGGGAAGTAAAATATCTATCTGTTTCTTATAATGACACTGAGCTATAGCAGTATTTTTACTTTGTGTAAAAAAAAGTGACCCTTCAGAAAACGTGCAGCTTTTCTCTTCTGCTGTTTAGTCAGATGTCAGTCATTTGAACTGAAATAGCAGTGTTTAGCAGTGTTCATAGCCCAAAAGTGGAGCAGTTCTAGTAGTTCATGACAGCTGGAGAGTGATTTGGGAAATGAAAGCTAAAGGAACAGCTGTCAGGCATAAACATCAAATTGTCACAGACTTCTAGTCTAATGCTGACAGTGTTTACAGCAGTGCTGCTGCTTGTTTGTTTGTGCTTTACATTTAGTTTGAAAGGCTGCTTTTTAAAAGCTTCCCCCCCCTAGTAGTTTTAAAGCTCCTTCTGCTATTTCTATTAATTTCTATTCCAGTAAAATAGGATATGCCTTTGTAGAGTTAGCTAGAAAGTTTACATGTCTGGCAGGGTATTTATATCCTCCTGCTGTGCCACTCATGAGTAATAGGATTTCCTAAACAGCATTACAACACACCATAGTAAATAAATATCATGACCCATGGTGGAAAATTTTGGCTGTCTGATTTGTTGTGCAGACACTTTGTTTGTGCAAGCACTTTAAGTCTCTTAACACCTTCCTACTTTCAAAGTTCAGCGTGTGCTTTCACTTTCTTAAGTATGTGAAACTCTTATCTGTGTCTCGTACCTGTTGGAAGTACTGAGTTAATTTTCAAAATGTAATAAATGTTGACTTCGTATGTATGGCATTGGCAATAAAAGGGGAAGCTTTTTAAATGATTTCTTCCAAAGGGAGAGATGCTGCCTGCATAAATTGATAAGTCATAATGGAAAACGTTAATAATGATGATTTCATAATGAAAATGTATGCCGACTAAATAGTGTGTGACATTGCCATGCCAACGGTTGGAAGATAGAGAAGGAATCCTATTTAAAATATTTTAGCCTAATTGTACTCGCCCAAGACCAAAACCGTTGGAGGACTCTTGCTGCCTGATATACTACATAGTACCTGATATGCTGCATAGTATGAGAGTATCTTAAGTCTAAGTAAGCAAAGAAAAATGACCAAAATCCTTTTGCCCCCCGACCCAATGACGAGACAGACAAGCTTGCTGGGTTAAAAACTGGGCCACTTTATTAACAAGCAACCAAAACTGTATCATAACTGTCTGCATGGTGGGAGTAGCACAGGTGAGCAAGCCAATTGGAATTAACGATGGAATGTAACCAATTAAGTTAGTCCATAACAGAGTGTTCTGCTGTTTAACACCTCTGCCCATGTTTCAGGTGAACATGCTTGGGGCTTCCAAGACCTCACACTTGGTCACCCCAGTTCGTGGAACGCACTTAACCGACCTGGACTAACTCTCCTTGCCTCGCTACGAATTTGTCAGTCAAATGCGCTCCTTGCCTGAAATGGCTGGACTAAGCAATGGCTCACCCGTGCTACCCGCCCTAAAGAAAAACATCCCCAGATCTCAACCCATGAAGCAGTGTGGGATGGGCGAAAACTCCATGCACCAAAGGAGCCAATCATGGTGCATGCAAAAATTCCCATCCGGCCCACGAGGCAGCCAAAAAATTCACACTACGCACAGGGAGGGAGGGGGGGGCGAGCGAACAGCTCGTGGCTCAATAGCGGCGCAGGCAAAGAGGCCGAGCACGCGACTGTCCTGGCCTTAAATAGGCCCAGTGGCGTCCAATCACTCGACGCCGCTTGTCTGCCCCGCCCCCAAGATGCAGGAGGCAAAGCGCGCGCCCGGAGAGCTTCTCCTGGCGCGCAAGCATTGCCCCCCGACCCAATGACGAGACAGACAAGCTTGCTGGGTTAAAAACTGGGCCACTTTATTAACAAGCAACCAAAACTGTATCATAACTGTCTGCATGGTGGGAGTAGCACAGGTGAGCAAGCCAATTGGAATTAACGATGGAATGTAACCAATTAAGTTAGTCCATAACAGAGTGTTCTGCTGTTTAACACCTCTGCCCATGTTTCAGGTGAACATGCTTGGGGCTTCCAAGACCTCACACTTGGTCACCCCAGTTCGTGGAACGCACTTAACCGACCTGGACTAACTCTCCTTGCCTCGCTACGAATTTGTCAGTCAAATGCGCTCCTTGCCTGAAATGGCTGGACTAAGCAATGGCTCACCCGTGCTACCCGCCACACGGAGAGCAATTTTTACATGCTCTCCGACCCACCCAAGGCCGGCAATTCGGCCTGGACACCACCACGCAGACCAAACAAAAACATCTGGATACCAAGTTCCGATAGGTGTATCCTATCGCTACGGTAAAGGCGGTGGTCCTCCACAACAATGGAAGGATGTGCAACCACCGTTCCCCATGCCATATGGGCAAAAAAGCGGGCCACATAACGATTTACCCTGCACCTGGCTCTGTTAATACCAAGGGCATCCGCCGAAGAGCGATGATTAGCTCGAGGTATAATTTCGGACCACACCAATCGGGTCTGAGGCCACCAGCTATGCAGTTGGGATAAATCCCGGCATATGGTGGCTGCCAAATCAAGTCCAGAAGTATCCCTTAAATCATTTCCCCCTAAATGGAGTACCAGGATCTCCGGCGGAGGGCAATCGGAATTAGCCGCAATGAACGGCATGAGATGCCGCCAATGCATGCCCCTCTGGCCACGCCAAAAAACAAATGCTTCCCCCTGCAAACCCAAGTGGGGACCACACAGGGCTTGGGAAGCCTGCCTGCCGGCCCAGTAGACAAAGCTGTGGCCGACCATCCAAACGCGTGGCCACGCGGGCGAAAAAAGGAAACCTGAAAGAAAGGAAATAGTACAAGTCAGAATAAGGTTAAACAGGACGGACATACAACTGGAAACAATCAGAAGACCATCTGCCCAAACGTTTTATATCAGCAGCAGAGTATCCTAAAGCAGCTGCCGTCGATGCCGCACCTATTCGGAAAGAATGGGAACAATACCGAACCCCAGGTAGGCCAACCGAGGACAAGACAGCACCCGTCACCCGCCAAAACTGGTAACGAGTAAGGGGAGAACCATCACCGTGACAGAAGAGGTGACCAGGGGTGGCCCCCCTGAAGGCCAAATAGCGAGACAAGGCACGCACAGGGCAAATTGATGGCCAACTACAAATGAGCAGCCGGACAGTAGTCCCTCGAACCGAATGGTCAGTTTTAGAGAAACGTACCTTCAACACGGCCGACGTGGAGTGCAAGGTCAAATCAGACAGTTGCAATGACCGCAAAGAGTGATCCCTAGAACTATAGGCTACCAGTTCACCAATCCGGAAGGCACCAAAAAATGCCACAGCAGAGGCGGCATGAAAAAGACTGGTTTCATACCCGTCTCTACAGTACTCTGGCCAGGCCGCTGCCACACGGTGTAAAACCGTGAGAGAGACAGGCTGGCGGGTGTCGGGGCGAGGGCCGCGTTCCCGCGACCACCCTTCCAACACCCTCCGAACCCGGAAATCCTGGGTTAGGTCAGCATATCCCGAAGCCTTGGACACGAAGGCAAGGGCAGATAGACGGCCTCTGATAGTAGATGGTGCAAGGCCTTGATTATGCAATGCCACCATAAAAGCCAGCAAATGCTGAACTGGAATGGGCCAGCTATCCTGAAGGGCTGAATCCCTGCGAAAGGAACAAAAACCCTGCCAAGCCGAAGAGTATGCCGCCCGGGTCCCAGGCGCCAGGGAATGGGCGATTGCCCGGCTCACTTCCCCAGTCCAATGGTCCAGATAATCGGAGGGAGCTGGGATGGCAATGCGCTGGCTGCTGGAGCGAGAGCCCGAAACCTGTCCATCTGTGAACGGGACAAAGCATCAGCAATACTGTTATCGAGTCCCGGAATGTGTCTAGCCCTAAACACAATGTTAAGGCGAAGGGCCTGCAAAACAAATGGACGGACCAGGCGCATGACACGAGGGGACCGGGAAGTCAAGGACCTCAGTATATGGACCACCGACATATTGTCGGACCAAAAAAGGACCTCAGAATTGGTCCAAAGGTGGCCCCACATCAAAAGTGCCCCAAGTACGGGGAAAAATTCCAAAAAAGTGAGATCCCTGAGTATACCGGTCCCCTGCCATGACTCAGGCCACAAACCTGCACACCACTGGCCCCGGCAGTAGATACCAAAGCCAAAGGCACCAGAGGCATCAGATTGCACCTGGAATTGGGAACGGAGGGGCAGTGGCGAGCGCCAAAATGACACCCCATTAAATTCTTGGAAAAAGGTCAACCACGTCATTAAGTCATCCCTAATTCCGCGTGTTACCCTAGTGCGATGAAAAGGTTTGGACAACCCGATCATCGCATCGCAAATACGGCGGGCGAAAGCCCGCCCCGGTGCGATGACCTTGCACGCAAAATTTAGGTGGCCATGCAAAGATTGCAACTCTCGCAAGGTGATCTTATTACGTGACAGAGCAGACCGGATTAAATCGACAAGGCGTTCAACCTTCTCCGCTGGCAAGCGAGAGAGTTGGGCCACAGTGTCCAATTCTATACCCAGGAACGTGAGGGAAACAGAGGGTCCCTCCGTTTTTTCAGGTGCAAGAGGGATCCCTAACCTAGATGTCAATTTCGTGAAACAACCTAAAAGGTGCTGACAGGTACCCGATGATGGTGAACCACAAAAAAGGAAGTCATCTAAATAATGAGCCACCTGTGTGGACCCAGCCTCGACCTCCAAAGCCCACTGCAAGAATGTACTAAATCGCTCAAAAGCTGAGCACGAAATAGAGCAGCCGAAGGGCATGGCGCGGTCCACAAAATAATGGCCATCAAATTGAAAACCAAGCAGTTCAAAATCATCGGGGTGGACTGGCAACAAGCGAAAGGCTGACTTAATGTCGCATTTCGCCAGAAGCGCACCCGGACCACAGGATCTGACCATACGAACCGACTCGTCAAAAGATGTATAGCGCACGGAACATAGTTCGTGCGGAATAGCATCATTGACGGACGTTCCATCTGGGAAGGACAAGTGGTGAATCAATCGAAATTCACCACCCGCCTTCTTGGGGACCAAACCCAGCGGGGACACGCGGAGGTTTGGAAAAGGTGGGAGGCGAAAAGGACCCGCAACCCTACCTAGATTAACTTCTTTTTGAATATGTTGGCGGACAATCTCCTCCATTCCAACAGTAGAGCGCAAATTAGGCGCGAACTGTGGGAAACGTGGGCCGTAAGCCGGAATACGAAAACCCCTGGTAAAACCCTCTAACAAGTAACGTGCATCTGACCGTTTAGGGTAAAAACGAAGAAGGGAACCAAGCGCCTCAAGGCAAATTGGGCTGGGACCCTTTGGAATTACCGGGGCCATCGGATGTCCGCCTGGGCTGGGCGGACTGCCCACGTTGCCGGGAAGCCCCAACCTTGGGGCATGACGAGGCCGAGTGCGCTCCCGCACAGATTGAGCACTCGTGTTTAAAGCGGCATTGCTTACGCGAGCACTTACCGCTAGACGCAAAGTCCCAGCAGGGCAAGCGGGGTTGAACCGTCTGCCCCGCTACCGTGCGGGGTGCCAGGGATTGCTGGGGTCGCTGGACAAGGTGACCGCAGTCATAGCGGTCACCAAGCACCGGTCGAGAGGGAGTCATAAAAATAAGCCAAAGTTGCTGATGGGTGACATCCCAACGCATGTCCTGATGGATGGCGGCCCTCATACGGAAAGCCTCATCGTAAAGGAGCCATGCGCCCCCAGGGAAGTCCACATAGGCTCTGTAAATTATGTCGAGGTACTGCAGGAGCGGAACAGCCAGCTCCGGCGCACCTTTAATGGAAACCCCCGCATAAATCAAATATGCGGGAAGCCAATTGGCCCAAGTCCTTGGTGGCTTCTTGCGTTTTGCAAGTTCTTTATCCCTGTCATCCTCCTTCTCCTTATCCCGCTTGTCAGACTCACGGTTAAGGAGAGAAAATATATCAACATACTCCCGTCTCAGGATCTTCTCCCTAGTCGCAGGCAATAAATGATCGCCCAAAGGGAGAGACGGGTCGCCGAACGGCATAGCCGATAAAGGCACTGAATTATAACCAGTATTCCCTGAGTAATATGCTGGCCAACCATGTGGAGTATAAGCAGGGACCTGAGGGTAGGCAACCGGACCCCACTGAGGATAAGGTGGGCGCCACGGTGCTGAAACAGCCGTGGCAGGCGATGGACCAGCGGATGCAGAGTACAGCGGGCCAACCGGCCATGGCCAACGGACCGTATGCGAAGATGGAAATGCCCCCTGTGATGTACTAGGACTTGCCGCAGGCATGCTATGTACCGCATACTCACCTGGACCACTCTCCCCATATAACCAAGGAGGTGAGGGATGTTGATGACCATAGGCGTGGGGTGCCAGAAACGGATGCTCAGGTTCATCCTGGACCACCGGTGTCCCCTCCGCCACTGGAGGGTCAGCCATCGACACCTCGGGGTCAGGTTGATTCTGGCGCTGGCGATAAGCCGCCTCCAAATCGTCAAGCCTACGAAGAATGGAGGGAAGCTCATCAGGTTGGACCATGGCGCGGTGAGGCCTCAGGCCCCGTCGGACAGATGGAGAGACCACCGGCTGCTGAATTGCAGCTACAGACCCCCCCTCCAAGGCCTCTATGCGGGCCAAAATATCAGGACCGGGCACCGGGCTATGAGAGCCCGCGCGGGGGGCCGCACGCAGCCGGGGGGCCGCTGGAGAACCAGCCACAGCACTGGGCGGGCCCGCACGAGGGGCCGCACGCGGCCGGGAAGCCACAGAAGGGCGGGCCGGAGGCCTGCGGGCAGAAACGCGGGTGGGGCGGGGGACTGCCCCTGAAGTATGTCGGGGCCTGGCGGCGGTAGCGCGGCGAGCCGGAACACGCTTGGGAGCCATGGCGAAAGTTGAAGAACAAACTGGGCTAACCGGGGCAGTAACGCAACCAGAGCAGCCGGGGAAATAATCCCTAATCACAATGGGCAAACACAGAACAGACAAGACACAGACAACAATGAAGGCAAATCGCTATAAATAGCAACTGGAGCAGCCGGGGAAATAATCCCTAACCACAATGGGCAAACACAGAACAGACAAGACACAGACAACAATGAAGGCAAATCGCTATAAATAGCAACCGGAGCAGCCGGGGAAATAATCCCTAATCACAATGGGCAAACACAGAACAGACAAGACACAGACAACAATGAAGGCAAATCGCTATAAATAGCACTGAGAGGCTTTTCGCGAGGCCCGAAAGAGCGGGAGAGCGAACAGCTCGTGGCTCAATAGCGGCGCAGGCAAAGAGGCCGAGCACGCGACTGTCCTGGCCTTAAATAGGCCCAGTGGCGTCCAATCACTCGACGCCGCTTGTCTGCCCCGCCCCCAAGATGCAGGAGGCAAAGCGCGCGCCCGGAGAGCTTCTCCTGGCGCGCAAGCATTTGTGTGAGTTGTGAGGGCAAATTTTCAAACACTGAAATCTTTCTCCACTGCCCTGTTTACCCTAAACACTTTCTCAGTTCAAAAGAAAGTCCATATGGAGGCTTGGAAACTAAGGATAGGGGAAATATAGGAAAAATCTAGTTAAACATTAAATTATGTGTTTGATGACATTTGTAGAACTGTGCACAGGGCTCTGGCCATTTTGTACTTCAATCAGAAGTATAATAGTCAGCTGTGTTCTTTAAATATAGCTTTAGTTTGTAGAAATGACACCAGGATTATTTCCTCAGGCATCATTTTATTTACAAAATGATACACTTAATAAACATTTCAGAATCACAATTCATCCTTTGCCTGGCAGTATCTGAGGAAATCTAGGCTTTGCTTTGTGGAACTTGGCTTATTAAGCAAGAAAAAACTTCTTTGCAAGTTAACCCAGAACATTTTTTAATTTAAAAAAATCATCTTGTTGGTTGTTTGACCTATTATTAGTGGAGGGTGGAGGGGGGGAGTAGTTATTATTATTGTTGTTGTTGTTGTTGTTATTATTAGTTTTTAATTGTTCATTGGTATGTGTTAAATTTGTGTTTTCCATTTGTCATTTCATTTAATTTTATTTGAAATTGTTATAGATAGACTATATTAAGAGATTAAATCTGAAAGATTTAGTGTTCAACTGCAATTCTGCTTTGGCACATTTTTTGTTCACTTTCACTAGAAGTCATTTCAAGCCACTGCTGCTTTCTTCCAGTAAAATGGCATCTTCTGTTTATCTTATTGATGTTTTTTCCACCAATATTGACTCCTTGTTCATCTGAATTTAGTCTTGCTTCCCATATGATATGTTCTGTGTGCAGACTGAATAGATAAAGGAATGAAATATTTTCTTGTCTGTCATGTTTGCCTATAGGAAACCATTCTGTCCCTCAATAATCTGCCCTAATAGTAGCTAGAAAGAGCCTCCTTGAAGATTGTGGTATTTTTGAACTACAATTGGGCATACCTTGGTAATGGTAACCTTGCGTTGCCGGCTAATCTTTCTCTCACTAGGTCAGGCAAAGGGAACTACAGAATGAACTCACCAAAAGGTGCCTTCATTTTGGCAGTTTCATGTCTGACCTAGACACGGAAGAAGAAGCTTCATGTCCACAATATAGGTTACACATTAGGATAGTCAAGCTAGGTTTAGCTACAACAGCAGTGATTTAAGAAATTAAATTTGGCTTTTTAAGATGTTCCAATGTATGTGTTGTATGTTCACTTTGACATGAGAGAACATTACATATCTTTTTCTTATAACTGACAAGTCATGCTTCCTAAATCAGCAGTTTCAAATGAAAAGATGATACTAAAGAGAGAGAGAGAAATTATGATTAGGTGAGAAGCAGAAATTTGCTTTAGGAGATTTGCCCTTAGCTAGTCACCTTCTGCCTTTGGGATCAAAAAGAAACCTGATCCATGAGAAGGGGAAAGTCTGTTTCTTTGAGGAGAAATAAAAATTTTCTACTACCGGTAACATGACCAAGAAATATTTTGTTAATAGCAGTTTGCTATTGGTTTGCTAACCAAATCTGAGCATCAAAAGTCAGAATAATCCTTGACGTGAAGTTAAATAAAGTAAAATAAAATACAAATTTGATGTTAATGGTGTTAAAAAAGAGAGGTAATAAAGGTTATCTTTCCTCTGGCTAGTTTCATTGTACACGGTCACTCCTGTCAGTATAATATGCTGACCTAGTTATGGATATTACAAAGAGGATCTTGCTCAGTAGTACTTTTCTGCAGAAGAGGGGAGATACTTGGAAGAACATCAGTCTAATTGGTTACAGTTATTAGGAAACTGCATACATCTTAGCTCTAGGAAATATCTGAGGAATGAACTTGTTAGCTTTTGATCCCTTCGATTAGGCCTATAAAAAGTTTTTAAAACAGGTATTCTATTTCATGGCTAATTAGAGGGAGAAAGACTTAGAATACACATCACATAATGAGACCACTCGATTTCTTCAAAATCACAAGGTTCTTTAAATGAGGTTCGGGAAAACAAGGACAAATACCTTAAATTCTTAGTACTGTACAGCACTTTCTTTATTCAGACTGATAAGTTACCCCTCCCCTCTTTCTTTTTTGCCAAGGTCCGCTTTGCATAAAAGAAGATGGATAGCCAAAAAAGTCAACACATGTAGGAAAAATGGGAAATTGTAGCTAAAAGTACCTTTATATACAACATTTTCATCCACATTTTAAAGAAAATAATTACCCAATATTCATCCCAAATGTTTAGAAAATATTTGCCAAATATTCTCTAAATGATGGCTACCTCTTAATACACACACACAAAATTTCTCCCCCCCCCCCTTCATGATGAGGACATTCCAAGATATCTGTTATTATGGAATTTTGCCTATGTATGGTGACTTTTGTCTGACCAGGTTATCCTGTTATGGTAATAGAGTGGACCATACTGCCAGCGACTCAACGCCACATGTAAGGCGACGGTTAACTAACCTGGCAACCCTGAGGGCTAACGACTTTGGGTGCCAAAGTCCACAAGAAAGGGTGATAGTCCCCAAATGGGTTGAATCAGCTTCATCAGTACTGGCCTGGGGCTGATGAGGACTTTGTGTGCCAAAAGGGCTCAGGATCAGAAAGTGACTCGCGGAACTGGATCAGTGGTACAAGGTGTCACACTGCAATGTGGAAGGCAAATGGAAGGCCACTGCATTATATTCTTAGGACAGTCTTCATGGGACAGGAACACAGAAAGAGCCTCCTTGAAGATGGTATTATTTTTGAACCACAATCGGTCGTACCCTGGTAACGGCAACTTTGTGTTGCCAGCTAATCTTTCTCACGCTATGTCTGGCCAAAGGAACTGCAGAATGGGCTCACCAAAAGGTGGCTTAATTTTGGCAATTTCATGTCTGACCTAGACCTGAGTTCAGGTCACATGAGAGGGTTGCAAGTGATTTCAACTCTGTGCTAAATGGCAGGACTTCCATTAAGAGCTGCCTGTGAGATAATCTGGGTGCTCCTTGACAGTGACACACAGAGCACACACCTGAGCACACTTCTCACGTATACAACTTCAGGAGGGAAGAAACATCCCACCGCAACAACGTCTCACACACCCGGTCGTCCCAATTCACAAGGGCACCTCCTTACCGTTCCCGAGCCTCTTGCTCTGCACTGGAACTTAACCCTTGCATCACCACTTCTGGGAGAACCAGGGAGGTTAAAAGGAACTCTTACTATGCTCAGGCAGTAAGGCCCTTGAACATAGAGCAAAACAAAGGAGGCTTCTGGTAACGTAGCAAGCTAAGCTTCATGTGTGTGTGATAAGAAAAACAACAATCTTCAAAGAGAAACAGCTGTTTTATTCCATCAGGTTCATGTAGGAAAGTTCATGGAAAAGCAGAAGTCAAAAGGTTATATCCATAAGATCAGTCCAGTAAACAGTCCAAGATAATTAGGTAATCATAATGAAAACATGCCAGCAGACAGTCCGGGGTCTTAACTTATGGAGAAGCAGAGTAATCCCATACCAGCAATCCCATACCAGTCCAGGGTCTTACGCCATTGAAAATCCAGACACGTACTAACTCTCACTTCTCTGCAAAATGGAGAATCTGCCATCAGGTGGGACAGCTTAGCCAATCAAGTATCAGCAAGCAAGAGAGAAAAATTTCTCACAACAATGGTTGTTTACCTTTATGCAAAGACACAACACGGCTAGAAAGATAACAACAGAGGAACACTGAAATATCAACAAATCATCGTGGCAGTCTTGTAAGGCACACAGAGGGAAATATGGATTTCTATGAGGCCTATTCATAAGATAGCAATTTCAAGCCTTGGGAGACATTAGGAAATAGGGTCTATTTCCTGACACGCCCCCCCTTTTGGAAAGGCAAACCATAGTTTGGCTTTACCAAAAGGCACTATTTACTAATGTTGAGCAAGTGATTGAGCAAATAAGCTATCCCTTATATATGTAGGATACCAAGTGTTAAAGCTTCTTCCAGTTTTAGTTACTGGAGGTACACGTTAAATAGGTTACCTTCTGCATTGCAAGCATACTAACTCAGGTGTTTACGCACACACCTTTACACTCTGGCTAAAACAAATCATGTAACAGGTACATCAGTTTCGTTTTTCCCATTATCAGTTTCAGGAAACATTCTACTAAGGGAATCTGCATGTACATTCTGAGTCCCTTTGATGTGTTGTATGGAAAATTGGTAATCCTGTAACAACAAAGACCATCTCAAGAGTCTTTGGTTTGAACTCTTCATCTTGTTCAGGAACTTCAATGCATTATGGTCAGTGAGTAACTGGAACTCTCTTCCCCACAAAAATGGCCTGAGCTTGTTTACTGCCCATATTATGGCCAGGCACTCCTTTTCCATTATGGAGTAATTACGCTCTCGGGGAAGCAGTTTTCTGCTGAAATATGAGATGGGATGCATGTTTCCTTCTTCATCCTTTTGGAGGAGACATGCGCCAAGACCATAATTACTGGCATCTGTTTTCAAAATGAACTCTTTGTCAAATTGTGGTGGTCTGAGAATAGGGTATGAAACCAACTTCTCTTTTAACAAGTCAAAAGACTTCTGACACTCATCAGTCCACACAACCTTAAGAGGTTTTCGTTTTTGTGTTAGCTCAGTCAGGACATGTGCGATAGTACTGAAATCAGGAATAAACGCACGGTAAAAACCAACCAGACCTAGAAACGATTTCACCTGATTCTTCGTCTGTGGCGTAGGCCAGTCCTTGACGCTTTGGACCTTGGCATGGACTGGAACCATTTGAGAAGAACCAACTTCATGTCCTAAATAAATCACTTTTCCCAAACACCATTGGCATTTGGATGCTTTAACAGTTAAACCAGCATCCTGAATACGTTGCAGGACAGTTTCAAGGTGTTTAAGATGATCAGAAAGCGAATCACTGAAAATTGCAACATCATCAATATAAGCACTTGCAAATGACAAACCATTCAAAACCTTGTCAATCATTCTTTGAAAAGTAGCAGGGGAATTTCTTAACCCAAAAGGCATTCGTGTGAAGGCAAACTGTCTTCCATCTGCTAAGGAAAAAGCAGTTTTGTGTTTAGCACTTTCTGTTAGAGGTATCTGCCAAAATCCTTTGGTCAAATCTAGAACAGAAACATATTTAGCATTAGCAATCTTGTGAACCAAATCATCCATTCTAGGCATTGGGTACAGATCAGGAACAGTTACAGCGTTCAGCTTCCTGTAATCAACACAAAATCTTATTTCAGGTAAAATGTTACCAAATGCATCTTTCTTCTTAGCTAGAACAATTGGAGCTGAAAAAGAAGATTTAACAGGTTCAATGACACCCATTTCCAACATTTTCTGTACCTCTGCATCAATTTGTTTTTGGACTTCCCCCACTGTCCTGTAAGGGGGAGCCCAAATTGGCTCATCTGTAGTGAGTTCTATGTTATGTGTTTGCAAATTACAGTTACCAGGCTGTGATGTAAAGAGATGTTTGTATTTACCTAGTACAGATCTTACCAACATCTGTTCATGTTCAGGAACCTTGCTATTAATATACAGATCATCAAAATTCCCAGCACGCTGGTATTCATCACTGAGACAAACAAGATCAGCATTTTCTACATCATTAGGTATAGCAGTGTTCTTCATGACGCTGACAGCCCTGGAAGAATACAATTTTAAAGAGTTAACATGATAAACAACAACTTTCCCCGAGTCCCATTGTACAGCATAGTTCACTGCGCCCACACGTTGAATGACTTTGGCTGGGCCTTCCCATTCGAGGTTCAGCGTAGTCACTGGCAAAGGTTTAAGAACCATAACTAAATCTCCCACATTAAACTCTTTATGTCTGGACTTGCGATCGTGGTAAGTCTTATAAATCTCTTGGGCAACAGTCAGATTGTCTTTGGCAAAGGATCTCACTGATTTCAGTCTCTTTTGCAGTTCATACACATAAGTAGCAGCATGTCTGGAAGGCAGTTCCTCTTGGTCTTCCCAGTTGGCTTTCAACAAATCAAGAGGTCCACACAAGTTCCTTCCAAACAGCACTTCTGAAGGACTAAAATCACCAAGGGATGCATGTGGTGTAGAGTGATATGCAGCTTTCAGGAATGGCAACGCTTCAGCCCAACCTTTGCCTTGGGCATGTACAAAAGTCTTGAGCATCTTTTGGAGATTGGCCTGAAGTCGTTCCACGTTTCCGTGTGATTGCGCGTGGTAAGCGATTGAAAAAGCTTGGGTGACACCTGCTAGTTGACACACCTTCTTCATTAACGCAGAAGTGAAGCACGTTGCACGGTCACTCACTAAAATTTGTGGTAACCCCCATCTTCCTATTATTTCCATGAAGGCATTAGCAACTTGAGTCGAGGAACAAGTTGACAAAGGAAGAAATTCAGCCCATTTGCTAAAAGTATCCACGTAGACCAAAATAAACTTCTTTCCTCCTCGGGAAACTGGCAAAGGCCCCATAATGTCCCATTCACAACGTTGAAATGGGATGCCTGTAATCACTGGAGATTGCATGTTAGCTTTGGTTTTGGACTGGTTATGACCTCTCCGTTGACACAGATGACAGCTTTTAACATAATTTCTGACTTCCTGAGTCATTGAAGGCCAATAGAACTTGTCTGCAATGCGCTGATAGGTTTTCAGCTGTCCTTGGTGCATTGAGAAAAGGTCGTCATGAGACAGACGTAGAATAGTATCTCTGTATTCTTTAGGAACCACTAGCTGCTTTTTGAAAGGCAAGTCTGATTGCACCTTTACATATCTGTACAACAGTCCTTTATCAGTTTTCACAAATTGAGCAGACAGATGGGGTACAATGTCCTTCTCCAATACGGCTTTATCTTTGAGCTCCTGCAAAGATAAATCGTTGATTTGTGTGTCTAAGAATACTTCACTGGTGACTGATAAATCTGGGCCAATTGTGAAAGTTGTAACACTGTCTCCACTTTGTTCAGTAGATGGAGCAGTAACATCACTTGTGGTCTGGGAACCATCACTTTGTGACGAGGTTGAAACAACATTCTTAGCTTGCGCCCTGGTTGTTACTTTCATCTCTTCTACACAGGAACCCTGGGCATTAGCTGGAGAGTTTTGCATGTTTACTTTTTGCACCTCTCTGATCAAATTGAGACCAATCAGGAACTTAGGTTGGCGTTGACACTCATGAACTAGGCAATGGATTTCACCAGTAAACTGCTGGAAAGTAATGTTCACCTTGGCTAGCTTTACAAAACAAGGAGACCTGGTATCAGACGAATACGGTTCCACTTGAACTCTGGCCCCTGGCACAATTTGAGTTGGGTGTACCAAAGAAGAATGAATCGAAGAAACATCAGAACCGGTATCAAAGAGCGCATCTGGAATCTCCAAACAAGTGCCATCTGGGCTATGTAGTACCACCAGTCTAGTTTTATAATCTCTCATCCAAACCAAGTCTTCCTTGCTTAGGAATTCTGCTGGGGTAATTATATGGTCTACCCTTTCACTTGGAGTCTGAACACATAGAGACCAGGTACCATCTTGGGTCACATCTTTGACCAAATCAGCAACAGGGTCTTGATGACTCATGACTTGAGAACTTTTAACTGGCAGAGACACTTCAGCAGATGTGGTTGGCCTTTCCTGCTGGGGCTTTTTGGAATGTTGAACCATTTTAGCCTGAGCAGCAGGTGGAGATTCTGTTTTCTCTTTAGGCCTAGCACCACTAGGAACAAACTTAGAAGTAAAAGGCTTCTTAGGTAACTTACAATCTCTGGAAGTGTGGCCTTTCTTCCCACAATTGAAGCAAACAAAGTCTCTGGTGGTCTGGGAGACAGGGGATGGTTTAGAAGTAGGCCTTTCATCCCTTCTTCCTGACAAAACAGGCCTTCTGTCATCTCTTTGTGGCCTTCTATAACCCACAGCTCCTGCTTTACTCTTCAAAGCAACAAGGGTATCTGTATCTTGGGCCAACTCAGCAAGAGTTTCAGGCTGCCTGGACAAAGATGACCATCTCTCTGGGTCTTCCCTAGATGGGTCACTGTAATCTATAGCATCACCAACACACACAGGCACCTCATAAGAACATTCAGCCTGCCTTCTAGCTTCTTCAAGCTGCAAGGCCAAAATCTGAGAGAGCTGGGACAGCACCTGGGCCAAAGTAGGCTCCTCTGAAACACTGGGTACAGGTGGGGCCCTTCCACACTCTGCACCACCAACATCTGGACAATCTTCACCCCCCACGGGCCATTCTGGGCACGCCATCTGGGGGCCAACAGCCTGACAGTCCCCATCCTGCTTCATCCCCTCTCTTCCAAAACACCAGGTAGCATCTGGGTGGACCAACATCTTGGGGTCTAAGCTGGGGAACTGCAGGGGCATTAGCTTACCTGCCATTCTGCAGGGCCAGAACACGAGTTCCTCCTTCCTGGAACGCAAGAGAGCTTCAAGGGCCACTTCATGGGCCGGACACAGGAACGTTGAGCATCCCTCCAGCTCAGGGAATTCCTTCTGAACCACAGCTATGTAAATAATCCAGGAGAATCACTGGCTGCTGCCAGCAAAATACTTTCGGTTTCAGCCGAAGGCTCACACACACACACAGGAGAAAAACTTGAGATCGCCGCTTCTTCAGGGCACGTCTCCGAAAGGCCAAAACAACATCAAAGGCAGGGAAAAGATCCCACATCAGCTGGACACCATCTCACGTATACAACTTCAGGAGGGAAGAAACATCCCACCGCAACAACGTCTCACACACCCGGTCGTCCCAATTCACAAGGGCACCTCCTTACCGTTCCCGAGCCTCTTGCTCTGCACTGGAACTTAACCCTTGCATCACCACTTCTGGGAGAACCAGGGAGGTTAAAAGGAACTCTTACTATGCTCAGGCAGTAAGGCCCTTGAACATAGAGCAAAACAAAGGAGGCTTCTGGTAACGTAGCAAGCTAAGCTTCATGTGTGTGTGATAAGAAAAACAACAATCTTCAAAGAGAAACAGCTGTTTTATTCCATCAGGTTCATGTAGGAAAGTTCATGGAAAAGCAGAAGTCAAAAGGTTATATCCATAAGATCAGTCCAGTAAACAGTCCAAGATAATTAGGTAATCATAATGAAAACATGCCAGCAGACAGTCCGGGGTCTTAACTTATGGAGAAGCAGAGTAATCCCATACCAGCAATCCCATACCAGTCCAGGGTCTTACGCCATTGAAAATCCAGACACGTACTAACTCTCACTTCTCTGCAAAATGGAGAATCTGCCATCAGGTGGGACAGCTTAGCCAATCAAGTATCAGCAAGCAAGAGAGAAAAATTTCTCACAACAATGGTTGTTTACCTTTATGCAAAGACACAACACGGCTAGAAAGATAACAACAGAGGAACACTGAAATATCAACAAATCATCGTGGCAGTCTTGTAAGGCACACAGAGGGAAATATGGATTTCTATGAGGCCTATTCATAAGATAGCAATTTCAAGCCTTGGGAGACATTAGGAAATAGGGTCTATTTCCTGACAACACTACAACTTCACACACATTGATAGTAATCCCATTCAGTTTTCCCAGCTCCACCACACAGGGAAGTTGAGGAGGTGAATGATCGCAGCCGCTCGGAGCAGGTGGAGGGTGGAGAGAAAACACCTCCTGAAGGACTGTCTTGGGCTCCCAGGTTACCAGTTGGCAAGCCTAAAATGAAGGCTGTCAAAAAGAGGGATGTCCTGGCTATTTAAAACTAAACAAATTTGATTTGTGTCCTGAAATGTAAACACCACTCTAGTAAGTGATTTTAGAGGGACTTTGTCTGGTCTTTCCTAAAGCAGAAGATCTTTCCTGAGGGAATGTTCTGAATGTAAGGAACAGCTTGTGGACTGTTCAGAGCATTTGGGTTAAAAATTTGCTCATTTCAGTACAGTACTTTCCAACTAACGCTAAAGTTTCAATAAAGACATACAGTACTTGTGTATGTGGTCTCAAATTCACTGTCAGCTAAAGTAGAAACACTTAAAGCATGATAAACACAATTAATTCAATGTTTTGCTTAGATATATCAATGATATGCTCCTCTGGATAGACTTATAGGAGTTGCCTGATCTGACAAAATGCCTTCTTTATTATTTAGTGTTGATTGCCAGGGAGTGGAAGGGGTTGCATTCCTCCTGCCTCTCCTCCATATTAGAATTCTGGGTAGTAACATGTTTGTTTCTTATCTGTAAAAGAACAATAGCTCCACAGTACATTTAGAAGTCTTGATATTCATCTGTGATAGAGATCATGAGTAGACTTATAATTTGTGTGACGCATTTAGTACATTGTAAATACAGTACCTGCTTTATTTTGTACGGTGCGAATGAAGCTTACACTGTGCCAACCCAATGGATCAGTATTATTAGGTGCTGAGCTATGTATTTTTGGTTGTACTTTATAGTGAAGTTGAAATTATGCTGTAATTTGACAGTAATAACAAGTGGCTGTAATGATAAATGAGATAGGAAACTGTGCACTTGTATTACCCTTGGACTAACTGGTCTGCATAGGCTGATCTCTTTTACCTTAAATTGCTAGCATATTTTATTGGAAAAATACTCTTACAATGATAATATTGTGCCTTCGACTCCACACTCAAAAAGTGGTCTACGTTGTCTCAGTCCAAAATCAGGCATTCAGTCTGTTTTTCTCAACCTCCTGAAATAAGCTTTACATTTTTGGCAAATTAAAATGACGAGCCTAGCAATTTCCAGAGGGTAACCATCTGTTGCACAAAAAAGAACAAGACACTCTTAATACCTTAACAACAATCCAGTTAATTGTAACACATTTTTTTGGACTGTATCACCCCGCTGTAAGAGTCAGTCTGTATGTCCCTGGGGCGGCTGCATGATCTTAAGAGTGTCTCCAGAAATTGGCACTGGCAAAATACTTCTGAGTACTGCATCTAGAAAATCCAGGAAAAGGTTACCAAAAATCAGAATTGATGATATATAATGAATTGATTTAATCACCTACCTGTAAAGTGTTTCTCACGTTACAGTTCAATCTTGTTTCTCTGTAAGCTGCTGCAGGACTCTTATTTGGCAATAAAGGTACATTGGAAGATGCATCTTTTGTTGACTGTATCTGCTGAAAACTTGCTATTGCCTTTATCTATTTCTCCTTTCTTTCTTTCCTTCCCCCCTAGATTTATCAAGTCCAAAAGGTAGGATGTGCTTGATCTCTTGTGTGCTCGCATGTGCTTTTCCTGATAGCATTTGGGAAATAACACCATATCAATATATACCAGTTACACAGCAGGTTTTAGTTGGAAATATATATTTATGGCTCTTTTATTTCTTTGTGAGCTGTGTAAAAATGTTTTTCCCACAACTCTAGCTGTAAAGGGTTAATCACAATGCAGTAGTTTTTTGCATGGCTTATGTATTGTTATTCTGTCAAACAAACATACAAAGGATGCATCCCTTGGTGAATAAACCATATACTGGAGGGCTTTGTCCAAAACAGTTGCACTTTAGATCACGGCCACATGTGCTAGTTCTTTTAGTCTCTAGTCTGCACTTTGATTTGCATGTAAGGATAGGAAGAGTGTGTTATGTGAGTGGTAGGTATCCCAGTGCCTGAAAACTCTATCCGGAGGCACCTTCCAAATACTTAAATAGGATATGGTGGTGGGCGGAAAAAAAAATTACTACCACACTGTAGGCGTGGCCAGGGGAAAAGCCCTGCGTTGTGTCCGAATTAGGATTACTTTATTTTAAAACTTGGATAGGCAGGGCCAGCCACAATTTCTTTCTACCGGCTCTGGCGAACTGGGGCGAATCTGCTGGTGCCCACCACTGGATATGGCACGCCTTATCAGCATAATGCTCGCTGGCTTTTGTTTGGGCTGATAATTACTTGCCATGCAGTGGCAACAAATTGATGTAGTCTGAATGAGAATTTTTTAAAAAAATCATTAGGTGTGAGAAACTACCTTGTAGAATCAGTGGTACAAAATTGCCCCAGTGTTTTTTATACTGTAGCTAGGATTTCACCCTGTCTTGTAATGGAACTGGAGCTTGCAAAAATGGAAATAAGATTGCACATAGAGACCACAATTCACTGGGTGAATTTTATTTTTCTCATAACGTTTGGAAAAGTACATTAGTATAGGAAAACCACACATGAAGCTTGTTGTTTTGCTAATGGATTCATGTAGCAGTCCTGTGTTGACATTTTATTCAAATCTTCAAAGTATGTACTGTATTTGTCGTCATATAAGATGTACTTTGTCCACTTAAAATACACCAGAAAAACGGAGTGCATCTTATACACCCACAAAGATGGTAATTGCAATGAAAAGAGCAACTCAGTTGCAGAATATCATCTTCACTGAAAAACCTGCTGCTGTAGAATTGCATCTTTTAAGAAGGATTCTGACCATCAGACTCTTTTGCTTGAGCACCCTTTTGTTCTCCTGCTGCATGCTTTTAACTAGATAACTTGGCATACTAATATTTCTCAAGAGTGACAGAATAGTAGCAGACATTAAGCTGTTTCTGAAATGCTGTACTTGCTGCCTGCATTCTCTTGCTTGACTGCTTTTAGTCCTGTGTTATGTATAGGAGAGGCCTTGCCAGAAACTTGGAGGTGATATTGAAGAGCTTTCATTGCCTGCAGGCTCTGAGGAAACCTGCTTCAACCAACAGCCGATGGATTGTGGTTGGGAAAGATGAAATCTATTCTTAGTAGTGTAGTTGACCTGTGCTGCCAGGGGTGTTTGTCCAGTTTTCACAGTACAGTAATACCTCGGATAACGCTAAGACTTGGTTCCACAAGTCTTGGTGTTATCCGATTTTTAGTGTTATCCGATGCATGTTAAAATCCTATGGGATGTATCGGATAACGTTAAAGCTCCATAGAGATACATTTTAACCGCACAGGCTTTAGCGGTTGTTATCCGATACATCCCACAGGACCTTAACGTTATTCGATCCAATTCTCCTCCCCAGATTACTTAACGTTATGTGATTTTAGCGTTATCCGAGGTAAACGTTATCCGAGGTATTACTGTATATAGTGTTTTGGTTTTAGCCTTTGTTAAGTGACCAGTAACATTCTTCCTCACTTACTCCTTCCTTGTGGCCAGGGTGGCTTAAAGTGTTTTCCCTTTAAAAATTGGGGAATGATCAAAGATGTGGAACACATCTGTGAGTAGCCTGGACTGCCATTTCAAGAACATCTCTTTTAAAAAAATACGGTAACTCTAAATTGAACTTTATGCTGTCAGATTCTCTGTGGACAAAAATAGTCTGTGGCTGTTTGCCATCTGACCTAGTCAGCTATTCTCTTGTCCTGTACCTGATATAGGAAAGAGCTGCCCTTGGAAATATGAAACAAAGTAAAACTGAACAAGGCGTCTCCATCACAATGTACTTTCCCATCTCATTATGTTTATACTGTTATTAGAATTATTGATGCCAGACCATGACCAATGTCATGGTGACTCTGTGATGGGATTGTTTGTTATTTTACAGACAGCCTTCTATATACAAAGCCATAGTAAACTCAGAATGTTGATGAAAATGTAGTCTGTTGACTTATGATATTATTAGACTATCAGAAGTTCATTACTGACTTTTCTTCTTGAGATGTGCAGAACGAGAAGGTTTTGTACCCTTGTAATCTAAATTAAATTAATCTAAGATAAATCTAAATTAAATTAAATTGAAGTGATCATGAGGTGATCATTAAGAGTCTATTATTAAGTGGGACTCCAGTGGCTCAGTGGTTAAGAAGCTTGCCTTGTTAGCTGGAAGGCTGGCAAGACAGCAGTTCAAGACCAAGGTACTGTATGATGGATTGAGCATCCGTCTCTGTCCCAGCTCCTGTCAAATTAGCAGATTGAAAGCAAGAAACTGCAAGTAGATAAATAGGGGCCACTTTGGTGGGAAACTATCTTGGGAACATGAAAGGAGCCTCAATCGGGCTGAGTGGAGTTTCTCCAGAAAAAATCCTTTCAACCCAGAATAATTTATGACACAAAATTATTATTATTAAGAAAGAAGTTATTAATGCAATTTTTTTTTGATGTTTATCAAATGTGCCATGTCTCACAATGAGTTAATGTCTGGCTATTTTAGTATAGTTTTAACAGTGTTATATACAGAATAATCAGTGCAATACAGTGTAAAAAGATAAAATACGAATGAAAAGGACATAATTTTTGAACATGTTAAGGAATAGACATCAAAATATTAATTTCAAACAAATAGGGCAATAATAAATACTTTTATCTCTGTCGGCAGCAGAATTGTCAAATAAACATACAGTAATACCTCGGATAACGCTAAGACTTGGTTCCACAAGTCTTGGTGTTAACCGATTTTTAGTGTTATCCGATGCATGTTAAAATCCTATGGGATGAATCAGATAACGTTAAAGCTCCATAGAGATACATTGTAACCGCACAGGCTTTAGCAGTTGTTATCTGATCCATCCCATAGGACTTTAACATTATTCGATCCAATTCTCCTTCCCAGATTACTTAACGTTATGCGATTTTAGCATTATCCGAGGTAAGCGTTATCCGAGGTATTACTGTACTGTATTTTCCAAACACGCACAAAACTCCATGTATTTATTTGGAGTAGCAAAAAAGTCATTATTATTGCAAAATGTGGGTTTTGTGTATCATTTAACTGTCCCACTCATAGTTTCATAACTGATTTCACACATGTAAGACAGGTGTACAAGTTGGTAATCGTTTACAGTGGCTGAAAAGTACAGATTCATTTTAGTGGTGGCTTTAAAAAGAAAGGGCAGCTGCTAATAATGCCGTGTTTAATAGTTACCTAGAGCAAGCCACAGACATATTTTATCACATTTCAGCAAGTTACCAAGGTTACTTGTTAAGCAATGTGCTAGGAGGATAAACAAGGAGCCCTGGTGGTGCAGTGGTTAAACTGCTGTACTACAGCCAAAATGTTGTGAGTTCAATCCTGACAGGGATCAAGGGATCATTAATGAAACTGTTCTACTTTTAGCAAAGAAGTGGGAAATCCAGCGAGACACACCTTCATGGTCCAAGGCAAAGGCTTTTAAACAGGTTTTCTCCTCCATTTGAAAGCATTCTGTAGCGAGTTGATTTCTCTATGTCCATCTCTGCTCATCATTCACCCACCAAGCGCTATGTGATCTCACGCTGGCTCTTGAGGAATTATCTAGTGTGTGTTTTGACAGAATTGGGTTAGAAATTCAGGTCTTTTGCACTGGTCTCCCTGTCTTGCGCTACTGAAGATGTTCAGCAGTCTGTTACTAATACACTGTTTCAAAAGCACTTCCAACACTGCACTGGGAAGCTTGCTTGAGAACTGCAGTGACTTTAGAGCAGGGGTGTCCAAACTATGGCCCATGGGCCGGATTCTGCCCCCAATGCCAATTCATTTGGCTCACAAAGCCCTCATCACTCCCGGAAGCGGAAGTAAAAAACACCCGTCCCAGTGTGTTTTGCTTCCACTTCTGGGAGCAACGAGGATTTCATGGGCCAGATGAATTGGCGTCGGAGGCGGATCTGGCCCATGGGCCATAGTGACCATCCCTAAAGCACATGACCGGCCCATGGCCTGAAAAGTTTGGGCACCTCTGCTTTAGAGGATTTTGAGCACTTGCCATGGCTTACAGCTTTGCATGAGCATGATTGCTTAGTTGTGTGAGATGTTTAGTTTGATGCTTAGTTTTTTGTGTGAGAGAACTTAGCGCTCTACTCATTGCAGGAGAGGGCAGCATTCCGCCTGCCGGAGACATGCAGTAATCTGAGTTGTCTTATCTTTTTCTGTGTCTAGGCCAGATCTGAAACTGCCAAAATGAAGGCACCTTTTGGTGAGTTCATTCTGCAGTTCCTTTCGCCTGGCGTAGTCTTGTATCTTAATTTGTTTTCATTCTTTGTAAGTTTCTGAACTGGTAAATGATTCAGGTGTGCAGAAAAAGAACACTGTATATATGTTTTATATTACAGGCTGAAGACACTTTCCACTTACAGAAGTATCTGTTAATGTGGAAAATTAACTATTTCAAATACAAATTTTCTTATAATCTCCAGATCTCTTCATTTCGTATCTCTTTGCCCTTTGTTTTTTTTTTAAAAATAGTAGGCATGTTAGTTTGTGTTTCAAACTCATCAGAGAACAAACAAAACAAAAACCGCTGTGCCACTTTAAAGACTAACCGCTGTATTTTAATGTTGGCTTTCATGGATCAAGTCCTCTTTGTTGTTTTGTGTACTCTCTAATTTGCCCATTGTGTTTCTTGTTTGTTGCCTCTCTATAAGTAACTTTCATTTTATTTATCAGCGAGTCCTAGCAATTTTATAGATTGTTTCCTATTGTTTGTGCCCGTGTCCCTCATTCTGTTTTCATATATGCTCTTTTAATAACTGCAGCACCCTGCAATTTCCCTCTGTTTTATATTTGTGCTTCTCTTCCTGTCTTTTGAACTGGTCAAAACATTTTCTTCCGCATGCTTTCTTAGCTGACTTCTGATCCCTGGGCCTTGCTGTGTTACCTCCTTTGTTTAATGTCCTTCTAGCTCCTCCTGCCCTCTTCCCTTAGCTGATTTAGACAGTGAGCATGTGGGTGTGGACTTTTTGTTGCATATTTGTACAGCACCTGGTCTTTTTAACTAGTTGATATATAGTGCCTTTTGTTGCTTACTTTATGGAACTTTTTCTGCACGTTTGACTCTAAGTATCAAAGTGTTAGACAGACAATGACAAGAAAGAACTGCCTCAGATCCTGCTTTAGTTGGAGAAACGATTTACTACAAAGTTCCTAATCTGGAGGTCACAGAAAGCATTTCAGCTTGTGACTAATTTTTAAGTACAGTACTTCTTTAGCTGAAGAGGTGGATTCAGACCTTTATTCCTTCATGACTCTTGATGCTCACCCATGTACCACCATGCTTACACAGGGCATGTTTATGGTCTGTTTCAGCTAAGTTACCAAGGTGGTGAACCAAACACCAATCTGATTAGCTGCACAGTAAATTAAAATGTTCCTTTTGAAATCAATTCATGTTATAGTTACTGTTATAGTTGTTATAGACACATTTCACTCCTGCAGCGGGTGTTTTGCCTGTCAGAGTATCCAGGCAATAGGGTTTCTAGATTAAGCTAAATTTTAGAGGCTTTTGCAGTCTTTATTCAGCTACACTGTACTTTAACCAGTTTAAGGTGACTTCCAACTCTGTGGCAGTAGATGTTAAAAACAGTTCCAGAGCAGAATGCCTTAAAAGTGTATATTCTACCTTTCTCTTTCTAAGTTCTTCCTCACTTCTTTTCCATCCATAGAAATACTATGGTCTGGATTCAAAGTTTGGCGACATCGAGCAGTGGATGGTAGGCTTGGTCTAAAAATCTAGTGTTGTCTAAAAGACTAAATGCTATAGCATAGTTGTTCTCTGTACCTTAGTATTGTAGAACTGCATTCCTGCTGTACATACTAGCATGTTGATGGCAAAATGCTAATTACTCTGTAAACCACCAAGATTCTATTCTAGGCTCAACAGGATGCTGTATAAGTATAATTGCTATTGCTTATGTCCTGCAAGATTTCTGTAAAATAGCATCCCCAAAGGGATGCCTAATTATTGGAGTACAGTGTATAGTACTCAGTATTTTCAGATGGTATGTGTGATTTAGTGGTCACGAGGCTGGGGGAGGCTGCTGCAGAATATCGGCTCCCAATTATGCCTCCTTGACAGAGGCTGGACTTGATAGTCCAAAGGGTCCCTTCTTGCTCTGTGGTTATAACATTATTAGAACTGCTTGCTAGCCCTGTGATTTAAGTATACCGTATATGCTCGAGTATAAGCCGAGTTTTTTAGCCCCAAAAATGAGCCCCCAAAAGGGGACTCGGCTTATACTGGGGTTAGTGACCACGAGGGCCCCGAGACTGCACCAGATTGAGATGTGCCAGCAATTTAATTAATTTTACCATATTTTCATTTATATGTATTATTGAAAATCACTAGTAGCATTTCCTACCCTAGGCTTATACTCGGGTCAATCTATTTTCCTGGGTTTTCAGGTCAAAATTGGGTACCTCAGCTTGTTTTTATGTTGGCTTATACTCGAGTATATACGGTAGTTGAGAGTTTGAATCTCTATTGTGCCTCCTTGACAGGGGATGAACGTGATGATTCATAGGGTCCCTTCAACCTCTTCATTTTAAAATGATGTTATTTATTATTAATATCTGTCAATAGATTGGCAGTTGAAGACTGGTATAAAATTAACAGTTCAAGACCTAACAAAGGATGTAAGAATTGTAGTCTCTCTCTCTTGCAACGTTTCATCTTCTTTTTTCCTCATGCCTTGGTAGGAAGACAGTGAGCGTTACACCCGTAAATCCAGGAGAAATGCTTCGGTTAGTATTGTTTGTGCTTTATGGTAAAACGTTTGCATTTAAAAGTACAGTATTGAATAAAAAACAGTGAATTGCTTTTCTCTTTTCTTGGTCAGTGATATTGGAGCCCCTCAAATTTACTAGAAACACGATCCCATACCTTAAATTAAGAACCTCAGAAGGAGAATGGTATCATCCATTCCTCTTTCTTCTGCGGAAAGATTTCCACTAATATTAACTAAGGTCTACTAGTCTCTAGTTTGTAATTTCAGACCCACCCATATAAATTCAACTTGCTTCACTATAAGATTTATAGTGGGTTGTAGCGGTACAAAATAAAGGGCATATGATCACACAGCATTCTTCCAGCCATGGCAAAAGGTGGTGTCTGCAGCATGATTAGCAGCCACAACATTGCCAGAAGCCACAAGTAAGTATGAGTTCTGCCTTCTTAATGTAAAGGTTGGGGGTGGGTGGGTAAATTTAAACAAACTGATAAGCTAGTAACGTGTTGAATTTTTTTATTGGCTTATTTTGAATCTGGTACAGTATTTGCTTTTTTTGAGTTTCCATGTTAACATATGCTGCAAACTCAGGAGTGAAGTTTTATGGTCAGTTGATCTTAAAACTTCTCCATGGATTATATCTAATTTAAGACATAATATGCAACATCTTTGTCTTTTAAGATTATCTCTGGTGTTGTCTTCACTTGCTTCTCCATAGGCTTCGGATGAAGATGACCGCATGTCAGTGGGTAGCCGTGGAAGCCTCAGGGTTAGTAAAGTGACTAAGCATATACCGTTGGTTCTGTTTACCAAAATCATCCGTCCCTCTTTTCTTAGGTGAGGCAATCCTGCTGTCTCATTAGTGGTTTCATTGCTTCCTCCATATTGCTGGAGTTTTTTGTCTGTCTGAGCTATGCATGAGAGCCAGTGCTTTTAATTTGGGCAGATAGTGGACTGTAATATTTCAGTATGGTTTTGTATGTGCAACCTCTCCTATGTTGCAGCCATTAGCCTTTTCTTCCTTTTTGTGTGGTAAATAGTTTTGTATAGCCCGTTATATAATGATTAAAGAACTTGCTTCAAACCGCTAACCAATTCAAAATGTATCTGCTTGATATTAAGTTATCCAAAACACACACATCCTTTCATTAAATATTGACTGAAAATCTGTTGCTCAGTTTTGCTTATACAGTAAGAATTCAATGAATGGTAGTGGTAGATTCTCTCTGATTAAAGACCTCCTTTTGCAATTTCAGAGTGTGCATAGTTTAAACACAATGCATTGAAGTTGCATGTACACTAAAGTTGCAGAAGGAAGCCTATGATGTCATTCATGTTATGCAGGCAGACTTAATCCAATAGGATTATGGCAAGTTTGTATCTTTTGGGGCAGTTTACTTTTTTATTTTAGCCTGGAACTCTCATATAGCAAAATAACAACAAAATTTCGATATTTGTTTTGTTTTTACCTGCAAGAAAATCTAACTTATTTGGTTTCTTATTAGATTAGATAAGCGATGTACATTAGTACCCCGGATAACATTATGACTTGGTTCCACAAGTCCCGTCGTTATCCGGTTTTTAACATTGTGCGATACATTGATCACACATTGTTAAAAAAAGCCCTGTTTCCCTGGAGGCTGCAGCAAGCCAGAACGTCGGGATTTGAATCCTGACATTTTGGCTTGCTGCAGCCTCCAGGGAGGTGGGGGAACTTTGGAAACAGCTTGGATAGGGTCTCCCCACCTCCCTGGACCCAGCCGGGGGGGGGGGGGGTTAGAGACCCCAAAATTGGTAAAAAAAAAAAAGTCCGGTTTTTTTACCAATTTTGGGGTCTCTAACCCCCCCCCCCAGCTGGGTCCAGGGAGGTGTGGAGACCCGATCCAAGCTGTTTCTGTGCTTCCCCGACGTCCTCAGCCAGTGCAGCAAGCCAGAATGTCGGGATTCGAACTCTGACATTCTGGCTTGCTGCACTGGCTGAGGACGTCGGGGAAGCTCAGAAACAGCTTGGATCGGGTCTCCACACCTCCCTGGACCTGGCGGGGGGGCAGAGACCCCAAAATTGGTAAAAAAAAGGACGTTTTTAAAACCAATTTTGGGGTCTCTGACCCCCTCCCACCGGGTCCAGGGAGGTGGGGAGACCCGATCCAAGCTGTTTCCAAAGTTCCCCCACCTCCCTGGAGGCTGCAGCAAGCCAAAATGTCAGGATTCGAATCCCAACATTCTGGCTTGCTCCAGCCTCAAAGAGGGTGGGGGAACTTCAAAAATAGCGTGCATCGGCTCTAGGGAGGTCGGGAGACCCGATGCAGCTAATTTTGAAGTTCCCCCACCCTCTTTGAGGCTGCAGCAAGCCAGAATGTCGGGATTCGAACCCTGACATTCTGGCTTGCTGCTCTGGCTGAGGACGTCGGGGAAGCCCAGAAACAGCTTGAATCGGGTCTCCACACCTCCCTGGACCCGGCAGGGGGGGTCAGAGACTCCAAAATTGGTAAAAAAAAAAAACAGACTTTTTTTTACCAATTTTGGGGTCTCTACCCCCCCCCCCGGCCGGGTCTAAGGAGAATCCCGACATTCTGGCTTGCTGCACTGGCTGAGGACGTCGGGGAAGCCCAAAAACAGCTTGGATCGGGTCCCCTGCCTGCTCCAGAGAGATCAGAGAACCCGATCTACAGCTGCAGGGTGGCTGGGGAAGCTGACGGGGACTCCCTGTCGGCTTCCCTTGCCACCCGCCCTTGCCTCCGTAGCTGCAGGGTGGCTGGGAAGCTGAATGGAGAACCCCGTTCAGCTTTCCAGCCACCCTGCTGCTAAGAACGACTGTATCGGATGACGTTAAAAATCGCGTTATTCGATACAAGCTTTTCCCGAAAATCTTGTCACATTATGCGGTTTTCACGCTATACGGTACTCGCGTTATCCGGGGTATTACTGTACTGTATTTCTTACCCAGAAGCCCTCTACCTGCAGTATTGAAATATTTTGAAATTTCATTACAGTGAATTTCCGCTTCATGCAGTCTACGAGATGGGAAGAAATCATACACATACTGTAGTGTGTAACTAACTACTATTACAGCTACCATTGAGTGGAATCCTGGTTTTTGGGAATTACTAGATGGGATCAGATGTTCTTAGGCTAGGACTGTTTGTGGTATATTTAAAATTCTGTTCTGTTTTACTAGGCTTTTAGCTGAGGTAGAAACAGCTCAGATCTTTGCAACATAAAACTGCAACCTCATTTCATATAATAATTGTATCAATTACAAAATCCCTTCTCTACGGTAAGTGACAGTCTCTTGGCTGTGTCTGTCTCCAGAGGAGGTCTGCCCTATTGCCTGGGCAGACTGCATACTTTGTCAGAGAAAGAGAACTGGATCCTGTGGCTCAGGGCCAAACTGATACTGTAATGGTTGGGGTTTTTTTTTAACCCAGTGGGTGAAGCCAGAGATGCAGTTTCACTTGAATAGAACCAGAATATTGGGAGAGTCTCTTTCATCGTGATGTGACTTTTTTTTAAACTTTGTTCTCATAGACTTTGTCTCTTCTGTGCCCCAATAGAGTGATTTGTCAATACCATATCACACCAGTCCTGGCTAGTCTGCATTGGTTGCCCATGGTGCTCCATGCCAGATTCAAGGTGTTGCCCTATAAAGCCTTGAATGATTTGGGACCATACTTTCTTAGGGGGAGCACATCTTCCTCAAGAATCATACATGAGGCATCCAGGCATGTAAATTCTGAGTGGTCACACCTAAAGAGGCAAAAAAACCAATAACCACATTGAGAACTTTCTTTGCCACAGACTTGGAATGAATTATCAATGGAGATTAGAACTGCTCCTACTTTATTAACGTTCTGTAAGTCACTAAAGACTTACCTGTGTCCACAAGCATTTCAAGGCTTATAAAAATCAGGAGAAGTGCTTAGTGTTGATCTGGATTATTATTATTATTATTATTATTATTATTATTATTATTATTATTATTATTATTATTATTATTATTATTAACCACTTACTGCTGCTGATAGTGTTTACTATGAATATTGTTATGGTTTTAAGATTTTCTGATGCCATCTGGTTTTGTTTCTTGTGTTTTTATTGGTTATTTCTGGATGATTTCATTTTGCTTTTTTATTCGTATTTTATGACGTGTATTTCTTTTATATTGTAAGCCACCCTGAGTGGAGCTTGTATCAAAAGGGCAGGGTTCAAATGAATGAATGAATGAATGAATTTGGAGATATTTGATTCATGATTAAAGTAGTCATTAAGCAGATCTCTCAACAAAAACAGTATAAGAACTCTTATTCTGCATTGATAATGTGCACTAGGACTATATGAAACTTTATTTGTCTTCAAGATATTGCACACAGCAAAGGTCGCTGTGAGATGCATGATGTTGTCAACTCTTAGTATAAAGAGAGTAGGGGAGCCAGGGCAATCACTGTTAAGGATGATACCATAACACAAGCAAATGCACAATTTGTTCTAACAAATACAAGATCAAGTCAGTGTGCATGTGGTCCACTTCTGGTTAGGATACAGTAATTCATCTTTGTTGCTGGTTCAAAAAGCAGAATATTGTACAACTGCTAGATTACACACGCATATCCGGCAGTATGTAAGGCAGTTTTAAGACTTCATTTTCCATGTGATGGATCTGGCTTTGAGAAGGTCCCTCCTCTCAGGAGGAATGTGCAAAGTACTTGGGCAGGTTTTATGGAAGCAAAACAAGGTTTGTTAATCTCACATAATGCAGTGTCAGCCTTGCACCATGCAGCCTTTGCAAAACTTCCTCATAGCTGAATGAGTGTTGCAACAGAGATGAAAATGTTGCAGTGCTAATTTATACTGTATTGGTAACCTGAATGGATTTCCCCCCTTTCTTGGAATCCCTCTTGAGAAAGGAGTACAGTATATTAAGGGTGGGTAGGGGTAAACCCACACTAAATTCACAGGACCAAATAACAGTTACTTACTGGCACACTATAAATAGGCACCTGTTGCCTGTTGTGAGACTTGAGGTACAGTAATACCCTGGATAACGTTATGACTTGGTTCCACAAGTCATGATGTTATCCGATTTTTAGCGTTGTCCGATGCATGCATTGAACAACGCTAAAAATAAAAGGCCTGACTTCAGGGACAAACCGCTTTAAAGGCAAGCAGGGAAAGAAAGAGACCCAATTGGGTCTCTTTTCCTCCCTGCCTTTAAAGCCACCCCCCAGCCTCAGCGGTCTCTGCGACTGCAGTAGGGTCGGGGAAAGGCACGTCTTTCCCCCGACCCACCCTACTGCAGCCGCAGAGACTGCTTGTGTCTCTTTTCCCCTCCCTGTAGTTTAAATACAGGGAGGGAAAGAGACACAAGCAGTCTCTGCGACTGCAGTAGGGTTGGGGGGAAAGGCGCGTGCTTTTTCCTGACCTTACTGCAGTCGCAGAGACCGCTGCAGGTGGGGGAGTGGATTGGGTAGTTCTACCCAAACCACCCCATACCCGCAGACCATTGCCTCGAATAACGCTAAGAATCATTATCCAGAATCGTTATCCGATGTAAGTTTTCCCCAAAAACCTTGGATCGTTATCCGATTCTAGTGTTATCCGAAGCAATCGTTATCTGGGGTATTACTGTACTTCTGTTTTGGGGGTGGAGCATCAATCAAAATATGCTGCAAAGCTTATTTTTCCCATTAAAGTATGTTTTAATTTTAAAAAGATGAAAGAAGTGGGAGAAAAAGATAAAGTTACAAATAGCTCACAATATCTGGATCCCTTGCAAAATTCTTTGAATAAGACAGGACAGCTGTACGAAAAAAAACTCATTCATAAACACCTTCATAGACACATGTTCTGGATAGGAGAGTTAATTGTTTTAACTACAAAGGCAAGTTAGGTGATAGGTTACTTCCCCATTTCTATCTCTACAATAAAGTCTTCAAATCTTTTAAAATTTGGGGTAAGTGAGATAAGTTGACCCATTTTACAAGTTTTTCACAAGACAGTCTTGGCTGTTCTGGTAGTAGATTACATCTTTTTCATAGCATGGCTTTCATGAGACATGGAAGACTGAATGGATCTCAGTCAGTCAGAATAACAACAAGTCTTGAAGTTCAGGTGATGGACCATGACTATGAACAAGAGCCGGAAAAGGAAGTTGCGTTGTGGAGTACACTTAATTTAGGAGAAAAATAAATAACTAGATTTATATACATTAATCATGTTATCTTTCTGACTAATATTTGGAAATATATTGATGAAATCATGAATGCAAAATAGTCTTTCCTGAAAATTATTCTTGATCTACAATTTAATTACTTTTCATTAAGTAGGTATAGTAAGAGAAAATATCTCTGACAAATAATTTCAGACGGCTGCAGGGCTGAAGATGGGCTGCTTTCTATTTAATCCAGGAGTTCCCGACCTACGGCCCATGGGCCAGATGCAGCCCACGGAGCCATTTCATGTGATCCCCCACCCCCTCTGTCACACCCATAAGTGCCATGTGTAGTTCTTTTTTAATGTACAGGGTGGCCCATAAGTCCCTACCCATACATATACACTGGATATGTAAGTATATAGATGGGTAGGGACTTACAGCCCCCCCCCCCAAGCATTTGAAAGCTTTTTGCATTAAAAAAGGAACTATACATGGTACAGCTTCTGGCAGCGCCAGCACCAGGAGTGAGGGCAGCAGGCCAGATGAAATGGTGCCCCAGTGTGTTTTATTGTGATGTTTTTTAAATTGCTTGTAAACTGCCCAGAGTCACTTAGGTGAGAAGGGCGGTGTAGAAATATGAATGAATGAATGTTGGGCTCCTGGTCTTGTCTCACCCAACCCCTCCCCTCTGGGACCACGGCCCCACAAGGAAGGACTAGAAAGCCCTACTCATACTTCATGCAGGCAATTCATCTCAGGCTGAAACATCCTTTGAGGGTTGGCATCTCCCTCCTTCCAGGGAGAAACAAAATGGCCACCTCTTAGAAACTGTTGGGGCAAAATTATCACCTCAAAATGGCCACCCCTGTCGTGTAAACAGGGCGAAATGGCCATCTGGCCCCTCAGCTATCTGGGAGAGCGTGATCCGCCCCCCGGCTTGAAAAGGTTCAGAACCCCTGATTTAATCTATTCAGGGCTGAAATATTCCTTGCAGTTTGCGGAGTTTGGTGGTTTACCACCCATTCATTTTTTCTTTTTCTTTTCTGGGTTTTTTTTTTTTTGGTCTCCATTTAGTTCAGAGGTCGGCAGCCTACGGCCCGCAGGCTGAATCAGGCCCACAGCACCAAATCATCAGGCCTTCGCTCCAACCACTGCTGCTGCTGCCAGAAGCAACCATGGCTTCATTTATGGCAGCTGAGGATGCATTTACAGCAGCTGTGTTTACGACGGCATTTATGGCGGCGGGGGGGATGGACTACCAGTCTGGCCCACTTAACTATCTAAGGGAGTGTAACTTTAAAAGGTTGCCAATCCCTGATTTATTTACTCAGGTAGCAACAGGATATTTTCACACGTTATGCCAGTACTTTTTTTCTGTGAAAGACTGCTAATGGATGTAAGCAGTGATGGGATGTAACAGGTTCACACCAGTTCTCCAGAACCGATAGTAACTTTCCTCAGTGTCCCAGAGAACCGGTAGCAGCTTTTGGGGGGAACCACCTTCGGGGCTTACCTATTCACTGGTTCCCCTACTGCGCATGCGCACCAAGCACTTGGTGTGCATGCACGCCTACAGTGCTTGGCGCGTATGCACAGCCTCCTTGCTGTCCTCCCAAGTGGGGAGGAGGAAGAGAAGCTGCTGGCGTGAAGCTCCCTATAGCCTGCTCCCCAGGGTAAGTGACTCACCTTTGGATGTGGTGTGTCTGTGTGTATTTTAATGTGTATTTAATACCTTTACCTATATTGAAGTAATACCACAGTTCCTAAAAAGGCATGGGTGGGTGGGTGACTTCAGAGGTGTGTGTGTGTGTGTGCTTATTATTTTTTATATATATTTTCTTTGGCCCCACCCATAACGTCATGGCGTCATGATGTTGGCTCTGCCCACGATGTCATGGCATCATGAAGTTAGCTCCGCCCACACTGTGATGACATCACAGTGGGGTAGTAAAAAATTTGACATCCCACCACTGGATGTAAGCAAGGAGTCTTTGCAGAGAAATCTTAATTAAAGAAAGGCACGTGTGTTTTCTAGGAGAAAGTAGTACAACATGTCTTTTACGACTTCTCACCTCATGGCTTTATTGCTGTTGCTGTTCTTATTGACTGAGATCCATTCAGTCTTTACTGTATTGCCTCATATAAGCCTCCTGGAAAAAGATGTGTGATTATTCTTGAAGTTAATATTAATTATAACTTTTGTAATTTTTTTGCCTCTCTGCATTGTGCATGGGTGTGTCAGACTCAGCTCAATATTCTGGTTTAGCCCACTCATTTAAAGCAGTGTTTTAATAGTAGAGGCAAATCTTTCTCCTTACCAGTCTGGTTCTGTCTCGTAGCTAGAGCCATAGGAATGAATCAATACCTGAAAAAGGAAAGACTTTTAAAGAGGGAAGTTGGTAAGTTGATCCTTAGATAGTTGAACTACTGGCAGAATTGTTTTAGCATTGATAGAAGTATATTTTAATAGGCAACAAATAAATATTGCTTGTTTTCTGTTTTGTTGCATGTTTTGTCAAAATAATACCTTGAAATTAACTAGTCATTTGTAGAGGATAAGGGCAATAATATATATCATGGGTATCTCCTGTGCTCAAAACTGTAGTCTTATTAAGATTCTTTAAACTAGGAAAAGCATTCAGAATATGGGTATCTTTATTAAAACAGTAGATACTGTTTAAAGAAAATAATAGTTATTCACAAGAGTGGGGTTTTGTAGTTTTTCTTCTACACAGTATCACTATTTGTTGCTCAATATAAGTTTAGTGATGGCTCAAAGACATTTCTACAAGGGACCTTGCGGAGGCTGGATTAATATTTTGGAATAGGTACACATCACTTATGTTTAACATTTGAACAAAATAGTGCTTGAAATGACACTTCTAATTCTGTTGTTTGTATCCAATAACTAGTGTGCTCTCTTGACTCCGGATTTGGATATATAATAAATAACATTTCCCGCTTTGTTTTTAAAACTCTCTTTATATTTATGCAGGCTTCCTGCAACTCTGATCTTAGTCTTCACTGCAGTGGTTTTCCTTCCAAATCCCAGCCTTCTTCTCAAAATGGAAATCGGGTCTGTCAGTTTTTCTCCCTGCTGTTTTGTTTTGGAACTATTCTAGTTCTTCCTGGGCAGTGCAACCTCAGCTGTGAATATTAAGAGGCATAAGTAGATTAGTTACTCCCTGTATTTTTAATTAATTTCCAAGTATTTGTAGTTTAGTGGTGTATTAGCTTTTTAATAAATATTTCCACTTGCTTTCAAGAAGAGTGAAATAGAATTATGGCTTTCAGACAGCTGCTTAAACCTTTGGCTCACATTTGAATTTTACAAATTTATTCTTTTATTTTGCTCATCAGTGTTTCCTTAATTCTGAAAATGTCTTAAGGAAGAAGTATTTGATGACTAAATTTATATGGCTGATCCATATTTTGTTAGCAGATGGCAGATTGTATCTTGATTCTCAACTGTACTGTATAAAAATCAAATATTTCTGGCAGTGGTGCGGAGAATCATTGATCTAAAAGCCTTGCAATTTTCACTGTGGTTGAATATTCCATGTTTGCATGGAGAATTAATATATCACAGTCTTGGTGAGAGTTTTGTCTGTACAAGTTTTTCTTCTCTTTAGATGTTGAGTTTCCCCTGCAGTGTTCTTGTGTTCCTTCAATAATGCCTACATAATTGCCTTCTGCAAACGTATGGTACTAACTAGAATGTTTCCCCTAATTTCTCACCTAGTTCCTATTGCATTCTGTTTCTCTCACTGGATTCATCCATGTGCATTCTGCATAGCTCTGTTGTTGACAACACTTCAGCAATAACATACATTTGCACTACTTGCGACTCTTTCCTTGTTTATGAAGTTGCTTCCTGACATGTCATCATGTTGTCCTGCTTTGGAATGTTGTTCAAGCCACTTCTTTTGCCAGGAACATGGTTGTGACTGAAGCAGGAATGATTGACGCTCCATTTCTGTTTCTGTACCTAGAGGTTTTGAAATCCTGTGCTTAATGGCTGCAGTTTAGTAGTCTTGCTTCGCTTGTGCAATGGTGTCCTTCCAGCTGTTAGGAAATATACAGAAGAGTGCTGTCATTGCCCTTTGCCTCTGTACTCGAATTTTCAGTCGGACTTGGGTAACATCTTAAATGATGTTAATTTTTGCCAATGCATATGCACTGCTGTAATCTGTATCCCATCTAATCTGTACAGTAAACCTATATTTAAGTTTTCCTTTCCTCTTTGTTTTCTAAATATATTTTTAAAGTTTATGTTCCTCTTCCCTGCCCCCTTTGCTATACAGTGATGGTGTTCCTGCCAGAAGCGACAGGGTTGGTTTTCGCTCTCTTTAGCATCATGTGCCAAATCTGTTTCACCTATGACATGTGTCACCCATGTTCTGTCATGTTTCAAGATTATCCTGTTGGGCCAGTTTCATTTCACTTACTGTAGCATTTCGTTTGTGATCTTCATAGATGGAATGCACATTTGCCTTTGGTATTTCTGTCAGCATTCCTCTGCTAGCTCCACCTTTCCCTCCCACTAGAAATCCTGCAGTTGTTGCTCATGGAAATGTAACAGTGCTGCAGACTAGTACTCGTTGGAATTGCTGAACTATATGTTATACCACCCTAATGGCAGAAAGTGAGGAGAACCTAAAGAAGCTCCTGATTAGGTTGAAAGAAGAAAGTGCAAAAGCTGGCTTGAGACTCAACATAAAGAAATCCAAGATCATGGCAACAGGCCCTATCAGTCCCTGGAAAATAGATGGGGAAGAAGTAGAAGCAGTGACAGATATTACTTTTTAGGATCAAAGCTCACTGCAGATGGTGATTGCAGCCATGAAATAAAAAGGCGACTGATTCTTGGGAGGCAAGCGATGAGAAACCTGGGGAGCATAGTGAAAAGTAGAGACATCACATTGCAAACAAAAATTCGCATAGTCAAAGCAAGAGCTGGACCATAAGGAAAGCTGAGCGCAGAAGAATAGATGCCTTTGAGATGTGGTGTCAGAGGAGAGTTTTGAGAGTCCCCTGGACAGCGAGGAGAACAAATAGGTCAATCTTAGAAGAAATCAACCTTGACTGCTCCTTAGAAGGTCAAATAGTAAAGATGAAGCTAAAGTACTTTGGACATCAAATGAGAAAAGAGGATTCGCTTGAGAAAGCCTTGATGCTGGGAAGGGTGGAGGGCAAAAGAAGAATGGGCAGCCAAAAATGAGATGGCTAGATGGTATTGTGGACGCAGTGGGCACAGAGCTGAGCGAGTTGAGGGGGATGGTGGAGGACAGAAGTGCCTGGCGGACAATGGTCTATGGGGTCGCAAAGGGTCTGAATCGACTGTGCGACTGAACAACAAATGTTATAGTGATTTTTTAAAAAAATACATCAGAGCTTTCTTTGAAATATCACCTGGCTTTTAATTCTTTGGTTTCACAGAACATGTTCATATAAACTGGAGGGGGGGGGAGAGGGAGGAGGAAAAACACTGTCTGTTTGGCGTTCTGAATATTCATGGTTGATGTACAAAAGCTTTGCCTATGGCTTCAGTGTCAAATGTATACACTAATAATAGGAAACTAGCATGTATCTGTGTGATGTAATACATTACTCACTAGGTGGTAATACAATTTGTAAAATTATAATACAACTGTGTGCATATTTTTCTTCTTCAAATTGGGACAGCCAAGAGCATATTTTTCCTTGAGCTTAGTGCTATACATGTCAACTCAGAAATAAATCTTATTTGGTTCAGTGGAGCATAGTCCCAGGTAAGTGTGGGTAGGATGTCAGCCTCCACCCCAACCTCACCCCAGAGAAGTGCAGCATTTCTTGTATAAGAGGTCCTGTGTTCAAAGCAGTGAACAAACCCAAATGTTTCCAAGTTGTATTTCACATAATTCCCAGATCAAATTGGGGGAGGGGGGAAGAGTCCTGAAAACAAACCTGCAACCCAATTTATAGCCCCCCCTTGCTTGAAAGCCAGTAGTATCCAGCTCTAGGGTACAGTGCTCATCTCTGTTTATAGCTAGCACTGTCTGCATTTGCAGCCATTTCCATGGACATGTAAGCAGGAATGCTGTTTACTTTCCCATCAAAGTGGTATCTATTTATCTACTTACAATTTCTTGCTTTCAAACGTCTAGGTTGGAAGGAGCTGGGACAGAGATGGACGATCACTCTGTCATGTAGTACTCGGGTCTTGAACTGCTGGCCTGCCGACCTTCCATTCAGCATCTTAATCACTTTGAGCCACCGCAGTCTCTTTTTCAATTTATACAAGAGAGGATTTACACTCCATAGTGTTACACTTACTGGTAGTCTCCCCATGCATTGTCAGCCAATGCATTGCATTTGTCCTTTGCATCTCCTAATACTCTCAGGTGCCAGTAGGTAGAGAACAATACAATTCACAGAATTATTGTCAGGAAATCAGCAAACCATGGAGTTAGGATGGTAGTAGTAAGCCAGTAGTAATTTGTTAGTCAAAATCTGGTTGCTTATTATAATGAATCATGTCAAATTCATGTAAGAATTGCCTCCCAATAGAAATTTGGTGAGTCATATCTTCTGTAATTTTCTATTCAAATGATGCTACTCTAACTACAACTTACTTTAGCATATTACATCACAGCTAGAGTAGGTCCATTTGAATCAGTGAAACTTAACACAGGAATTAAATCATCATTGGGTCAGTGGGCCTACTCTAGTGTGATTTACTACAATTAGCAGCCGAATTTGGGCTAATAACTTGTGTTCAGAACAGAAATTATAACCCCCAGATTACATACGGTTCTCTAAAAATGTTATTCTGCTGGCTTTGTATGAAGCAGATGGAGGTCAGCACATTAACTAGTGTTTTTGTCTACTAAATGAAATGAATATGTAAATATACTTTCCTGGCCATTATATTATGTTGCTTTGCTCCAGCGGAGACGCATTGTGAACAGAAATGGGAAGGAAGTGTTGGTAGCACCCCTTTTTCTCTGGAACCCTGCCATCTTCCCCTAGATCTTCTTCATGGCAATTCTTCAGCAATTTTTTTTAAGCATATGGGTTTTTTAAACAGTAAGTGTGTAACAACTGCAGTTAGCAAGTGTTGTCTCTGAAGAGGTTCTCACTTGTGCTCCTTAAAAGAAGGATATCTTAAGAGCAAATAAAACAGAACAGGAGGGGGGGAAGGCACTCATTCTTGGCTAGTAGGTGATATTTGTTATATTCAAACTGTTTTGCCGCAGTGAAGTGCTATTTAGACTACTGTTCTTATTCTACACAGATGGGGGACCATCATGAGTTTGCTGGTATCCTCGAACCAGCAAACTGTGGTTTGAGCAAGGGCTCCAAACTAGGTTAAAGTGGATTAAGGAATTGCTCCAAACATAGTTTGTCTCAACCAGTTTATTTGAAATACAGGTTATGGCTAGGCAACCCTCCTTATCCCACCACCACATTCTCCTCAGTGTAGCGTATCTGCAGCAGTTATTGTCATTTTAGTAATGCAATTGTGTTTCATATATGGGTGTCCAAAAGTTGTTTCAGTGCTGCAATGCAGAATATTCATTTCTTGTAACAATTTCTGTCAATTAGAAAAAAATGAAAATATAAATTTTCGAATGTTTGTGCTTTAACTAATCATTTAAAATAGGAGAATGTTGACCTAATCTCTCATTTTCTTACTTAGCATTTTTTTTCCATGCCTAGTCATGGGTATCTGTCCAATTTACGACAACATGGTTAAGTGGCTTCCAGCTGACTTATTTCATCCTTAGGCATCTGTGAGAAGCTTCCACTTACTACCAGATTGTACTGAATTAGTTTTTTTAAATAGCTGAACAATCAATTATTACTCCTCTGGCCAAGTTAAGATCAGTGGAAAATTTTTAAACAGTTTTTATTAGGGAGTCAAGTAGGCAAAATACTAATCTTCTTAACTGTAATTTTAAAAATAAATGTGCTCTTTCATAGTTGGCCAAGTGTAAAATTTAGAAGATTAACTATAAGGCTGAAGCAAAATCAGAGTTTACAGAATACTGGAGAAAAGTTAGGTTCATGTGTGCTGATGGAGAGTTGTCAAATTCAGATACACATTTTGATAAGGAGGAGCTTCAAGTAACAACTCAGCCTTTTAGTTTTACACGTTTGTCCTTCCTCTTCAGCACATAACTTGTGTTGACTTTTGGATAGATCTGTATGACTCAGGCCCAGTTTTTACCTTGCTGCAAGTTCATACTGGGTTTTATTAATTTCAGCATTCTATTTTGGGACTTATGTCCTTATTGTGAAAAGCAGTTGATCATCCTCCTACAGCAGTGGTGCCCAAATTAAGGCCTGGGGCCGGATGCGGCCCCCAACGCCAATTCATCCAGCCCACAAAGTCGCTCCTGGAAGCAGAAGTAAAACGTGCCCGTACGGGCGCATTTTACTTCTGCTTCCAGGAGCAACAAGGGCTTCATGGGCCAGATGAATTGGCATCAGGGGCCGTACCCGGGCCTTAGTGACTGGTTCCTTGAACCACATGATCGGCCCATGGTCCAAAAAGTTTGGGCACCCTGTCCTACAGCAACAAATCTTGGTACCCATATTTCCCGGCGTATAAGACGACTGGCCGTATAAGACGACCCCCCAACATTTCCACTCAAAATATAGAGTTTGTTATATACTCGCCATATAAGACTACCCCCTCTTCCGCACACCTTCCACACACCAAATAAAACATAAAAGAACATCAGATTTGATTTCAACATCTCCTTGTGGCCGGCACTAGTGCGCAAGTGTGCATGTGCGAGCTCTGCGTAGACAAGGGGCGGGGCAGAGTGCCGCTGCTTCCCACCGAGCAGAACAGGCCAGTCATGCCGAAAAGGCTGGCACCCCTGTCTCGCTGCTGATGCTCGGCGCAGCCATGCTGGATACCGCGCGATACTGGATGGTATGTAGAATGAGGTGGGTGGGCATCGGGAGGCCACTATGGGCACCAGGTGAGCATCGGGAGGCCACTATGGGCAGCTATGTCTATCCCAACTGAAGTGCACCCGGCGTATAAGATGACCCCCCCCCCTTTGGAGGCATGTTTTTCAGGGGAAAAAAGTAGTCTTATAGCCAGCAAATACTGTAAATACCTTAGGTGTTTACCAGTACAGTGGTGCCTCGGTTTACGAATTTAATGCGTTCTTCGGGACATTTTGTATTGTGAAAAATTTGTTCAATGAATTGTGCTACCCACAGACTCCAACATGCATGGGAGCAGCGCTCTAAAACAATGTATCCTGGGAAAACTTGCTTTGTATTGCAAAAATATAATAATCGTAAACCAAGGCATTATTTTCCAATGGATTTTCAGTCGTAAACTGAAAATTATGTTAATCGAGGCATTTGTAAACTGAGGTACCACTGTACATCCTATTGCAAGGATTTTGCAAGAATAGAGTGATAAACTCTTATTACTGTCGTGAGTCTTTTGGAAAAAAGGAAAAGGCCATGGGGCAAGTAGATCCAAGAAATAAACACATCAGAAAAATATCATATAATTAATTACTCATGAAAGTACCACATCAGAGTAAATACTTTTCAGATGCGTAATCTGTCAAAGGAGCTCCTTTATTCAGTTGCAAAGTAGCAAGCAACCAAATTTGCAAGTCTGTGGTTTAGATTTATCATTAGCCCTGACTTATTGCATGCTATTTGGAAAATGTTTTTGCAATTACAGTTTCAGGAACAGTTTGAGATCGTGAGTTGGAAAAGAATGACATAAGCCCAGGAGTTTTATGTGTGTTATGTGAGATTTTCCATGTAGATCGTGTAGTCCTGGATGTGATGGAAAAATTGAGCAAACAAAAAGCGGATACAATTGGCACATCCACCTAAAAGCTAATACTGTACAGTGGAATCTCATACAATTGCCCCATATAGCAATGAAATTGCATAACAATTAGATTTTTTTTGGGGGGGGGAATGGCATCCCGCATAACAAATTTCCCCATCGAAAAAACCGTGCAACAATTTTTTCAGTGGGAAAAACCACTTAGCGAAAAAAATCGTTGTACAATGCATCCCATTTAGAGAAAATTGTTATACGATGCATGCATCGTATAGCAATTGTTTTGTACAATGAGCCCCGAGGAACAGATTAAAATCGTTTTATGAGGTACCACTGTATGTGAAAATTTTGCTATTTGGTTAAGAATTGTTGCTGTATTTGTAGAACCTCATACTGAAACATTGTAAATTTATTAATCTTTACAGTGCTATTGTATTTTGCTATTTTCCTCCTCCTGTTTACTTTTCTCAAAATGGAAAAGGTTTGATAATATTGACACACAGTCTTTTAAGGGTAAACTTAATGTTGGCTTTGGGGATTCTCAAATATATCTCCTAGTAAAACATTCCATTGACTATAATGATTAGAGTCTGATCTGAATTCTGATATAAAGGATATGTCTCAATTGCTACCTGCCTCTTAACTGTATAGCCATTGTCTTATAGAACTTGGTACCTGATGAACAACTGTCCTGAATTTAACTGAACCTGTTACCTGCATTTCTTTTTGACTTTGAAGCATCTATTCAAATTTCCTGCAGTTCCTAACACACCAGAAATGCTAGCATTCTGTCTGTCCTGTCCTGTTCTAATGCTTCCTTTCCTCTCCTCCTCTCTGTTTGATGAATTCTTTGGGGTAAACGTGGGCAGCCTTCGGAATACAGTTTCTACCTCGGTTCGGGATCTCGTGCTTCTTCTAGAGCTAGTTCTGCTCGTGCAAGCCCTGTGGTGAGCATTTCTTCTTGCTTCCTCTCCTCTGACTGAATTGCTTGCTCTGTTTCTGATTGTTATTTCTACTGTTGTAGGAAGAGGTCATATTGTGTGGATACAAAATGAGTTTAACTTAAAATCACAGAGTTAAACCTTTGGCCATCTTTAAACACTAAAGGAGCATTATGTCATTCATACTTTAATGGGAGCTCTTATTTCCAGTTACAGAAAAACCTCGGATAACGCTAAAACTTGGTTCCACAAGTCTTAATGTTATCCAATTTAGTGTTATCCAATGCATGTTAAAATCCTATGGGATGCATCGGATAGCATTAAAACTCCATAGAGATACATTGTAACCGACGCAGGCTTTAGTGAACATTATCTGATGCATCCCATAGGGTCTTAACGTTATTCAATGCAATCCCCCCCCCCCGGTTGCTTAATGTTTTGCGGTTTTAGCATTATCTGATGCACCATTTCATGTGGCCCTCACCCCTCCAATGTCATTCAAGAAACAAAATGGCTACCCATTTGAAGCTGTTGGGACAAAATGGCCACTCTTGTTGTGCAGGAAGGGCCCTTGAAGCTGACTGAGAGAGTGTGACCCAGCCCTCAGCTTGAAAAGGTTGGGAACCCCCTGCTTTAAGGCTTTTGTTCTACATATTTTTTCTACTTCAGTAAGTCTTGATGGTCTCTCCTGCCCAAGCAAACCTTCCTCTTGTGGAGCTATAGGTGCCATTGTAGTTTCCTGGGGATATTTCCTCCACCAATCAAATGGTTTTTATTATGTAGAGTGGTTATGAAAGCTTTAAAAACTGAGAAATAATTTATTCTCAGACCAGATACTTTTTAAAAAATTTCTGTGTCTACAAATTGTTGAAGCTAACTTAATTGGCTTCAACTTGTTATTTCTTAGAATCATCCTCTTTGAGGAGCGATTAAAAAGAATTTCTGACCATTATACCTTTTGTAATTGTAACTCCTGGATTCGGAAACTTTTTTTATTTTGTATTTCAGCATAAACAAGTCAGTATCATAGGAAAGGACAATTTTTCAGGTTGTTTAATACAAGTCACATTTTTAAAAATATATAACAAAAGAATAGTTCAATATACAGTAAAACCTCGGATAACACTAAAACTTGGTTCCACAAGTCTTAAATGTTATCCGATTTTTAATGTTATCCGATTCATGCATCGGTTAACGTAAAAATCCTATGGGATGCATTGGATAACGTTAAAACTCCATAAAGATACATTGTGACCGGCACAGGCTTTAGCGAACAATATTCGATGCATCCCATAGGATTTTAATGTTATGCAATGCAATCCCCCCCCCCAGATTGCTTAGCGTTATTCGGTTTTAGTGTTATCCGATGCAAATGTTATCCGAGGTATTACTGTACATAAAATAAGTACATAATAACAAATAATTATATACAAACTGTGTGCCCACCCCTACCTTTGGTACCGTGGAAATATCTGTTCGTTTTGATTCACTTTATCTCTTAGCTATCACAACCCACTTCTCTACAAGAAGACATTATTTCATATACAGTAATACCTCATATAACATTAGTATCGAATAACACTAAAATTGCATAACATTAAGCAATCTGGGGGGAAGAATTGCATCGGATAACATTAAGATCCTATGGGATGCATCAGATAACAACCGCTAAAGCCTGTGTGGTTACAATGTATCTCTATGGCTCCCATAGGATTTTAACATGCATCAGATAACACTAAAAATCGTATAACATCAAGAATTGTGGAACCAGGTTTTAGTGTTATATGAGGTTTGACTGTACTGGCATCTGGCCTTTCCCCTTCAATAGGACAATTTCTAAAAAATCTCCCGACATATTTTTAAATCCATTCACTTTCAAGAACCCTTTTTTAACTGCAAGTCACAGTTAAGATGTAATGCTATAGCAGGATTTTATCTTCTTTTTGCAAATGCAAGTTGGCTTGAAAAATATTCAGTTTTTTCAGTATGGAATACTTGAATTCTAGTAGAAACATAAACAAGACCAACTGGTTCAGAAAAAGCCCAAAAGAACAAACGTACTTATTGTTAAAAAAAACAGTTCTGGTCATTGTTACTTAATGGCAAAAAGGATTCAGTAATACTGAGACACTCCTAAGTTCCTTATGCGCTAATGTTCCTTAGAATATTGCAACAACATTTCCATTAGATATGCACATTTCTTCAATATTTGTGATAACCTTCTTTTAACACATGATATTGTTAAAAATAAAAGTACTTTATGATGTACACACATGTTCAACTTTCAGTGCTTCATTAATTGGTTAAATATGTGAACACCATTCAGATCCCTGAGGCGGAGGTAGAGTGGCCTAATTAAGTCTTTTGACTGAATTAAAGCTTTCAAAAAACCTGAATTTTCAAGGTATCATGACCCACCAAAGTAAAGCTGAAAATGTCTATGAGTGATCGAATACTATTTATGGTTAATGCTGAAGTTAATAGTCTGTGGGAGAAAAATGGGTTTCTGAAGTCTAAAACTTTGTTATTCAGTTATGAGTTCTTTCTCTTTCCTTGCTGCAGGTTGAAGAAAGGCCTGAAAAAGACTTTGAGAAGGTAAGAGAATGTATTTGTATTTGTATTTTCGACTTATATGCCGCCCCACTCGCAGAGCGACTCTGGGCGGCTTACAGAAGAAATGTATGGCAAGGTTATATGCAAATGAAAAGTTAACAGGGCTGTTTAAGATTAACATTACAAATTGAGACCTCTCTGAAAACTGAACAAGAGAAGTTGTATTCCTTAATTTTTGGAGTTTACAGTGAATGTGCTTTATTTATTTTTACCCCTTTAATATCCTTGATTATTTTGAATTAATATGACTACAGTGAAATATTTATATCAAAAGACTAGATCAGTGATAGCGAACCTTGGCACTCCAGCTGTTCTTGAACTTCAATTCCCAGAAGCCCTGATCAGCAGGAGTGCTTACTTGGGCTTTTGGTAATTGAAGTCCAAGGACACCTGGAGTGCCAAGATTGGCCATCACTTTTCTAGGACAGTGATGGTGAACCTTTGCACTCCAGTTCTTCTTGGACTTCAATTACCAGAAACCCAAGTCCCTGTGAAACATAGAGACTTGGGCTTCTGGGAATTGAAGTTCAAGAACAGCTGGAGTGCCAAGGTTCACCATCATGGGACTAGATCCTGGAATTTTAAAAGAACCCTATTTTGCCAGTGTATTTCCCTGTTTTTTGCTGGAAATATGAGCTCTAGCACATAGTTTAGAAGCAAGTTCAAAATGAGATACAGTAATACCTCGGATAACATTAGTATCGGATAACACTAAAATCGCATAACATTAAGCAATCTGGGGGGGGAGAATTGCATTGGATAACATTAAGATCCTATGGGATGCATCGGATAACAACCGCTAAAGCCTGTGTGGTTACAATGTATCTCTATGGATCCCATAGGATTTTAACATGCATCGGATAACACTAAAAATCGGATAACACCAAGACTTGTGGAACCAGGTTTTAACGTTATCCAAGGTTTTACTGTAATCTCAAATTTCATTGATAGGCAAACAAAGGAGATTAGCCTTGTGATCCATATTCAAATTACAAAAAAAATCACCTTCTTCCTGCATTTCTTGCAATTTCATTGATGTTACTTGTTGTCCAAAGATGAAAGAAGTAAAAATTAAAGACACAAAAGACATCCAGGTATTTAAAGATAGGATGGATATGCACCATATATCAAGTGTGGTATAGTGGATAGAGTGACAGAGTAAGACTCAGGAGAGCTTAGTTTGAATTCTTGTTCAGCCATGGAACCTCACTGGGGGAGTGGAACTTGTAAAACCACTTCTTAAATATATTATCTTGAAAGCCCTGTTAGGGTGACTAAGTCATTCTGACTTGATGGCTCTTCATCATCACCATCACCATCATGAAAGTTGAATACAGAAAAGAAATGATTGAAAGGAAAACTACAGTCTGGAAAAATATGCCTATGCATGGTCAGTACTTGAAAAACATAGAAGGAAAGGCTGACCAAAAGCTGACATGGGTGTGAATGAGAGCAGGAGTGTTGAAAAAGGAAACTGAAGGAGTTATCTTGGCAGCTCAAGAACAAATTTTGCCAACAAATTGCATGAAGGCTAAAATACAGCATGTGTTTAACAACAGTAAACTGAATGTGCGATGCAAAGGATGAAACTAGTGAAGATCATTTGATCAGTGGATGCATAAAAATGTCACAGAGTAATTATTTGCAACGCCATAACAGGGTTACAAAAAAATAAATAATTGGAAACTATTCAGATAGCCTGTGAAATTGGTTTAATGAACCAAGACTTTTCTACTTAAGCCAGATGCACAAGAGGATGCTTGTTTCCACTCTGACAAAGCATATTTGCTGCTGCAATAGTAGTGTTGTATCTAAACCAGACCAAAGTGTTAAATTGAAATGAAGCAATGTTTTCCTGCACAGCTTTCCTGTTTCCCTTTAGACTTGAACTGCTTTGTGAATAGCAAAACCTTTGTTAAACATTTTAAGTTTGTTTTTTGTCCCATGAAAGGAAGAAGCACTAAATAATATCCTGACATTAATGCATCAGATATATTGTGGATAAATATAGCTCAACTCAGATGCCACACCTTTCTCCTTTCGTATTCCATATTTCCCTTTTCTTTTGGATTCTTGAGTAATGGAATGTTGGTTTCGGGTTTAATAGCTGATATAAACTGATATAGCTTGGATTACTTTTAAAATGACTAAGGTCACAACTGGCTTAATTAAAATTGCAACTGTAGTATAAACCATCACCTCATTGCATATAATTCCAGGGAGTTCGCACTGTGTCAAGTTTGTCAGCAGCTACGCTGGCCTCTCTAGGTGGAACTTCTTCCCGGCGAGGCAGCGAAGATACCTCCATTTCAGTTGATACTGAAGCCTCTATTAGAGAAATTAAGGTAAAGTGTTTGTTGGAAGTGGAAGCTGATAATGTTTATCTGTGTCCAAAATGCATTTTTTTATGTAGGAGCAGTGTCTGAGTACAACTCTGAATGGCATATAGTCACAGAGATTATCCATGACATTTTATTCATCTGAAGAAATAAATGAGGGATATTCATTTTTGTCGCAACATGTGGTATCTGAAAGTAATGAACTAATAAAGAAATTGTTTTTCTAATGAAAATATTATAGATGAATAACTTCAGTGCCCCTATGTATTATTTAAGGGTTCCCAGTGTTTTCTTGTCACAATGTTTTGTAATTTTCTTCAGGATATCAATGAGTTAAAGGACCAGATTCAGGATGTAGAAGGAAAATACATGCAGGGATTGAAGGAAATGAAGGTACAAGTTAACTGTAGAATGAGTTTATGGATTTTAACCTTGACTAAACAGTCAGAGAGAGAACAAGAGTGGAATGGAAATTAACCTGCATGCTTTCCTGCAGAATTGTGGAATTGCATACTAAATTTATTATATAGGATATCACACACCTTGCTAAGTACTGATAAGCTTTCATTCTATTTGTTCAACCGAGAACAAGCTAAGTATAAAAAACACATTAACGGATTCAACAAATGCAATAGCCATTTGCTTATGCATGCTTAATATTAATTCTTGGAAGCATATATTTTATCTTATAAAACACATTTTTCAAATGTAGATTTTAATTGGCCGGTTTCAGTGAAATGACAATAGTCATAACTATTAATATGTTTTAAATGTAAATATTTAAAATCAGAGGTAGGAATCTATGCTGCTTTTGAAATTCTGTGCCTGGTACTTTTTAAGTTTTAGGGTGTACTCTCTTCTTCTAAAAGTACCAAGCATTTTTTAAAGGGAATCTTTCCCCCCCATAGTCCTAAAGCGAAACTGTACATTTTGCAACATGACCTAGAAAAGGAGGCAGTGAGGCAGTGAAATGCCTCAGGCGGTGAGTACTGATAAAAAAGGTTCCACCTTAGATGTCATCTCTCCCACAAACCCAGGTCTTTGGCAAGCGACAGAATCAGCCCCCACATGCAATCTGTAGTGGAGTAATCTTATGGGACTGTGGTAGCAGTTGCATGAAATAGTGAATGTGAAGTCTCCTGAATACCTGAAATGCTCTTTAATTCTGCATCTAAATAGATTAAACTGCTTGTTCAATAATTGTGATTTCATTTCCCCCTTGCATACACATCAAAAGGCAAATTTCTAGCCTTGTCATATTTTATTCCTTTGCTAACTGAATTATTTCTTACAAGGCACAAAATCTCAATTTGGTTATAATGCCTTTATATGGGTGACATTCTGCCCTTCATAACTTTATAATTCAACTGGTATAATTCAATTGTGAGACAAATCCTCAGGAAGTCTGTTTGAGGAGATAGCAGTCATCTAATAACGCATGGCAACTTTTTTCAGGGTTTTCAAAGTACAGAGTCCTTAGACGTGACTTACAACTCCCTCTGGGCTCATTCTGGGACTGTCTAGCTTGGCTGAAGTCACACATTGTGGCTCTTCTCCCTAGAGCAGGGGTCCCCAAACTACCAGGGCATTCAAGAAACAAAATGGTTGCCCTTTGAAGCTGTTGGGACAAAATGGCCATCACCATCACCCCATCATGCAGCCAGGGCAAAATGGCTGTCTGGCCCTAGAAGCCAACTAAGAGAGCGTGACTTGGCCACCGGCTTGAAAAGGTTGGGAACCCCTTCCCTAGAGGCACAGTGGGAAATAGAACTGCCAACCTTTGGCTTAACAGCCAGCTATTCATCTCAACAAGTGATCAAGTCAGCATCATCCCTCCATAGCATTCCTTCTTTGCTGCTGCTTCCTTTACTCCTGCCTTTTTCATTTCTCAAGAATATACAAATTGAGAAGTGAAATATCCTACACCAGCTCTGCTCTCCAGTCAAATGGCTAAAAGTACTGTACAGTATTTGACTATTAACCAGAGGAACCTTTGTTATAGTGGATATCTCCTTGGCATCTTATAGGACTTCAGTTGTTAACATTGGTAATGCTGCTCTTTCTTTAGCTCCTGTGCAAAAGGTATTCACAACATGAGCTGCAATCTTTTGTACAATTTGGCTTCAATTTATAAACAAAAAGCATTGCTTAACATTTTTCCTTATCTTTAGGACTCTCTTGCTGAAGTTGAAGAGAAATATAAGAAGGCAATGGTATCAAATGCTCAATTAGATAATGAGAAAACCAATTTCATGTATCAAGTAGACACCCTAAAGGATGCCTTGGTGGAACTGGAAGAACAGCTTGCAGAATCCAGGAGACAATATGAGGAGAAAAGCAAAGTACAGTAATACCTCATATAACATTAGTATCGAATAACACTAAAATCGCATAACATTAAGGAATCTGGGGGGAAGAATTGCATCAGATAACATTAAGATCCTATGGGATGCTTCAGATAACAACCGCTAAAGCCTGTGTGGTTACAATGTATCTCTATGGATCCCATAGAGGATCAGATAACACTAAAAATCATATAACACCAAGACTTGTGGAACCAGGTTTTAGTGTTATATGAAGTTTTACTGTATGTAACAGTGCATAGGAACTCTCATGTGGTGTTGTCATCAGATGTATGGAAGAAAATGACACATTTTCTTACTTTTTGTGGTGATAATACCCCACTGTAGCTTTAATTAAGATCCTAAGCCAGTGATGGCAAACCTTTTAGAGACCGAGTGCCCAAACTGCAATCCAAAAAAACACTTCTTTATCGCAAAGTGCCAACACAGCAACAGGGGAGGAAGGAAATGCTCCCATTGGGCTGCTGGGCAGAGGGGGGGGGGCAAACCCTGTGCTGAGGGAGGGAGGAAGCACTCCTTTTGGGCTGCTGGGTAGAGGGGCGAGGCGAACTCTTTGCTGGAGTGCCTGTGCAAGTGCCCACGGAGAGGGCTCCGAGTGTCACCTCTGGCATGTATGCCATAGGTTCACCACCACTGTCCTAAGCAAATTTCTTTAGAAAGACTATCCCTAAACAAATACAGTTATAATTCATGGTGAGTTCACAATTACTTAAACATATTTATTAAATATGTCTTCACTTTGTATTATATTTCCTAATAGACATTAAACCTTAGTGCCTGGCTTGGAGCACATGTAGATCCCACCCACTCTGTTATCTATTTGTCTTTACAACAGATGAAACACCTTAGTTAGCCTCAATGACATAAGCATTTATTTGTGAAGACTCTAGTTCAAATTGGACTCTTTATGCATGCTGAAGTGTAGTCATGGAGTCCCACGAAGCTTGTTTCTATTTTTTATTTATTTATTTATTTATTTATTTATTTATTCAAATTTGTATACCGCCCTCCTTACTAAGGCAACTCAGGGTGGTTTAACATATCGTATAAAATCATCAATTTATTTATTTATTTATTTATTGGTTAATTGTATGCTAACTGTTTTGTACACTGCCCTGAGTTGGTCGCACCAAGTAGGGCGGTATAGAAATCCAAATAAATAAATAAATAAATTGATGATTTTATATGATATGTTAAACCGCCCTGAGTTGCCTTAGTAAGGAGGGCAGTATACAAATTTGAATAAATAAATAAATGGAATTTATGTATTTATTTATTTATTTGTTTGTTTGTTTGGATTTCTATACCGCCCTACTTGGTGCGACCAACTCAGGGCAGTGTACAAAACAGTTAGCATACAATTAACCAATAAAGTACAACAATAAGGTAAACAATGCTATGATAAAAGTATGGATCGAAAATTTAAGTTTAAGTTTAAAAAGACATATTAATAATGGAATTAAAAAGTTAAAACTCACTCTTAAAGTTAAAATAAGTTAAAAGGGAGGTTAAAAGAGAGAGGGAGCTTACACCAACCAATGGACATGGTTTGTCATACAACCCATACCCCATACCTGCCAGCCATGTTTTTAAATTCTTCCTAAAAGACAGCAACTCCGTCTGGAGATGCAGCTCCTTTGGCAGGAGGTTCCATAGGGTCGGAGCAGACGCGGAGAAGGCCCTCTTTCTAGTACCAGAGAGGTGCACCTCTCTGGCAGATGGACCCAACTAGAGAGCCTCTCTGGTCCACTTTGGTGGGATGGGCAGATGTTCTTGGGGTATGTACAAGATGTGTACCTTGGGCTACTACCTTTGGATGTAATGACTTTTAAAAAATGATTTGAAACAGGTTTCTGTGTTGAAAAAGAAAAAAGTTTCTCATTAATTGGAATATCTGGAATTTTAGGGGGACAATGATATTCTGTTCTTTAGAAATTTGTTTTTAAAAAAGACTTTCATGTGCTGAGTGAACAATTTTTATTTTGCAGGACTTTGAGAGGGAAAAACATGCTCATGCCGTATTGCAATTTCAGTTTCTGGAAGTTAAAGAGGCTTTGAAGCAAAGAGAAGAACTGCTTGCAGTAAGTGAATTTCTTATTATTAGTTAAGGGAAATAAGCAGTTTTCATCAATACATTTGTTTTCTTGCCAGTAAAATATGAAAAACCGTTTTTCTAGCTATAGTTTTTCTGCTAATATATTTCTTCACAAATTAATTACAGTGACTTGCCCTTATTGTGGTAAAACAATATAATCAAATATATTTCAGTACTGTACACTGTTTAAGGTTAAATTTTAATTTGATGTTATCCAAATGAAAACAATCATATATAGTCCAGAGCTTGGAAAAAACAAGTTAGATCTAATATGATAACTTTGAAAACCATACTTTTACATTTACCCGCAACCTAGAGTTAACATTTTACAAAATGTATTAAGAATATATGAGAAATCTGTACAAGAGTCAAGAAGCTACAGTTAGGACAGAATACAGAATGACGTAGTGGTTTGGAATAGGAAGAGGAGTAAGACAAAGCTGCATTTCATTACCCTGCTTATTCAACTTATACACAGAGCACATAATGTGCAATGCAGGGATGGACGAATCAGAATTTGGGATCGAAATTGCTGGGAGAAACTCAACAACTTGAGATACGCAGATGACTCTACCTTAATGGCAGAAAGTGAGGAAGACCTAAAGAAGCTGCTGCTTAGACTGAAAGAAGAGAGTGCAAAAGCTGGCTTGAGACTCACCATCAAGAAAACCAAGATAATGGCAACAGGCCCTATCAGTCCTTGGATAATAGATGGGGAAGAAGTAGAAGCAGTGACAGATTTTACTTTCCTAGGATCCAAGATCACTGCAAATGGTGATTGCAGCCATGAAATAAAAAGGCGACTGATTCTTGGTAGACAAGCTATGAGAAACCTGGGGAATACTGTATAGTGAAAAGTAGAGACATCACATTGAAAACAAAGATTTGTATAGTCAAAGCAATGGTATTTTCGGTGGCAATGTATGGTTGTGAGAGCTGGACCATTAGGAAAGCTGAGTGCAGAAGAATAGATGCCTTTGAAATGTGGTGTTGGAGGAGAGTTTTGAGTGTCCCCTAGACAGTGAGGAGAACAAATAGGTTGGTCTTAGAAGAAATCAACCCTGACTGCTTCCTAGAAGGTCAAATAGTAAAGATGAAGCTGAAGTACTTTGGACAGCAAATGAGAAGAGAGGATTCACTTGAGAAGGCCTTGATGCTGGGAAAGGGGGAGGACAAAAGAAGAAGGGGGCAGCCAAAAATGAGATGGCTAGATGGTATTGTGGATGCAGTGGGCACAGCTGGGTGGGTTGAGGAGGATGGTGGAGGACAGAAGTGCCTGGCGGACAGTGGTCCATAGGGTTGCAAAGGGTCGGAATTGACTGTGCGACTGAACAACATCAACAAAAATTTAACAGATGCATCAGCTCTCTCCTCCGATTCAACATAACAGTAATGATATATATGAGTACAGTAATATCTCGGATAATGACTGCATCGTATAACACAAAAACGGATGATGCAAAATTTCTAAAGAAATTTTGCATCGGATAATGATGTTAGCGTTATCCGATGCAGTCATTCATAGCAGTCATTCTAAAGAAATTTTGCATCGGATAATGATGTTAGCGCTATCCGATGCAGTCATTCATAGCAGCAGGGTGGCTGGAAAGCTGAACGGGGTTCTCTGTTCGTTTTCCCAACCACTGTGCAGCTGTGGAGGTAGGGGTGCTGGAAAGCTGACAGGGGCTTCCTCAGGCACCCTGCAGCTGCGGAGGCAGGAGCGGGTGGCTAGGGAAGCTGATGGGGAGCCCCCGTCGGCTTCCCCAGCCACCCCGCAGCTGTGGATTGGGTCCCCCGATCCCTCCCTGACTGCAGGGGGATAGAGAGCCCAAAATGGGCAAAAAACCATCCTTTTTTTTACCCATTTCGGGCTCTCTGACCCCCTCTGCCGGCTCCGGGGAGGTCCGGGGACCTGATCCATGCTGTTTCTCGAGTTCCCCCACCTCCCCGGCCAGTGCAGCAAGCCAAAACATTGGGATTTGAATCCCGATGTTTTGGCTTGCTGCACTGGCTGGGAAGGTAGGGGAACTCCAGAAACAGCATGTATTTGACCCAATACAATTAAGATATTATAAGTTAAACTACAACACGAAATGTTGGAGGTACAAGTACAAGAAAGAAATGGGAACTTATCTACATTTATGGTGGGATGGTACAATAATAAAAGAAATTTAGGAAACAGTATTCGCAGAAATTGGACAAATCCTTTCACTACCTTTGCAACGGTGTCCCAAGGTAGATCTATTGATGGATTTTGGAAATATAAAAATAAAGAGAGAAAAGAAAGATATGATTTGTAATTTGGTAACCATGTTGAGATTAATCATAGCTAGGAAATGGAAATCAAATATGAATAGATTTTTCTTAAGAGTAAAAATAGTGAAATTTTGAGGCAGAGTCATAGCATTTATATAAGCAGATAAGTTTATTTGCCTTACTTCATGTACACTATTTAATTTTTATTTCTAAGTGTTACAACCTCAATCCCCCCTCCCTTGATTAATTGTCATCTGCTTTCTGTCTTGTTTTCTTCTGTGTCTTAGGAAATCCATCAGCTACAACAGAAACAAGAAAGCTATAGCAGGGAAATATCTGATCTTCAGGAGACAGTAGAATGGAAAGAAAAAAAGATAGGGGTAGGATTTGGATACATATAAAAATCATAGTCCTGTCTTTAAAGTAAAAGCACAAATGCAGCATTCTCCGTTAACATCATGAACTAGATTAAAAATAGTAGTTGTGCCTTCTATTTTTATATAAATCAAGCAAATCACTTTAAACTTAATTTGTGTTTTTTGTCCATAAAATGCAATATTTTATGGGATTCATGACAGGTTGTAATTATACACAAGGATTTTGTAAGAGAAGAACTATGCTAAATACGAAGCCTTGTTTCTAGATACATCCCCTGATAGTGCTCATTTTTTCTGAAGAAACACATTTTATTTCAAAAATGTAATACAAATGCAAATGTTGGTTTTGTCCCACATCCCACACTATTTCTTGAATGGAGCTTTGTCTGGGTTTCTGAGTTTTGTTCCAAGAAATGTAATATTCCTTTTCAGCAGCTCTTTTCTCTCATTGTGTCTACTTCAGATGTGTTGAACAATAAGCTGCGATATGAATTAGGTGTCACTAAGCCAGTAGCGTTGTATAGGGGGGTCCAGCCAGCCCCAGGCAGCACTTTTTGGGCTATGGGTGTTCTTGGACTACAATTCCCAGAAATCCTAGCGGGAGCGGGAGCCAATGTCCACCAGGGGGCAAGAAATTTAGCTTAAGCCCCAGGCGGCTGAAATCCACATGACGTTACAGTAATACCTCGGATAACATTTACCTCGGATAATGCTAAAATCGCATAACGTTAAGTAATCTGGGGAGGAGAATTGGATCGAATAACGTTAAGGTACTATGGAATGTATCAGATAACAACCGCTAAAGCCTGTGCGGTTACAATGTATCTCTATGGAGTTTTAACGTTATCCGATGCATCCCATAGGATTTTAACATGCATCGGATAACACTAAAAATCGGATAACAAAAGACTTGTGGAACCAAGTCTTAGCGTTATCCGAGGTATTACTGTACTGCACTAAGCAGACAGTTGCTGTTACCTTCACATTAGGAGCACTGAAACTAGGAAGTTTCCAATCGTTTTTGATCTGTTTATGCAGTCTCAAAGATTCTAGTTATCAGCTCTGAGAAAAGCCAGTCTATTAAATCAACTTCAGCCGTAATTTATTTTGGCTCCTTCTGAAACTTGTAATCAAGTCCATACATTTAACCATAATAGGAAGCTTTGGTTAATTAGAGCTGTGCTACTTTGATTCTTTCAACTGTGATGAGGTTGCTATACATGCAGAAGCCTCCTTTTTAGCTCAATATATCAAGCTGATGTAATAGTTCTCTGGAAGATGCCAGTGTCTGGGTGCCATTGTGACTTTTGATATTATTACGAGATATCATTAGTAATTTTACTGATGGTAACATGAACTGTGGGTCTGCAGTGGCTCAAGTGGCTAAGGTGCTGACTGGAAGGCGAAAGGTCAGCAGTTCGATAGCCAAATAGTGCAGGACAGAATTAGCTCCCGTCTCTGTCCACGCTCCTGCTAACCTAGCAATTCGAAAGCAAGAAATTGCAAGTAGAAAAAGATGAGATGGCTGGATGGTATTGTAGACACAATAGGCACAGAGCTGAGTGAGTTGAGGAGGATGGTGGAGGACAGAAGTGCCTGGCGGACAGTGGTCCATGGGGTCGCAAAGGGTCGGAATCGACTGTGCGACTGAACAGCAACAAAAAATAGGGACCACTTCGGTGGGAAGGTAAACTGTTCTGTGCACTCTGGTGTCTAGTCATGCTAGCCATGCGTGCCACATGACCACGGAAACACCTGCAGAAGCAAATAGTGCTGGCTCTTTGGCTATGAAACAGAGATGAGCACTGAACCCTAGAGTCAGATATGACTGGCTTTTGAGCAAGGGTTACCTTTACCTTTGCCTAACATGAACTGTGTACCACGTTAATAGTGGCTCTTGTATTACCAAAATTTGGCTCATTGTGTGTATAGTTGATCCTTTGCCTTGTCAGTAATGATAGTATTTTTATGACACCTTGTAAGAAGAGCCTAATAGTGATTTCAAACCAAGAAGGAAATACAGTAATACCCCGGATAACGATTGTACCTGATAGCGCTAAAACCGCATAACGTTGCAAGATTTTCGGAAAAATCTTGCATTGGATAACGTGATTTTTAGTGTTATCCGGTACAAGCGTGTGCTTGGGGGGGAGTTGGATTGGGTAGAACATCTACCCAATCCAACCCCCTCCCCAGCGCCCGCCTGCCTTTCCCCCGATGCTACTGCAGGGTTCCCTCTGCTTACCTTCCTTTCCTTCTCCGACTCCCAGCTGATTGCAAAAGGCTTGTTTTTTTTAAACTGCAGGGAGGGGGGGAAGCTGTTCTTGCTTTACTTCCTGAATTGAAAAAAATACAGATGTGATTGGTTCTCTAGATCAGCTGATCTAGAGAACCAATCACATCTCTGTATTTTCCCCCTTTCCTGTTTGATTGGTTCTCTAGATCAGCTGATCTAGAGAACCAATCACATCTTTGTATTTTTCCCCTTTCCTGTTTGATTGGTTCTCTAGATCAGCTGATCTAGAGAACCAATCACATCTCTGTATTTTTTCAATTCAGGAAGTAAAGCAAGAACAGCTTTTCCCCCTTTCCCTGCAGTTTAAAAAATCCAAGCCTTTTGCAATCAGCTGGGAGTCGGAGAAGGAAAGGAAGGTAAGCAGAGGGAACCCTGCAGTAGCGTCGGAATGGCACTTTCCCCGACCCTACTGCAGTCGCATGGGGGTGGCTTTAAAGGTGTCTTTCATTCCCTGCCTGCCTTTAAAGTGGTTTGTCCCTGAAGTCAGGGCTTTATTTTTAGCGTTGTTGGATGCATGTATCGGACAACGCTAAAAACCGGATAACGTCATGACTTGTGGAACCAAGTCAAAATGTTATCCGGGGTATTACTGTACTCCAAATACAAAGAAATCTAGCAGTGCTAACCTTTCAGAGCTCTTTAGAAAATGAAACAATGTCTCATCTAATAAAACCTACACGACAGATAAATAAGCCATTTTAAAAATTCAGTAATTAGCACTGGCTTTCAGGATGAAAAGTGAAATAGTTCTGCTGTGTCAAAAATGAAAAGGCAACAGTGCCACTTTCATTTGACCCTAAAATGATTGGGTAGCTTGTGCATCTGTTTTATGAAAACTAAAATATAAAAGGATGTGTCTACACACCTATCAAAAGTAAGGCTGCCACATTCTGTAGCTGTTGTACTCTTTTCAGTGTGAACCCTATATATAGTCCGTTCTAGAAATCACAAAAGCATTTAGTATGAGTCAATTGTCTTCCAGCACTGGAGAGAACTGATAAATAAGACTTCACAAAATAGTGGCCACCTGGGAATTCATTTAATAAATTAATATTTAAACATATGTATTTTGTTATGTGTTGTGGTCCCCTGAATTAGGAGAAGTGCAAGAAATAAATTAATTAAATGAGTGGGTAAATAAATAGGACCAACAATCCAGGACAGATCTGACCTGTTCCAATTGGTCCATTGAATTTTCAGTTGTCATTATATTACTTGGATTGAATATATATTTATTCATCCTCATCCATGTTTGCAGCCACAAATTGTTGCTTCATTTGAATTTGACGAAAAGAATTAAAACTGTGTGTCAGCAGAGCCCTGGTTACAAGTTTTGAAAATCACCAGAGACAAAACAGAGTCATGGAAGTTCTCACTGGGCAGTTCTGGTGGCAACGAGCATTGATTCCTTAGCCTCCATTTTGCAGACCTTACTCTCAAAGGAGGAGCAAAGTGGCTTGGACCTGAAAGACATTGCAGAAGGGCATCATAGTTGTTGCTGTCAGACACCCACTCGGAGGTCTAAGAGAACCAGCAGAGTCTCATTTCCTGTCTCTTTCTTGATGCATGATCGAGGTTTCCTTGTTAGAGCGCTCATTGTGCATGTTCCTTAATTCATTGGCCAGAGTGTCTTCTTCATTGTGTTACTGTGAGATCTAAATAAATATATTTAAATTTCTTAATGTATTAAATGTCACTTTCACTCTGGCTGTAGTAACAATTATAAAATTGTTCAACCACTAAACTAGGAGTGGGAAGTTTCAAATTTATAATGAGAGGAATGTTGGCTCACACAGCAGTTGTGTTCAGTGCTGCTATTCTACTTTCATGTCTTGATCAAACCCTGGACTGCCAAAACGAAGCCACTTTTCTGGCTTTGCCATTAGCCAAACTTAAGTCCTCATCAGTGCATGTTTCCAGCTGTAGTCAGGAGACCAGAAAATGAGCTGGATTCTGTATCTCTCCACACTCACATAGCATGTTGTTATCCACCATCAGCCCCCACTTGAGCATGTTGGTCTTGCATCTAGGGACTCTGACCCTCAGCCTATTCAGGATCCTCCAAGTGTAGGAGAGGTAGAGTTTCTCAGCTATAGCCTCCTTTTAACGTCGTTCCTTTTTCAGTGCTGTTAATAAAGGAGAAAGTAACTGCAAGCAACAATTCTACAAAAAGAAAATTGGGACAAACTTACACATACATCATGATTTGTATAGCCTATTGAGTCAGCATATTTTTGAAGCCAGAATTAGAGAACCAAGCCCAACTTAACAAAAGAAGCTTCTTGCGTTTAAGCATGTTGTATACAGTATCTCTTAACATTTAAGTTCTGCTCAGGTTGCTGAAATATGGCTGCAAACGGTAATTACTAAGATATGTAAAGGAAGCTTTCCTAATACAGTATACACAAATACTAAAATGTGTTTTCTTGCATGCAAATTTCATTATTCCTTGCATGTCTGAAATCTTCTTACTTTTTGTTGCCAATTGCCCTTATCTTTATTCCCCCACCCCTTCTCCCTTTTTTCCTTGTCTTTTTCTCTCTCTCCTGTTCCTTGAAAACTCAGGCATTAGAGAGGCAGAAAGAGTTCTTTGATTCCATAAGGAGTGAGCGAGATGGTCTTAGAGAGGAGGTGGTTATGCTGAAGGAACAATTGAAGGTATGCAGAAGCATCCAAAGACATGGTGCCGTAATAATAATGTTTTCTGTATTCTGGAGTAAAAGCTGGTTAGGATTCAATAGTACAGTACTGGGTGGCTAATTGTTCAAGATTGGCAAAGCAAGCATATCTTTATTTCTTATTCAGTTTTATACTTCAATTGTACTGTTGTTTTCAAATGCCATATAGCTACTTTTGATAACTAGTTACATTAATTTGGGATTACCTGCTATTTGACAGAGGTCATAACAATTCCACCTCTGTAGACTAAAGCCATATAGGGAACAGTTGTCCTTTATGCTATTAGAACACTTCTTGCTTCAAAATATACCAGAACAAAGATAAATGGCAAAAAAGCAGGTATTGTGGAAGCCAGTGAAGTATTATGGCTGGAGCGCTAGGTTTAGAAATCCTTGTTTGGCTCTAAACTTCATTATAGTTTCAATGACATTGATCAAATCTGCAAACCTTGCCTAATGAAATTACTGGGAAGATTCCCAAAAATATTTTTTTTAAATCCTTTGCTTTACAAGCAAGGAATGATAGTTGAAGTGATGCCATAAAAATAAATTCAGATTATAATCTCCCATCCACTCGAATCTAGGCAGTACAGTATCTTAAACTCAGCCCCAGCCCCACTTCCACCCCATAAGCAGAAGGAGTGAGCCCCTTAACTGATTCCTTGATAAGAAAAACCCTCTGTCTACCACTAAGACACTTAAACAGAAAACTTACTCTCTCCAAATATGGATCAGGTGAACTGAGATGATACACAGTGCACAACTCCAGATAGGACTGCATTGCAAACCTATTTATAGAGGTTGACCCCATTTAAAAAGCCTCTGTTTTAACTTTTCCACATGACATGGGTTGCTCTACATATGGAATGGATTGTGTAGTTAGGGTGTCTATTAAATTAACTGTGATCCAAATTTATTTAGTTTGAGGACATAATTTTAATAAAACCTTCTGTTTTAAACCAGAGGGGATTTTGTTGGGTCAATTTGAAATTCCATTGTTGAAACACAGGCAGAGATAGATATCAGTGTTGGGGAATTAAGGTCTTGTCTTTAGTAAAGAACCTAAGGTAAGACACAAATCAAAAGGCAGCTGTAGAAACAAACAAAGCAACAGCCAACAACAACGTAACACTTTGGACTTGAACAGAAATACAGTTCAATTACTGTATATACTCAACTATAAGTCATCCCGAATATAAGTTGAGGTATCCTGGACAGCGAGGAGAACAAATAGGTCAATCTTAGAAGAAATCAACCCTAACTGCTCCTTAAAAGGTCAAATAGTAAAGATGAAGCTAAAGTACTTTGGACATCAAATGAGAAGAGAGGATTCACTTGAGAAAGCCTTGATGCTAGGAAAGGTGGAGGGCAAAAGAAGAAGGGGGCGGCCAAAATGAGATGGCTAAATGGTATTGTAGACGCAATGGGCACAGAGCTGGGTAGTTTGAGGAGGATGGTGGAGGACAGGGGTGCCTGGAGGGCAATGGTCCATGGGGTCGCAAAGGGTCGGAATCGACTGTGTGGCTGAACAACAACAACAAACCTAATGTGGACCTCTAAAACTAGGAAAATAAATTGACCCAAGTATGTCGGGGGTGGAAAATGCAGCAGCTGCTAGTGAGTTTCAATAATTTAAATACATGAAAATATGAAAACATTAATTAATTTAGACATTTGTGTGGGAATGTTTTTGAGTGTTTACATTGACCCAAGTATAAGTCGAGTCCCATTTTTGGACCTCATTTTGGGGACTAAAAGTCCCAACTTATACTTGAGTATATATGGTAGTTCTAGCTGGATAACAAAGAAAACCACATCCACTCACAAAACAGAGAGACTTGCCATTTAACTGTGTCTCTGAAACAGACATGTTCTGGATGTCTCACGGTATTCATCATAAATCCTCTCCCATACAAATGTTGTTTAAATCTTCTCTTTAAGGAAAACCATCTGGGATAAAAGGTATTAGGGAAGAAACACAATTTCCCCTGTTTTGAATTGACAATTGCCACTCCATATTGTCTGCATTAATAAAGGGGGCAAGTCAACACTTGAAACTTTTATAAAATGGCAAGACTGAGAGGAAGAGATGCAACTGCACTGGATAATAGCTGTAGTCAGAAGTTTGCCAGAAAGAAGAAAGCCTAGTCTGTGGTATTTAAAAGTTGTAGCGTCCCCAACCTTTTTTGCACATGGACTGGTCTCATATTAAACAATTTTTCCACAGACCAGTAAGTGGTGGTGGTGGTATTGGATGGTGCAAACACATAATAAAATACGATAAAGTGCATAATATATCATTGATTACATATATAATTCTTTTCCAACCTAGATTACTATGTAACTGTATAACTAATGTTAATGCAAACATAAATACACAAAACATGGCCTGTTGCTAGGCCTTGAGAACAAATTTGTGGAACATTACAGTGACATACAACTCAACATAATGGGAACCCTGAGCTTGTTTCCCTGCAACTAGAAGGTCCCATCTAGGGGTAATGTTTGCTAAAGTTTTCTCAATATATACTCATGGAGTATATATTTCAGTTTGCTACAATCTCCATTTTTAACATCTCCCATCTGCTAGACACAGCTTGAAAATGAGCAGTGTTATCACACTGCACACAGGTGGTGGTGGTGGTACTGTAGTTAAGCAATGTGAAGGAGGGGCCTGGCCACCTGCCTATCTGCTGTGTCCTCTCGCTCCGTGCACTGGGCAACCCCAGCAGAGGATGTTGAGGGCAGAAGGCTACCATCAGAGCTCCCAGCGCCACCCACCCCAGTTCAGGATAGCCCATGGCCTGGTACCAGTCCGTGGCCCAGTGGTCGGGGAAGCCATGCTTTAGAGGAAACCACTCATCTACCATAATTACATAGCAGTTAGAGCCACTGTATAATAAAATGCTGCTCTGGATTCAATGGAGGAAAGGCAAATAAGAAAAATAAAAGTATTTTGCATGGATTAAGATCCCTGTTTAACTAATCAAATATTATAGACATACCAGAAAGCAAAAACAGAAACAAAAACACTGCTATATTTTTAATGTGAGCTTTTGTGGATCAAGTCCTCTTCATCAGACATAGGAGCGAAATAGTAAGGCATGAGCTTATATACAACACATAGAGTCATTTTTTGGTTGTTCAGTCGCACAGTCGATTCCGACCCTTTGCAACCCCATGGACCACTGTCCGCCGGGCATTTCTGTCCTCCACCATCCTCCTCAACTCACTCAGTTCTGTGCCCATTGTCTCTACAATACCATCTAGCCATCGCATTCTTGGCCGTCCCCTTTTTCTTTTGCCCTCCACCTTTCCAAGCATCAAGGCTGTCATAGAGTGACAGATAATCATGCAAATCAATACAGCTTCCCACAGCTGGCAGTGGCAGATGATCTGAGGCAGTTATTCGGATCAGCTCTAAATGTCCCCTATTCAGTTTTAAATGTGGGGAAATACAAAACAGTGGCAGATGATCTCTGACAGTTATTCTGATCAGCTCTAAATGTGATTGTTATTTGGATCAGTTCTAAATGTCCCTTATTCGATTTTAAATGTTTATTTCCCCCACATTTAAAATTAAATATGGGACATTTGGAACTACAGTAATACCCCGATAACGCTAAGACTTGGTTCCACAAGTCTGGGTGTTATCCAATTTTTAGTGTTATCCGATGCATGTTAAAAACCTATGGGATGGATCGGATAACATTAAAGCTCCATAGAGATACATTGTAACTGCACAGACTTTAGCGGTTGTTATCCGATCCATCCCATAGGACCTTAACATTATTTGATCTAATTCTCCTCCCCAGATTACTTAACGTTATGCGATTTTAGCGCTATCCAAGGTAAACGTTATCCGAGGTATTACTGTACCTGTCATTCTGATTTAATCACTGTATAACTCTGTATCTAGTATATATAAGCTCATGCCTTGCTATTTCACGCCTATGTCTGATGAAGTGGGCTTGATCCATGGAAGCTCACATTAAAAATATAGCGGTTAGTCTTTAAAGCAGGGATTCTTAACCTGTGGCCTGTGGGCCAGATGTGGCCCACAGCACCATTTCATGTGGTCCCTCACTGCCTCCACCACATCAGGAAATGCCATGTGGTGGAGGAAGGACAAAATGGCCATCCGGCCCCCGAAGCTGTCTACGGGAGCGTAACCCGGCCCCCAGCTTAAAAAAGTTGAGAACTCTTGCTTTAAAGTGCTGCAGTGTTTTTGTCTTTTGCTTTCTGATATGCCTGAAACACAGATTAACACGGCTACTATTCCAAAAAATATGATAGAGTTGCCTTTTATTAAGACTTTGCTTACAATCCCTAGATGTTCATACTGTGCTTGTGGTAGATATGCACATCTCTGATTGGGGCTTTGTAGACAGACTTTGTGCCCATGGTTCTACAAAGGTGTAATGTCACTTTATTGTTTCACTTGCAGCAACATGGAATAATTTCTAAATCAGAAGTAGCAACCAACGGAGAAACTGCTGATGGCCTAGATAATGTTGTATTGGCAAGTTCTTCTAAGTTTGTTCCAGGGACGAGTTGTGCCCCTGAAGTGGCTGGAGATGATATACTAGGTAAGTTTTGGATTTCCATTAAGTATTCATTTCATCACCACCTTGGCTTGAAACTTTTTCCTTTTCTGAACAACTCACTAATCACCAGCATGCTGCTTTATACAATCGTTTCTATACCTTTTACTTCTTGCTTAATGCCAATGCTTCAAGCCTATTACATTTTTTCTTTGCTTTATACAGGGGATATTATAGTAATGCCTTCATTCTCCAGGAATAGGAATAAAATGATTTAAAGACCTCTTAGCTACACAACAGAGCATCTACATATCTTTAAAAACCTGAAATTATAGGGGACTCTGAAGGTAGTGTGTTGTTCACCAACTTACAGGAAAATACTGAAACTAAATTAAGATCCCTCAACATTTTGTAAGATTAGGTACAGATGCAGAATTGATGCTTCTGTTTACCTTTTTTAAAGGATATGTTACAACAAGTGTTGTAGGGTTTTTAGTGGTATTTTGAAGTGTCCTTATTTATAATGAGCAACTTGTGCCCTTTAATATTTTTCAGAACAAACAAATTACAGTTCTAACTCAAAAAACATTTATAGGTACCAGGCCAGCCAGAAGAACTAAGAGAATTCTTAAATACCGAAAGCCTTTAATTGTTTATCCTTACACAAACAAGGATACATTAAATATGTATAATTGTAATGACTCATTTGTGAATATTTGAAGTGTATGGCTCAACTTCTGTTTATGAAGAAGAATTTCTCCTTGTTCACTATCATTCTTGTTTATGTTCTATTAAGATAGATTTAGCTAGTTTCCGTATAAGTTTATTTGGAGTGCTTTTTGAAAGTGCCATTTTCATTACACTAAAAAGAATACAGTAAAACCTCGGATAACGCTAAAACTTGGTTCCACAAGTCTTGGTGTTATCTGATTTTTAGTGTTATCCGATGCATGTTAAAATCCTATGGGATGCATCGGATAGCGTTAAAGCTCCATAGAGATACATTGTAATCGCACAGGCTTAGCGGTTGTTATCCGATGCATCCCATAGGATCTTAACGTTATTCGATGCAATTCTCTCCCCCTCCCCAATTGCTTAACGTTATGCGATTTTAGCATTATCTGATGCAAACGTTATCTGAGGTATTACTGTATTAAAAGTAGGCCTTCTGATTTGTCAACTTTTTGCTAGCTTTTACAAACACAGCACATTTGATCCTAGGGGTGGAACTGCATTTTGCTAATCAGAGAATCTACTAATTCAATTGCTGCTTTGCCTTCACGTAATTGGCAAACGCTGATCTTTGTTAACCAATTCTTTTGATTCATTCTCTTTTCGGGGCTTTATGTTGGGAGGTAAGTGTTGACACAGTTGAGTAGACTCCCTACAATGTGGTCCCTTCAACTTTCTTAATGGTCTTTTAGGCAGAGCCAATGAAGTGGAGATGAAAAATGAGATTTTGGAGAATGTGGGGAAAGGCGAAATCTTGCAGAATACTGAGCATGAGGAACACACTGAGGAGACTAAGGAGGAGGAAATTGTGCAGGAGTGTTCGGAGATAAAGCCATTGCATGCTGATGGAAATGTGGAGGCAGAAACACTACTAGAGGAACCAGCTAAAAGTCTTGCACAGGATCTTCCAGAAATGATCTGTTCCCTTGAAAATAGTGGTGCAGTTGAATTAAGGGGTGAAGGGGGGTTACTTGGTGATACTAGAGAAGTGAAAGATGGAAATTGTTTAAATAAAATTGATCATCAAAATAAAGAAGCTGATCTATGTATTGAAGATAATCTAGAAATAAATACAGGTTTAGAAATACATCCTAAACAGCAAAATAAAGGGAAGCAAATAGATGTTGTGTCTGATGAGGCAGAAGACAATAATAGTGAAGTTTTTCAGGAAGCTTTAGAGTTTGTGAATAGTAGCTGCCTAGCAACTTCCAGCCAGTCAGAATCACCAGAACTAGTGGAAGGCATGCTTGCCAAAGCATCAGTTACTGATCCGAATAATGAACAGCCAGAAAGTAAGATTGTTGAGGGTGATTTGTCAAAGCAACTTGTTAATGAGGAAGCAAATATTACAATAGGTGATAAAGCAGGGCGGAATGAAAATGAAGTTGGTGGAAATAATGAAGGGGATGAGATGGAAGATGCAGTCCACTGGCAGAAGAGCAAAATAGCAGTTTCTGAATCAGAGCAAACAGAACATGCACCAGACAAATTGACAGAGGAACAGAAACAAGTTGAAATGGAAGAAATTCAGTCCTTATCTTCAGAACATGATGCATTTGTTGAAGAGGAACAAAATGAGCAGAAGAAGGGAGCAACTGAAGATATTGATGAACAGAGCCTTTCTGTAAAACATGAGCAGACAGAAAGTTTGTTAGGAGCACCGGGTGCATATGAAGTTGCTGAGGGAAAAGATGAGCAACATGCTGCGAAAGAGGTGCCTGCAGAAGAAGCTGTTGAGGGTGATGTAACACACAGTGAACAGCATAGCCATGAGGAAAAAAACCTAGACATAGAGGATGGACCAAGGAATTGCAGTGAAGTAAAAGCAGAATTTATAGCTGATGGGAAACCTCTGGCAGGTACCTCAACAATATCCAAAGAAGTTGATGGTGATGCCCAAGAAGAACAGAATTCTAAACAAGTTAAAGTCACACCTTCTGAAAAGCAAAGTAAAGCCAGACGAGAAGAAACTGTCTTGGAATTGGATACACCTGTAAAGATTCTGGAAGATACTGAAGAAGTAGGCAAAGAGGACAAGAATCATGGACTAGCAGAGGAGAACGTTTTTGATGGTGTGCCAGATGCTGTGAAAGCTGCCTGTTATGAGTCTCAGAGGCCTGAATTCATTGATCAGGTGAAAGATTCTGACAGTGAAGAAGAAACAGGGGAAGAATATCATGAAGCACAGGACTTCAGCGAGTCTCCTTTGGGAGAACAAAGAACAATTGAGTGGAGTGAAAAGCAGCGTAACAAAATGGAGACAATCAGTCACCAGACCCAGGAGGAGAAAGGTTGGGTTGCAGAAAGTACAGTACAGGATGTGATTAAAAAAAACAATGGTAAGGAATGTAGAAAGACAGAAAGACTTCCTGAGGAAAATAAGCAGATACCTAACTGGATCTCTCCAGATGAGATGGCAGATGAGGCCATGGTGACAGAAAATAAAAATGTCCAGCATGGGGAAGGAGACAAACCTAAAGAAGCTGGACATTTGCAGACTGATTCTTTCATTTCTGAGCCTTCAGGAGGGCAGTGTGAAATGCCAGAAGACACAGACAGAGAGATACCATATGAAATCAGTTCAAGGCAAATTGCTGAATATACATCAGAGCAGTTAGAGAAGTTAGGCACATCTATGCATGAAAGTCAGGAGGAATCGCAGCCAGGTAGGAAAGGGAAAGGCAAATCTCGGGAAGATTGTGTTGTATCATAACTTCCAAAAGTTTGATCCCCATTGTAGGTTACATACCCAACCATCTGATATATTATGCAGCAAAAAGGCACTTTTTATTCAAAAGATCAAAGACAAAATTGTGTGTTTGCTGGTTAATTTGAAAAGAAGAGCTTTAAAATGCAGCTACTGTAGCCTCACACTCTTATGTTACCAACTTGTTCTTACCATCAATAATGAATGCATATGAAGTTGTTTGTACCTCTCACATTTACGTATGTTCATCATGACCAAACAAAACAGTTAATCTTAGTAAATTGCAATTAAATGTTTTTAAGATTCCATCAGGATTATAAAATGGTATTTGATCTTTTCAGTGTTTTTTTTTAAGCTAAGATTTAAAATTTCTTAAGAAACGATCGCCTGATGAGCTAAAAACAGGCAGACATCTATGCTCAACTCAAATTGTTCTGAAGCACTCAATATATTTTAAAAATGCGGGTAGTTTGCTGGAAAGTTATAAAATTGTATCCTTTTCATGTGTAATATTGACACATTCCAAGTGAAATTTCTCATTTGTTGCCAAATGATAGCTAAATATAGGACTTTTTCATTATGTATAATTAATGGGTCAAACTTGCAGATTAAGAACTAACTGTTCAGCCTTTTCCTTCCAAATCAGGCCTTTGTTGGGCTGCTACTAGCTTAAATTAGTAGCAATTCAATCCCACAGAAATCAAGGGGATTTGTCAGAGATGATAAATGTTTCATGTTGCTTTCAGCAACACCTGAGCAAGACCGGCTTGCTCTGGATCAGTCCCATCTGCAGAAGACCATCAGTTTAATTTAAGCAATGTAAGGTTGTTGATGTCATTAGCCATGGTAGTTTCCCCTCTCCCATGAAAGGTTTTGAAGCTCTCTTGGAATTCCTTTTATTGTGGGGAATCCATTCGAGGTTGTAGGTCTGGAGTGGGAGGCTAATTTCGTAAAACATTTTTAAAAATCTGGCCAGCAGTATTTTTTAGAAATTAAGGACCCCTCCCACCCTGTAGCCACCAATAACTCCCCTATAACAAAATCAATCTCGAAGAAGCCTCACGGTCTTGTGGGGCAGTTGGAGATTTTTAATTAAAAAAAAAAACCAGAGCTGAGAGCATTATCTGCTTTACGCAACATAAGTTACACTGCTGGATTTCAGCCATTGTGTTTTACATGACCTATGTGACTTCTTTATATTTTTGAGGAACTTTTAGTTTACATTGTGTTTAGCCTTTCTATGAAGTAATGTTTACTGCAAATTATAACAAAACTGTTTTCTTGCAGAGTTTTTGATCTTGTATACCCCCCCTCCCACCCAACAAAGATAGACGTAAATTTTCTTTCATCTGGAAAAGGTATTCCTTTCCTCTGTTCAACGATGTGGACAACTTGAATGTCTCTCTGTAAATGCCTTATATGCAATTTAAAACCACAGAACCAAAGTTAATAGTAACTGCTGTTTTATGCACAAAACTCCTACTTAACACACTGCCTTTGAAAAATGAACATATACATTATTTTGAATAATTTCTAAAATAAAGTTGTTACTCATTAATCAGTACATGTTGGTTTTAAATCTCTGTTAGCAAGGAATATTTTTATTGCTTAAAGAAACAATTTTGAATTGTTTCACTAATAATCAAAAGGGTAATGGTTTGTGGAGATGTAGCACTATGAAACAGTAATTTTATTCCTTGTATTCACATAATAAAGTGCAAAAAGAACATAGATGTCACACATATTGTGTTGTATATAATAGAAATAAAAATTTTATACTATAAAATGTCTCCTGCTTGCTATTTGTGAAGCTGCTTATATTTATGTTTTTTTGTACAAATTTATGTAAACAAAAATTCTAGCCAACATCTGACTACTTCTATCTGTCCTACTGCTTCTTTTGATATGACCATTCTTTACAGAAACATCCTTCATTAAAATCACTTTTGGTGTAAAATTAGCATCTTCACACATATTACGAGGTTGTTCCTCTGAGGATAGGTGTCCTAGGTTGTAAGCAGTTAAGTCATGAAACAGTAGTAGAAATGTAGTAGGCAAGATACCTGCACAGATCCGAAGGCCTTAAAGCGTCCCTGTGTGAGAAGGAAACCCTTGAGCACTGCTAATCCCTATTTCCAAAGAGAAGTAGGTTGGTGACATCCTGTCCATCTCTACTGTTGCGCTAAGAATGCTTTCTGTTAAAAAAAACAACGTGTTGATTGGTTGTGCTTTCCTTACACAGCTGGTTGTTCTCTGTTAATCTCTGAGATGATTTTCATAAGAAAAACAAGTTCTCTTGCATTAGTTTTTAACTTTGGCACTTACCTTTATTTTTTGAAATGTGCAAAGGTGATTTTGCCTTGTGTACATCCTCAGCAACATGCCTGAGCAATCTGCGTTCATGCCCTGTAATTTTCTTTTCTATACTTACATTAAGAGGTGATAATCATAGCTAGAGTGAGACATTTTTGAGAAAGTGAAAGAACAAATACTGTAAAATTCAAGTTTTAATCCAAAATGCAGACGTCTTAGATGTCTGTCATGTGAGCATCACTCTTCGGTGATGTTTTTATTGATGGATAGGGTGTATATGTATAGGACTTGGGGGATACCCCCACCTGCCTTGTTTAAAACTCCTCACATCCACTTTGCAACATGTAAGGGTGTGAAGGCCACGGAAATAATGATTTAATGAAATGAAACTTTGGATTTATGCACAGTTGCAACTGTGCATAAATCCAAAGTTTCATTTCATTAAATCAATATTTAAGTTGATAATTAATGTTACATTGACTGTCGCAGGGATGTGCCTAACATTTATTAAGCTCATTTCCACCATGATGCAGATGAAGATTTTAAAAAGTCCTGACCAAGAGTGCCCAGTTGCTATTAAAATTTCCTCTCACTGTTTTTGTGTGTGCAAAAGATTCATTTATTCCAATTTGTGTGAAAAGTGTCAACTACATTTTCTAAACTGCTTCCTTTAATTGTTTTCTATAATATGCAAAATAAATTTCAAATTTTGAAAGTGGAGTAGCAAATTATTCTGAGTTTAAATTAATCTTTAGAAATTCATTTTGAAACAGTAATGTATGTGACTGATTACTTTATAATTATTATCTGTAGTTTTTTTTTTAAAAAAAATCCTTTCATATATTTTTAGCCGCTTGACTTTTAGGACCTGATTATTGCCAAATTCAGTGGCAGCAAACCTTTGGTGATAACAATATCTGGTAGATTTGAAAGGTTTCTCATTGTCTGGAACAATGCAAGCTCATCTCAATAAGTATCAGATGACAAATTACAAGCAAGAGTGTCTACAATGCGTGGCTTCTAATTGTTGATAGTATATTGATTGTTTCTCCCTGGTGCTATTTAACTGTAAAGATGTCTGAGATTTTTCTATTCCAGTGTTTGGTCCTAGAGTTCTTGCATGCTAACCTCCAGTAGAAGATAAAAGCCACTTTGCATGCAGCTGGGTGCTTCTACTGAAGTGACAGGCATGCTTTGTGAGATTGGCATTATCTTCCTTGGCTGAAACCCTTCCCAGTCCTGTGTGTGAACCTCATTTATCGTGGTATGTGCGTAACTACATTATCATTAGTTCAACTAACCATTCTTTTTCTTTTTAAAATTATCTATGATATCTTTTGCCTAACAAATCTCAACATAGTGCTTTTTTTATCTTATAGACATTAGACTGAGAAAACTTGTTGATGAACGAGAATCCTTATTTGGACAGGTAAATAAAAGTTTATTTTCTCTGTATTGGTCTTGTTGGATGTTGCCACTCGTCTCCTACAAACTGGAATTTGTTTACAAGGTTATTTTTTCACATAGCGAGTTGAACTGAATCAAATGGCTTCCCTGAGCCAAACACTGCAGGAAAGTTCAATAGTTGGATGTGAGGAGTTTTAATGTCATGCATCAGTGGTGGAGAACCTATAGCATGCGTGCCACAGGTGGTATTCAGAGCCCTCTCTGTGGGCACCCATGCAGTCACCCCAGTACAGAGTTCCCCTGCTCCTCTGCCCAGGAGCAGCCCAATGGGAGCCCTTCCTTCCTCCCCCAGCACAGAGTTTGCTCTGCCCCTCTGCTCAGCAGCCCAATGGGAGTGTTTCCTCCCTGCCCTGTAGCCATGTTGGCACTTTGCGATAAATAAGTGGGTTTTGTGTTGCGGTTTGGGCACTCTAAAAAGTTTGCCATCACTGTCATACATGTATCAACTGTGATACAGTGCTTTTGTTACAATGCTTATCTTTTACAAATACTCTGAGATATATTAATGAAAAACTGAGGGTTCTTCTTTAAAGGGACAAATCCTAAAAAAAAAATCATGCGGTTTTATGTCTGGCCTAGTGCTTGGATTTTCTGTGTACTAATTCCTTACTACAGAAATATCTCTGAAGCATTCTTGCTTTGTTACTTGAAAAATAACCAAATACATTTTTTAACTTCAATTACCAGAAGCCCTGATCAGCAGGAGTGCTGACTTGGGCTTCTGGGAATTGAAGTCTAAGAACACCTGGAGTGCCAAGGTTCACCATCAGATTTTGGTATAAAACTTTTAACCTCAAATCTTGCACTGAAATACTGGTACAGTATTAGGTACAGACACGAAATAAAAAGGTGACTGATTTTTGGAAGACAAGCCATGAGAAACCTGCGGAACATAGTTAAAAGTAGAGACGTCACATTGCCAACAAAAATTCATATAGTCAAAGCAATGGTATTCCCAGTGATAGTTTATGGTTGTGAGAGCTGGACCATAAGGAAAGCTGAGCGCAGAAGAATAGATGCCTTTGAGATGTGGTGCTGGAGGAGAGTTTTGAGAGTCCCCTGGACAGCGAGGAGAACAAATAGGTCAATCTTAGAAGAAATCAACCCTGACTACTCCCTTGAAGGTCAAATAGTAAAGATGAAGCTAAAGTACTTTGGACATCAAATGAGAAGAGAGGATTCACTTGTGACAGCCTTGATGCTGGGAAAGGAGGAGGGCAAAAGAAGAAGGGGGCGGCCAAAAATGAGATGGCTAGATGGTATTGTAGACACAATGTAGAGCTGGGCTGGTTGAGGAGGATGGTGGAGGACAGAAGTGCCTGGCGGACAATGGTACATAGGGTCTCAAGGGATTGGAATCGACTATGTGACTGAACAAGAACAGACAGGAGTAGAGTCTGCAACTGTCTTCTCTCCTATCCTGAGCATAATGTAATACTTTGGCTTCTTGAAAAGTTTTAAGTTGCAGGTTCTTTACCTGCCATGTGATTTGTTTGTTTGTTTGTTTTTTGGTAGAATGCTGGCAGTGTCTACAGCTTCTGTTTTGCTTATGGCCCATAAATGGCTTCTGTATTTTTCTTATGAAGAATTATATCATCCATGAATATATACTTCTGCTGCCATCACTTCATTCTGTACAAAATTAATTTGTTTCTGACATAAGTACACATTTCTCCACCACGATCTCTGGGGAAGAGCCTTGTTTAGTACATTCTAAACCAGTAGTTCTGAACCTTTTTAAGCCGGGGGCCAGGTCACACTCCCTCAGACAGTTTCGGAGGCCAGATGGCCATTTTGCCCTTCGTCTACCATATGGCACTTCTGGGTGTGGTCGACGGCCACATGAAAGGATGTCGTGTGCCCAGTGATGGGATGTCAAAAATTCTAATACCACGCCATGACGTCACGGACGTCATGGGCGTGGCCAATGTCATGACGTCATGACGTCATGGGCGGAGCCAACGTCATGACGTCATGACGTTGTGGGCAAGGCCAAAAATAAAAAATAAATAAATAAACATGCACACAGACCCGTATATAACTTAAAGAAATAAAATAAAGAAATAAATAAAATAAAATTTAAATTAAAGTACAACCACCCACCGAAAACACAAATAAATCACCCACCCACCCTAAATATAAAAGCCTCACTTACCTTCCTTGGCACTGACGAACCTTCATGTGGCCCGGGGCCACCCGGCAAGGCACGCTGCCCCTGACTGCCACGGCCGCCACAGCCGCCTGCAGCCCCTGCCTGGCCACCAAACTCCCACGGGCACGTTGGTGCCTGCCCGCGCCGTCCGCCCACGCTGCGCCGTCCTAGGGACTTGGGCCGGACAAACCCCCATGCCCTGGGTAAGCGCGGCGGGGCTCGCCACCGCCGCATCATCTTCCGCCGGCCGCCGGCAGCTTCCTCGGGCATGGGGGTTTCTCGGGCCCAAGTCCCTAGGACGGCGCGGGCGGGCGGCGCGGCGCAGGCGGACGGCACGGGTGGCGCGGCGCAGGCGGACGGCACGGGCGGCGCGGCGCAGGCGGACGGCACGGGCGGCGTGGCGCAGGCGGACGGCGCGGGCGGCGCGGCGCAGGCGGACGGCGCGGCCAGGCACCAACGTCCCCGTGGGAGCTCGGTGGCCGGCTAGGGGAGGTGCCCTTCTCTTAGGGCTGCCGCCGCTGCTGCCGGAGCCACTCTAAAAAGAGGCGGCTCCAGCTTCGGAAGATTTTTTTTTTTTTAAATTGGATCCATTTGGCTCCAATTGACTGCGCATGTCCAGAAACTCAATTTGACGCATGCGCAATGCGTCAGATTGAGTTTCTGCGCATGCGCAGTCAATTGGAGCCATTTTATCTCTGATTTTAATTTTTTTTTTCCTTTCGGTCAGGCGTCCGGAACCGGACGCCCCAAAAGTGGACTTCCCCTCACGGAGAACCCTCCGGGATTCATCTTACCGGTTCCAGAGATCCGTCTAGAACCGGTGACATCCCATCACTGCGTGTGCCCCATCCAGCCCTTGGACTGCAGGTTGAGAATCTCTGTTCTAAACTGTTAACAGTTCAGCAGTATAAGTGTTGATTGAACAAGTCCAGTTCATTGGGTCTGTTCTAGCTGACACAAACAAATACCGCATTTGCCAGAATATAAGCCACGTCAGAATATAAGATGCACCCTGGTTTTTTTAATAGAAAATTTTAAGAACAAAATAAATTTCTACATTTCCCCATGAATTTCCAAAATGATTTATTGTACCCCCCCAAAAAAGGGGGGGACAGCAGCAGCTGCTTATCCGCACCAGCTGGGGGGGAGGATGGCTTTAAAAATACCCCTTTCCTGTCTCTAGCTGCCGATCCTCTACAGCCACCAAACTGCACCATCCCCCGCTGAGCCCACTGTGGCTGACCACCCGTAGCCAGGGAAGGCAGGCTCAGTGGGGGGAGCGGGCTCCTTTTAAAGCCACCCTTCACCCGGCTCCAGCTTGCCGCTAATCAACATGACAATTTTGTTTACCGGCACATAAAATGCACCCTGTTTTTCAACTGTATTTTAAGGGGGAAAGTATGTCTTATACACCAGCAAAAATACGGTATATTTAGCCATGAGAAATTGGCGGGAATCTTGCCCTTATATTTTTGTTCAGTCCTTTTATGACTACCACATTGGTAGTATCGTCGGAGTCCTTTGAATTGGCCTTTTATTGTTTTTCTTCTCATTTCATTTCTAATGTTTTCTTCTTGCTTAACATATTTCAGTTTTCTTGCCTGTGTGTAAAACTCGTGGCACTCTCCATTGTTGCTTTCTTGTTCTTTATCTTTTGAAGCTTCAAAATACATTGATCCAACGTGGAGGATCATTGTCTCCTTTGCTTGGGCTAGGGACACATGGTTGATCTCTGTTACTGCTGCAGAGTTTTGCCCAAAGGGCACAGAGAAACTAGTTAAACAAGCTGCACGTCCTCCCTGCAAGAAAGCCACCAAAGTGGAAAATTTGGCTGTTATGGCAGCTTATTATATCTGTGTACGTCTCCTGTCTAACCTGGCTGGCTTGGTTGGAGCAGGACAAGACCTACCTCCAGTTCCTAGTCATTCAGTAATCTGCACTCTGACTGGGGAGTTTTGCATTTAATCAGTCTGAGTCACTGGGAAAAACACAAAGAGAAATGCTGTAACCCTCACTTCTGCCATGATATTAATATATGGCACTGAATCTTTTCTCAAGAGGTTTTACATTCACATCTGGCTATTGCATAACAGAGAATGCCAGTCCCACCGTTTTTGGAAGGTGCACCATCAGGTTAGAGCAGTGGTGCCCAAAAAAGGGCTGGACGCCGGGTGCGGCCCCCGACACCAATTCATCTAGTATGCGAAGCCCTCGTCGCTCCTGGAAGCGGAAGTAAAATGGGTCCGTTTTACCTCCACTTTCAGGAGCGACGAAGGCTTCATGGGCCGGATGAATTGGCGTCAGGGGCCGCCCCCAGGCCTTAGCAACCGGCTCCTTGAACCACATCATCGGCCTATGGCCCAAAACGTTTGGGCACCCCAGATGAAGGATGGGGTCCTGTTTCCTACTCTGGACCTATGTGATTGGCCATTTAAACACTATTTCTCTTTTCTGAAAGGCTTTCTTGATCATCACTATTGATCTCGATAGTTTCATATAGCAATGTACCTTGTTCACAGGAGAGTCCTCCGCTTTGACCCTGTTGACTATCTCCTTCAATCCTTCATGGTTGCCATTCTAACTGGCAACATGTCCAGGAGTATTTAAAAAGTACATGGAAATGGTGGCTGTCTGTTTCCTTCTGAGGGGCATTGTCATTCTTTCTTTACAAAGACAATTTAGTAACTGCAAGTCCTGAAAGAGGGGGAAGCAGTGCTGGCTGTCTTCGGCCAGGTGGATTCATCTCTGAATAATGATCTTTACTCTCTGAGCTTATAAGCCTTCATCTTGTTACAAGGGTTGAGGATTTATAGCTTTAGAAAAACTGTCTGGCTGGATAGCTCAGGGGTTTAGGTACTGTATCTGGTTGCTGAGCCAGAGGTTGGGAATTTGATTCCTCACTGCGCCTCCTAGGAGAAGAGCCAGCCTGTGTAGCTATAGGCAAGCGGATCAGTCCCAAGGCACCTCCAAAATAAGGGAATTATAAACCACTTCCGTGTATCCTCAGGAACCCTGAAAAGGTTCGCCATAAGTCAGAATTGACTTGACAGCACTTGATTTTTATTTCAATACTGAACAAACTATAACTGGCTGTGATTTTCAGTAACTGCTTATTTGTTTGTTTTCTATACTACCCATCCGGATAGTTTTAACAGTTAATCAACTGCATTATCTTATTAATTAAAAGGTTCTTAAAGGGACTGTGGTGGCTTAGTAGTTAAGACGCTGAACTTAACAACTGGAAGGTCAGCAGATCAAGACCCGAATATGATGGAATGAGCGCCCAACTCTGTCCCAGGTCCTGCCAACCTAGCAGTTTGAAAGCAAGAAATTGCAAGTAGATAAATAGGGACCACATCAATGGAAGGTAAACAGCATTCCATGGCATGCCTGCCGCATGTCCACGGAAATGTCTGAAGACACAGGTAGCCCTGGCTCTTTGGCTATAAACAGAGATGAGCACTGAATCCTAGAGTAGGATACAACTGGTTTTCGAGCTAGGGCAGCCTTACATGGTTTACAAAACCAGTATCCTGTTTCTTGTGAAGCTGAGATACTTGGAGCTATCAGTTGTGAAATGTCCTCTTTACTCTCACTTTTTGAATCCTTGGCTATTCTTCTCTTCAGCCCTCTGATTCTGTTGTATAGTCAGTTCTCCATTCATGACCTGCATTGCTTCCTGATCAATATATTTGATTTTTATATTTTCTTCATTTTTGTTATGGTTACTGGGAATTGAGTGGAACAGCAGGGAGCTATTCAGACTTTGAGCAAGTGTGCAATAGAGTAAGAGGGATCTGCGAGTCTCAGTTTAGAATATCCCAAACCATACTTTTCGCAGGAACAGAAAACCCCTGCATAAAAAAGGCATCTGTAGCCATTCAGAGAACCACAGTTATGGGTACACAGTTTCTGGGAGTTTAGAAAGTACCACTCACCGAATGAAGGAAAATTTCCATAAAACATCAAGTTTTTTAAATTATCATTTGAATGATCCTCTTCACATACAGTTTAATAGTTTCCCTCAATAACTTGACTCGTTTTTGTCATTTTCAGATAAAAAAATTAAAAGCACAACTGGAAGAAAAACAGACTAGTAAAACAGAATGTTTACATTCAGAAGAGGAAATCCTAGAAAATGGCACAGAAATGCATGCAATTGATCTCCAAAGTAAGATTCGTTCCCTCAGCTGAATATGCAGTTGACAGTGACCATAGCTAATTTTCTTCTGTCGTAATGAAGGTATCAAATTCAACTGGGGTATCTGCTGGTTAGCCATTGCTCAGCATTACTTATGTAAAGGTTCAACTTCTCCCTGTGTTGTAATACCTCTGTTACAAACCAATATAGGCAATACAGCTATCTCTTCAGTCTTATCAGTAGCAACTGATTACTCATAACAAAGGGAAAGGTACAAGAATAGACTGGTTGAATTCTCATTATAGAGAAAAGTATAGCTGCTGTCTAACATAGAAGAAAATAGCTTTGTTTTTCAAATAGTAAGTCAAGGTTCCATCAGTGGGATTTAGATATCAGGAAAAGACTTCCAGAGGCTGCTAGTAAGAAGCATTCAAGCTAATATAACAAAGAGTTGATTTTATATTTTAAATTTAAAATAAGAAATTAGCACAGTTAATATGGAATAAAAAGACAGCAGTACATTCTGCCACAGGAATTTCCCAAACCAATGCAACATAAGAAAATTTAAGTTTCTTGTTGGAAAAGTGGCATTTCAACAGTTCTGTACAGTTTTATGCAATACAGTATTTGTGTTAATGTCCCTGGAAAAGTTTAAAGATTCATCCAGAATTGTGTTGATGGTTGACACAGTGTTGTTTTATTTCTTTAGGAGATGCAAATAGACAAATCAGCGACCTCAAATTTAAGCTTGCAAAATCTGAACAAGAGATCACAGCACTGGAACAGAATGTATGTTTATGATATATTTATACCAGTCTTGGACTGTGATATTATATATAAATGTTTGCACGTCTTTATCTGAAATGTTGAGAGTAGGGAATCTCACCAATGATCTTCAGCATATGTGTGTCATAGTAGATTTTCCTAGAAATAAAAAAAAGTTTGCCTTCTAATTGTAACCATGTAATTTGTTGGCATTTGAACAGTGAGCAAATATTTACTGAAAATTTATGGTTGGTTGTGATATTGCTGGTAGTGACTAATGCAGAGCATAAGGAACTAATGGCACAAGAAGACTTCTACAGTTTATTGAGAAGGCAATCGTTTTAACCTTAAGAATCCAGTATTTTTTGAAACAAGTGTTTCAGAGTGTTTCATATATAAAAGAAGGTACAGTAATACCTTGGATAACGCTAAGATTTGGTTCCACAAGTCTTGGTGTTATCTGATTTTTAGTGTTATCCGATTCATGTTAAAATCCTTTGGGATGGATCGGATAATGTTAAAGCTCCTTAGAGATACATTATAACCGCCCAGGCTTTAGCGGTTGTTATCTGATCCATCCCACAGGACCTTAACGTTATTCGATCCAATTCTCCTCCCCTGATTTCTTAACGTTATGCGATTTTAGCGTTATCCGATCCAATCGTTATCTCGTGTTTTACTGTACTGAACAGTTTCCTTGAACTGTCTTATGTGAGGCTTTGTTTTATGAGTTACTCTTTTTATATTCCCTGCCCAAATAAAAATCTTAATACAGTATATAGATGCTAAAATACAGTTATGTAGATTTACTAAAATAACTTATGTCTCTTCCCTATCAGTGGCCAGAATCTTGTTGGCAAAGTTAGGCCATGATAAACTAGATCTGGACATGAGAGATATTCATTTTAAACAAATGGAAAGTATTCACCCCTCATACCCCCTCCCACAGGTTTGAGACTTCCTCGGGTTCTTTTTTGTCCTGGGGAAACTTGGGGAGCCTTATGGAGAGATGGGGGTGTCTTTAATAAATTTTAAAAAAAGTAGCCAGTGGATCTCTGGTAGTGGTCTTGACCTCAGCTTCAGGAAGATGGTGGCAATTTCTTTTTACTGTTTAAAACTGTCTCCCTGTCTTGAGACTTCCAACGTTTTCCTCAGGATAAAAATGAGATTCAAGGAGCCCTAGAACCTGAAAGAGACCAGGGAATGAAGCTTTCAGTGCATTTGACATGATCATTTATAGCAGGGCTGGCCAACCTTTTTACACTGCGGGCCTGACCATGACCCCCAGACAGCTGAGTAGGCCAGACCACACACCCCGGAAATGGAAGCATTTACGGCTGTTGTAAATGTGCCCACTTCTGCATTTATAACAGCCGTGGCGTGTTTGTGCATGCACATTTTATGGCTCGTATAAACGCGCCCACATCCACTTCCGGGTGCATTGGAGGCAGCGGTGGGCTGGATGGAATCACGTTGCAGGCCAGGGCCAGCCCACAGGCCATAGATTGGGAACCCCTGATTTATAGTGTCTGGGTTGTTTAAACAGGTATTAAGTATGCCAGCTGGCTTTTGGTTCTAAACATGTTTACCAAAGCACTAGTTATGAATTCAAGCACTACATTTATAGTACTTCTGTCTTTCTCCCAACTGCACTGGCTTCCAGCCCCCCCAAGCCTCTTTAAAGTGCTGACCCTGACCCTTAAAAACAGTCACTATTTCTGGTTGGGTCTTTGTGGCTGACCATACATTGAAGTCACTATCAAAAACACCTCTCCCAAGGTTCCCCCCCATTCATCGTGAGCATGGCAGGGGGTTAACAGATCTTTCCCATTTTGGAAAGCTTTCCCTAGAAAGGACTGGCAGATGTTTATCCTCGATGTTTTTCTGGTATCAGGTTTTTCTGGTATCAGATACTTTTTTATCTCCTCGGACTTTTAAATGTTGGTTGATCTGTTTCTAAGCCTCATTTATATATTTATTCTGTGCTTCTAGACATATTGCATTATTTCTGTCTTAATGGTAAGCTCTTTTCATGCTAGGTAATACGGCTAGAAGGTCAAGTTATTCGTTATAAAACATCTGCAGAAAATGCTGAAAGAGTAGAGGATGAGTTAAAAGCAGAGAAACGTAAACTCCAAAGAGAGGTAATAATTAAAATGAAATAATTTTGAAGTTTTATATTATAAACAATCATCATCATCATCATTATTGTTGTTGTTGTTGTTATACTTCGACTTGTATGCCGCCCCACTCGTAATGTGACTCTGGGCGGCTAACAAAATACAGTTACAAAGTATCACATTAACACAATATAAAAAAAATTCAAGAACAATACACATTTCAAAGCAATACGTGTGTGTGTGGGGGGGGGGGGGGGATACATTACCAAAACCTCAGACTTGTCCACTTCCCTCTAGGCTGAACAGCTGAGGGAAAAAGACCGGCAGCAGTGACAGCGGATTTTATTAATACCATAAAGATTCTAAATAGGGATAACATTCCTAAAATAATTTCTGTTTCTTCAGTGTCAAAATACAAATGCCAGTAATTTTGAACAATAATTTTTTGTGTATCCGTCTTTCTCCCAGCTCCTGCCAATCTAGCAGTACGAAAGCAAGAAATTGCAAGTAGATAAATAGGGACCACTTTGGTGGGAAGGTAAACAGTGTTCCATGAGCTCCAGTGTCTAGTCATGCCTGTCACATGACCACAGAAATGTCTGCAGAAGCAGACAGCGTTGGCTCTTCGGCTATGAAACAGAGATGAGTACTGAACCCTACAGTCGGATATGACTGGCTTTCGACCAAGGGTGACCTTTATTAAATAGTTTAGTGAAGCAGCAAAGCAGAACAAAAAACCAACGTTCAGTTTAAACCACAAATTATTGCCGTTGAAGACCATAACATTTAGCAGGTTTTAAATTTTAAAGAAATCTACATTTGAATACATCCTTAGACATTGGTATTTCTTTTCTAATTGGATTCATAATTGCCTACTAGAAGGAGTGGTGAAGATTTTTAAGTTAAAAAAAGTTTAAAGAGGAGTGACGGTGGCCGGGGGTGGGGGGAGATAGCCAGTGCAGCTGTTAAGTTTCTGGAAGTTGCCTACCCTTCACAAGAAATGAATGGGAAAGACCTCCATCTGAGACTCTGTAAAGCACCCACTACAGTGATGGCGAATTTTTGCACTCCAGGTGTTCTTGAACTTCAATTCCCAGAAGCCCTGATCAGCAGGAGTGTTGACTTGGGCTTCTAGGAATTGAAGTCCAAGAACATCTGGAGTGCCAAGGTTCGCCATCACTGACCTGCCATATAATAATAATTTCGTGTCAGAAATTATTCTGGGTTGAAAGGATTTTTGCTGGAGAAACTCTGCTCAGGGGACACCCGAATGAGGCTCCTTTCATGTCCCCAAGAGCTGAGACAGAGATAGGCACTCAATCTGTCATGCAGTACCCGAGTCTTGAACTGCCAACTTGCTGGCCTCCCAACTAACAAGGCGAGCTTCTTAACCACTGAGCCACCACAGCCCCTAAAGTGCCTACTGTTCAGACCAGAGAGTTCTTCCCATTAGGAGGGTGGCCTGTGAATTCTTCTCAAAATTTGAGAGACTGTTAATCAGCACCACAACAAAGCAACTACTTGAAGAAGGGGAGCCTGCCTAATCTTGAAAGACATATTAATTATTCAAGAAATAAGGCACAAGCTTGGGTCTTGAACCTCCAACACCAAACCATGTGTTTGAACCCACATAGCACAACAGAATACAGTAATACCTCGGATAACGCTAAGACTTGGTTCTACAAGTCTTGGTGTTATCCGATTTTTAGTGTTATCCGATGCATGTTAAAATCCTATGGGATGGATCGGATAACGTTAAAGCTCCATAGAGATACATTGTAACCGCACAGGCTTTAGCGGTTGTTATCCGATCCATCCCATATGACCTTAACGTTATTCGATCCAATTCTCCTCCCCAGATTACTTAACGTTATGCGATTTTAGCGTTATCCGAGGTAAACGTTATCCGAGGTATTACTGTACAACAAAATACCTCAGATAACGATTGCCTCAGATAACGATTGCCTTGACTAATGCTAAAATCGGATGTCGGGGAATTTGAGGCAAACATTTGCATCGTGCAATGTTAAGATAGTGTTGTGCGATGCAATTGTTTGCCTCAAATTCCCCGACGTAGATCTCTGCTCCAAAGCCTGCAGTGCTAGAGATCAGCCCTGTGGGCTTTGGGGCAAAGATCTACTGAGGCTTAGACCGCCGGTTTGGTTGGGGGGAGATCGAGCCCTTTTTTTTTTTTTAAGAAAAGTGTATAGGGGTGACAGAACAGTTTCCAGAAAGTTTCAGTTTTCCTGAAAGCTGCCCACCCCTACTCTAGAAATGTAGGCACAGATTACATCTGTGCAGCTGCAGAGAAGAAACTTTGAGAAACGTCAGTTACAGCTAAGCAAGCTGTTTGTGTTAGTCATTAATATGGGAATAAATCCTGGCCACGGGCCTCTTGTCTGGATGAATGAAAGACCTAGATATGTACTGGAATATGAGTATGATTTCTCTTTCAATTTATTTTCAGCTTCGTTCAGCGCTAGACAAAACGGAAGAACTGGAAGTAAGCAATGGCCATCTAATTAAACGGCTAGAGAAGATGAAAGCCAACCGGAATGCTTTATTGTCCCAGCAATAGATACCGGATTATCTTCATTGGAGACTACTTGACTGATGAACAACAGTGCTACAGAGGCTATATGTCTGTATCTGTTTGGGATGCTTCGTTTCATGCCTTTTGAGAGCACCACAAATCCAGACACATGAACCTTTTTGCCATGTGCCATCATACTGAGGATTCGCCTCCGCCAGATGCAAACCTAACTGCACTATATGAATAAAAATAGCTGCTCCCAAATGCCTGTCCTTGTAGATGCCCTTTCACACTGTATTCTTGAAACGCATGCAGTGCGGTACAGTATCTGTATGCCATTTAATAAGCACACCAGGCGTCCTGTAAGCTCCTCAGCCTGAAAGGCACGGCCTCAAGCTGTTCACATTATGAGAAGAGTATTGCAAGTTGTGTGTCTTTTTTTAAAAAAAGATTAAACTGGAAATTGAACTTTATTTCTGAAAATTAGTTGCGATCATGCTGAAATTTCAGACTACTTTCTAATGGCGGCGTCTGCAACTGTAGCAACAGTGATCGTATTTGCGTAGCATCCTCTCCATTTTACAAAACACTGTGGAACCGCAAGCCATTACAAAGCAAACCTTCAGTGGAAATCATGGGAGAAGACGGTCTTGGAAGCAAAAGTGACCTTAAATGACTTTGCCAGTAAATAAATAAAAGGTTATGGAGGAATTTTGCACCTGTTTAGTTTTAAAACTATTTTATTTCAGGATCAATAGGCAATAGCTTCTCTTTTTTAAAAAACAACACCTTTTTATTTCTATTTAATCACCATATTTGGAATCTAAATAAAATACTTCTTACAAAGAATGCAATGTGGCAAAATAATAAAAATACAGTCCCGTGTTTTAAAGGCTGTGTCTTATTTCATATTTTAATTACTATTTTTTTTAAAACCCAATTAATCTACCTGGTTAACTGTTATGCTAGGGCAGGAGAAAAAGAGCAGTGTAATAAATAGGTATAGCTCCACAAGTAGAAAACAGGAGGAAGGAAACTAGTTTTGCCCATCTGGTAGGATGGATTTCCAGCCTTTTTTCTTGAGAAAGAATAGTTATAGAAATCACAGGGGGGGGTGGGGACCCCTGTATGAATGTGCTTTTGTTTCTTAGCTGCAATCTTGGACATCTCCATTTAAACAGATCACTCGCAAGGAGAAGAAGAAATACTTTGACCCTAAGTCCAGAGGGTGAAAAATTGACACTGCTACACTGGGTAAAAAAAAGATAATTCAAACTAGGTGAACTAACCTGATTTGGTGTGAGACAAAATGCACTGGACAATGTAACTGCCTAGAACGGGGGTGCCCAAACTTTTCAGGCCATGGGCCGGTCACATGGTTCAGCAGGTTGGTCACGTGGTTCAGCAGACCGGTCAGGTGGTTCCTCCCACCGGAAGTGGAAGTAAAACGCGCCTTGCAATCTGTTTTGCAACAGGATGAGATAAATTTTAGGCTGCCATTTTCTCTGCTTAAACCAGGGGTGCCCAAACTATGATCTGTGGGCCGGATCTAGCCCCCAACAATTCATCTGGCCCATGCCACCCTCATCCCTCCAGAAAGCTGACATAAAAAGGGCCCAGATGAATTGGCGTAGGGGGCTGGATCCGGCCCACATGCCGTCGTTTGAGCATCCCTGGCCTAGAAAATAACAGAACAATTTAGTTATTAGCCTCTGTATTCCTGGAGTCTTGCAAAAAAGATAAAAGAGATGAGAGAAGAAAACTATACCATAACAGATTTAAGTTTGTTTCACAATTTTTAAAGCATTAAAAACTAGAGTTTTTATTATACAAATGTATGAAGTATTAAGGTTGAAATTATGCTTATATGGGAATGGTTCATGGGGGTTAACTGCATTGACAAATAATACATGAAATACTCCAGGATTGTGGGATGGTCTGTTTCGTATTAATTTCTGTTGATTATATGATGTACAGGTCAATGTGAACTTGTCTGGAGTTTCTTCCTTTAATCCATGCTCTTTTCTTCCACTGCTGGGGCTTCTAATTTCCCCCCAAATCAAATTAACTTGCATCATTTGAACAGTGTGACTGCTTCAGCTGATGCGGTTTCAAGGCTGAATGGTAAACTAACACCTGGTTCTTCTATCTTCACAATGTGGAAAAGTGACAGTGGAGGAAGCTTTGATAGCCCTTGCCTCATTTTACTTAATTTCCAGCAATTCCATGTACTAGAAACAAAAGCAAAACAATATGGCAAATTCATAGTGGAAGGAGCCAGACCAGATAGCGTTACTAGACACGTGCTTGCGGTTGGGATGTGAGGAATGCAGCAAATGGTGCACTGGACCTCTCATGACCCGATTTAGACCAATCCAGCCCACTCCAATGAACTTGGGTAAACAAGCACTATCGCAAAAGTGGGCAACAATGTGCTCCATGTTTGCAGTTGTGCAACTCCTATAAATCCTCACCACTGGCTGTTGTAAATGAGATTTTTCAATATCATTGAAAAAACACTTAACCATTCATCATATATAGGGAGTGTTGTAGATCTACACTGGAAATGCAATTCAAAATCTTATTTTAAAAAATGGACTACCTGGGTACGTGTAGTGGCTTTATATAAGTTTGTCAAGATTTTTTTGTTTTTAAAAATTCTATATCTTTGTTTTGTTCTTGTTATTTAAAAATAATTTAAAAAAAAGAGGACTAAAGATAGCCATACAATATTCATTTATTTTTTAAGTGGAAATTTAACTTCTGATATAATTTTGTAGAGTTTATCATACCTAGATTAATTCCTTATTCAATTTTCAATGCACCAACCCAAAAAAAAAAACTTCTCTTAGTACCTTTTAACTAGACACACGGGGGCTTTCAAACATAATGGATCAATGCATCTTATTTTATAATCAGTAGAGTCAGGTTGCTTGTGAGCAAAATAAGAGAAATTCACCCTTGAAATTTTGGGGGGTAAGGGACCCCATTTCTTGATCCACAAACCACCCTTGAATTAAATGATGTCTTTTACTATCTGACAGCTGGAACCATATGGGAATTCTATGGTGATCCAGGACACTGTCTTGCCAAATTGTCCAAGTATTTTAGTATACCTCTATTTTATTAATACAGAGGGTGCCAAAAATGCATTCATTTTAAGAAAGGAAAAAACTGCATTTAAATTGTAATACAGTACTCAATATATATCAAGAACAAAAGATGAATAAAAGCCAAGTTTGACTTCTGACATTACAAGAAGTGCTCAAAGTGGTTATCATCAACATCCAGACACTTCTGATTATGGCAAAACTGCTTGAGCAACGTTGACCAATGTGCCCACTTGTATCGCTGCACATGCCATGTCAATTCCCAAAGTACCGCCAGTGTAGCTGGTTTTCTACGGTACACTACATCCTTTTAAGGTCCCCCACAGTTAGAAGTCTAGGGGTATTATGTCATGAGAATGAGGGAAATTCAACCAAATTTCAACTACCACTTCAAAATGGTCTTGCACTTCTCAAAAGACAAGCGTGCTTCCACCATGTTTCTTCTTTGAACGTCTTGCCTATCACATGGTGACACTACCATGCCTTCTTTTAAGCAAATGTCAAAGTATACATTGCTACTGTAATTCAATTCAACTTCAAAAAGTAAGACATATATAGGTAAAGGTCACCTTTGCTCAAAAGCCAGTCATATCTGATTCTAGGGTTTAGTGCTCATCTCTGTTTATTTCTGTGGACACGTGGCAGGCATGACTAGATACCGGAGTGCATGGAACGCTGTTTACCTTCACACAGAAGTGGTCCCTATTTATCTACTTGCAATTTCTTGCTTTTGAACTGCTAGGTTGGCAGGAGCTGGGACAGAGATGGGAGCTCACTCAATCTTGCAGTACCCGGGAACTGACCTGACCTTCCAAGTGTCGAGTTCAGCATCTTAACCACTATAGCCACCGCAGTCCCAAGACATAAATAACACTTCTTAAAATGTGCATCAATGTCACTGAATATGTTTAGAAAGAGCTTTAGTTGGAGGTTAAATGAGACAATTTTAAGAGCCAAAAAGTATGTTAGAAGTCAAGAAACGAATGAAGGAAGTATTTAAAGAACAGCTTGGACAAGGGGAACAGATTTAGATGTAGTTTGGAGTGCAGGGAATGCATATATTAGAGGATGTTTTATAAAGTTAAATGCAGAGAAAAATAAAGGCAGGAAAATAAAAACTGATGGTGGGCTTAAGGTTTCGGGAGAATTGGAAAAAGGTAGTCACGAGAAAGTAAAAGAGAAGATTAAAATACAGTACTGTAATTCAAAAGCAAATGTCAATGTAATGGAGGAAATACAGAGAAAATTGAGATGTATTAAACAAAAATAACAAATTGAAATAATGGGGGGGGGGGGCTTTACTGGGGAAGAACTTCCAAAAATACTTTATATACTGTAGCAATGTTTGCAACAGATTCCTAAATGACTGAAGAGAAGGGTCAACAGGGAGAAAATGAGGGGGCAACCCCCCTAGAAAGCTCTCTTCTTAGTGTCACTTCTAACATCTCTTGCAAAAGCCACTGGAAAAGGTGGATACCAAGAGAGTGTTGTTCTCCATGCTGGCATGGCAATTAAGAGACATATGGTTGGAATGAGATGCCTCTTAATTTTAAATGAGCTGAATAGGTTTTGTTTTTAACTCCAATTTTTACTTGGCTCCAGGTTCCTGTCTATCATTGTCATTTGTCTGAGGGATTATTTTCTTACAATAACCACTAATTAAAAGTTTTTAATAAATGCCACTTGGAGATATATTTGGCAGGGCCACCAGTAGTGATTGGGGGGCATTAAAGACACCTTGTCCCCAGTCTCTTAAAGACTTCCCCCATCAAAAGGGAGATTAAGAGCCTGGAGAGATGGGATAAGAAACTTGGCTTGATGGACAGAAGCTTATGGCTGATGTTGTCATCACCTTTTGTGAGTTTAACTTTGAGAGAATTTTAACCAATATTTTGCACCTAGTGGCCTCAGTAAAGGTCACCTTTGTTCGGTAACCAGTTGTCCTTGCTTTGAAAACTCATCTCGGTTTACAGCCAAATTGCCAGCGCTGCCTCCGTCTGCAGACGTTTTCGTGGTCATGTGGCAGGCATGACTAGACACTGGAGCGCACAGAAGGCTTTTTACTACCTTCCCACCGAAGTGGCCCCTAATTTATCTACAGTACTTGCCATTTCTTGCTTTCGAATTGCTAGGTTGGCAGAAGCTGGGACAAAGACGGGAACTCATTCCGACCAGCAGTATTCTGGTATGGAACTGCTGACCTGCCGCCTACCCGTCAGCGTCTTAGCCACTTGAGCCACTGCAGACCCCCTTTAAGGGCCTTTTAATTAATAAACAAGATAATAAAGCATAACCATTAAGTGTTAAAACTATCCAGGAGTTAGTCTTTAAGGTGCCACAGCATTTTTGTCTTTTTTTATTTTTGCTGTTCTGTTTTGTTTACTCTCGGATATGCTGACACAGACCCACACAGCTATCAACCACTTCATACAATATATTGGACTTTAAATGCAGAGATTGGGGGCGTCCCAAGAGCTACAATCCAAAACACGGCTCTCGCCCATCTCTGTATTTAAATACTGTACTGTATAGGCAGACGGCCCCACACTGAGGAAGCCGCTTGCAAGGGTGCGCCTTTCCCTTGCTTTCCCCGGGCCAAGGCGGCTCATTCGAGCTCCCGGGTTGCGGTAGCCCACGTGCGAGGAAGCCCAGGCACGTAAGGTAAAGGTCGTCCCTGCTCGAAAGCCAGTCGTATCTGACTCTAAGGTTCAGTGCTCATCTCTGTTTCAGAGCCGAAGAGTCAGCACTATCAGACTGCTCCGTCATCACGTGCCAGGCACGACTAGACCCCGGAGCGCACGGAGGGACGCTGCTTACCTTCCCACCCAGGTGGCCCCTATTTTATCTACTTGCAGCTTCTTGCTTTCGAACGGCGAGGTAAGCAGGAGCTGGGATAAAGGCGGGAGTTCACTCCGTTGTGCTGTACCCGGGAATGGAACTCCGACCTTCTAGTCGTCGAGTTCACCGTCTTCACAATTAGAGCCACCGTAGTCCCAAGACCTATATGGTAAAGGTTTTCCTTGCTCAAAAAGCCAGTCGTATCTGGCTCTAGAGTTCAGTGCTCATCTGTTTCAAAGCCGAAGAGCCAATGCTGTCTGCTTTTGCAGACGTTTCCGTGGTCATGCGGCAGGCATGACTAGACACTGGAGCGCACGGAACGCTGTTTACCTTCACACCAAAGTGTTCCCTAATTTATCTACTTGCAATGTCTTCCTTTCGAACTGCTAGGTTGGCAGGAGCTGGCGACAAACACGGGAGCTCATTCCGTCGTGCAGTACTCGGGAATCGAACTGCTGACCTTCCGCCTCCCAGTCAGCGTCTTAGACTTCTTAAAATGTGTATCAATGTCATTGAACATACTGTATTTAGAAGGAGCTCTAAATGAGGTTAAATGAGAGAATCTTAAGAGACAAAAAAAGGATGTCAGAAGTCAAGAAACTAATGAAGGAAGTACAGTATTTAAAGAACAGCTTGGACAAGGGGTACAGATTTAGACGCAGTTTGGAGTGGAGGGAATGCATATATTAGAGGATATTTTTTAAAGTTAAATGCAGAGAAAAATAAGTAAAGGCAGGAAAAGAAAAACTGCTGGCAGGCTTAAGGTTTTGGGGAGAAAGAAGGGGAGGCTTTACTGGGGAAGAGCTTCTAAAAATACTTTATATATAAATGTTTGCAACAGATTCCTAAATGACTGGAGAGAAGGGTCAACAACAGGGAGAAAATGAGGGGGCAGCCCCCCTAGAAAGCTCTCCTCTTAGTGTCACTTCTAGCATCTCTTGCAAAACCCACTGGAAAAGGTGGCTACCAAGAGGGTGTTGTTCTCCATGCTGGCATGGCAATTAAGAGACATATGGTTGGAATGAGAGTCCTCTTAATTTTAAAAGGATAGTCACAAGGAGGAAGGAAAAGAGAAGATTAAAATAATTGAAAAGCAAATGTCAGTATAACGGAGGAAATACAAAGACAATTGAGATATATGAAACAAAACACACACACACACACACACACACGAGGCAGGTGGCGCAAGCCGTATAAATAGAGCGGCCCCAGCGCGCGCGCCTTTCCGTTGGCGGAGCTTTAGGGGCGGTGGGTGGTGGGTTTGCCTGACCTGCGCCTGAGTCGCTGCGGCGTGGCTGGGTGTGTGTGTGATGTGTGTGGGGTGGTGGCCATTAGACTAGAGCCGCCTCGTTAATTCCTCAGATAACTCGGCTTGGGGCGGTGAGAGGTGTAGCCCGTGGTCGTGGGATAGCTTTGAGGCTGAGGTGCGCGAAACTGGGCTTGCTTGGGAGTCTTGCTCAAAGTTCAGGGGCCATTTTGAACCGTCTCGTTCAGTTGGCAGGTGGTTTCATTTCATTAAAAACAGCGTGGTTATCCTTAAACGCGTGCCAATCCAACTTGTAGAGGTAAAGGTTTCCGTTGCTCGAATGCCAGTCGTATCCGGCGCTAAGGTTCAGTGCTCATCTCTGGTTCATAGCTGAAGAGCCAGCGCTGTCTGCTACTGCAGACATTTCCGTGGCCATGTGGCAGGCATGATGACGAGACACCAGAACGCTTACCTTCGCACCAAAGTGTACCCTGTTTATCTACTTGCATTTTCTTGCTTTCAAACTGCTAGGTTGGCAGGAGCTGGGACAAAGACGGGAGCTCATTTCGTCCTGCAGTACTCGGGAATCGAACTGTAGACCTCCCGCCTTCCAGTCAGTGTCTTAGCCGCTTGAGCCACTGCACTGGTTAACTACTGTCCAGAGTCGCTGAGCTGGTTTTTCCTTGAGAGACCCCCAATCTCGACACATGCCGTCTGTCTTTAAGCTCCATTTTCTCCTGCCCAGGTCTGGCCTATGGGTTTCATAGTTTTCTTTGGATTTTAAGCACCTTTGAAAAATGAGAGGAAAGAGGAAGAAAATCTAATTATATTTGCACGCAGTCACAACTAAAGTACAGTACAGTACTCGCAGTTATGTAAGCAGCTACATAACTTTTGAGAGCCACAATTGTACCATAGACTTATGTTTACATTTTTCCCCCCTAATTGTGGCATCTCTAGTTAACATTTCATCTTTCTATAAAATATTTATGATCTGTAGTTTCATTCTGAATCTGCCTGGCTGGGCCATCTGGTTGAATAGAGCATCCTCTAAAAGCTTATTCTAAGATCTGTAGTGACAGAAACTTGTCATCTTTATCTAGTAGTGTATTGTCTGTGTTCTAGGTTTGCATGGAGTAAGAATATCTGACGGGTCTGGCTGGAATCCTTTCCTGAATTGGAAATAGATAAGAGAATTATCAGCACATCTGTGGCAGATGTATAGAAGTTCTTTAGTTTTTAAAAAAGGCTTTCTTGAGGTTTGAAAACCACTGTTATTCTACAGGGGTAATTAACTTTTAAAACATTACCTTTTCTGCTGTTATGCAATCTGGTAAATTCTACTTTTGATTTGCTTCATAACAGCTTACCAGTTAATGAGATAGATAGCTTTTAAGACTTGTGCATCAACTTTGATACTGGTGCAAAGATCAAGAAAATAAAGACATAATGTTAATAACTTTAATGGGAGGCATTATGATGTGTCATGACAATGCTTCCAACTCAGCATTATTCAAAGTACATTAGAGACAAACATTGTTAAACAAAAAACATTATTTAAGGCAGGGATGCAAATAATGTGGGCCTCCAGATGTTTGGCTGCAACTGTCAGCATTTCTCATCACTGACTTCTGAGCAGGACTGAACTGCAGTCCAATACCATCTAGAAAACCATATTTTCTTAATTCCTTCCTTAAAGGGATTGGTAACATGCATTAAAATTTAACTGAATACAGTAAATCGAATTAATGTTGATTTACCATCACCATGATCTGAAAAAATGTAAGATCCTTCAGGAGGATTTTGGATTTGTGTCTCTTAAGCATCAGTTTCATTATCGTTAACAAACTATTTCTAAAACAGAAGTACTGTAGTTCCTTAATGTAGTTTGTGCTATGGAATTAAGTTTGCTGTTCAAGAGTATGGAATCAATTTAGTATGTAAAACATGTTCTGTTTGCTTAAAGTACTTGCTTGGTTCTCACTCAGTATGTTTACATAAATTTATGTGTTTGCCTGGGATTAAGTCCCACTGAGTTCATTTGGAGTTGTTTAAAGTAGAATATGAAACTAGTTTCAGCACTTAGAAAGATGAGTTGACTGATATGCCAGTTGCATACAGTGAAAGTATTGAAGGAATGATATTTTGGTTGAGATTAAAGTATAATTTTCAGTAGTGAAGTCTTCAGTCAAGTTTTATCTATTTAAAGAATTATAAATGACTTTTCCTGCTTGCTTTCTAGGATCTCCGTCTATCCCAGAAAAGGATAAAGACTGAAGGCTTGTAGTTATAAACAGATCTTGTTAGGGATTCAGTAACTCCTAAATGAATCAAATATCCGAGACACAGCTGAAGGAGAAGCTTACATTATCTGCTGCGAAAGCAAAGTGAAATGTGAAAAGAAACTTCGAACACAAGCCAAGAAATTTACACCATTATAAGCTGCTTTTGTCCAGCATCTTTAAAGACAAGGTATTTTCACCACGTGAGACTCTAATCTAAATCATGTCATGTTTGCCTCATTTTAATGGAAACATATGTTTGTCCTCAATTTTATGCAAGGCCCTGGTATCATAGACATTACATTATGAACAAGTTGCTTATTTAGTGGTATCCTTTTATTTTTAAGCAAGAGTATATTTAGCAACAGCTGCAACTGATTACATTATTGGGATCAGTTGCTCTTCCTTTACCTGTAGCCTTTAATCAGCACCAAAGGAAAGCACTTACTATAAGTTACTGTAGATATATTCCTGTTGAAATGAATGTCTGCAAGGTAGAATTTCTAGAGAAGACCAGTATTGTTTATGGTTCTTCAGGTAAGTTTTAATTTTCAGTGGTTCAGTAATGTTTTGTCATAATTTTTGTCTCTGCATAATGGGAATTTTTATTTAAATTAGGTTTGCAGAACATCTTAGGCAACAGCATGTTATTTTAAGAAAAATATAGGAAATCTATTGATAACTGCTTGTACAGGTACATCATTGTTTCCATAAATTCTAAAAAATACAGTTTTTCTAATAGCTGCATCACTTACCTTAAGTTGGAAAAGTTGTATTTTCAAATGTATTAAAATCTAGTGAGATCCTTCTACATTTACGGGTTTTTATCTGGGGTATAAAGAGGTGTGTCAAGAAGAGAAATTGCTCGTTTTTCAGTGTTAATTAAGCAATGTGTTTCATTTTCTTTGAAGAGGGAAGAACATGCTAGGAATATCTATTGCTTGATGATTCAGAATTTGAATGGTTTTCAAATCAAGTGGTTAGTTTCTCTTGGGGGAAACAGGATACAATATAGTAGAAATGCTTGCTATGGAGTAAGTGGCCTGTATCTATTTTAATGAGTGAAATCCTATTCAAGTAAGTTATGCTGTGTGGGGCTGATAATGTTATCAGCCAGCACAATTTTTTTTTAAATTAAGTATTTCCTATTTCAGGATTGAGAATACATAGCTTCTGTGTAATACTTTACATTATATAGTACTCATGGGGCTGTGGGATGGCAGGAGGAAGTCTTTAATTACAGAAAAATGCTATTGTTTGGATGACCCGAATTAACAATTCCCGGTTTTAAAAAGTATGATACATTCTGACTGAAAGCAGATAGTCCTGGCAATTTTTTTCATGTACAACAAAGATCAGGTTAAACAGCTTTAAAAGTATAAATACTGACCAAAATTCTGTTGCTCATGTTGGACTACAACTGTTTCATTAAATTAATAGACATCTAGTGAGTCAGCTCATTTGTAAATTCCATTGATTCAAATGAGTCTGCTGTCAAGGACTTTAGCATAGTAAGTCACAGAATAGGTCAGTGATGGCGAACCTTTTAGAGACTGAGTGCCCAAACTGCAACCCCAAACCCACTTATTTATCGCAAAGTGCCAACACAGCAATAGGGGAGGAAGGAAATGCTCCCATTGGGCTGTTGGGCAGAGGGTTGGGGTAAACTGTGCTGGGGGGAGGGAGGAAGCTCCCCCATTGGGCTGCTGGACGGAGGAGTGGGGGGAACTCTGTGCTGGGGGAGGGAGGAAGTGCTCCCACTGGCTGCTGGACAGAGGGGTGGGGTGGACTCTGCTGGGGTGATTGCACGGGTGCCCACAGAGATGACTCCGAGTGCCACCTCTGGCATGCGTGCCATAGGTTCACCAGCACTGGAATAGGTCTTTTTGAATCAATGGAACTTGCAGAGGAATTGGCTCATTATGTCTCCATTTGTTCAGTGGGCCCACTCTACTATATTTTACTGTGCTAATTAACAGTATTTTGGACACGGTCCTAAAAGGTCGGAAGAAGAATCATATTCCCCCCCATCATTCTTCTCTTCCTGGTCCACTATAATTTCCCCCTATTTCTCTTATACTGTATATTACTATTGTAGAGAGTCAGTGTTGGCTACTATAGTGCAGTCACCAGTAGGACCATTAGAAAGAGCCTCATTTTTTCAGCATATTACAGAGTCTCATATCCCTTCCAAAATTACATTTTTCTTGTGTAACTAGCTTTTTCCTTACAGTAATTGTAATGATATAAAGGGAATGTAGAATGTACTGTATATTATTGAGACCCAGTCTGGTGTAGCTAGAATGACACACTTCTGTTCAGGACATCTGAGTTCAATTTCTGTCAATCATGGGAACTCACAGAAAGCCCTATTAGGATTACCATAGGTCAGAAGTTATTTGAGAACGTGGTGAGATTGTATCAAGAAGCCACTGGCTCCTTTTAAAAAAAATTAATGTAACAAAAATAAATGTTCTAAGAGCTTTATAATGTAAAAATAACTTTTTTCATATTGCAGAGCTGTTGAAATTGGTATTCTGAATATGGTGTTTTCTCTTTAAACAGGCCAAAAATCACAGGTTAAGTCTTGCCAACTATCGTCCAGTAGTTCTGAGAAAAGTAAATGTAATGAAGGTGCAGTTCAGCTGATAGCTTCAAGTGATTATTCTCATGCTAGAACCATGGAACAGCAAGAAAGTAGAGCTGAGAAAAAGGAGTACAAATCCACAGTCTTGAGTGCTTCTCATAAACCAAGACACTGCAAGAAAAATGAGATTAATATGTCTGGTGAATGTAACGCAAGAACTAGTTGTTCTCTTTTAAGCCAGTCTTGTTATTTAACTGCCTTAGAATTGAATCTGACAAAAGAAAACATGAACTCATCACCTGATGAGGAACTTGAGTCTGCCCAGAAAAAGCAACAGGAAAGTTTCATTTTAACAAAAGATGCAACTGAAGCAAATAGTGTTAGCTTGTACACTTATGAAGATTTTTCCCAATTCAGTGACAGTGGAACTGAGTACAAACACAGCAATTTAGACAATGACTCACAACTACAATATCACAGTGCTGAAGAAGAGTCTGTTTGTTGTGAGGCCTCATATAGGCAGGAAACGAAGACTTCAGAAACTTTTCAAAATAAACGAACAAATATAGATGGGCAGCGGTATATTAACAAATTGCAAATTAAGGCTTCTAAATTGAGTTCTAATGTTTTTGACAAGTATTTCAGTGAAGTGTCAGAAAACCCCCATGTTTTTCAAGATGGCAAATGTACTGCAAACAACTCATTGTGTTCTGATGTTCAAGGAAGAGATGAGATCATTGGATCATTTAGTCATGCTACAGCTAACAAAGAAAGAAATCCAGAATCATCCTTAACAAGCAAGACTGTGGTTAATGAAAAGATGATAGCAAATTCTTTTATAGACTTAGCAGATCCATCTGTAGCAGCTACTAATAGAGCATCAGATAAACAGACTGATTGCAGAAGTACAGGTGTTTTTCAGAGGAGTGGGAGTTCATGTGTATTGCAGCAGAAAAGAACATTTTTACCACCTGCCCACACTTCTAGTAGTGATGCAGAAGTATCAGATCACTGTGTTTATAAACAATGTTTTTTACCTAATGTTCCAGAGAGAAATGATGCTTACGAGCCGTGTGATCATTGTGGAAGATACAAAGAAAGCTTTCCTAACTCAGAGCTAAATGGCATCAAATACTTGAATAATGGAGCTAATAAAAGCCAGAGTACAATCAATCAAGCTGTTGATGCAAGTTCTGATTTTAGAGCATGTTTTACAACGAGTCGAGCAACTAATGTTAACGTTCCTGTAGTGTCAAGGGGACAAAACACGATGATAACAATGATGAACAAGCACAGGCCTGAAGAGTGGCTGACAGATAACCACAAAAGTGTTGCTTGCAATACAGATTGGTCATGTGTATCTGGCCATGTGGATATGAGTGATTCACAGATAGCATTTGAAAACTGTACTACAAAACATGGATGGCAGTCAATAATTGAGGTAACCTTTAAAAAAAAACAATGAGATCTTATCAAACTGTTTATTTGACATTTCATAATTGTATGTCCTAGCCAAAATAGCAGGGTAAAATCCACCTGGACAGAGCAAATGCACACTCTGCTTTTGTAAGAGAACCCTTTCATCAAGAGCAGAGCACTAGTTAAATTCTGCTGTCTGGGAGGCAGGCTATAACTAATTATACCAGTTTTTCAAATTGATTCAGAGTCTGATCTAGTAAAGGCTGTTTGATTGTGAAATTACTTTGGCAGTGTTACTGGGTGAACTTATGCTCGCAAAATGAGTCTTCCCCTTGTGCTCCACAGGATCTATTAATTCTGGGCACCTAGGAGGACACAGCAGGGAATAGAAGTCCTTCCAGTAGTTTCTATTGTTGGGAAACAGCTGTGTTCACAGTTCAAAATGCCTGTTGCTAGTTTTGGAAAGTTTGTGCACAAGGAGCATGTCATTATTGCAAGATAACCAGGACACTGCCCCTCCACAAACTGACTTGCACACATTAAATTTAACAGTTTTATTAGAGAAAGAAGGGTAGTGAATGTCAAAAGGCCACTGCTGGGGTGGCTGTAGAGCACAATATTAGCACTGTGGTGGCTCAGTGGTTAAGAAGCTTGTCTTGTTAACTGGAAGGCTGGCAAGTCAGCAGTTCGAGACCCAGTTACTGAATGATGGATTGAATGCCTGCCTGTGTCCCAGCTCTTGGGAATATGAACAGAGCCTCATTTGGGCATTCCCTGAGCCGAGTTTCTTCCACAGAAAAATACTTTCAACGCAGAATAATTTCTGACACAAAATTATTATTATGGCACAGCATAAGGACCAGTTCTTAGCTCATTGTTGTTGACTAGCTCACTGTTGTTGACTCTCTACTATCCCAATGCATTACTGGTCAACCAAAGAATTGCTACTGGGCAAGAGGTATTCACTGCCCAGGGAGCAAATCTATGAGGATGGGGGAGAAACTCCTCGGTTTCAGCTGTGGAAAGCTTTGGCATGGTTTTAATCATGCTACCTTCTGTACATAAGGAAAGGAAAGATGAGTAGGCTGTTCAGAAATACTGTAAGTGGACTTTCATAGTCCTAAGGCACTCATAGGCTCTTCAAACTGCTATTTTTCTGTTTTGAAATGTTCTCTATCAGGATTCACTGACAACTCATGTGTAAGTACTAATGTGTGTTTTTCTTCATGTGCATACAACTTCCAAATGTGCACTGAACCCTTTTGGCAGTGCTTTCTGTGTTGGAGCTTGTATCTTGTGAATCAGATTTTTTTTGATAGTTTTACATATGGAGGCTTTCTGTTTGAGGACTGGATTATTTTATGAGACAAAGGTAGTTCAGAAGCAGTAAAGAAATGTATTTAGTACATGGTATACATTGCTGCTTGTCTCTGCCTAACAAAAGTTTCTGTCAACCATGGCATAAAAGCTTGCTAATTCTCTCATTTGTGAGATCATTTTTATGCAAATTACACAAAGTGTCATAAGTGCTACCTTGTTGCTGTAAGAAAAAGAAGCATAGGATGGATTTGTATCTTTTTGATCAGCCAAGGCAGTTTTCTGTGACAATTAAGTTGTAGGTTTGTTAAATTTTACAATGCAAAAATACACTTGTTTTGCATGGAAATATTTTTTTCAATTTGGAAATTTCAGTGGAAAGCTGCTGTTAGTTTCATTTTAATTCTGCAGAATTGAGAAAATAAATGAAAATTAAGCATTCCTCTAGTTCCACAATGCTATGACTTTAGTTAAATCTGTATTGTAAAGTTGAAAAACCATGCTAATTTAGCACATAAAATCCTCTAATGTTTGATCTTCCAGGATTCTTTGGATTCCAAAACCAGTACCAGCAAAGATTTCAATGAAATTCATGAAAGGTAGGATAGATCTTTCAATTGTATGTATATGTTTAATGAATTTATTTATCATTACATTTTTATACTGCCCATCTGGAATATTTCTCACTCTGGGCAGTGGACAGGCAAATAAAAGCAATATAATAGAACAAATAAACAACAGAATATATACCTGAAAAAATAAAATACCTGGCATTTGATCATAAGCAAGTTGAGCTGACCTGCTATGTCGGGTGTAATATTCTTAAAGACTTCCTTAAAGAGGAAGGGTTTAAGTTGTTTTTTTAAAGGATGTCCAGGCCAACACTGTTTAGGCTGCATTAACAGAAATATACTCTCCAAAACCCATGAAGTACTAGTCCTCTTCTATTCAGCACTAGTTAGACCACATCTAGAGTACGGAGTCCAATTAAGAAAGATGTAAACCAATTAGTGCAGGTACAGAGAAGGGCAACAAGGATGTTCAGAGGAATGGAACCCAGGCCATATGAGGAAAGACTGAAGGAACTGGGCATGTTCAGCCTTGGGGAAAGGAAACTGAGAGGGGATATGATATCACTCGTTAAATACCTGGACACTAATCATAAAGAGGAAGGGAAGGACCTGTTCTCCATCATCCCAGTGAGCAGGATGCATAATAACAGGCTCAAACTAAAGCAACAGTTCCCAAACCTTTCAAGCTGGGGTGCAGGTCACACTCTCTCAGTCAGTTTTGAGGGCCAGACAGCCATTTTGCACTGCTGGCACGATTGGGGAGGGAGCAGTTATTTTGTCCCAAAAACTTCAAAGGGGTAAGCATTTTGTTTCTGAAATGCCCTTGGAGGGGTGGGGGGGCACATGAAATGGTGCTGCGGGCTGGATCTGGCCTGCGGGCCTTAGGTTTGGAACCCCTGAACTAAAGGAAGCCAGATACAGGTGAAATATCAGGAAAAACCTCTTAACGGTTAGAGCAGTATGACAGTGGGACCAACCGCCTTGAGAGGTGGTGAGTGCTTCAACACTGGAAGCATTCAAGAGAGAATTGGACAGTCATTCTCTCATATCTGCTTTGATTTGGATTCCTGCAATAAGCAGGGAGTTGGGCGTTATGGCCTAAGAAGTTCCTTCCAACTCATTCTATGATACTATGTTATGTTGCACATATTATATTGCTCAGTTTTGAGATGGCAAGGAGCATGTGATGTGAGGCCCACAGATATAAAAAAACTGTTGAGTAATTTTCATCAATTTTCCCTCTCTTAGTGGAGAGAGCAGCTCAGCTGATCATCTTTGTTTGGTTTCCTTAATGTAACCATAACAAGAGTTAGCTAATTCCCATTTAATAATCTTCAAAATAAATTATATCTCTTTTGAAAGGCTGATGCTGCTTTCACAAGAAATAGCCAGTCATTCACCAAATTGCTGTAAGGAAATATGGGAGAGAGCCATTAAAGCTGAAATGCAGTTTCTGAAAATTTGCTATCAGATGTATAATAGCTGGCAGACTTATAATTCTGTTACCAAAGAAAAGGAACAAGTAAACAAGTATGTATGGAATTTTTCTTCAATTATATCTTTTCTGAAATGGAAAGCAAAAGTTTGGGCTATTAGTGGTGAGTAAAACATTTTGATGCATTCGTTGCTAATATAAATATGCCAATTGTGATGTACAGTAATACCTCGGATAATGCTAAGACTTGGTTCCACAAGTCTTGGTGTTATCCGATTTTTAGTGTTATCCAATGCATGTTAAAATCCTATGGGATGGATCGGATAACGTTAAAGCTCCATAGAGATACATTGTAACCGCACAGGCTTTAGCGGTTGTTATCCGATACATCCCATAAGACCTTAACATTATTCGATCCAATTCCCCTCCCCAGATTACTTAACGTTATGCGATTTTAGCGTTATCAGAGGTAAATGTTATCCGAGGTATTACTGTATTTTTATTCAGAAGTTCACATGTATAGTGGGACTTTTTCTGAGGTAACTATCTAGGACTGCAGAATTAAGTTTTATTACTGTAGTCTTAAGGTATGTCGCCATAGCTTAGTTTCACAAAAATAATATATGAAATAATTTCTGTTGTTAATTGTAGTGTCACTGAGACCTAGTTAAAAGCAGAAAAATCTTGGTCAGTGAATCCAAATTTAAAGAGTGCAGGAGCTTGTCTTGTGCCATTTCAAAATATCTACCACAAACTGTACAAATGTACAAGCAAGTCAATATCTTTATTGCATCACAACATTCAAAATTTACATGAGCTTTTGTGATTCTAGATCATTTCAGAGATGTGCCAATCTCTTGGGGATGGTGCAGGAAAGTTATAAATGAGAGTTCCAAAAGTTCATGAAAGGCAGTGGGCCTGTACTGCCCTGTTCTCTGGCCAAACAGAAACGCTCAAAGACCATGCGGGCATTTGCACGTACCAGGTTTCCTGTTTTTGAGGAATGCTATCCAATCAACAGCTATATATGATGTAGTTGCTGTTTTTTTAACTCACTTCCAAGAAACGAGGACTGGCATGAACAAAAGCAAGGAACTTTTAGAACTCTTATTTATTTATTTTTCTACATTGTTCATAAGAAATTATTGCATTTTATGAAGAAGGGATCTTGAATCATGAAAGGTTGTGTAATGTTTGATTTTTCTGTGATCCAATAAAATATTGCCTCGCTCTTACATTTGTATTGCTTAAGGATAACACAGGTTTCTTTGTTTCATTTTAGAATTACAAGTTATTGTTAACTTGGGGGGCCTTTAGGAGGAGGATCTGATGTGGCAGAGAGTTTGAAAGAAAAATGAAAATCCCAGTAGACATTCAAAAGTATTAATACAGTCAAACCTCGCATAATGAATGCCTCGCTTAGCGAAAAACTTGCATAGTGAGCGGGCATTCTACAAACCTTCCTGACTCACATAACGAAATTTTTTGTTATGCAAAACCGGCATTTCCTATGTAAAAACTTGCATAACGAACATTTCTATGGGAAAAACTTGAAGGGGCTGTACTGGCTCCCAGTTTGCCTCTGGGTGCAATTCAAGGTGCTGGTTATTACCTTTAAAGCCCTACATGGTAGTGGACCAAGATACTTAAGAGACTGGAGAGGCTCTCTGGTTGTGCCATCAGCCAGAGAGGCGCACCTCGCTGGCACGAGAAGGAGGGCCTTCTCGGTGTCCACTCTGGCCCCTCCTTCCGATAGAACTACGCATGCAGACGGAGTTGCTGCCCTTTAGAAAAGGAGTGAAAACCTGGTTGGCAGGTTTGGTCTGGGGAGTGGATGGTTCAATTTCCCCAGCCAATTGGTTGGTTTGACCCCAGTATGCCTGTGTTGCAATTTCTGGCTTTTAATACTAAGCTTTTAAAAGTTTTTAGAGTTTTTAATTTTAAAAAAATGATTTTATAATTCCTGTAAATCGCCCTGGGTCCCTTTTGGGAGGAGGGCGATAAACAAATTTAAATAAATAAATAAATATTTTTTTTGGTTATGTGAGTTTTTCCATAGGAATTTTCGTTATGCGAGTTTTTCCATATGAATTTTCGTTATATGAAAAACTCACATAGAGAGCAGCCTCGCAGAATGAAATATTTTCGTTATGCGAGGTTTGACTATTAGATTCTGTCTGTATATAGTTTTTAGGGGAAGGAGTTGAAGTTGAAGAATTATTATAGTTTGTGTTCAGAAAAAGCAACTACGTAGTTTGAATTCAAATATAGATAGCACAGTGTCTTAACTTTTGGGGTTTTCCTAAATAATTTTGTGGAAGTATTGTAAGACTAAATTGGGTTGTTGGTCTCCCAAAATAATCTTCAATTTAGCACAACTAGCATAAATAAAGCAGCAAAGGGATTACAGTAATACCTCGGATAACATTTACCTTTGATAACGCTAAAATCGCATAACGTTAAGTAATCTGGGGAGGAGAATTGGATCGAATAACGTTAAGGTCCTATGGGATGTATTGGATAACAACCGCTAAAGCCTATGCGGTTACAATGTATCTCTATGGAGCTTTAACGTTATCCGATCCATCCCATAGGATTTTAACATGCATCGGATAACACTAAAAATCAGATAACACCAAGACTTGTGGAACCAAGTCTTAGTGTTATTCAAGATAGTACTCTGTATAAGTGCACAGCTACACTGGCCCAAACACTGCCAAAATCAAGAAGTTGGTAAGCTCAATTTCAAATCACATGATACCAAAATAATCTGGGGCTCATCTCTGCTGATTGATTTTTATGAACTACCAATTAAATGATTAGCTGGAGCCCATCTCTGCTGATTAAAAGCAAGAGAAGCATCTCTGGTCCCACCACTGATTATTTTTTTAATTATTCAAAGCGGCATAACACTGTCACTTTGAATAATTATAAAAACTATCTGTGGATGTGATGTGACATAACTGATCAGCAATGACAATCTGCATTGACAAGGGGGGAAACTGCTGATCAGATGGAGCCCCATCTCCACTGCTGTGGCTGTGAGTTTATCTAAGAAAACCCAGATAAACACACTTTTAAGATTATGGGTCCAAAAATAAAGAAAATAGTCATGAGGAGAGATATGTTTTTATATCTCTTACTATATAATTCAACTCTAAAGCATTTAAAAATATATTCATTGAGGGAGCCTGATGTAATTCCATGGACAAACTATTCCATAAGGTGGGGGCCTCCACCAAGAAGTCTGTTTTCATAGATAATACCCTTTTCACCATTCTTGATGCTCTGGCATGAAACAATGTCATTTTCCTTTTGATAGGATAAAATCTATACGCTTAGTAAAGGTAAAGGTCACCATTGCTCAAAAGCCATTCGTATCTGACTCTAAGGTTCAGTGCTCATCTCCGTTTCATAGCCGAAGAGCCAGCGCTGTCTGCATCTGCAGACGTTTCCTTGGACATGTGTCAGGCACGTCTAGACACTAGAGTGCATGGAACACTGTTTACCTTCCCACCAAAGTGGTCCCTATTTATCTACTTGCAGTTTCTTGCTTTCGAACTGCTAGGTTGGCAGGAGCTGGGACAGAGACGGGAGCTCATTCCATCATGTAGTACCTGGGTATTGAACTGCTGACCTTCCAGTCAGCATCTTAACCACTTGAGCCACTGTTTAGTTAGTTAGTTAGTTATTACATTTATATCCTGTCCATCTGGGATATTTCCCCACTCTGGGTGGCTTATAACATATTTAAAAAAATCTTTACAATAAAATTAAATAAATTGAATAAATTATAAATATCAACATGCACTCCCCATACAGTGGAACCCCGTATAACGAATGTCCCATACAGCGAAAAAAATCACAATGAAAAGAAAATGAAAAAAACATAGTGCCCTGTACAACAAAAAATTTCGCTATGCGATACATTGCCCCTATGAGAAAAACCATACAACAAAAATCTCTATGGGAATAATCACGTAGCAAGAAATTTTTCATAGTACAATTTTCCCCATAGAGATTTTCGTTAGTATAGGGGAAAAACATACAGTTTGACACAAAAACAAACCGCATAGCGAAAAGCCCTGTAGAACAAATTATTTTCGTTATACAGGATTCCACTGTATATCTTTAAATGTACTCCCTTTTGAGGATTCTTTTACATCCCATGGTTCTAATCAAGTGATCCACAGTACTTTCCTGTAAACGAAGCATTTCAAAGGTCCAATTGTACTTGAAATGACTGCCACAACAGGAAAAAGATGGGCATTGCTTTCATAGTCCATAACTGCCATAGGAAAGCGAGATTCTGTTGAGATTCTTCTTTATTTATTTTATTTATTTATTTATTTATTGAATTTATTACCCCGCCCCACTCGGGAGAACCCGACTCTGGGCGGCTTACATCGTCATAAAACAGAGGTAAAAGATAAAAACATATAAAATCATGAAGTTTAAAAGATTATCTAAAATTATTTGAAGTAAAAGCAGTGCAAACTACACGCCAGTATCCCCCTGGTCCAGATCCAAAGTGGCACTCCCTAAGTAAGCCACTTAGTATGGGAACCCGTGTTCCCTGGTCCCCAAATATGTCCTGCCAGCCAGGTTTTCAAGCCCTTCCGGAAGGGCAAGAGCTCTGTCTGCAGGCGCAGTTCGATGGGCAGGAGGTTCCAGAGGGTTGGGGCGGACACGGAGAAGGCCCTCCTCCTAGTGCTAGAGAGGCGTGCCTCTCTAGCTGATGGAACAACGAGGGAGCCTCCGATCCGCCCTGGTGGGCCGGACAGATGTTCTTGGGGTGACGCGGTCTCTTAGGTATCCTGGCCCACTACCATATAGGGCTTTAAAGGTAATAACCAGCACCTTGAATTGCACCCGGAGACATACTGGCAACCAGTGCAGCTCCCGGAGTAGCGGCGAAGCACGAGCATAACGCCCACACCCCGCCACTACCCGGGCCGCCGCATTTTGCACCAGCTGGAGTCTCCGGATGGTCATCAGGGGCAGCCCCATGTAGAGCGCATTACAGTAATCAAGTCTGGAGGTGACCAAGGCATGTGTGACCATGAGCAAGGAGTCCCGGTCCAGGAGGGGGCGTAACTGGCGTATTACACGAAGTTGTGCAAAAGCCCTCCTGGCCACGGCTGCCACCTGATCTTCGAACAGTAGCCGTGAGTCCAGGAGGACCCCCAAGTTACGCACCGGGTCTGTCTGGGGCAAGGCTGCCCCATCCAGCACCAAAGATGGCAACTCCTGTGTTAACGCAGGCCCCCGTACCCACAGCCACTCAGTCTTGCCAGGATTCAGCTGTAGCCCGTTGTCCCCCATCCAGACCTTAACAGCCTTCAGGCACCTGGAAAGGACTTCCACCGCACCACTTGGGTCCCCACGGGCAGAGATGTATAACTGGGTATCATCTGCATATTGATGATACTTAACCCCATGGGAACGGATGATCTCGCCCAGCGGCTTCATATAGATGTTGAATAAGAGAGGAGAAAGTACCGAGCCCTGAGGCACCCCGTATTGCAGGGGCCTAGGGCTGGACCTCTCCTTCTCCAGGCACACCGACTGGGTCCTGCCTCTCAGGAATGAGGAGAACCAGGACAACACAGTGCCCTGGATCCCCAGACCCTGGAGCCTTCCCAGAAGGATACCATGGTCGATCGTGTCAAAAGCCGCTGAGAGATCGAGAAGAGCAAGGACTGACGGCTCCCCTCCGTCCCGCTCTCTCCAGAGATCATCCACCAAGGCCACTAGTGCGGTTTCGGTACCATATCCGGGCCTGAATCCTGACTGAAACGGGTCCAGATAATCCGCTTCATCCAGGACCTCCTGTAACTGCAGCGCCACAGCGCCTCCTGTAACTGCAGCGTCACATAGTCAGTCAAGAAAATGTTGGCAGATATTTTAATCAGGACCATTCTTTTCAAATACTTTTTTTCTCTCATGACTACAGTGGAATTGTTAAAGAGAACCCCTTGACAGTATTTATTTATTTTAGTTCCTGATCAAGTAAGTATCTTGTCTAAAATGGCCTGTTGTGTTTAACCATAAACTTAATACCTACTGAACATACCAGTCATGCAGGTTTCAGGCATACAAAGCATAGCTTTTTCAGGCAGTACAGAAATATAGGAACGGAAGACTTCTGTAAAAATTACCTTAAATGGAGATGATCAAGATAAGAACTAGAAAGTTCTTAGCATACTTTAAGGAATATTGTATAATTAATAATATACATTAAATTAAAGCGACAATGCCTTATTTTTCAGTTCTGCTCATAAGACAGGAAACTGTGTGTCACAAATTTCAAGCACCCGGGATATGGAAACCTCTTCACACCTATTGGTACGTCTGCTATATATTAACTTCTTTAACTTATGAATAGTTTTTAAAAACTGAAATTGATTCTCTTGAGGAGAGAGTCTATATTATTATGTAGTTACACACCAAGAAGTATGTCTATGCATGTATATGTATAGATACATATGCGTGCACACAGCTGTTTGTAGTGTGGGAGTATAGTTTGGTTATATTAGAGAGTAAACAAAACAAGACAAAAATGTAACACTTTAATTAATGTTAGCTTTTGTGGTTCAAGTCCATTAGGTTAATATTGTTACTTTGCATCTAAATTTGTATTAAAATAATTGTACTTGGTTTGCTTATCACAGATACTTCTTAAAGTGTGTGTATGTGCTCTTCTTTATAGATAGATAGAGGACATATCTATGTACTGTACTGTATTGCACTCCTTCTTAGAGACATGTAATCAGGATCCACATCTTTTCACAGGGAGGAGCCCTCTTTTCCACACAAGCTTTTCCTAATATCCAGAGCATCTGAGTCTGACTGAAACTCCTTAGAGAACTCAGGCCAAAATTACCATACCATTTGAAAAATACATTTCTTGAGCATCCTTTCTTTTCTTCTTTATCACCATTCCCTACCTGACAGATCCATGAAAGGGGAGAGAGCCACTTAAAAAGATTCCCTTGCCAGAGCAGTAGGAAGGCAGCAACAGCAGCTCTAGTGACTGGAACAAATCTTAGCATGAATCAATTCCTGACCAGTGGAGACCAGCATGCACATGAACTAAAAGAGGCCTCTAAAGCAGTTTGTTGGTTTTCTTTTCAGAGATTGCTCTGGGTTGAAAGGAATTTTTGCAGAGGACGCTTGAATGAGGCTCTTTTCATGTCCCCCATTGTGCAGCTTTCAGGAATCGAACCCGTCTTTCCAGTCTCCAAGCCTAGCGCCTTAACCACTAAGCAGTGGTTAAAGCAGTGATATTACTCTAGTCAACCACAAGAGCCACAGAAGCCCACAAATGATGCACTTCATCCTAATGTCCTTCCTATCCAGCAGACTAATAACATGACAAACTGCTCAACTGCCAAAATGATCAAGATGGAGGAAGCTTTAGGTAGCAGCATAGAGAAAAGCCTGAGCATCCTCTCCAGAGCAATAAGCAGCTTTGGAAACAGATTTAGCATAGTGCTAGAATGAGAAGAGGATTAATAACAATCTGATAGTTCAGCTTGTCCAACTTGTTGTTGCTCTTCGGGGTTGGAGCTGCATATCGTGGATGCTGGAGTGCCCCAAACTCTGTTAAACCCTTTTCACCATTCCAATATATGCTCTTCCATGTGACTGTGAACACTAGGACTAGCATATATGGGACCTTTGCATATGTCAAAGGCTGCTCCTGCTTCCAACATCTGGTTGAAGTGAGCCACTTCAGCATATCAGATATTGCCATTAAACATTTCCCCTGCTCCTTTGTGGAGGGGGAAAGGAAAATGTAATTCTTTTCCATTGTTTTAGCTGATTGCTATACAGTAGTACTATTAAGATGGCCCTGGACAACACAATGGCAGTGTCTTACCTCAACAAGCAAGGACTGGGCTCATTCACAGAGGCTGCTTTATCTGTCCTTATTGATTTGGAAAGGGTGCCTAGATGTTTTCCCAATTGTTGTCCATATTGAAAGCAAGAACAATATTCTGGCAGTTGACCAAAGCAAGAGACTGACCACTGCTCACAAATGGAAGTTGTCCAACAAGGTGTTTTATTGCCTTTCTACATGAGGCTTCCCATACGTGGAAGGTTTTGCCACTCAGACAAAGAAGAAATGTGAGAATTATTGCTCTCACGCAGAGCGACAAATTCACTCTCAAGGGGGATACCTTTATGGTCTCCTGGTCCCAGAACCTTCTGCACCCTTTTCCTCCCATTCTGCTCATTAAGACGGTGGTACTCAAGATAATGCACATCAATCAGTCAATCACTTTAATACAATCAACAACCAGCACGATAAAATAATGGATTTTTTTTAAAAAAAGTTAAATGCTTAAGATACAGTTTAAATGTACTATCCACAAACATCTATTTAAAATAAAATCTGTTCTTAAAGTTTATGATACAATAACTGCTACTACATTTGAATCATGTGATGCAACAGCACTTCTTTGTACTGTATCTAGTAAAAGAATAAAATAGAACACATTTACAAAATGAGGACACCTAGCATCTCTAAAATCTGACATAAGTTTAAAAGTTTAAGTTATTATTGTAAACATAAAATAAACAATTTGTTTATAGCACAAACTGAAAATAACAGGGATCTATATACAGATCCACATAATGGATACAATGGATTCCAAGCAATATAAATCGGTAACATTTAAAATAAGATTAAAACTGAGTTGGTGTCATACTCCAGGGGTTCTCAACCTTTTTAAACCGCTGAGCAGGCCAGACTAGTGGCTTCCCCAACATAAACGGTGCTGTAAAATGTGTCCACTTCTGGTGGTGACGGTGACGGGGCCACATGAAATGGTGCAGCGGGTCGGGGCCGGCCCACAGGCTGTAGGTTGAGAACCCCTGTCATACTCGTTGCACTGTGGTGGCAGAGACAACTTTGGTTCTCCTTCGTGTTGTTTGGGGATGCACACTAATGGGTTCTGCGCCTGCGCTGAATCCAAGCGGAGCTGAAAAGCTGATTGGATAAAAGTTTTGAAGTTAGGACCGCCCACCATGCCCAACCGCCTCTGGTGCCATTTCGCGCTTATCCCTCAGTTCGTTTTTTTCCGCTGCGAAAGCAGGAGCTCAGAAAGAAAGCTGTGCCTTGTGTGTGTCTGAAATTGTTTCAGAAATCTTCAATTTTTCTCGCTTAACAATTTTTTTCGGACCAGGGGACTAATAATCCCTTGGTCCTCGCGTGGTGGGGTTTTTTTCCCTCAGCCGCCGCAAAAAAAAAAAAAAAAAAAAAAACTCGTGAGGTAAATTTACCTCAGCTCATCTCGTGTCGGGGCCTCCCGGCCGGGATAATTTTTCTTGTCAGGCCATCTGCCTCGGTGGATGGCCGCTCCCGCAGCATTCAAGCAGTGCCCGTCCTGCAAGAAGAAGTTTCTTACTTCGGACGGACACGTGAGGTGCCTCCGCTGCCTGGACGAGAATCATCAGGTCCAGGCCTGCTCGGTTTGTCGGGGGTTCTCCAAATCTGCTCTGAAGAACCGGCAGTACCGCCTCCAGTCCCTTCTGATGGAGGCTGCCTTGGCACCACAGCCTTCTCCTGTCCGGGAGGAGGCCACTGCGACTTCTTCGGCAGCTCCTTCGACTTCTGCTCCTTCTTCGCGGCCGTCCGCCGCAGAACTGTTCAGACGGAAGAAGGAGCAGGACAAGAAGAAGAAGGAGAAGGAGAAAAAAGAGAAGAAGAAGCACCACAAGTCTTCATCTTCCTTGCCGCCGACTCTGTGCCCGACGCGCCCATCGCCAACGAGGTTGCTGGTCTCCGCTGCTGTCGCGATCTCCACCGGCAGCATCTCGTTGGCTTCTCCGGTGGTCATCTCGCCGGAGAAGGCCCCCAGCTTACCGCCTCTGCCGGAGACGCCACCGCCACTGCGGAGGACTGCATCCCTGGCGGCCCCTTCTGTGGCTCCTGTTCCGGCTACCGAGCCGTCGATTCAGTTGAGCCTCATCGCCCCATTCCTCGAGGCGATGGTGCAGAAGGTGGCCCAGCAGTTCCGAGTCCCTCAGCCATCACCGTCGGCTGTTCCAGAGGCTCTTCAGCTCCGTGAACTTGCTCTGGAGGCACCACCACTCCGTGAGGAGGGCCCGGCTCTGAAGAGGCGTCGCACGGAGCAGGCACGGTCGGAGGTCTCTCTCCCTCCGCACCAGTCGCCTATGCCGGGGAGCGATCCGAGGACCGCCAGGCCGTACTGGTCGGACTCGGACCCCGAGGCCTTCTTCCCACCGCCCAGCGTCTCGGAGCGGTCAGAAGGGTCCGACGATTCGTCGGACATGGAGGAGGATCAGCCGCCACCAGTTGCCGCCGAGAAGTCCCCCGACGGCAACATCGGCTCCGTCCACGGGTCCCAGCCAGAGGACCAACGGACCTTTACGGTGCTGATCACCCGCCTCGGATCCGTGCTTGGGATCAAGGCGGAGGCCCCTCCAGAGGAGTGTGAGGACGTGGTTTGCGCCATGGCCGATCGAAGGGAGTTGGTCCCCGTCCACCTGGGCCTTCTCCCAAAGATTGCCAAGGCTGCAAAGGAGGTCTGGAAGAAGCCCGTGTCGTCCCACTCTGTCTCGACCAGAGTGGACGGCATGTATAGACTTCTGGGTGACGACGCCAACTTCCTCCACGTCCACCCGGCGCCGAATTCCCGTGTGGTCAAGGGCGCCCAGCACAGGACACCGGCGAGCAGCACTCCCCTCCCATCCACACAGGAGGGGAAGAAGTTGGACGCACTGGGCAGGAAGGTATATGCCAACGGCTCCCTGTCCTTCCGTGCGGCCAACTACGCGACGGCCATGGGCGGGTACAACTGCCGCCTCTGGGAGAAGGTCGAAGCCTTCAAGTCGCTGCTGCTGCTGGACCGTCAGGCTGAGTTCGGTTCCATCTGCCAGGAGGGCAACCAGCTAGCCCTCCAGCAAATCCGAACTGGGCGGCATATAATGGAGTCGGAGGCAAAGAACTTAGCCTCCGCCATCCAGATACGCCGGCACTCCTGGCTTCGCTCGGCCGATCTTCAGGATGATGTGAAGAAACTGGTGGAGGAGCTGCCCTTCGACGGCGAGGGCTTGTTTGCCAAAGAGACCGACACCTCTTTGGTGGAGCTGAAGGGGGACTACGCCACTATCAAGCAGCTCCGCGCTCCTCGCCGGGGGACGGGTTGGTTCCACCAGGACCAACCCCAGACCTCGTCTCAAGGTCCGTCCTACCAGCCCCGCCAACAGCAGAGGCAGGAGGACTACCCCCGGCACCAGTTCTACCGGCCGAGACAGCAAGCCGCCCGTCCGCGTTACCGGCCAACAGTCTGGTAAGCGGACGGATCAGAGGAGCAAACAACGGGTTTGACTCCTCTGTGACCGAGACTCTGCCGTACCGTCCCCTGGTGGACTACCTGTCGATGTGGACCACCATCACCACGGACAAGTGGGTTTTGGCCATCTTAGACTCTGGCTACGCGATCGAGTTCAAGAGATGCCCTACTGTCGGACGGGTCCGTGTCACCGACCCGTCTCCACCGCTCCAGGAGGAACTGTCTGCTCTCCTGGAGATGGGCGTCATAGAGCCGGTCGCAGCGTCGGAGTCTCACGAAGGGTTCTTCTCCCGCTACTTCCTCGTGGACAAGAAGGACGGAAGTGGCTCACACCAACCTTGGGAAGTGGCTCACACCGACTCCCGAGCTGCAGGACCAGCTGGACTGGTGGGTGATGGACCGCAACGTGGCCACGGGGAAGCTCTTCGTCCTTCCCGCGCCGACCGTGCAGATCACCACCGACGCGAGCACGCACGGATGGGGAGCGTGCTGCCGGGGTCTACGGATCCACGGGGTCTGGACGCCCGCGGAAGCCAGGCACCACATCAACTTCCTCGAACTGCTAGCAGTGTGGAAGGCGATGCGGTCCTTCAGACTTTCCATAGTGGGCCGGGTGGTGCAGGTCGCTTCGGACAACACCACTACCCTGGCCTATCTGAACAAGCAAGGAGGGACCAAGTCTCTCTCCCTCCTTCACCTGGCTGTCCAGATCTGGGAGTGGTGCCTGAAGGTGCACGTTTTTCCCATAGGGGTCCACATTCAGGGCACCCTGAACACGGATGCGGACTTTCTGAGCCGCAAAGGGATGGCAATGCACAAATGGGAGCTGGACGGATCGGTGTTCGACCGGCTATGCCGACGGTGGGGCACACTGGTCCTGGACTTGTTTGCAACACAAGCCAACGCCAAGTGTCACCGTTACTGCTCACGAGCGGGGATCGGCCACGGATCGGAGGGCGATGCCTTCATGGTTCCGTGGCATCAGGACTTTCTGTACATGTTTCCACCGATCCCCCTCATCCAACGGGTCCTCGTGCGGATCCGTGCGGAGCGTGCATGGACGATTCTCATCGCTCCGTCCTGGCCGCATCAGCCGTGGTTTCCGTTGCTTCAGACTCTGGCTTGCGACTTCCTTCGCCTGCCCACCGATCCGAACCTCCTCCGCATGGGGGGCAGTTGGATCCTGCACTCGGATCTGCCGAGCCTGCACTTGACTGCCTGGCTTATCCGCCCGACCTAGCGCGGATCCTTGAACTCTCCCGTAAGCCATACACGCGGAAGTCCTACGGTGCCAAGTACCGTCGTTTTCTTGACTTTTTACGATCCAACGACCGCTCCGTGGACTCCGCATCCCTGCAGGACGTGATGTCCTACCTCCTGCGATTGGCTGAGTCAGGATCCGTGCACTCATCACTCAAGGTCCATCTGGCTGCGGTGGTGGCCAATGCCCACCTTCCTCTGTGCTGTCCTCTGCCTTCAGGGACAAGACTGTGAAAAGATTCCTCCAGGGACTGCGTAATGCTTACCCTCCAGTCAAGGTACCACCTCCTCAGTGGTCCCTCACTGCTGTGCTCACTGCGCTCACCACGGCGCCCTTTGAGCCTATGGCTACAGTGGACATTAAGTTTGTCTCCTACAAGACTGCCTTTCTTGTAGCCATCACCTCTGCCCGGAGGGCAGGCGAACTTGCAGCCCTGAGGTCTGACCCTCCTTTCCTCAAGTTCTACCCTGACAGGGTAGTGTTGCACCCGGACCTGGCATTTCTGCCCAAGGTCCTGACTGACTTTCACCTGGCCCAGTTCATCACGCTTCCAGCATTCTTCCTGAATCCTTCGTCTGCACAAGAGAGAGTGTGGCATTCGTTGGATGTCAGGAGGGCCTTGCTGTTTTACACCCAGAGGACTGCGTCCTTCAGGAGAGCCAAACAGTTGTTTGTGGCCTATGGTGGCAAGACTAAGGGACAGCCTCTGTCTGCCCAGAGACTATCTAAATGGATCTCAGGTACCATTTACCTGGCCTATGAAATGTCATCACTGCCACCTCCGCCTCATGTCCAGGCCCACTCCACCAGGACATTGGCATCATCCACTGCCTTCCTGGAAGGCATCCCGATGGAGGACATTTGCAGGGCCGCTACCTGGTCCAGTCCCTCCACTTTCATCAACCACTACCGGGTTGACACCAGGTCTGCCGTCGACGTCAGACGAGGCAGATCTATCCTGACGGCTGGTCTCCGATCCTCATCGTTGATGACTGCCGCCCCATGATGCCCACATGCTCTCCTGCATCTCAGGACGCCGGCTACCCACCATCCAAGTAAGTGAGCTTGTTACTCACCCATTAGTGTGCATCCCCAAACAACACGAAGGAGAAAGACAGGTTTCACTTACCAGTAACTGTCGTTCTCTGAGTATGTTGTTTGGGGATTCACATGGCCCAACCCGACCTCCCCTCGAGGCTGCCGGCCTGAGATGGCCTTCTGCTCTGCAGGCAGCTCTAGTATCGAACTGAGGGATAAGCGCGAAATGGCGCCAGAGGCGGTTGGGCATGGTGAGCGGTCCTAACTTCAAAACTTTTATCCAATCAGCTTTTCAGCTCCGCTCGGATTCAGCGCAGGTGCAGAACCCATTAGTGTGAATCCCCAAACAACATACTCGGAGAACGATAGTTACTGGTAAGTGAAACCTGTCTTTTCCCATGCTTAGATGTATTGCTTCCAGTAGTGTAGGGTTGGTTTCAGTCCCCTGCGGCAGAAGCTAAATTTGCTGCCTCCGGTGAATAACGGCTCCCGCTAGGGCTTCTGGGAATTGTAGTCCAAGAACACCCATAGCCCAAAAAGGTGCCGCCCGGGGCAGCCCCCCCCCCGCCCCTAATTGCTTCTGACTTTCGTTGCCTTCTGGAATATCCAAACCTCAATACACGACCCCTGACCTGTGCAGTCTACATATTGATGATAATACAGAGTTTCTGAGGATTTTATCACTCAGCAGGAGATTATCAACACTTAAGCTTTACCAGTACAAGTATAAACATTTCACAGTTTTTCTAGAGGCTACAAATTTTATTACTTTACCCTCCCTTTTACAGTTTCTCTTCTATTTAGCAGACACCAATTTGTCTTCTTTACCATAGTTATCTGGTTGCCAATCAGCCAACAGATGCAGAGGCTTCCACCTTTTTTGTGGCCCCATGGTGAAATGGTTTCTGAAAATGCTTAATGCATTTCCTAGGCTTAGACAGCCTCTTCCTCAATGGTTGTTAACCCTGGTTCTCAACGAGCTTATGTTACCTCTATTTGAACCTTTAGCAACTTCCCTTCTCAGACTTCTTACTCTTAAAATGATCTTTCTGACCACCATCATGTCTGCTAGAAGAGCAGGAGAACTGGCTGTGCTCCATTGCGACCCACTCTCCAATTTTATGTTAACAAGATTACCTTATATCCTGATGTCAATTTTTCTACCTAAAATGGTCTCCAATTTTCACCTCTTCTAACTAACTACCTCCCCAGTATATATTCCCACACCTACATCAGACTTGGCGTGGTCTCTACTCACTCTAGATGTCTGCAGAGCCTTGATTTTCTACACCTCACAGACCAGGGAGTTGCAGTTCACCAAGCATCCCCCCCCCCACACCCAGCTGAATCTCAGAGGATATCCAAGTAGACTGTGAATGCTATACATTGGGCTTATCAGTTGACAAATGTGCCGTTTCCGTCTAATGTGAGAGGACACTCTATGAGGGCAGTGACCACCTCTGTAGCAATTTCATGAGCCATTCAGAGAGCAAATTCATGATAACAGGTAACAGATTTCTGTTTCAAACAGGTTTGTTCCTTGACTGCCTATTTTGTTTGGAAATCAAAAGATGATGTTTTGTTCCCATCATTGTTCTCTGAAAGAAAATCTCAGGGGAAGAAAAAGTGTTTAATTCCTTGGAATTTTAAGCTAAAAATGCATGCTCAGTATAAGCTGATCTATATATAGAATAATTAGACCTGAAAAATTACTTGCTGAACAAATATTTTAAAAAATGCAGTGTTGTAGGAAAAATCTCTAAATGTATGTATTTTAATAGGTTGCCCGTGCCTTGGGTGAAAACAGTTATCCTCAGCCGAGTCTTTGCAACGATAACTCTGAGGAAAGAAAAACTGTTCTTGAGGAAAATAGTAAGTGCATTCTTCTTCTAGAAATACAAAGTCAGCTGTTGTATCATAACATGTTGCCATAAATATTTGTTTCATTTAACTATCAGGTGCAATGTTCCCATTCTCATTACAGTACAGTATAGTGGTACCTTGCTTAAAGAGCATAATGCGTTCCATTAGATTGCTCTTTAAGCGAGTTTGCTCTTTAAGAAAAACACCATTGTAAGTGACCAATTGTGACTTCTGGCGGGGGGGGGGGGATTGCAAACACCGATTTAGTTGTTAAGCAAGTTTTTTGTGGGTTTTAGTTGTTAAGCAAGGCAACCATTCAGAGAAAATTCTGCTCTTTAAACGAGTTAGTCTCTAAGCGAGGCACTCTTTATGTGATGTTTTACTGTACAGTAATACCCCGGATAACGTTATGACTTGGTTCCACAAGTCATGACGTTATCCGGTTTTTAGCGTTGTCCGATGCATGCATCGAACAACGCTAAAAAAAAAAAGCCCTGACTTCAGGGACAAACCGCTTTAAAGGCAGGCAGGGAAAGAAAGAGACCTCCCTGCCTTTAAAGCCACCCTCACCACCACCACCACTGTGACTGCAGTAGGATCGGGGACGCTACTGCAGGCTTCCCTCGCTGCTTCCCTTCCCTTCTCCGACTGCCAGCTGATCTGGAGGCTTGTGTTTTTAAAACTAATACAGGAAGAGAAAGCAAAAACAGATTGCTCGGTCAGAGCGTGCAGCTCAAGAAGATTAGGTAAGCAGGGCTGGGCTGGATTCTCTGTGGCCAAGCAGGCAGTGGGATGGGTGTGGGGAGTCCCCAAACTGCTGGGAGTGGGGGTGGGGAAGGAGGGGAGTGACAGGGAGAGGAGCTTTGGCCTCCTTTACTTCTTTATGACGATGGATCGGATAACGCTAAAATGAATGTTATCCGGTGCAAATCTTCCCCCCAAATTTGTCGTCGTTATGCGGTTTTAGCATTATCCGGTGCAATCGTTATCCGGGGTATTACTCTATTTGAAATATTAATAGAAGACTTTATAATGGGAACTAGGAAGATTACAAAAAGGCTGACTCTTAGGTTGGAATCTTGTTGGTAGTTTATGAATACTGTTATACTATTGTGGTAAATTGCCATTAGCTAACAGTGCATATATTATGTTAAGAGACATAAACCCAGTCACTCAATTAGCATATGTCTCATGGGACTGACACCTCATTAGTAGTAATTCTCCTCAATGACTCATATAATTTGACTTATACAGTAAAACCTCATATAACACTAAAACCTGGTTCCACAAGTCTTGGTGTTATATGATTTTTAGTGTTATCTGATCCTCTATGGGATCCATAGAGATACATTGTAACCACACAGGCTTTAGCGGTTGTTATCTGAAGCATCCCATAGGATCTTAATGTTATCTGATGCAATTCTTCCCCCCAGATTCCTTAATGTTATGCGATTTTAGTGTTATTCGATACTAATGTTATATGAGGTATTACTGTACATGAATTTGGGTTCTTCACTCCATAATACTCTTTTCCACTGATCATCATACCAATCTTTGTGAGCTTTAGCACATCTTAGCCTTTTCATTCTGTTCTATTTCCACAAAAATTGTTTCTTGGCAGCTACTCTTCCACAGTGTCCATTCCTGATCTTTGGACTGTCGAAGGGTCAACTTGGCATCCCAATGAAGCTGCCAGATGCTGAGCCAGATCTTTGCTGGACTTCTTCTGGTCTCTCAAAGAAGAAACTCTGAAAATTAATCTCATCAGATTTTCAAAGTTTGCTTGCCCTTCCAGTCCTTTTTTTTGTCCTTTACTGCTCATGATTCTTTATATTTCTTTATAATAATGTGAATACCACATCTTGAGTATCCAGTTTGTTTGTTGATTTCCCTTTGAGAGTGGCCCTGCTGATGCAAAAGTATGGTTTTATGCCTGTGAAATTCTGTGATCCTTGGCATTTTGATTGAAAGTTGGTCTTATGAGCAAGCTTTCAATGAATTACACCCATGCAACATGCATACGTACTATATGAAATACTCAAGTACATCTTGTATAAACCTGGTGTAAAAGTCCTTTTTCCACAGCAGTCATTTTGCCATGCAATAGTTAGACACATACAGGTGTTAGCAATGACAACAGTTAGGGTCCCATTCCATTTATGTTTACGGGAGCCAGGTTCCTGCTGCTACTCAAGTGGAAGGCGAAGCCACACACTAAATAATTGCCATTTTAGCCTATGGAAGATGATCTTTTTCTGATTTTTTCCCTGTTTTTGAATACTGGAAACAAATTTACTATATTTTCTGGCTGTATTCTAATGAAGAGACTGGGAGTTATATGTGGTCATTATGTTATTGCTGAAGCAAGAAATCTAAGGGTGTCATAAGACTTTTGTACAGTACAGAATCTCAACAAAATCACCTTCTCTTATAATCTGTACAACAAAGCAGAAACTTGCTGAGTCAAGCATCCTTGCACTCTTCCCAAGAGCAGCCATATCTAGTCTGAGATCTAAGCTCATCATCTTGACAAACAACTTGTAACTAAGCCTTCAAATCCACCATAGCAAAAGGGAAAAATAGTTTGGTACCCTGTACTGTGGTTGTTTAGTTGTTAAAACACTGAACTTGATGAATGAAAGGTTAGCAGGTCATCCCTTTGAGAACCAAATCAAATTTCTATAATGGACTGAACTCCCATCTCTGTCCCAGCTCCTGCCAACCTAGCAGTTCAAAAGCAAGAAATTGCAAAGAAATAGGTATCACTTTGGTGGGAATTTAAACAGCATTCCATGCACTCAGGTGTCTAGTCATGCCTGCCACATATCCATGGAAATGTCTGCAGAAACAGACATTTGACTATAAACAAAGATGAGCACTGAATCGTAGAGTTGGATATGACTGGCTTTCAAGCGAAGGCGACCTTTACCTTACCCCTGTTCTGATTTGCTGTGAATTCAGGGCAAAGCTCGTATAAATGTAATATCTTCTTTTAAAAGAAGCATCTCTATTTTAAAAAAATAAAAATGTTATTTTTAAAGATGTACTTCTGTTGGTTATGTCAACTGATGAAACTGTTTGTGAAATTCTCTGTTATGTGCTAGTCTGGAACAGGTTGCGATCATGTTTCCAGTGATAGTGACAGGAGATGGATCCATGTTTTTCCCTTTCTTTGCAATCTGTAGTTTTTTTATATGTTTAATTTTCAGCATGCCATGTCATTTTAAAAATGTCTATAATTATGTTAAGGGTCTTCACATACTCAAGAAATCAGTGAAGATTGGTTTGATGCTGCAGAGAATTTGACAGGGAGTGAGCCATCATCGACACTTAAAGGTTGGTTATTTCTTTATACAACAGACAGGGTGTGCTTTTTTTATAAATTCAAATACAATGTAGATGTACTGCCATGCTTGTTATTTTTATTTTAACAGTATAAAAAATATTTTCCTTGTGGTCTTTGTTTCATCTTACAGAGGACGGGTCCCCTCATAGATCTGCTTGAAAATCCACTGTGTTTACCCTTCTCTTCTATGTATGTGTTTTATGAGGTGGGGCGAGAGCAGTCTTTTCATTTCTAGAGACCCTTTTTCTACAAGTTTATTCTGTTCTCATAAATCCTTCTATTATAAAGTGTTTGTTGTTGTTGTTGTTCAGTCGCATAGTCAATTCCGACCCTCTGCAACACAATGGACCACTGTCCGCCAGGCACTTCTGTCCTCCACCATCCTCCTCAACTCGCTCAGTTCTGTACCCATTGTCTCTACAATACCATCTAGCCATCTCATTTTTGGCTGCCCCCTTTTTCTTTTGCCCTCCACCTTTCCCACCATTAAGGCTTTCTCAAGTGAATCCTCTCTTCTCATTTGATGTCCAAAGTACTTTAGCTTCTATGATGAATGCACACTCTCCACCTTGGAATGAACGTTGAGAGGTCCTTTAGCAAGTGAGGAAGAGTGTGCATTCATCATAGCTTCATCTTTACTATTTGACCTTCAAGGGAGCAGTCAGGGTTGATTTCTTCTAAGATTGACCTATTTGTTCTCCTCGCTGTCCAGGGGACTCTCAAAACTTCCAGCACCACATCTCAAAGGCATCTATTCTTCTGCGCTCAGCTTTCCTAATGGTCCAGCTCTCACAACCATACATTGCCACCGGGAATATCATTGCTTTGACTATACGAATTTTTGTTTGCATTGTGATGTCTCTACTTTTCACTATGTTCCCCAGGTTTCACATCGCTTGCCTCCCAATCACCATCTGCAGTGAGCTTTGATCCTAGGAATGTAAAGTCTGTCACTGCTTCTACTTCTTCCCCATCTATTTTCCAGGGACTGATAGGGGCTGTTGCCATTATCTTGGTTTTCTTGATATTAAGTCTCAAGCCAGCTTTTGCACTTTCATCTTTCAACCTGATCAGGAGCTTCTTTAAGTCCTCTTCACTTTTTGCCATTAGGGTGGTATCATCTTATACATATCTGAGGTTTTACTGTACCTGCTTCTTATTAGTTCACTGGAGCTAATTAATAAAAATACTTTGTCAGGGTCTTCTCCAATTTTTACTTTTCTTATTATTGTTCTTATTTTGTCTGTGCAGTGGTTAAGCTGCAGTACTGCAACCAAGACTTTGATTACCATCTGAGTTCAATCCCAGTTTGGCTCAGCCTTCTATCTTTCTGACGATAGAGTGTCCGGGGTTTAGGGGCAAAATGGTACCTTGTGAATTGTCCAGAGATTGCTCTAAATGCTTTGGGAAAATATATAAGTGTAATTGCTATTGCTTAAAAAAAAAGGTAAATGATAATTTTGGTGAATGAAAAATCTGTGTAAAAACAGATTTACATTATAAACTCAATTGACAAATCAGAAGAATTGTGGATTGAAACCAGAGATATTATTAGAGAAGACTGCAAAAATAATATTCCTGTAGTCAAAATATAAGAAATGCCTAGATGGATGATAGAAGAAAAGCTTAAAAGAACAAGTGAGAGCCAAAATTTGACAGAAGTTTGAATGTATCCATTCAATGACTATCACATAGACTAGGCAAAGAGAGCTTTTACAATGATCAATGCAAAGAAACAGAAGAGAAAAAACCCAAGGGATCAAAAAAAAATCCAAAGGAAATTTAAATCTAGATCAAGAATTCTGAAAGACTGATGGTGGAAAACACTTGTGACTAAGATAAAGTAAAGAGAAAGTGGAAGTAATACAGTATAGTGATGAACTATATGGAAGAGCTAAAAGGATGATGTATTCTTTTGAATATTCCACTTTTTCTTTTTTAACTGTATGTTTCATAATCTATTGGCACTGATGCAACTGATGCATTGTGTATGCTGCAAACTATTTGTTTCATATTTTTGGTTTGAGATTTAAACCTTCTAGTCATACATGTAATAGATTCGTGCAATATATTAATTAACAATCCATGATTACTGCATCCTGAAAAGGGGTAGGTTTGGAGTCTAAGAATTTGAATGACTTATCATTTGACCCAGCTGTACCTCTGTATAAAGATTTCAGAAATTAGTTTGCACAAGAGCGAAGTTTGGTGTTTTAATATGTGTTACTTGAGATTAGCCCAGCTAATAATATTTTTACAGACATTTTGCAGGAATTTAGATTTAGAACTGTATAAAACAGGACTAATGGAGACTTGTGTAGTTCAAGTCTAAACCATAAAACTTAAATAGTTGTGAGTTAATTGCTAGTGTTTTATCGGGGGGGATGAGTTCTATAATAGCCTTCGTGTTGTTTGGGGATACACACTAATGGGTTCTGCGCCTGCGCTGAGCCCGAGCGGAGCTGAAAAGCTGATTGGACAAAAGTTTTGAAGTTAGGACCGCCCACCATCCCCAACCGCCTCTGGCGCCATTTTGCACTTCTCCCTCAGTTCTCTTTTTTCCGCTGCGCGAGCAGGAGCCTTAAAAGAGAGCTTGTGTGTGTTTATTGCTTGAGGTTTACCTCAGATCTTACAATTTTTCATTAAAACAATTTTTTCCGGACCAGGAGGCTTACAACCTCTTGGTCCTCGCGCGGTTGGGGTTTTTCCCTCAACCGCCGCAACAACAAAAACAAAACTTTGTGAGGTAATTTTACCTCAGAATCTCGTGTCGGGGCCTCCCGGCCGGGACAATTTTTTCTTCGACGGCCATCTACTTCAGTGGATGGCCTCCGCACCATTTAAGCAGTGTCCCTCCTGCAACGTGAAGTTCCCCAATTCGGATGGACACGTGAGGTGCCTTCGTTGTTTGGGGGAACATCACCCTGTCCAAACGTGTGCGGTGTGCAAGGGCTTTTCTAAAGCCACCCTCAAGAATCGTCAGAACCGCCTGCAAGTATTTCTGATGGAGGCCGCACTTGCACCTCAGCCTTCCTGCCCTTGGGAAGATCCCGCTGCTTCTGTCTCCGCTCCTCCTCTGTGGTTCTCCGCCACTGAACTTTTCAAAAAGAAGAAGGAGCAGGAGAAGAAGAAAAAGGAGGGAAAGGAGAAGAAGAAATACCACCGGTCTTCTTCAGCGTCTCTCCCTCCAACTCCGTGCGCGATGCGCCCGTCGCCGTCCAGATCGCCGTCCTCTGCTGTCATCAAGGCCGCAATCTCGTCAGGAAGTTCGTCGATGGCTTCTCCGGTCGTCATCTCCCTGGAGAAAGCCCCAAGTCTTCCGCCTCTTCCAGAGACTCCGCCACCACCGTGGAGACTGGTGTCACTGTTGGCCCCTTCTGCGGCTCCGGTCACCGAGCCGTCCGTACAGCTGAGCCTCATCGCCCCCTCCTGGAGGCAATGATGCAGAAGATGGCCGAACAGTTCCGGGCCCCTCAGCCTCAGCCGTTGGGTGTGCCGGAGGTACCACCGCTCCGTCAGGCTGCTCCGGAGGCACCACCACTCCGTGAGGAGGGCCCAGGACCATTGAAGAGGCATTGCACGGAGACGGCATGGTCGGAGATCTCTCTCCCTCCACACCAGTTGCCATTGCCGGGGAACGATCCGAGATCTGGTCGGACTCGGACCCCGAGGCCTTATTCCCACCACCCAGCATCTCGGGTCGGTCAGAAGGCTCTGCGACTCGTCGGATCAGGAGGAGGATAAGTTGCCACCCGTTGCCACCGACAAGTCGCCGGATGACAACATCGGCAGTGTCCACGGATCCCAGCCGGAGGATCAATGGACATTCACGGCACTGATCGCCCGCCTCGGATCCACGCTCGGGATCGAGGCGGAGGCTCCTCCTCAGGAGTGCGAGGATGTGGTGTGCGCCATGGCGGACAAAAAGGAGTTGGTCCCTGTCCATCTGGGCCTTCTCTCCAAAATCACCAAGGCCGCCAAGGAGGTGTGGTAGAAGCCCGTATCGGTCCACTCCGTGTCGAATCGGGTGGATGGCATGTATAGACCTCTCGGAGATGATGCCACCTTCCTCCACGTTCACCCGGCACCCAACTCGCGGGTCATGAAGGGCGCCCAGCACCGGACTCCGGCCAGCAGCACTCCCCTCCCTTCTTCTAAGGAGGGGAAGAAGTTAGACACCCTGGACAGGAAGGTCTATGTCAACGCCTCCCTGTCCTTCCGTGCCGCGAACTATGCCACGGCCATGGGCGGCTACAATTGTCGCCTATGAGAGAAGGTTGAGTCCTTCAAGAACAAACTGCGGCCGGAGTTCCAGGCTGAGTTCAGATCCATCTGCCAGGAGGGGAATCAGCTGGCCCTCCCAACAGATCCGGACTGGGCAACATATTACGGAGTCAGAGGCGAAGAACCTGACCTCCGCCATCCAGATACTCCTGCGGTCGGCTGACCTCCAGGATGAGGTCAAGAAGTTGATAGAGGAACTGCCCTTTGACGGCGAGGGTTTGTTCACGAAAGAGACGGATGTCTCTTTGGGGGAGCTTCAGAAGGACATGACCACCATCTCGAAGCTCCGTGCCCCGCGCCGAGGGTCGGACTGGTACCAATCCGACCAGCCCCAGACCTCGTCTTAAGGTCCGTCCTTCCAGCCTCGCCAGCTACAACAGAGGCAGGAAGACTACCCTCGGCAGCAATCCTACTGACCGCAGCAACGATCGTCGCGTCCGTGTTACCAGCAATGCCAACAGTCTTGTAAGCGGACCGACCGGAGGAGCAAGCAACGGGTTGACTCCTCCGTGACCGAGACTCTCACTCTCCCTTACCGTCCCCTTGTGAACTTCCTGTCTGTGTGGTCCACCATCACCACAGACAAGTGGGTTTTAACCATCTTAGACTCTGGCTACGCGATCGAGTTCAAGAGATGCCCTACTGTCGGACGGATCCGTGTCACCGATCCATCTCCACCGCTGCAGGAGGAACTGTCAGCTCTCCTGGAAAAAGGCGTCATAGAGCCGGTCGCGCCGTCGGAGTCTCACGACAGGTTCTTCTCCCGGTACTTCCACCTTCTTGGACCTCCGTCTTCTCAACAAGCACATCGACACGAGGAAGTTCCGGATGGTAACCCTCCAATCCATCCTCCCGCTGATCAACCACGGGGACTGGTTCGCAGTCATCGACCTGAAGGATGCGTACTTCCACGTATCCATCAGGAGGGAACATCGCCGATTCCTCCACTTCCAGGTGGGCCATGAGGTCTACCAGTACAAGTACCTACCCTTCTGTCTCTCCACCGCTCCGAGGATATTCACGAAGTGCATGGTGCCGGTGGCCGCTCATCTTCGGCTGCAGGGGATCCAGGTGTTCTCATACATAGACGACTGGTTGGTCTGCTCCCCGACCAAACAGAGGGCCATGGACGATGTCATGGAGAGCCTCGGTCTGAGGGTCAGCTACAAAAAGTCCCAGTTGACCCCAACTCGACGCATAGACTATATCGGAGCGGTACTGGACTCTCTGGCTCTGAGAGCCTATGCTTCACCCAAGCGTCTGCTTGACATCCATGCAGTGGTGGCACGGATCCAGGGCAGGCGTCGCATCCATGCACGGGACTCCCTCCGCTTGTTGGGACTCATGGCGTTGACCACAGCGGTGATCTCGCACGCAAAGCTCAAGATGCGATCCCTCCAGTCTTGGTTCCTCGCCTCGTTCGATCTCGTCAACGACCATCCCTGGAAGTGGCTTTCTCCCACTCCCGAGCTGCAGGACCAATTGAACTGGTGGGTAATGGATCGCAATGTGGCCGTGGGGAAGCTCTTCACCCTTCCTCCGCCGACCGTGCAGATCACCACCGACGCGAGCACGCACGGATGGGGAGCGTGCTGCGGCAGTCTACGGATCCACGGGGTCTGGACGCCCGCGGAAGCCAGGCACCACATCAACTTCCTCGAACTCTTGGCAGTGTGGAAGGCAATGCGGTCCTTCAGACTTTCCATTGTGGGCCAGGTGGTGCAGGTCGCCTCGGACAACACCACGACCCTGGCCTATCTGAACAAGCAAGGAGGGACCAAGTCTCTCTCCCTCCTTCACCTTGCTGTGATGGTCTGGGAGTGGTGCCTGAAGGTGCACGTCTTCCTGATCGGTGTCCACATCCAGAGCACCCTGAACATGGCTGCGGACTTTCTAAGCCGCAAAGGGACGGCAATGCATGAGTGGGAGCTGGACGGATCGGTGTTCGACAGGCTGTGCCGCCGGTGGGGCACTCCTGGACTTGTTTGCAACTCAAGCCAACACCAAGTGTCATCGTTACTGCTCCCGAGCGGGGATCGGTCACGGATCGGAAGGGGATGCCTTCATGGTTCCGTGGCATCAGGACTTCCTTTACATGTTCCCACCGATCCCTCTCATCCAACGGGTCCTCGTATGGATCCGTGCGGAGAGTGCATGGACGATTCTCATTGCCCTGTCCTGGCTGCGTCAGCCGTTGTTCCTTCTGCTACAGACTCTGGCGTGCGACTCCCTTCGCCTGCCCACCAATCCGAACCTCCTCCACATGGGGGACAGTCGGATCCTATACTCGAACTTGCCCAGCTTGCATCTGATGACCTAGCGCGGATCCTTGAACAGTCTTGGAAGCCATCCACACAGAAGTCCTACCAAGCCAAGTACCATCGCTTCATTGACTTTTTAGCATCTAGCGACTGTACTGTGGACTCCGCATCCCTGCAGGATGTGATGTCCTACCTCCTGCATCTGGCTGAGTCGGGATCCGCACATTCCTCTTTGAAAGTCCATGCGATGGTTGCCCATGCTCCACCTTCCTCTGTGCTGTCCTCTGCCTTCAGGGACAAGACTGTGAAACAGTTCCTTCAGGGCTTGCACAATGCTTATCCACCTGTCAAGGTACCGCCTCCTCAGTGGCCCCTCAATACTGTTCTCACCGCGCTCACAAAGGCGCCCTTCGAGCCTATGGCCACAGTGGACATTAAGTTTGTGTCTTACAAAACTGTATTTCTGGTGGCCATTACTTCTGCCCAGAGGGCAGGTGAACTCGCAGCCCTGAGGTCTGATCCTCCTTTCCTTAAATTCTACCCCGATAGGGTAGTGTTACACCCGGACCTTGCCTTCCTCCTAAAGGTCCTCACTGACTTTCACTAGGCCCAGTCCATTACACTGCCAGCGTTCTTCCTGAATCCCTCGTCTCCACAAGAGAGAGTGTGGCATTCGTTGGATGTCAGGAGGGCCTTGCTGTTTTATACCAAAAGGACTGCGTCTTTCAGGAGAGCCAAGCACCTGTTTGTTGCTTATGGTGGCAAATCATGTGGCCAGCCTTTGTCTGCCCAGAGACTATCCAAATGGATTTCGGGTACCATCTATCTGGCCTATGAGCTGTCATCAATGGCACCTCCGCCTCATGTCCGGGCTCATTCCACCAGGACTTTGGCTTCTTCTACTGTAGTGGTTCCCAATGTGGGGTACAGGCCCCACAGGGGAACTTCAGTTCCCAGAAGCCTAAGCCAGTATATTGACTGGTCAGTGCTTTGGGGAATTGACTTAAGCTTCTGGGAATTGAAGTCCAAACAACAGCATTTGGGAAACACTATTCTACTCCCTTCCTGGAAGGCATCCCGATGGAGGACATCTGTAAGGCCACTACCTGGTCCAGGTCCTCTACTTTCATCACCCACTACTGGGTTGACACCAGGTCTGCTGCTGACATCAGACGTGGCAGAGCCATCCTGATGGCTGGTCTCCGATCCTCTTCGGTGATGACCGCCCATCCTTGATCCACTTCGCTCTCCTGCATCTCATGATGCTGACTGCCCACCATCCATGTAAGTGAGCTTGCTAGTCACCCGTTAGTGTGCATCCCCAAACAACACGAAGGAGAAAGACAGGTTTCACTTACCAGTAACTGTCGTTCCCCGAGTATGTTGTTTGGGGATTCACACGACCCAACCCATCCTCCCCTCAATGCTGCCAGGCTGAGATGGCTCTTTGCCTCGCGGGCAGCTCTTGTATTGAACTGAGGGAGAAGCGCGAAATGGTGCCAGAGGTGGTTGGGGATGGTGGGTGGTCCTAACTTCAAAACTTTTGTCTAATCAGCTTTTCAGCTCCGCTCGGTTCCGCACAGGCGCAGAACCCATTAGTGTGAATCCCCAACTAACATAATCGGAGAACGACAGTTACTGGTAAGCGAAACCTGTCTTTCTCTTAGTGGTTTCTGAAGTTAGTTACTTTTGTATTTTTGCCTTGTTTAAATAATTTCATTGTTCTTCCTTTAACATGAAATCGACCACATTAAATATTTTTTCCATGCTGTAGAAACACAGACTACAGAGGAGAGAAAAAAAGAATCAGAGAACATATTTTGTGTTCGCGTAGACAGTTTAAATCCCTTGGTATCAGAGGTAAATCATCATTTATTTAAATAGAATGTTTGTTCTAATTGATGCTACTTCAGTATATTTTAGTTAAAATCTTCTTGCTTATTTCAGGTTGACCTATGGCTTTGTTTTCAGAGGTATAATGTTTCTGAAATTTCCATTTGTGAATATTCTAACAATTGCAGGTATGTATATCATACTGTGAGTATTTTTAAAATTACAATGTGGTTTGATAGTATGTATGTTTAAAGAAGTATTTTCAGCATAAATATTGATGCATGTGTTCTTTGTCATGGTCCCTGTGTAGTCATACTAATGAGTCACTGCCTGTTCTCAGCTGTCCTTTCGGAACATTCTAGAACAGTGGTTCCCAATTAGTGGTACACGTACCCCCAGGGGTACGTGAGATTGCATCAAGGGGTACACGCAGCAATCTCTTAACTAAAATATTAAATCCTTAAAAAACAATAATGCAATAACAATTGCCAAAAAATTATTAAATTTAATTAAACGATCAGTAGGTAAGTCGGTCGTATGCATCAAGCGCTTTCTCCCACGGCGGTGGTTTTTCCCGCGCCTCTCGCGTCACCCGATTGCGGCCGCCCCCGTTCCCGCCTATTTACTCATCATTGTCAATCAGTCAGTTCGGTTTATGTCGCGTGAGCATGTCGCTGTGCTCTTTGTGTTGTTTTAATTGTGAATTAATAAATATCTGTTGCACCGTGTCGCGTTGATCAGCCTTATATACCTACCTCGGTAAACGGTAAGACAATGTTTTAAAACTGTGTTTAAATTTGCACTTCACTATAAACTGCAATACAATGTAATGATGTTTAGAAAATAAAAATAATATTCAAGCTGCTTCAGTTGTAAGCATGTTCACGGATTCTGTTTTCTAGATTTTAAGTTACATTAATACTATTTTCATTGTAAATTTCAATACAAAGCAATAATGTTTAATTTGTTTTCTACTATGTACCTACTTCGAATACAGAAGGACAAATTCAATTTTTTGCCTGTTCGCAGTTTGTTGTTGTTGTTGTTGTTGTTGTTTTTTCTAAGCTTTTTAATTACTTACATTACAAAAATACAAAAGCTGAGTTAATAAGTCCCTTTGTTTTTTAGATGGAACAGTGGCTGCTAAGGCGCCGAAAGGTTGAGGAGGAGGTATCAGAAAATACTGAACAGTCGCCTGCTAATGATGTGTCACCCTCTACTAGTACTCCGGCACACACAAAAAGAAACCTTGATAACAAGGAATCGTCTCAAAAAAAGGAAATATGATGATAGTTATATTCAGTTTGGTTTTACAAGCTCTGGAGATCCTAATTCCCCATTGCCGCAATGTGTCGTTTGTGCAGAAATGCTGTCAAATCATTCATTAAAACCATCCTTACTACATCGCCATTTAGAAACCAAACTTGCTAATTTGAAAGATGAATCTGTATCCTTCTTTCAACATAAATTAAAAGACCTCAAACAAAGACAAAAATCTATTGAGGCGCTTTCTTTAAACAAGAATATGAACGCCCTGCAAGCCTCTTTTCAAGTTAGTTATTTAATTGCCAAGCAAGCAAAACTGCATACAATTGGGGAAAACCTTATACTGCCTGCAGCAAAAGAGAGTGAAATGTATGTTCGGAGAAAAAATGGCCCGAGAACTTGATGTTATTTCTATGTCAAATAACACTGTCTCTCGTCGTATTGCAGACATGTCAGATAATCTGAAAAACCACCAAATTCAACGCATTTTACAAAGCGATTACTTTGCCATACAACTTGATGAATCCACAGGCATATCAAACTTGGCTCAACTTTTAACATATGTTCGTTATGTTCATTCCAAAAAGGTTCGTGAAGAGTTCCTATTTTGTCGTGCCCTTCCGATTCATACTACCGGGGAGGACATATTTCACATGGTCGACGGTTTTATAAAAGAAAACAAATTGGATTGGTCAAAATGCATAGGAATATGCACTGATGGTGCCAGAGCAATGACTGGTCGTTTTTCAGGACTTGTGAAGCGAATACAAGATGTAGCCCCAGAAGCAAAATGGACTCATTGTGGTATTCATCGAGAGGCACTTGCTTGTAAAAAAATTCCAGCCTGCTTAGATAGTACTCTTAAAAATGCTGTGAAAACTGTCAATTTAATCAAGGCCCGAACCACAAACTCAATAATTTTTGCAGACATTTGTAAAGAGCTTGGCAGCGAGCATGAGACCCTGTTGTTACATACTGAAGTGCGTTGGCTGTCCAGAGGAAGAGTTGTTTCAAGAATATTTGAGTTGAGACATGAAATTGAGTTATTTTTGACCGAGCAGGGACATGCCGAGTACAAACAGATGCTGATTGATCCTTTGTGGCTACAAAAATTGGCTTACTTGTCAGATATTTTTACAAAACTGAATGAGTTGAATTTGGGTCTTCAAGGCCAGGATACAACCAGATTCACTAGGCAGGAGAAGGTTGAGTCAACAATTTAAAAAATGTCTCTCTGGACATTTTTGATCAACAGATGTAAATATAATCAATTTCCTAATTTAAAACTTTTTTTGGAAACTACTTCTTCATCAGTGAATGAAGATGTAAAATCAGCCATAAAATGCCACTTGCAAAATTTGTCGACTGCATTATTTCCCAGAAATATCGTCGCAATGGAATTGGGTAAACAACCCCTTTGGAAACTCTCCCACCGATCACCTATCCATCTCTGATCAAGAGGAATTAATAGACATCTCATGCAACAGTAGACTCAAAAGTTGTTTTGCGGAGCAATCACTGGGCTGGTCTTAAAGACGTTTATCATGTCAGCGAAGTAGCAATAAAACATTTACTGCCATTTTGCACGACGTACCTTTGCGAGAGTGGATTTTCCACAATGACAAACTTAAAAACTAAACATCGTCACAGACTTCAACTCGAAGATGGCTTGAGATTGAAGCTGATCAAAATGCAACCAGATTTTTCAGAGTTGTGCAAAGAAAAATGTGCACATTTGTCACATTAATGAAACATGTGTTCTGTCATTAGAATGTCTTTTGATGATAATAAATATAAAATACACCTGATTTCATTTTTTATTTAACGTTCCTGCAATAAGGGGTACGCAAGTTTGAGGTCTTTCTTGAAGTGGTACGTAGAAAAAACTAATTGGGAACCACTGTTCTAGAAAATGAAATAAGTTTGGGTAGGAACTCAACTCTTTCTGTTTGCAATGCACATGTACACACACGTAGTCTTTCAGCTCTCCTTTGTCTGCTGCAGGGTCCACTCTAACTAAATGTCTCTGGAAGAGAAACATTTACATTCAAAAATTTAACCTTCATTTCAATTTAATTGTTTTGCTATAGCTACCTCTGCAGCATTTTAAGAGAAGTCTCCAATCTGAATTGTTCTAAATTGCTGCTTTATCCTAACTATCTGCTTTTATCTGGTGCTACTATCTGGACATGAGCTTGTTCTTCAGAAAAGCTCTACTCTTCACTGTGTGCCAGAGAATGCAAGATTTATATCCCTGCATCTGTTTTTTAATTTTTAGAAGAAAATTTGCTGATCCTCACCCATCAGTATGAATGCACAGAGACCATGACAAGTTAAAACAGCTTGTTCTTATGTTTTCTCTTGAAGTAGCCCTCTGTATTCATATAACCTGCCCTTTTCCTCTCTTCATTACCTGCTGGAAACTGTTACTACCTCATTTTCACTCAAACTTGTGGAATTGATGGGTTTTGTATATTGCAAGCAGGTGATGGGGCTATCACTACAAATTGAGCTCCATCTAGAACCATGATGGCGAACCTTAGCACTCCAGATGTTCTTAGACTTCAATTCCCAGAAGCCCCAGCCCTTGTGAATCCACATGAATGGGGTTACTGCAATTTATCCAGTGCACAGCACCCTCATTGCTCCCAGAAGCGGAAGTAAAATGCGCCCAAACAGGAGCGACGAGGGCGGTGCGGGCTGGATGAATCACAGTAAACCCATTTGTGTGGGTTCACAGGGCCTGGGGCTTCTGGGAATTGAAGTCCAAGAACATCTGGAGTGCCAAAGTTCGCCATCACAGATCTAGAAGAATCTGAAACAGTGGGTGAGTGCAGACTCAGGCACAATAGTATGAATTTACAGATGATAACTTGAACAAATGTCACAGGAATAAAACTACACATTTTAGGTCATGTTTCTCCTTTCTGCTTACTTTTATTGTGACTTAATTTAAAGGTAAATCACTACTCTGAAAGCTTTCAGAAAAACAGCATGCTGGGTTTTTGCTTGATGAAGGATTTTGAGGACAGTGAGCCATAGAAATAACCTTTAAGGAACTGCATTTTATCTAATGATTTTCTCTAAAAAGAACCATACTGGACATATACTACACCTTCCTGAATTTAAATAAGCATTGCTAATTTCTCTTGTGTTGTGTGCATTTCAAATATTTTTACTGAATTCTGTACCACTTTTACATTTCAGATATGCCTCCCTTAGATTTAAAACTGCCTGTGATGCAAAACTGGCTGTGAAAGAAATGAATAGGAAAGAAATAAGGGGGAAAACAGTGCAAGTCCAACTTGTAAAAATCGCCCAAGAAAACAGAGCCCCAAACTGCCTGAATGTTGTTAAAAAGGAGCTTGGAAAACAAGGAGTTCAATCCATTTCTGAAAAGAATGTGGAATGTAAAAAGATCTGCGATGTGGTTTTGATAATGCCTGATTCTTCCCCTGGTGATCCCAAAGTGCCTGCTGGCAGTACTATCTCACCTTCGAAAACACCTAATGCCTCCAAAGATTCCTTTAAATCATCTTTATCTTCTCCAACAAGTATTCCTAGAACTCTTTCAGACTCTTCCAAAATGCCCAATTCTAATGGCCAATCAACTAAACCCATATTAGGAAGTACATGCTTTGAAATAGATCAAGAGGTAATTTTTCCTTTTTGTTTTTATGTCAAAGAGCAAGCTGAGGTCTGGTTACTGAGTGTCTAGTCCAAAGGATGTCCAGGGCGGTTGTCAGGGTTGACAGAGAAGTCAGGGTCACAACAGGTAGGTCAGGGTCTAGGCAAGCAATCTCAAGAGGTATCCAAAGTCAAGCAGGGCGTCGGTCTTTGCACTGAAGAATTGTACTGACACTGGAATGCTGCAACAAGCTTGCTTAAGATCTCCCAGCTAATCAGTAGCAGCTGGGAGCCTTCTCTGGTAACTAGTTCTAGCTTGCTTGCATCTCAGCTGCAACTCCTTTCTGCACCTTTCCCTGGCTGGGCTGATCACTGTCAGAATCAGATTTCTGATCTGACAGGTCACCTACCTGGGGAAACAGAGTTGGATCAGAAGCAGGCTAAGATTCCTGGTTCAAGACATCAGGTTTGGGTGCAGGCAGAACTGGGCTGGGCATAGGAAGTGCCTCCTGATCCAGGTCATCTTCAGAGTCTGATGAGGACTGGCTTACAATAATATTTTGATAGATTCTGTATCTCTGGCTTAGAATACTTCAATCAGTATCCCATCTACTACTGTTGATTTATTCAAGTTCTTTTACTCTACTTTGAAAAATTAAAGTTTCTTATTTGTTTCAAAGAATGAGGACAGAAATAATTACAGTTAATTTTAGCATTCCTATAGAAGTTATCATGATTAGACATGTTGCAGAAAATTCTCCACAAAGGATGGAATTGTGCATATAGCATGTTGATCACTCGGTCTCCTCTGATCACCATGATTAAGTAGTTTGTTGAGACTCTTACAGCTGGTACAGCACTCTAATTTGAGAGGCCTATTTTGGCGGTTATATCATGCACATGATGTTTTGTGTTAGAGGTTCCCACTTCTGTAACTATCTGGCTGGCAGGAATGGTGTGGGGTAATGAGGGTTTACTGATACCCCCCCTCCCAAAACTGGCTTATTTAACATCCTGTATCTTCCCCCTCCTATTCCTACCCTCATTCCTATATTCAGTGGGTTAGTGTAGGGAATGAGAAGTTGTTTTTATATGGGTTTTAATTTTACTTTGTTCTTTTTGTGTTTTAGGGGTTTATTTTATGTCTGTTGTGCTCCGCCCTGAGTCGCTTGTGCGAGTAGGGCGGAATATAAATCTGACTACTACTACTACGAATAATAATAATCTGTGCATGCAGTGGCACCATTGATAGCAAACGTACCTTCTTCCAGTTTATACTAGAATACTAGTTTGTTTAGAACTTTAATTTGTTTGTTTTTTTAAAAATATAACATTTATCTAGGATATTTCAGAAGGCCTCTTGCTACTGGGCTCAGTACATTCTACTCCAAATCCATCTGGTACCTTTGTGCCTCCAAATACATTAAGCTTGAGAAGCTTCCACAAAATAGTGAAAAAACTAGAAGAGCTACATCCAGACTCCAGTCGGTAAATATGAAAATTGGAGCATGGAATTTATAGGCATGTGTTTATTTAATGAAGTTCTCATGGAGGTTCTAATCTTTCTCTCTCTCTCTTTCTTAGAGACAGCATTTTAAATGCCTTAGTAAAGATAAAAGAAAATAAGGGTTTACTCAGTGGCTTACCCCTTAGTACTATTATACAAATGGCATCCTCACTTCTGAATAAAAAGTTTACATCAAAGAGTAATAAGAATCAAGAAAACAATCTGGAAAATAAATAGGTAGGTATTTAAAAGACCTTGAAATTGTAATGTAGTATGCTGCTGAGTCTGGCAAGTGTCTTTCTCTAAATAGAAATCTATGGCTAATTTCTGCATTTCATTGTCATTTCAGGTTTGCACCTGTATAATAAACATTTGCTTGAAAGCAAGTTCTATTAAACTTAAATAACTTTGCTGCCCCCTAATGAGTTCTCTTTTTGACTCCACATGGCTTCAGGCCTACTGAGAATGTGCAGGGCTCAGATTAGCTAGCATACTAGTGTGGTCCAGTCAGCCCCTTATCCCAATTCAGCAGACGCAAAGAATATATATTTTATGAGTTTTATTCAAAGTGAAATAAGAAATGAATATAGTATAGGAAACCAAACCTGCAGTAGTCATTCAAAGTACGGTACACTAAAATTAAGAAACTTAACCTGGTTCAACCCCTTTTGCCCCTTTACTCATGGCACCATCCCATGAGGCTCTTCCCCGGACTTCCATGGCGAAAGAGAAAGTAAAGTCCTCATGCCCTTGTTTTATTCTTTTGATATCAGGCTTCCCATATGTGGGATTTCATCCAATTGCAATTACAGTCAAACCTCACATAATGAATGCCTCGCTTAGCAAAAAAAACTCGCATGACAAGCAGGCATTCTACAAACCTTTCCAACTCTCATAACAAAATTTTTAGCATAATGAAAAACTCGTATAGTGAGCAGCCTCGCAGAATGAAATATTTTCGTTATGCCATGTTTTACTGTAGTTGACTCTTCGGAGTATATTCCATTCCTAGAGTAATGTGGCGGGCAAAATCTCGGGAAAGTACAAACTCAGAACTGGACTTTTTTCAGGTCACGTCAAGATGGCGAACTGGGCGGTTGTGTTTCCCGTTGGCCACAGTAAAGGGAGTTCCACAATAAGTAGTTAAAAGTGGATGAAAGTTACAGAAAATGAGGAAAAGTTATACAAAACGAAGATGGGTTCTCTTTGAAAATTGTGCTGTCTATGTTGTTGCTGCTTCTGCACAGAACTTGTTCAAAATCCTTTCAAGCTAAGCAACGGCATTTTGGCAGTAACCCCAACTGCCTTCCACTGAGCCTATATGTAACCATGCCTAACACAAATATTTCAGTTTCTTTTCTTCTGCCCCCAGAGTGTCACTGATTTGGAAGCTTCTGTACAGTATTAATAGTATCAGTAATATCTGAGAATAAATGAAACAACAGCAAAAAAAAAAAGTCAAAAAATGTTGTGTACCTTAAAGACTAACTCCTGTATTTAAATGTGAGCTTTGTGGACCAAATCCACTTCATCAGACATAAGAGTAAGATTTCATGGCATTAATATATACATGGTACCATGATCAGATGGAGATACAGAGGGACACAATGACTGGTTAGTATAACAGATACAGTTGCAAATCAGTGCAGCTTTTTACAGCTGGTAATAACCGAAGATCCCTGATTGGTCAGATTTATTTCTGTGAAGTTTAGTTTTCTAAACTGTTAATAGTTAGTAAATGGATGCTAAATAATCATTGTGACATTACACATTTGTTAGTTTACATTTCAGACCTAGCATTTAAATTTTACTGGCTATGCTGTGTGAAAATTACTCCAAGGATTTCCTTTTTTTTTTTTTTTTTTTTTGAGGTGGCCTAAGACTATGGATGAGAATCACTTATCATACCTAAGAAATTTGTTCTGTATAGATAGCATGCTGTATTAGAGAGAACAATCTTAAAAAGGACATTTCTTCAGTCTCTATATTTCAAGACCTGCCTGCCGACAGAATTTCCCTTCCTTGTTTGGGAACTAAATAGTGTCTTCCATCCAAATGTATATTATTTCCAGATGATCTTTCATATATATCGGGAAATAACCCGTTGATTTTTCATCTCAGTAGATCAGAATAGGTGACGAAACTATAGAGTTAGGCTTTTTTTAAAAATTGTTTGAATTAAACTTTTCAGTTCTACTGTTTTCCAATGACTGAATACTTTCAAACCAACAAATTTTCAGTTTAATGCAATCTAGATTTGACAGTTTACTGTGGATTTCATTTCAGGCTTAATACTCTATGGTTATGTGCACACATTCATCACTTGGAAGTGCAACAGAAGGGAGAAATCTTTACAACCTAAAATGAAAATGTACGATCTGTTAAAGAGCTGGTCTTCAAGTGAATTAAAGGAGAAGCAAAATTTGTTTAAGAAAAGTTTAAAGAAAATATTGTCATTTGCAGTTATTGATTTTTTTGACTGACCAATTTTGAAGGCTCTGAGATGTAACCTTCAGTTCTGCAAAGAACAGTAGCCTTGCCAAAAGCAACTTCAAGGCATTTGTTTTACTATGTTTTTGTTAACGATATTTTGTGCTCATAAGCTACTGCAATGTGAAACAATTATCTAATGGTTGAAGTTTGTAATTGCAGTTTCAATAAAGAGCTGTTGGTTTTAGTGTGGCTTAAGATGTTTTTAATTTGACATGATACAGTATATTTATTCACGTGAAATAGTGAAAACCTGAACGCCTCTGATTCTAAAAAAATACGATAAAATTAAAGATCATTTTACTGTTAACGTTCTTTTTTCTAGATACAGTATATACATAGGGTATGGTCCAATAAAAGGTAAGCTTTTTAAGTAGGTTTCTCTCTTGTTCCACACCGTATCTAGGCCTTTAAGCAGCCCACAGTACGTGGAACCCTAGACTTGGGAAGTCTGCTTAGACTTAATTCAAAACAATACAGTCAAACCTCGCATAACAAGCGTTTCGCTTAGCGAAAAACTCACATAACGAGCAAGTTTTTCTCTAAGGGGTCTGACTCGCATAACGAATTTTTCGCTATGCGAGTTGGACTTTTCCCTATGGAAAAACTCATAGCGAGCGTTTCTATGGGGAAAACTCGCATAGTGAATTTTTTCGCTATGCGAGTTTTCCCCATAGAAACGCTCATTATGCGAGTTTTTCCATAGGGAAAAGTCCAACTCGCATAGCGAAAAATTCGTTATGCGAGTCAGACTCACATAGCAAATTTTTCGCATAGCGAGCAACCTCTCAGAACGCATTAAATTCGTTCTGCGAAGTATGACTATGTTCTCATAACATTCCCACAGTTGGCTGTTTACAGTTCACATTGCATAGTTGTGGCTTGTAAGGGCTTTGTTCTAGCCTAGCAGTGGATAGAGATGGTGCCATTTCAAGGAAATTGATAACATTGCAGCAAAACAATGTCCTACAAGCATACTTTAGTCCTTAACTCATTTCTAAAAAAACAACATCCATATTCTTAATACAAACTAAGCAAACTATATTGCCAAAGTTTTCAACTAAGGAAACTAAAAAGGACTAATTATAGTCAAACCTTGAATAAAGAGCACCTCGCTTAAAGAGTAACTCACTTAAAGAACAGTATTTTCTCTGAATGTTCACTTCGCTTAACAAAAACCAACCAAAAACTCGCTTAACAAATCGGGGTTTGCAATTCCCCCACCAGAAGTCACAATTGGTCACTTACAATGGTGTTTTGCTTAAGGAGCAAACTCGCTTAAAGAGCAATCCTGTGGAACGCATTATGCTCTTTAAGCGAGGTACAACTGTACATCTCCCATCTAGTTGCAATTAATTTTTCCTCATCTCTCATTCTAAAACTAACTGTTCAAGCATCATTACATCACAGCAATTATTTTCCTCACTACAAAGTCCTCTTTCACGCGAGAATGATTTGATAGCTTTAAGGATTGTAAACATTTAAAAATAACAGTTTGTTGTCATGGAAAATAAAGATGCAAGTGTCACTTTTTGTAGGCCTTCCTATACTGCCCATCTCAGACTGCTGTATTGCAGCTTTTAAAAAGCCATTTGAGGGCAAGGAGAGGAGCAAAATGCTATTGGGAGCCATCCCTGCATCCAAACAGCATTTTGCTCCTGCAATGGAGCAAGATGGAGCTGCAGCTGCCACTGATCTGGTCATTTGCGCTCTGCATATACACGGTGGGGCAATTTGGTTGAACCTCTGATAGGGTCCCAAAATGGGATAGGTCAGAGACAGACTAGCTTGAATGACATACGCACATGACCCCACCAACCCATCTATTGGCACTATTGTATAGTTTGACTCCTCTTATAGTTCCTCTCCTCTTTCAAAAATATTGGGAAACCTTTTTAAACAAATGGAGAAGAAGCAGAAACCTCAATCAAATGAGTGTGCGTTTGCTCGTGGCATTAGGTATAATCTTTTAATGAGAATCTAAATAGCAACCAGCTAAACTGATGGGGATCCTGTGATCCTCCAGACTGTTCAAACAGCTCCCATCATCCCCATTAGCATGCCCAATAATAATAATTTTGTGTCAGAAATTATTCTGGGTTGAAAGGATTTTTGCGGAAGAAACTCTTCTCAGGGAATGCCCAAACGAGGCTCTTTTCATGTCTCCAAGAGCTGGGACAGAGATGGGTGCTCACTCTGTTATGCAGTACCCGATCTTGAACTGCTGAATTGCCAGCCATTCAGCTAACAAGGTGAGCTTCTTAACCACTAAGCTACTGCAACCCCTAGCATGACCAATCAGTCAGGTTAACAGAAGCGATAGTGTGGAGGATCACAAATTCCCTCCTGCTATCCTAGAATTTAAACCTGTTTCTCTCCAGATGTTGATTTGCATCTGTTTCCCTCGCTAAGATGGCAAGTATTAGGGATAATGAGTGTTCTGGAGAATCTGGAAAAACAAAGGGCAGCCCAAGCATCTCTAGCTGAAAGTTGTTCTTACCAAGGTTCCTGTAATGTTGCAGATCTTAGACTAGAATGAGATCGTAGACTAGCATGAGAAAGTAGAATTAGCCCTATTTTTCTGATTTTGTGAGATCCAAGTTCTCCATATTTTTCTGGTTTCTAAATAAGTGTTAGTGTGAGCCTAGAATCCAAGTTCACAGGTTAAAAAAATATTTGCAAACGCTTGTAATTGACATCCAGTTCAAATGTAAGTACAGTACTGTTATAAGTGAATTCTGCAGGTAATAAGAGCATTCAGTAACCTTCAGAACAATAGTGGGAAACCTATGGCAATATTCCCACCATCCGTCACTGGCTAGGCTGACAAGGGGTTGATGGGAAGACCACAAGTTCCCCAGTCCTGTCTCAAATAATATATACAACAGAAAGATAGGCATCTTTTCAACATGACTGGTGGTGCTGCCGTCTGATGGGAGTCATATGCCATCCGCTTCCAATTTAAAATAGTGATCAGATGAAATTGGATTCTGAATTTTCTGCTACAAACCTTTGCTCTTTATGATTTTTGCACAAGTCTTACAGACCCTATTAGTCTAATCTGGAACAAACACACATTTACATTCATTAGACATGAAGCAGGGATAGGAGAGACCTGTGAAGAACCAATTGCACTAAAACTAGATGAAAAGTTTCTGAGGCCCATACAGAAGAATTCTGAATACAGTATATGACATTTATTCTTTCATATACTTTCCATTTTTGACTTTTATCCTTGCGGTGCTTAATGCAGTGTTCCACAAAGCACGCCAGATGGCGGCAAAAGAAAACATTTTGTCTAATTTCCTCCTTTTTTCTGGTGACAGATTTGAAGGCTGGAAAAGCAACACAGTTGTTGGCCAATTTTACATCTAAAAAGGACCGAATGGACTAAAAAGAAACTACTATTCTGTTTCACATCTTAAAACCTGTACAAATCCAGATTGTTTCAAGGTGTTTGAATAGAAAGAAAGTGGTTCTGTACATTATTTAAACATTAAGCGACTGGTTAGTTTTAGCCTCTGTTGTGTCTCTAATGAGATTAAGCAATATAAACCACTATTTGTTCTTCAAAACGGCTGGGTAATTCCAGAAGGTTAGTTAGACACTCTGTGCTTAGTGATGGTTTTGTCCATTAGGCTGGATCAAAATGGCAGAACAACAAATGACCAGGTGTTGAAAAGATGCCTATCTTTCTCCTTCATTTTGTCTGTGAATACTTATACTTATGGGTTCTGTGCCTGCACAGAGCCTCTTTCAGAGCTTTCAAAATGATTAATACAAAGTTTGAAGATTAGGACCCACCACCACCGCCATACTGTTACCATCCTTTTGGCACCATTTCGCCTTGCTCCTCAGTTCTCTTTTTTCCACTGTTGCATCAGGAGCCTTCTCAAGAGAGCTTACAATGCGCGATTGACTTGTCGATAGCGAAAACTGTTCAATTTTTTATCCATGACTGGGTGGTTAAACCCCCTGTTGCACTTAACTAATTTAAAAACAAACAAACAAACAACTTTTTCATCCAGGCCTTACCCCTTGTGGAGAGCCCCAGCTCTCAGTTACAATTTTTCCTGCCTTTGAAGGCCTCTGCCGCGGCCTTCAAGCATTGCACAGCTTGTAACAGCAAGTTTCCCAGCAAGGACAGGCATACCAAGTGTCTTCTGTGCCTTGGAGAAGACCACCCAGTGCACTCCTGCACCCTCTGCAAGAAAAACACCAGGCTTGCCTTAAAGAGCCGCCTCTGTGTCCACCTCATGGCACAGGTCTTGTCTCCTCCAACAGCTGCCAAGGTTTCTCGGGTTACCGCTGATGATCCTTCTGCTTCATCTAAAGGGAAGCCCACCATGGCGGTACTCTTCCTGAAGAAAAAGAACATAAGGAAGCAGAAAAGAAAACAAACTGGAGAAAAAACATAACTCCCTCGCCGTCATACTCACCGTCGTCAGCCATTTTTGTATGAAAAATGCCTCCGGAAGGAGACCAACTGTCTTCTCCATTCCGTGAGTCGCTCACTCTGTCCGTCAACTCACAGTTGCAAGCGGAGATGAGATCCAGAGGTCGCCCATCTGACTCTCTTCCTCCACAGAGATCTCCCCAGCAACCACTTACCAGAGGAGACCTTGCTCCACCAACTGTCCAGCCACCTTTCCAGCTCAACTTCTTAGTCCCACTCTTCAACTCCATGGCCAAAATGATCGGTGAGCAACTGATGGCCATGACCCCTGCCCTTGGTGCAGAATCCTAAGTTGGCACCAACTGGAGATGAACTCAAAGGGCAGGCCAGAGAGCTAGAGAATTTAATGAGATGAGCCTCAGAAAAGTAATTTTTCCAAGCTGTGCTATTGAGCCTTCAGATCCTGAACCAGGGTTCTAAGAAGCTAATTACTGATTGTGTTTGAAACTCTGCGGCCTTATAGCCTTGAAGATATCCTTCTGAATTAACCCTAAACAAATCAGCAACTGAAGCACAACTTTTGGATGAGAACCAAGTCACAACTAAGAGCTTGAGTTCTCCCTACAGTTTCTTTCAGGTTTTATGTTAATATAGGATGGCAGATGATACTAGTATGACATTAAAGGCCCAAAGTCTATTCTTTTGTAAGAAGTTTAAGATTAAACACAGGAGAGGCAATGTAGAACTTAATACAAGAGTGTGTTGTATGTTCAATAATAATAACAGTCATGAGCTGTCAAGTCAATCCTGACTTATGGCAACACCTTCCAGCCTTTTCTAGGTAAAGTACTCAGAAGTTATTTACTATTCCCATTTTCAGGGGTTATCCTGGGACTGTGCGGCTTGGCCAAGGACACACACAGCCTGGCTGGTCTCCTAAGAGGCACAGTGGCGACTCCAACTCCCAGGCTCTGGCTCCAAAATCAGATAACAAACTAATGGAGCTATCCAGCCAGTTGTTGCATGTTTACTCAGGATGAGATTCCATTGTGTTTAACAGGGCTTAGTCTAAGTTAATGTGTATAAAACTGCAGTCCCAACTAACAACTCTGTAAGATGCACAACAGAATACAGGAATTAGATAAACAATCCAATAATAAGTTCATCCCAAGTCTTCAAAATTATAGGTCTCTCTCTCTCTCTCTCTTTCCAACATTGTGCTGAATGCGTGGGACTCCTGTGGAGCAGAAAGGTACAATAAGAAAGCTGCATTCCTACATGCACAACACAGAATATATGCTTGAAGACAAATCAGACAAAGAGGACTGGGTCAGGTCCTTCTGACATTGATGAACTGTAATTCCCATCAGCCTATGCCAGCATGACCAGCTGCACAGCAGGGTAAGAATTATATTCTAAAAACATCTGGAGAGCAGTGTCTTATTTATTTCTAATGGGGGGAGGGTAAACAGAAATCACATTGCATAATCCTGGAAAGGTGACCAGTGCCTCTAGGCTGCATGTGACCTACAGCAATATTTCAGAAGACCTCTCAAACAATTAGTTCAAACCATTGTTCAGTAGAAAGGGCTAACCGTTACTGGGTTCAAAAGTGTAATCTGTTTATGTTAATGTAAGATAGAGACATGTTTTAATACAGCAGAAACTGTCGTGCCAGTTATAGATGTTAGAAATCATGAAATTGACACAGAAAACACTGTAGTCAACACAGTTGCTTGCAAGTGGCAGACTTGGTGTGATTGGCTTTTTTGAGTATCACCTCCTACCCACCTGGATCTTTCCAGATGCATAGAGATCTCATCTGGAAAATGCCAAATTGGAGGAAAGTCCCCTTAAAGCTTTTGAACCTACCCAAGGAAGTTTTGCCATTGAACTGCTGCATCTCATTCCAGTACCATCACCTTGGGTTCATGTAAGGAGCTAGGCAGACCCTGAGATAGAAGAATGAAGTCAGTTTATTGACTATGTATTGCGTTTCTTGAAGAAATAAGAATAATCTCTCTCCCCTACATGGAGGGATCTTCGTAGTCAAGAAGGTCAAAAAAAAATAGGATAGTGTCAGCACGAGGGAGAGGGAGACAAACTGAGTTATCACTTCTTGATCTTTTGGGGGGGGGGGAGGCAAAAGATTTAGGCGATCTGAAGAGAACTCAGAAAATCATATTCCAGTCCCCTCTCATGATCATCTTTCCTTCTCTACAATTTTTAACTGAAGGGTATTTTACGAAAAGGATACCTGGTCTGAATTTGGAGACTAAATAAATTCAAATATATATTTGGCCTTTCCTATAAAGAAATTAATAAAAACAAATCTGCCAAAAGGATCTCTAAGAGAGTATAAACAGCAAAAAATAATTTTATATGAAATAGTAATTAAGACTCCCCCATTGGCTTTATTAGTACCCTCAGCTGAATACCAGGTCCTCCCATACTTATTCTTGACAACAAGTGGGGGGGAGGAGGTCCCTTTTATGATGTAACTGTTCAAGAAGCAACACATCAGAGCTTTTTCATTTAATAATTGCACCTTTTTGTACTTTCAGAAATTCCAGATATCTACTTATCATCTTTGCCAATGATATCTCTGTTAACACTTCAGACATAATTAATGGTTTACTTTGTCGTCGTCCCCCCGCAAAATATTGGCATAATTTTAGTGCTGCCTTAGGGCTTCTTTATCAATCATTAAAACTGAGGATTCTGGTTTTTAATCTGTCCAAAACTGCCAGGTCAAACACAACCACTAGAAGAACTACTCCAATAAGCAGAGACTTAATTGAATATCTGGGAATGAAAATACAGTATCATGTAACTTATCAAGAACCTCCCATTTTCAACCTTCTTTTTAATAAAGCATCAGAACTAATTAAGAGCTGGTCCAAACTCAACTTTTAATGGTTTGGCCACACAGCAGTATTTAAGGTTATTATCTGCCCCTATATCTTTTTGCAATCTCTTTTTGTACTGATTCCAGAGTCATCTGACAGTCCCAATGGATCATGTATCTCTCTAAATCAATATCTGCCAAAATTATGGAGCATAATTACAAAATACTGCAGAGATGATATCTTACCCTGATATAGTTATATTAAATTAATTATACTTTTGGTTATAAGTGCTGGAGGGGATGTGGAAATATGAGTTTGTATTTTTACAAGTAGTGGTCATTCAGCAAGGCAGGGACGTTTTTGGAATTGATCTTTAGAGAAATGTCCAGCACTAGGCTTGTTGTCATTGTTTCATAGTGAAAACGCATCCTTTCTGGATAAGTATCTTACAAGCACATTTGGTCAATCAGCTAGAATGGTAATTGCATCACAATGGAAAACTTTTGTTTAATTTCTCATTGTCAACTTGGTATGTTAAGGTCTGGCAAGCAGTTGCTAACAGACAAAGTAACCAAACATGCCTGTTCACTTAAACAAGGGAACTGAGCTTTCTATTTTTATGAAATATGACACCAGATCAGCTATATAAACACTAATCGTGATGCACCATATCCACTAAGTACGAATGTAAACTTCTGACAGAATTTAACTGATTAATTAGTGATCCGCTTTATCTTCATTTGAACATTTTCACTATTACCTTGATCTATATAGTATTGTATTATTTGTTGTATAATAAACATATTAAAAACTTGTTACACCAAAACAGGTAAGGCAATTATTTCTTGCTATAGTATTTCTGAATTCTAATTGTTGTGCCCTCATTACAAAAATAAATAAATAAATTCCATTACAAATACTTTCCTTTCAAACATCTGGAAAGAGTTATTTTTCTTTCTCTGCTGTCTTTCGGTGAAGACTATTAGAGAGAAAGAGAGAGAGAGAGAGTTTAGTGCAGATAGATTAACTCCATTTTGATTCGGTTCCAGCATGTGTGATTGCTGGGTTAGAACCGAAGTTGACAGCTCCAGCTATCCCTTTGATTAAGTCACTTAACTAGCTTAAGAAATTGAAAGCGTCCTTTCTACTGTCCAGTGGAGGAGGTTGCTCATTTCATTTTAATTATTGCTAATGCTTTGGCTTCTTCTTCTTCTGTCCTTACAATCCAATATAAAATATATATTTTCAACTCATCACAAAAGCACTGCATCAGTGAGCAACAATTTAAAAATACACTAGAAAACTTCCTCTCCCTTCCCCTCTTCAGGGGAGCAAGAGGGAGGCTTTCAGTGTCTCAAGATCAAGTGGTTTAGGCAAAGCACAGAGGACAAGACGGGGAAGGGGTTCTTTCCTTTAAAAGGTAAGATCAGTCTAGAGCAGGGGTCAACAAACTTGGCTCTCCAGATGTTCTTGGACTTTAATTCCCAGAAACCCCGATCAACAGGTGTACTGACTTGGGCTTCTGGTAACTGAAGTCCAAGAACACCAGGAAAGCAAAGTTTGCTGACCTCTGGTCTAGATCACTGTTCCCAAACTATGTTCTGTGGAACTTTGGGGGACTTCTGCTAGATCCGGAGATCAGGCACGCGGAGTGAGGACACGGAAGCCATTAAGGTGAACCAAACAACACGTCTGTTTATTGTGGATAGCACAGACAACAACAACAACGGCTGGGGAGGCAGGGGATTAAATACCCTGCTTGACCCAGCCCACTGACCAATGGAATGCGGCGATTTTCCCGCCGCTGGACATTCAAATATCTAACACCCCTTCCCCCCAGAATGCACTATTCTCCTATTTGCATTCATAATCATTCAGATGACGGGGGCGTGTCCGAGCTCTACAGGACCTGCGCAGTTCAGTCGGCGCCGGGGCATCGAGCAGGGCGGACCTGTCGCTCTCGCTCTGCCCCGGCTGGGCCCCGGGCTGCTCCGGATGACCAGCGACGGGTTCTACGGTGACCAGGGGTGAACCTGCTTCGCACGGTAAGTCTTCCGGCGATAGTTCCGTGTGAGTGGGGGTGCTGCATGGCTGAATCGGGTCGGTGACCGGTTCGGTTGGTGCGTGTATGTCTGATTCTGGGGTGTTCTGTGATTCGGGAATGGGATCGCTCTCCGTGTCGGGACTCGTTCGCCTCCTGAGCTGGTCGACATGGCGTTTCCATACTTGACCATCAGTGAGGTGAACCTTGTATGTGTAGGGGCCTAGCATGTCGCTGACAACCCCTTCTTCCCACTGTGGGCCAGGCGCAAAGTTCTGGGCGAAAACCGGGGAGTCTATGGGGAGTGTGCGGGCCCGCGACTGCCTTTCCCGGAATTTGTCCGGAGAGTATCGGGGATGTAAACGGTCCAGTTGGCAGCGGAGCCTCCTGCCCATCAGGAGCTCTGCGGGGGCTTTTCCTGTGGCAGCGCAGGGCAAGTTATGCTGTGCCAGCAGGAATGTATCTATCCTTTCCTGCCAGTCTCCGGGGCCCAACCTTCCCAAGGCTTCTTTTGTGCTGCGTACGAACCTCTCGGCCTGCCCATTACCTTGCGCTCGGAAGGGGGAGGTGAGCGCGTGCCTGGTCCCTAAGGACGCCAGGTACTGTTCGAACTCCGTGGCCGTGAACTAGGGACCGTTATCGGAAACCAGGGTGTCTGGGATGCCGTGTGTGGCAAACAGCTGCCTGAGTTCCCGAATAATTGCCCTGGCCGTGGTGCTATTTAGGAGGCGAACCTCCAGCCATTTAGAGTAGGCATCCACTACGATCAAGAAAACTTGGCCATGGAATAGGCCGGCGAGGTCGATGTGGAGTCTCTGCCACGGACCCGCGGGTTGTTCCCACTCCCGGATTGGAGCTGCTGGAGGATTGGGTCGGGATAACTGGCAAGGCGAGCATTTGCCTACCCACGCCTCTATGTCCTTGTCTATCCCGGGCCACCACACATAGCTCCTGGCCAACCCCTTCATCTTTACAACCCCCGGGTGGCTGGCGTGTAGTGTTTCTAGGACGGTGAGGCGCAGTTTCTTGGGAATTACCACCCGGTCTCCCCATAACAAACAGCCCCCCACACAAGACAATTCGTTCCTCTTGTCGAAAAACACCTTGAATTCCCCTTCCCCCTTGACCGGCCAACCCCGTTGGACCCAACTGGATACAGTGCGGAGTTCGGAGTCCTTCGCTGTGGCCCTGGCAACCTCAGCCGACGAGGTGGGGGCAGAGTCCAAAATGTCTATGGCGAGCACCGCCGCTTCCACCGCTTCCACCCCTTCCGCGCCGTCCTGGTCCGGGAGGGGGCATCTGCTTAACGCGTCCGCGTTTCCCATGTGCTTTCCGGGTCTGTAGACCATCGCATAGGAGTACCCGGACAGGAATAGGGCCCAGCGCTGCATCCGAGGAGACAATGCCGAGGGTGTGGGGCGGTCGCCGGCCAAGAGCCCCAGTAGGGGTTTATGGTCAGTTACGAGTTCAAAATCCCGGCCATACAGATAATCATGGAACTTTCTTACCCCTGCCACTGCCGCCAGCGCCTCCTTGTCGATCTGGCCGTAGTTCCGCTCCATAGGTGACATCGTCCTGGAGTAGTAGGCGATGGGTGCCTCGAGACCGTTGGGAAGGCGGTGGGCAAGTACCGCGCCGACGCCGTAGGGAGACGCGTCGCAGGCGAGGACCAGTGGCAGGGTGGCGTTGTACTGTATCAGAAAACTGTCCTGTGAGAGGAGATTTTTAACAGCTTCAAACGCCGACTCTTGCTCGGAGCCCCATTTCCAGCTCGACTTGACAGCCAGCAGCCTGTGTAATGGTTCTGCGGCGGTGGCCTTTCCTTTCAGGAACGCCGCATAGAAATTCAAGAGTCCCAGGAATGCCTGCAATTCCTGTTTGTTTTTTGGGGCCGGGGCGCTCCGTATCGCTTCCACCTTGCTCCGGGTTGGGTGGATGCCCTTGGAGTCAATGCGGAACCCCAGAAACTCCACAGAGGGGACCCCCAGCAGGCATTTATCCCGTTTCACCCTAAGTCCGGCGGCCCTAAATTTAGCGAGGACGGCCGTGACCCTGTCTTTGAGTTGTCCGGGGTCTCCGGCGATGATCAGGACATCATCAAAGTAGGGGACCACCCCCGGGAGACCCTGAAGGAGCCTTTCCATGGTGCTCTGGAAAAGCCCCGGTGCTATGCTGACCCCAAACTGTAGCCTGGTACACTTGAACGCGCCACGGTGCGTGACTATGGTTTGTGCCTCGGCCGTGGCGTCGTCTACCGGCAGCTGTTGGTAGGCTTGGGCCAGGTCCAATTTGGCAAAGATCTTTCCTGGGCCCAGCGAGTGCAATAGGTGGTCGATTACGGGAACCGGGTATGCGCTTGGTTCTAACGCCTTGTTAATCGTGCATTTGTAGTCAGCACAGATGCGCACTGACCCATCCGGCTTTATGGGGGTTACTATGGGGGTCTCCCACCTAGCATGGTCCACAGGAACAAGGATGCCTTGGGCGACTAGTTTGTCTAGTTCCTTCTCAACCCTGGGCTTGAGGGCTAGAGGGACTCTCCTGGCCTTAAGGCGGATTGGTGCAACAGTCGGGTTTAGTGAAAAAGAGATGGGTGACCCCACATACCTGCCCAGTCCGTCCCCGAAAACATCCTGGAACTCCGCCATCAGGTCGTCTCGCAGCGAGGTGTCTCCGGGCCGGTCAGTTGTGGAGTTGTGGATGCCGGTAATGGCTAGTCCCAGGGCTGGGAACCAGTTGGTCCCCAGAAGTGTGGGGACGTCGCCGTGGACGATGGTGAGTGGCAGGGTCTCTTCTCTTCCTCCATACGACACTCGGACCCACTTCTGGCCCGCGACGGGGAGGAATCTGCCCTGGCAGTCCTTGATCCGGAGTCGCTGTGCCTGAAGGTCCGACTCCCTGAGAGCCGGAAAGGCTCTCTTCATCCACCTCCAGGAGATTAGGGAGACGGCGGCCCCAGAGTCGACCTCCATTGGGCACTCGGTTCCATCGAGTCGGACCGTGGCGTAGAACTTCTTCCCCTTCTCTGTGGTGGCTTTGCTTATTATGACGGTGTGGGTCTCCGCATCTTCGAACTTGGCGCCGCGATTTCCCTGGCGCCTGTGGTTGGTTCGGGGGTTGGCGGCCATCTTGCCCGGCGGGAAGTTTTGAACATGCCAGTCAGCCTGAGTTTCGGCCTGCCTGGCCCGGCAGACTTTACCGATGTGACCACGCTTGTCGCAGTACCGGCAGATGGCTTCTCTGAACCGGCACTGTGCCCTCTGGTGTGGCCCTCCGCAGCTGGCGCAGCGCTGGCCGCTCCTTCCTGGGTTTCCCCCGTTGGCCGCATACACCTCTGCCTCTTCCTCGTCCTCCTCATCGGAACCGATGTCGTGGTGATGAGCGGTGGCTGGATGCTGCGCCAACGGGGTCCGGTTGATCGACGATGCGGCCGATGTTGATACCTCAAAGGCCCTTGCCTCGTCTATCGCTCCGGCCAGGGTTAAGTCCCTTCTGGCCAGGAGCCGCTTCCGGAGCTTGTTGTCTCGGACCCCTCGGATGATTTGTTCGATCAGGGCGTCCTCGAGAAACGGGCCGAAGGCGGCCGGGATGGCTGCTGTCCTCAGGGCGGCTACGAACTCGCTGATGGGTTCCCCAGGCATCTGGTAGCGATCCCTGAAATGAATTCGGAACACGAACTTGGAGGGTTCCGGTGAGAAATGATCGCTAAGAGCCATTTGTAGGGTCTCCCAGGAGACCTCCATGATCGGCGTTGGGGCCACCAGGGACTGGGCCACCTCGTAAACCTTTGGACCGCAGTGTGTGAGGAAGAATGCCTTCTTCCGTTCTGTGGAGATTTCCCCCAGCTCCGTGGCTATGAGGGAGAATTCGAACCGGTCCAGGTAGCTCCCCCATTTTTCGTCCTTCGGCTGGAAGGGGGCCGGTGGTGTGTAGGCAGCCATGGCGTGGTGCCGTTGCAGTTGGCTCAGGGTTTCCTTCGGTTCTGGCTCGTCCTCAAGATCCCACCTTCGTCGCCAGTGCTGGATCCGGAGATCAGGCGCGCGGAGTGAGGACACGGAAGCCATTAAGGTGAACCAAACAACACGTCTGTTTATTGTGGATAGCACAGACAACAACAACAACGGCTGGGGAGGCAGGGGATTAAATACCCTGCTTGACCCAGCCCACTGACCAATGGAATGCGGCGATTTTCCCGCCGCTGGACATTCAAATATCTAACAACTTCAATTCCCAGAAGCCTATGTCAGTACATTGGATGATCAGTGCTATGGGGAATTTACTTAGGCTTGTGGGAATTGAAGTCCAAAAACCAAAACTTGGGAAACACTGGTCTAGATCATGCTAAGCAGGGCTGCTTGAGGTACGGTGTGGTCAATCCTTGCGTGTGCATGCAAGGACTGCCCCAAATGGCATACCACACCTTGAAGCAGGAGTTCTCAACCTTTTTGAGACGGGGGCCAGGTCATGCTCCATCAGACAGCTTCATGGGCCGGACAGCCTTTTTGCTCTTCCTCTACCAGATGGTACTTCCTGGTGTGGTGGAGGAGGGGGGCACATGAAATGCCACCGTGGGCCACAGGTTGAGAATCGCTGCCTTAAAGCAACCCTGTTAAAGCTGAATTGCCAGTTGTTCCCATTCCCTGAGAAGTCCCATTTGGCTATCTCGTCACATGCCTTAGTTATATCCCATTTGGCTTAGTATAATAATTTTGTGTCAGAAATTATTCTGAGTTGAAAGGATTTTTGTTGGAGAAACTCTGCTCATGGGGATGGGGACGCCTGAACAAGACTCCTTTCATATCCCCAAGACCTTTTCCCACCAAAGTGGTCCCTATTTATCTACTTGCGATTTCTTGCTTTCGAACTGCTAGGTTGGCAGGAGAGGGACAGAGATGGGCACTCAAACCATCATGCATTACCCGGGTCTTGAAATAGCAATTTACCAGCCTTCCAGCTAACAAGGTGATCTTCTTAACCAATGAGCCACTGCAGTCCCTAGTTGGCTTAGTGTAACACACTCTATGTGGGATTGAAGGTGCCATGGAGTCTTCAGTTGGTTCAAAATGCAGCAGGCAGACTGCTGAGTGGGGTCAATTACAAGGAACATGTCACTTTTCTGTGATAATAGCTTCATTGGCTGTCAGTCCCTTTCCAATCCCAATTGTAAGTGTTGGTTAAGACCTCTAAACCTTCTCACATGAACTAGGTCGGCCTCCTCCTTACAGCCCTTCTACCAGCTGGTGAAAACATTTTAAAACTATGTTTTCTGTGAATGACCTGGGAGGTTTTGAGGTTTTTTACTGTAGGATGCAGCTTATTTTTCATCATATGGTTTACATCTCTCGCAATTTATTTTAAATGGTATTATTCTCAACAGTCTTACAGTTTAATTGTGTTTTAATGTTAACATTTTATTGTAATTTTAAACATATGTAATTTTGGCTGTGATTTTGCAATTATGACTCATTGCCTTCAGTCTCTGCAGTGAAAGAAAGGCAGGATAAATAAATAAATATTCCCATTAGCACAGTTGTTGTTATATTGCAACTCTTATTTCTCAAAACTGCTGGTGCAGGGGGAAATGGAGGATGGGTCAAAGGAGGAAGCCTAAAATTAGAATTTGACTCTTAAGAATTTGTGGATGAGAGGACATATTTACAAAATCACTGATGTTTGAACTTCAACAAGCAAATTAGCAGCTATTCACATTTTTCAATAAATTGCTGAACAAAGACCTTGAAACAACTCTATTTGCTGGAGATAGTATGGGGATGAGGAAGACTTAATCTTGTTTCTATTTTCTTTTAATTTCTTGCCTTAATCTTTGTAGCTTTTGTACTTTCTATACCATGGGTTCTCAAACTTTTCATGCCGAGGGCCTGGTCATGCTCCCTCAGGCAGCTGAGGGGGCTGGACTGGTGTTTCACCCGCTATAAACACTGTGGTAAAATGCATTCACTGCTGTCATAAACATGTTTACCAATGCCACGGGTGCATTTACAGCTGTCGTAAATGTGTCTGCAGTGGGTCACATAAAATGGCACCTTGGGCTGGACCTGGCCAGGTTGGAAAACCCTTTGAGGTTGCTTGTTGGTAAACTCCAACTCTTATAAGGGAGACATTTCTTTGTTCCAGATGTATGATATTGAAACCAACTATTTTGTCCATTATAACACGCTTATCCGGGTATTGCATCTCCATTTTCTCAAACAGGAGATAACTGGAATTTTTACTACAGAGAAAAATATGTGAGTAATCTATAAGATTTAGTCAGCTGCTGAAAACTAATATTTGCATCTTGGGTATGCCTGAGCATATAATTTGTTGATGCTAGCTTAAGGCATCCAACTGATAAGTCTAGATTCATGACAAGCTCTACATTTATCACATCTTTCTTCATGGTTATTTTCTGATATGAACCCCTCTGCTTTACCCTGAGGGCAGCCTAATTTAAGCCATACTATCAATGGTAACTTATTGACATTATCATCTAGGAGGAAACTGGGGTGCTGTCAATGTAAGGGTTCCTTTCTTGTGCCACACATTTGACCTTTCAAGGAGCAGTCGGGGTTGATTTCTTTTAAGATCAATCTATTTGTTCTCTTTGCTGTACTCTCAAAATTCTCTTCCAGCACCACATCTCAAAGGTGTCTATTCTTCTGTGCTCAGCTTTTCTAATGGTCCAGCTCTCACAACCATATATTACTACCAGAAATACCATTGCTTTGACTATGTGGACTTTTGTTTGCAAGGTAACAAGGCATCAATATATACACATCAGGACTGCAGTGGCTCAAGTGGCTAAGACGCTGACTGGAAGGCGGGAGGTCAGCAGTTCAGTTCCTGAGTACAGTAAAACCCCTACTTACGAAAAAAACCTCTGTTTTGTAGGCTTTGGTTTAAATTGATTTTTATGTAACTTGAAGCAAACCCATAGGAAATTGTGTAAATCGGGACATGGTTTTAGCACAAAATTATTGTGTAAGTTGAATTTTATGTAACTCGAGGCATATGTAAGTTGGGATTTTACTGTACTGCAGGACGGAATGAGCTCCCATCTTTGTCCCCAGCTCTTGCCAACCTAGCAGTTCGAAAGCAAGAAATGGCAAGTAGACCAATAGGGACCACTTTGGTGGGGAGGTAAACAGTGTTCCGTGCGACACCAGAAACAGACAGCGCTGGCTCTTGGCTTTGAAACAGAGATGAGCACTGAACCCTAGAGTCAGATACGACTGGCTTTCGAGCAAGGGATACCTTTATCTTTTACAGAGGTACAGACTGATTGGTAAGCATAACAGATAAGCATGCACATCAATGTAGCTTCATACAATTGGTAATGGCAGATGACCTGTGGTTGTTATTCAGATTAGCTGTACCAGACTACTATTCCCCCCCAAAAATTATTAATTGATTTATTTATTCCACGTGTCTTCTGCTTCCTTCCGCGTCTCTTCCAGGATCGGTTTCCCCTTTCCCGCCAGGATTCCCCACCTGCAGCAACCTGTCGTGTGAGTGGGGTGGTGGGCTGGCAGGCGAAGAGAGTCGGACTCTCTCTCTCTCCTCTTCGCTCTCGCCGCGAGGCTGACCAAGGCCATCCAATCACGGCCCTTTATTCCCCACGTGTCGCGTCCCCCCCCCGCCCCGCGCCTTATCTCGCCCCAGAGAGCCCCGGCTTAGGAGAGGGACAACAACTCCAGTGGCTGCCGCTCGCTTCCGTGGAGCCACCCGGGCTCTGCAGCGCTCCAGCCCGCAGAGGGCTCTCCCTGTCCTCGGCTGCCGGTGCCTCCTTGGCCGGGGATGGCCCGCCCCGTCCCGGTGGCTTGACCCAGAAAGAAAGTCCCTCGCGGGGAGTCGAGGCAGGGTCCGCGCCATGGCGTGGGGGATGCTCGCCCTGCTGAGGCGTTTCGTGTGGCTGAGCCTGGGTGAGTGAGCGAACGAGCACTGCGCTGTGTGTGTGTGTGTGTGTCCCCCCCCCGCCCCCCATGGAGTAGCAATGGGGATGGACGACCGCCCCGTTCGCTGCAGCGGCACCGGCCGAGCTCTGGCGGAGAGCCGGGAGAAGGAGAGCAAACGCGGCGCCTTTTCCCGCGTCCTTCGGTAACAATAATTGTGTGACAGAAATTATCTTGGGTTGAAAGGATTTTTGCGGAAGAAACTCCCCTCAGGGAACACCCAAATGAGGCTCCTTTCGTTGTCCCCAAGAGCTGGGGCAGAGTACGGGCGCTCACTCCGTCACGCAGCACCCGGGTCTCGAACTGCCGGCTTGCCAGCCTTCCAGCCAACAAGGCGAGTGTCTTCACCACGGAGCAGCCCTGCGTCCTTCAGTGCCCGGCTGAGAGCCGTCGGCCTATGAAGCGACCCAATAGGGTCGTCATGGCGAACCTTGGCACGCCGGGTGTTCTTGAACTTCAATTCCCAGCAGCCCTCATCAGCAGGGAGTGCTGACTTGGGCTTCTGGGAATTGAAGTCCAAGAACAGCCAGAGTGCCAAGGTTCGCCATTACTGCAATATAGGACGATCCCACACACACACGCGCGCGCACACACACACAACCCGCTGGGATTCTTCTGCTTTGGGCCGGGGGCGCGCGCTCCCCCTGCATTCCCTGGGAAGGTGGCTTGACTGCCTAAGCGCTGGCCCGTCCCCGCGTGACGGTTCCGCGGCGCCCCCACCCGAGGTCCGTGAGGTCCCCCCAGCGCTGCCTTTGCAGGAGCGCCACCCGGGACCCGTGGGCGCCTTCGTCCCAAGGCGGCGAGCGCTGTCTCCTCCGGTTCGGTCCCCCATTGCCGCCGCCGTCGGGGCCACCCGCCCCCCTCGGCTGCCTCCCCCCTTCCCTTCTTGACTCGCAGAGGTCGGAGGAGGCGCGCAGCCCTCGGGAGGCGCAGAGATCCAGACAGAGACGTGATTCAGGCAGACTTCCGTTGCTCAAACCCAGACTAGCCGCTACTACGGTAAAGAAAGGGCTCGTGCCTGGAAGAGCAGCCAAGAAACCAGTCGAGCGGATTTAAAGCGGGGGAGGGGGCTTTCGGTGCGTAACACATCCCCTCTCTCCTAAGGACTGTAGTGTGTGTGAAGTAGGATGGGTGGGTCGCCCTTCTCTCGACGGGACGGTCCTCTCAAGTGTGTGTGTGTGTGTTTGTGCGCGCCTGTGCGGGAGGAGAAACAGACGACCCAGTCGTCGACTGCTACTCATATCCGAGAATGCATTTTTCCCCTGAAAAAAAAAGGGGGGGGGATGCCATTGGCAGGGTGAGTTTGTTTAAGGTGAATCCCAGCTTGCCATGAAGTGACCCACACCCTGTGATCACGGAGCCATCTCCTGCGGCACATATGAAATGAGACATGCAGGATGTAACACCGGGGCTGCAATGGACTGCCGCAGCCTTGAGGATGTTGTCAAGGTGCGCCTTCACAGCCAGTCAGCCCATCTGGCATGGCCAAAGATCGAGGGATGCTCAAAGGCAATCAGTCAGGGCTCCCCACAAAGGGCAAACATCTTCCTGCTGGAGCACTATGTCCAAGTGTTTCTGCTACATTATTGCCCAAAACAAGGGGCTGAGGTAGCTCAGTGGTTAAGAAGCTCGCCTTGTTAGCAGGAAGGCTGGCAAGTTGGCAGTTTGAGACCCGGGTGCCTGTCTCTGTCTCAGATCTTGGGGACATGAAAGGAGCCTCATTTGGCTGTCCCCTGAGCAGACTTCCTTCTGCAAAAAAAAATTCAACCTAGAATAATTTCTGACATGAATTATTATTATTATTATTATTATTATTATTATTATTATTATTATTATTATTATTATTATTATTATTATTATTATTATTATTATTATTATTATTATTATTATTTCTGCCACCCAAAAAAGGAGGATTCGCAAGTAGGTAGATCGTTGGACAGAAAGAGGCCGGGTGAGCAGAATCCTTCCTTGAAAGATTCTGATATGAATCTGCTTTACTCTGAAAAATCCTTTCAACCCAGAATAATTTTTGACACAAAATTATTATACCCTAAAGGCAGCCTAATTTAAGCCATACATTCAAAGGTTGCTTATTGACATTATCAGCTAGGAGGGAGCTGGGGTGCTGTCGATGTAAGGGTTCCTTCCTCACCCTGCATAATAATAATAAAATAATAATAATAATACAATGATGATGATAGCAACTCCTGCTATTTCCTTCTCTTGCTTGTTTCTGTTCTCTACAATTGCCTCTATGAAGATGCAGTGTGCAAAAAGAAAAGACAACAAAAAAGGAAGAAAGAAAAGAGAGAGGAAGAAGCATTCCAATCTCTTCTCTTTTGGTTCTTGCTGGGCACCTTTCTGTAAGCAGAGCTGGCCCTAAAATATGGGGCAAGGGAGGACCTCTGGCCAGAAGCGCCAGGACTTCTCCACCTGTTGACACTCCCAGGCCCCGTCCCCACGCTGGGCTTGAGAAGCCACCGTGGCAAGCCGCCACCACCTCTGGAGTTTGGTTATGGCTAGGGTGAGAGGCTTGAGGTTACTGGTTCTTGTGCTGTTATAGCAGTGGTGCCCAAACTAAGACCCGGGGGCCGGGTGTGGCCCCCAATGCCAATTCATCCGGCCTGCGAAGCCCTCGTCGCTCCTGGAAGCAGAAGTAAAACACACCCACTTCCAGGAGCAATGAGGGCTTCATGGGACAGATGAATTGGCATCAGGGACTGCACCCGGCCCCCGGGCCTTAGTGACCAGCTCCCTGAACCACATGATCGGCACCCCTGTGTTATAGTATATTATTATATGTTCTTGCAATTTGATTTAGATGTATTGTACTAAATTATATATATTGTATTACTATGCATTTATTGTACCGTACTTGGTTTGTTTACCTGTGATCTGTGTGTGATGTTATTATGATTGTGTAACTGTGTATTTTGCATTCCTGTAAGTGGGGTAGAAGTCTAAAAATTAAATTAAAAATATCCAGAGATTAGAAAGGTGACTGTTTTGGGGTACAGCTTGCGGAGTCCCATATCCACTGGCCCAAAAAAGTAACTTTTCCCATCTTTGTAAAGGCCTTTAGTGCAAGCCCCGGCTCCCTGTCAGTGTTGCCACTGCAACCAAGTTGAGCAGGCTGTCATATGTCGAGCAAATTTCTATCCAACTGGAAATAGAAAAGGAACCATCTTTTATTGATGTGGGTGTACGTTAGACAACCCTTAGAGTGCTGAGAAAATAGGTTAAAGAAAGACTGTGTCATTTTCCTACTGTCACTTACAGCAGACGGTAAGCAAACTCAGTGCTCCTTCGTTTTTGGCATCTGTAAAGACTGCTCAGCTTCGCTGCCCCAAAGGCCAGCCTGAACTACTGGATAAACTGGATGCTGTGTAATGAGAGGGGAGGACGCAGGGCTCTGCAGGGAGTGGAGCAGAGCACAAGCCGTTCCCTCTGCCCTTTCCTCTGCACTGCAGTCGCAGAAGAAATGGCCGCCTTGTCCTTTCAATTTGCCTGCCAACCTTTTCTTTCTAGCCTGCAGGAAGGTGCTGCCATTCCGACTAGTTACTCTGGCTTTCTTTTTCTCAGCAACTTGGGAGCGGGCAAGGAGTGGGCATCTGTCTCTTATGGTGTAGCTTCCTCTTTCTTTCTCCAGTGCTCTAACCTGTTTTTTTGGGAAGACACATCAGGAAGACTCACTTGAGAAAGCCTTGATGCTTGGAAAGGTTGAGGGCAAAAGAAGAAGGGGGCGGCAAAAAATGAGATGGCTAGGTGGTATTGTGGACACAATGGGCACAGAGCTGAGCGAGTTGAGGGGGATGGTGGAGGACAGGAGTGCCTGGCGGACAGTGGTCCATGGGGTTGCAGAGGGTTGGAATCGACTGTGCGACTGAACAAACATCAGGAAGATGCAGGCTTAGCAATGTTTACCCTTCTTTCATGGCACAGTGCAGAAGAGTAGAAGTGAGCAATCGGAAGGGGAATGGTCTGAGTCTCCAGAGAGCCATTGCCAGCCGTCACAGACAGCACTAAGTTGGATGGAGAAACTGCCCAACTTGCTGCAGTCTTTAAAAGATTATTAGGTGTGCACTGAGCAAAATGATACATGATAAGACCTTTCTCAGAAGAAGAGACCTAGGATTTGTGCAGTAAGGAAAAAGTTGGAGTCAATGGTGTTTCTGCCCTAATACCATATTGTTACTATCCAGCTTTACCTCCAAAATATTTGAGGCAACCCTATGATGCAGGTTAGGCTGAGAATTGGTCCTGATCACCAGAGAGCTTCACGGCTGGGGGTTGGTGGGCGGGTTTGAAAACTAAGTGAAAAATTCTTCTTTTAGATAGGAACAGCAACAAAAATAAGAAAACGCTTGCAGCTATATTTGATATATTAGTATGCTGAATTAGTATGCTGCTTGAAGCAAGAGAGGAGGCTGCCTTGGGAAACTGAATGTACAGCAAGAAAAACCTTATCTTTGGCACACTATGAATCACTGAGAGAAAGTGACAAGCCCAGTGTCTCTGAGTGAATTTCATGGTTGAGTGGAGAATTGAACCTGTACCTCCTGAATCCTAGTCTGTCTTATTTTACCTGTTGATGACACAGTGGCCAAAATGCTCTTGCATAGCTATGCATATTGGAATAAGCTTTGCAAGCAAATCACTCCAATTTGAGAAATAACTACTGTATAGACATTATCAGTTGCATACTTACACAACTAAAATAATGGCAGTTTCTTTGCCTGGTTAGATAACTCACTTCATAAGGTAGGATGCCATTTGTGTTATACCAAAATATCTAGATAAGAGGAGATGAGCCAGTGTCTCTTTTTTGGTCAAGGTGAAAATTGGGTTTTATTTTTCTGTTATTTTACATCAGTTCTTTTAAGTCTGTCTGTCTATCTAGATCAATCCAAATATGTAATAATTATTGTACATCCTGTGGGATTGATTGAAGAAAGGTCAATTTCCTTTCCTCCTATTTCTTCTTGTGCACTTTCCTCTGAAGAAAGACTGTAGTGAATAATGCATTGGGTTGTGCTATATATAATGCTCTTACCTGTACAACATAATTAACTATTTACTACAGCTTGTAACTCTTCAATGGGAAACAGCAAAAGCCAAGTTTACTGTTGCTTTAAAATACATTGTTATTGTAGCAGAAACAGCAAACCAATATAATTGTGTTAGGGAATTATTATTATATTTTACTTATACAAAAGCCATGTTTATTACAACAGTGTGATATACAGTACTGTATTCTTCTCTTTTATAAGGCTGTTGCACTTAATATTTCTCCAACTGCAACTTTAAATATTGTTACTAAGCCTGAATCCTGTTGAACATCGTGTGGTTTCCATTTGAGTAAACAGACATCAGATTTTGCTGTGTAATGGCCTTCATAAGCAAAAACTTGCAAACATGTTTAACCTCCTTTTTCTCAAAGTTGAATATTTATGGCAAAATGCTGAAGTTAAATAAACAGATGAAAATGTTAAAACAGATTGCAAAGCTAGATCTACATTACCAATTTTAGGCTTCACCCCTAAAACTCTCATTATGAAGACACTGTTGACAATACCAGCAGTACTTACGCTCTCACCTGCAGATAAACTCTTCTATCCAGCCACCTTTTTTCAATCATTCCTTTTATTGTTGCATATTTATCTAAACGGTTGCTGTTCAAACTTCCTCTCCAACTCATTTGAATAACTAAAAAGATCTCATTCCTCACTCCTCTGACCTTTCCCAATGTTATTTCAAAGGTGGAGTATTGCAAAAACTTGCAGCTGAATGCAAATAAAAATGCTTGTAAATGGAGAGTATTGTTGACATTTATCTTCCTTTTAAAAATAATATTTTAAAAAAACTGAAAGGTTAATGAAAAATAATTAAAAGATAACGAATGAACCACTGATTATAGGATGAAGGAGGTAAGCTACCTACTAAGATAATAAGACAGCAGTTGGTATAATTGTACTTTCTGATTATCCAAAAATCAGCTATGCGTTTTTTTTCAAACTACACATGCTGTCCCTGACATTCTACTGTACCCAGGAAAGCAGGCTCCACTAGCTGAGAATCAGCAATCCTGTGTTCTTTGTACTTTGTACCTTGCAGCCTGGAGATCATAAGAACCTAGTGCTTTGCCTGAGACCAGCCAGATGGCTGATGGCTAAGAGGAGGTTTGTAACCTCCTGCCTGTCATTACGGTCCTTGTTTAAACTTGCACTCTTTGGAATATTGCTCAAGGAATATTTCTGCAGAGTGCAGATCTGATTGTGTATGGAAGGGGCTGCTTGTAGTCTGACTTGGTCTTGCACAATCATACATTATGCTGTCTAATCAGTTGTGGTCTCAGTCTCCAGCAGTGTCCTGGCATTATAGAGGATCCTTTCTGGTTCCTTCATATCAGTTCTGATTGCCTGTATTCTCTGGATTTCTTGGCTGGACTGATGACCAAACTAAAGTACTGTATAGAAAACCTTTAACAAACTCATTTGACAAACCTTGTAACCCTTCTCTACTCATTACGTATTTTTGTTTTCTTTTTGAATGTTCAGTTGCAATCCCACTTTTGCACATTATTCTTTAACCTTCATCAGCAATCTTCACAAGTCCATTGCTATTTTCTGTTGGTAATATGTCATAAATTCTTGATGTTACTTGCTTTTTACATCTCTTTATCTGAATCTAATCAAGCTTTCTATATAATATGATCTACATATAAATGAATCCCTTATGTTTCTCCATGTTCTGTGAATCCCAATAGCCTCGTTCAGAGTATAGATTACTCAGCAGGACCATCAAATGTGTTAGGACACAGATTTCTTTTAAAACAGTCTGTAACTTATCCTGATTTACATGGTCAAGGGGCTCACTGTAAAATATAAAACACAAACTGATTTTCTTCTGAAATTGACTGCTACATTCCAGTAGCCAACATATACTTGCAATATGATCTCTAGTGCTTCTCCCTTTTCTGAATCTAGCATGACTATCTGGTACTGTATTTCTTAGTCTATATAGAGCAAATGTCTGTGCTGTCAAATCATGGCATCAGTTTGCTTGCAGGGGAAACTAATGCACTAATCTCATGGTTATTGCAATTTTTAATGGGGAATGGAATGTGAGCTTTCACTTGACTTTCTAAAATGCAGGGGGATTATCAAATTATTCTTCAAGGAATCTTTAGTTTTTAAGTACAGTATATTGTTTCCATCTTTGTTTTATTCTGATCAAATAATCCCTGTAGCTTTTGCATCATCCCTCACCTTATTTTGAATTTCTCTTTGCTTTCTTGGATCTTGTGGAGGAGATTTCTACTTCTCTCTCTTTGTTTTCTGTTTCCTTGTAATTAATATTATAATAGTTCTCTTTGACTACATGAGCTGGAACATGCATTCAAGATTGTGAACCTATTCTGCCACCTTTTACTTTTGCTTGTGATAAGCTTATGATAAAATGATTTAAAAGAACAGATTGAAACTATGGGTATATTATTCAAGAAACAAGCAGAGAGAAGCTCAGAAATGTCCAGTCACTTTTAAAATAAAAGAAAACATCAGACTAAATCCAATGTTAGTCTCACGAAAAGTAAACCTATTAAAATCAATGAAATATTCATTATGTCTAGATCAACCGGTCCTGTTTGTTCCAATGAGTTTATTTTGGTTGGAGATAGCACTGAATTTAGGTTAGCCAACCAGACCATAAGGTTAGCCAACCAAAGTTTGCAGGGTTAGGCTACCAGGAAAGTGGTGGCATGGGGGGGGGGGGACCTGGAACTTATGAGGAATTGTTTAGTCATCCCTCTTTGCGTGTCCCATGAACAAATGTATTTTCATGGTGGTGGTCATTTAACTGATCAGCGGACAGAACTGCAGGCTTACTTTTTTCTGACCTCAAATACTTAATCACTGCATTAATGAAATGTACTATAACATTTAATTTGATTTTATGAACAGAATCTGTTACGAGGCCTTGAGATAACTTTGGAAATGAAGCTGGGTTTTGTTTTCAGCAAAGTAATATGGACTCACCTATTCTTCTTTCATCATGGCTTATTATTCTAGCTGAATTTTGCACACAGAGGTTTTGTGGTAATAGCAAAAGTGTGCAGCACCCACAGAAACATGGTGTGCTCCTGACTGTGCCATCGTTGCGACAATTGCTCAGATCCCAGAAAACTAATGGCTCCTGCCAGAAATTGAATGAGCATCTGATTTTGAATTGGGTATTTTTTAAAATTAAGGCCCATATTTACTGCAGTTGCAATTTGTTACTCAGGAAACATGTCCTGAAACAAAATAAAAACAGAGTACATACCACTAATATATGGCTTTGTTCTGTACTATGCACACCGTGCACATCTATTAAAGCTTGCACTTTAATAGAATCACATGAACCTTTTGGGGTTGATAAGACTGACTATTATATTAAGAGCAGCATTAGAAATATACTTCCCTTAGTAACCTGAGTTCTTCAAACAAATAAATATCTGGTAACATATTATTGTGGACACAGAATGACTAAGGCAGCTAATATCCTGTAGACCTAAAAACAGTCTGACTCTGACTTAACACAATGGAATGAGTTCATGCCTTTGACAAAATAAGGTTAATGTTTAACAATTGAGAATGTTTCCTAAATGCATGTTGAATTCAGTTGCACGTGTGGTAATGTGTATTTGGTGCAGGGGTGGGGAACCTGTGGCCTTGAGGGAAGCCTGGGCTTCTGGGAATCGAACTCCCAAGTATACCAAAGAAGCCCAAGGTTGAGAAACCCTGGCCTAGAGGAAACAGGCTAGTCCACCAGGTGTTTTTGGACTTCAATTCCCAGAAGCCCAGGCTCTCCTCAAGGCTGCATGTTCCCCACCCCAGGATCAGAAGTTTTGCAGTACAGAGCTGAGAGAGAAGACTACATGATATTTAAATACAGTATAGGAAAGTTGTTTTAAGACCTTCTTTACATTTTAATTGCTGGCTGGATAGCTCATTGGGTTAGGTATCTGGCTGTGGTATTCATTTTCCTGCTATCCCCCATGGAAGAAGAGTCACTCTGGGTGGGAAAGCTGCACAGTCCCAGGGCACTCCTGAGTGTGTGTTTTCATGTCAGAGATTACCCTGGGTTGAAAGCAGTGATGGGCAGCCAAAAATTTTACTACCATGCTGTGGGTGGAGCTGACATGGCCGGAGCTAACATCATGATGTCATGGACAGAGCCAATGTCATGATGTAATGGGCAGAGCCAATGACATGGGTGGAGCCAAAGGAAAAACCTCATAAAAATGAGTACAGTACACATAAAATACAAATTAAATACCGTATTTGCCGGCGTACAAGATGACTGGGCATATAAGACGACCCCCCAACATTTCCAGTCAAAATATAGTTTGTTATATACTCGCTGTATAAGACCACCCCCTCTTCTGCACACCTTCCACACACCAAATAAAACATAAAATAACATCAGATTTGATTTCAACATGTTAATTTATATTCAAATGCTTATGACATGCAGAAAAACTGTCACAAGGCTGTATGTTATCAGACATGTACAGTAAACATAAAACAGTGCAAGTTTATTAAATGTTATTCACCAAAGACAATTCACTAAAGCTGAATGGAACAATATACCTATGGGAGCTGCAATGCTGTTTGTTTTTTAATCTGTTAACCAAACTGGAACTGTCAATGATAGAAGAAAGATAACAAATAGAGGGAGAGAGCAAGTGCCAGGCAAGTCCCTAGAAAGTTTGATGGTGTGACAGTTTCCCTTTAAAAGCCTTCTAACTCCTGTTCTTCATCTGATATTAAAAGTTGTTATCTGATCCATCCCATAGGACCTTAATGTTATTCGATGCAATTCTCCTCCCCAGATTGCTTAACATTATGTGAGGTAAATGTTATCCGAGGTAAACGTTATCCAAGGTAAACGTTATCCGAGGTATTACTGTATTTTATTCAACTGGAGTGTACCCGGTGTACAAGACGGCCCCCCACTTGGAGGCATGTTTTTCAGGGGTAAAAAGTCATCTTATACTCCAGCAAATATGGTAGACATAAAAATACACGTAAAACACATAAAAACACACATTAAGAATAAATACACATTAAATACACATTCAAAGATACCCTTACCTTGGGGAGCAGGCTGTAGGGAGCTTCAGTCTAGCAGCTGCTTTTCTTCCTCCCCGCTTGGGAGGACAGCAAGGAGGCCGCCAAGGGCCTCAGCAGCAGCCACCTGTGACTTGTGTGGCCGCCTGACACTCTGCGCTGCCACACTCCAAGCAACAAATGGCTGCTTGGCTCGGCAGGCAGAGTGCTGTAGGCATGCATGCACGCTGAGCGCTGTAAGGAGCACTGAGCGCTGTAGGCACACAGGCGCAGTGGGGGAACTGGAGAAAAGGTAAGCCCCTGAGGTGGTTCCCCCCAAAAGCCGCTACTGGTTCGCCAGGACACCGGGAAAAGCTACTACCGGTTCTGGCGAAACAGCTGCTGCCAATCACTGGTTGAAAGGATTTTTGCAGGGGATGCCTGAATGAGGTTCCTTTCATGTCCCCTGTCATGCAACTCTCTGGGAATCAAATCCCATGCTTTTGGTCTCCAAGCACAGTTTTTTTTACCTACTGAGCCACTGGGGAGCTCCTGAATGACAAACCACTACTGTGTATTCTCTGTCTAGAAGACCTTGGAAAGGGTCACTATAAGTCAGAATTGACTTGATTAGGCAATAGTCTTATTATTCTTATTCCATTTTAATTAATGCATAAAGTGTGTGCTGCATGGGGGGGCAGGATTGGCCTTTTCATTCAGTATGTTTTATTTTAAAGTTATGGGGAGGGGCTAACAGAAAAGAAACACCAGCAGAGTTTTTAATTTTAATTTTTTAAACTCCCACGGGGTTTGGAAGTTGCTTATTTCTTTACTTGGTTTGATTCTGTGGTGGGATTTTTAAAAATTACTGCCTACTCTGTGGTATGGTGGACATGGTATGGTGGGGATGGCCAGGGGGAAAGCCCTGCGTTGCACCTGAATTAGGACTACTTTATTTCATAATTTGGATGGGCAGGGCCAATCAGAATTTCTGCTACCATTTCTGGAGAACTAGTGCAAACATGCTGAATCCCACCAATGGTTTGATTTATATTGCTGTCTGCCATAACAGAGACACAAGCTAGCTCACAACAGGTTTAAAAACAAATACAACCACAAATTAAACAAGTGATTATATTAAAACATAGTTAACCTTTAAAAAGTTTTTGAAAATAGTTAAATGTCTCTGAGTTTTATACAATGGTGAATGTCTGGATGGGGGCTGCATGTAAAGGCATACCGCCTGACAGCTCATAATTGGAGATAATGTGATTTACTTCACATCTGGAGAAGAACTGTTCAGGCTGACTAAATCAATATATAAACCACAATTCAGTTATCCTTCAGTATTTCCTCTGCTAAGAATTTTGTGATTTGGTTCTCCAAACAAATATCCACAAAGATAAGTAAGCTTTCATTTAGGGGGATTGGAATGCATAAAATAACATTACATTAAAGGAAAGAAAATTTATATCTTAGTCAAATATGCACAGTTATTGAATTGTAAGCCCGTGAAAAAATGTGGCAGAATGTACATAAGACAGAGGGAATTGAGAAACAGATAAAGCAAAAACTGACGGATTCAGAAATGGAAGGCTATAGTGAAGCTGCTTTAGATAAAACCACGTGGCATGTTTTAGATCAAGAGCTTGGACAGAGGTCTACTCTCAATTGTTCAGCAATCTGTTCACGAAGAAAAAGAAGGACTTCCCTCAGTTTATGGGGGGGGGGATCCCTTTGAACTCCATGGAAATGTGCCTTGAGATTACTTGAGAAAAAGCAAGAATCTACAGAAATGGAATTATATTTAGCCTAATAGTACAAGGAGAACCATGGCTCATAATGGGAAATGTACAGGGAACAGCTGGGCTGTATTGCTAGCTGTGAAAATTTCAAAGCATTTGCCTACAACAAGGGGGTGGGTGGGAGGGATGTTTGGAATGGCTAGCAGTAAGTCACTTTGCAAAGGGTTTATCTGACAGTCTTCTCTGTACAGTGGAACCTCTGTTAGCAAACAGCTCAGTTAACATAAAAATCGGATAACAAAAAGAAATCCATAGAAAATAGTGGCTTGGTTTATGGATTTTTTTCAGAATGGAGTGATTGGTTTTCAATGCATTCCTATGGGAAACCACATTTTGGTTAATGTATTTTGGTTTTCATTGCATTCCTATGGGAAATTGCATTCAATGCATTCCTATGGGAAATTCGGTTAAAGTAATTTTCTATGTAAGAAACATCCCGGAGAATGCATTAATTACGTTAACCAAGGTTCCACTGTATGTAGAGAGAGGTTGCAGCAACAGGGGAAATGCAAAGCTGCTTTTGTTATATTGCTGAAAAAGAAGTGTATCCTTGGCACTGTGACAATTTCACTCTGGAATGCTATAGTTCCCAGAATCCACAAGCTAGCATTTATATTGGCTATTCTGTCTATGGGTTCTGGTATTTGTAGTACAAGGCAACTTTTCCAACTCCTAATTCAGATACAGAGGCAAACATCTACTTTTCGTGTTAATTGCAATTTAATTTAATTTTAAATTGGTCTGTATTTTTTTTTAGTCACTTGCGGCTGGTAGTCAGTCATCTGAGCTGATAGATGGGCATGATATTCTGATATCCATCTGCTTAGGAAAGTGTATAGGTGAGGGCTACAGAAACTGTGACCTATTTATTTATTTATTTATTTGCATTTATATTCTGCCCTACTTGCACAGGCAACTCAGGGCGGATTACAACCAATCAACAAACATACAACACACAGTTAAAACTCTAAAAACCATTAAAAACCATTTAAAACATACGCTCACATCCTGAATGCTGAGACATGTCAAAAGCAATCAAAGCAACTCCATCTGAGGGTCTACTGAACAACTTTACTTTTACCTGCAATGCTTTCTGGAATGAAGAAGGGGACCTATTTGTTGTAGTGCCTTATCTCTTCATTTTGCAAATTAGCTTGTTTTGTTTGGTAATTGCACATAAAGCATAGACCTTATGTCCAATTTTGGTTGCTCATATGTGGTGTCATATTCTAACTATATGCACAGTATCTCATGGAGTTTGCCTTTGAGTAGATGTCCACTATTGAACACAGTGACTAATTGTTTCATTGAAATTATAGTAATTTAGTCTCCAGATAGAGTCCACCAATCCAAGGAAGATTTTGGTGGCCAGAACCTTGGTAAAAGTAAAGGTCTCACTTGCTCTAAAGCCAGTCATTTCTGACTCTAGAGGGTGGTGCTCATCTCAATTTATAACCAAAGAGCCAGCGCTGTGATAGGCATGACTAGATGCCGGAGTGCATGGAATGCTGTTTACCTTCCCACCAAAGTGGTACCTGTTTATCTACTTGCAGTTTCTTATTTTGGAACTGCTAGGTTGGCAGTAGCTAGGACAGATTACGGGAGTTAACGCTGTCATTCAGCACCTGGGTCTCGAACTGCTCACCTAACGACCTTCCAGTCATCAAGTACAGTGTTTTAGCCACTAAGCCACCACATAGAAATAGCCTTTCCCGCACTTTGCCCACCGAGCCCATCTGGTAGTTCTAAATCACCCCAAGTTTCTGAGATAAAACTCTTGTCATTGAGAGGAACTAGTCAGATTCTTCCACCAAGGTTTGGGGTCACCATTCAGTAAATCTAAGGCTCATAATAAATTAGAACAGGTGAGCTTCTCCCAGTTTTAAATTTCATCACAAGCATTTCACACAATCTTACCATTGCTGCAGAAGGAATCTCTGAGAACTAATATTTCCGTAGCCTGAGACTGAATACTTTCATTCTTGGCAGTGTATGACCCTTCTTCTGGGAGATGAAAGGTTGTGGCTAGAGGAGGTCATAAGAAGTTGTGCTATATTAAAAAAAAGACTGCCATCTGATCATGTTGGTTTTATTCTACAGATCCTAGATAAGACCTCCTTTTTTCTCTCTAACACCTTGCCTTGCTCTTGCATCAGTTTAAAAATCTATATTTATTACGATTTAAAAAAAAAAAAACCAAAATGGAAATTTCCTCCTTAGATTTTGTATTATCACATGCAAAATTCAGACTTCTCCAGCATTCCTGCTACTTAGTAGCATGATATGAACCCAAATATATGAAATGCAAACATGATACAGAATTACAGTATACAGAATCTTTGTTTCAGTAAGGACTCTGTGGGTGGCAAAGTCCACAAGGAAGGGTGATGGTCCCCAAGTGGTCTAAATCCCACTTGAATCCATCTTGATGAAGGGCAGCAGCTTCATCAATACTGGCCTGGGGCTGAGGAGGACTTTGTGTGCCAAAAGGGCTCAGCACCAGAAAGTGACCTGTGGAACTGGATTAGTGGTACGGGTGTCACACTGCGATGTGGAAGGCAAATGGAAGGCCACTGCGTTATATTGCTCCCAGGACAATCTTCATGGCTGATTGCCATAAGGATAGCTAATACAGTATTCAGAATTGGGTAAGGCACTTAGAGAAGAAAGAAGAAGGGACTCTGTGAGTTTGTTTTCAAGTAAACATGTTTAGGCTGGACATACCAGCCTCTGTTGTTTTACCTTTGTTTTAATTAATATTCTGGTTTTAGCACTTTGGATTGATGTCAACAGAAACTGGCATCATGCCTGTCAGCTTGCACATGAGCAAGTGAGCGAGGAAGCAGTAAAAAGCAGACAGTCTCTTGACTGTTTACCACCCCCACACAGGCTGCTGATCTATTTTGGGGGAGGCACTATCATGTGTCTCCATGGGCTTTGCAGGCTGTTTTTATATCTAGGATGTCCCTGGAGGAAGCCTGTCCCTGTGCCAGCATTCTGTGCCCAAGTTGAGTTCTGTTCATAACGAGCAAAGGGCATTGTATGCGTATATTGAACGTGTCATTGAGTATCAGACCCAGAGCCTCAAATTTTCACAGTAGAACAAAATAGCCAAGGATGACATCTGTGTTCTTTTGCCTGTTGATGGCACCACAGTATTTTTTTTACAAAAATAACTAGCAGGAGAAAGACCAAGCCCTCCTTTCCACCTCAGTCCTGCAGCAGAAATTGGTGAGGCAATTACAGTACTATTAATCTACTGTATTTAAAGATCCACCATGTAGGCACTGAAGACCTAAACCTGAACACATCTATGTTTTCTTCCATGTCTAGATCAGCCATGAAACTGCCAGAATAAAGCCACCATTTGGTGAGTTCATTCTGCAGTTTCTTTTACCTGACCTAGTGTGAGAAAGATTAGGTGGCAACACAAGGTTGCCCTTACCAGGGTATGCCCGATTGTGGTTTTAAAATAACACAGAGTAGGTTGCTGAGTGTGTTTGGGTTGTAGTTGTATCATTTTTACCTTTGGAGCATTATTTGAAACTGTTTTCACATTAAAAATGTGAAAAGAATAAGCACATTGTATTGGTCTCTTGATTACCCAGCCAGTGCTTAAGAAAGCTGGTAAAGGATAGACAGATGCCGTGTAATAGCTACCTGGTGGAGCAAAGCAAGCTTCAGTAAAGCTTTGTGGTAAACTGGTGTGTGTGTACCTTTTCATCCAGGCAATAATTCTGTTGGAGAAAGAGGATGGTCACAGAAATATCCCCATTTCCATCTGCAAAATGTTGGAGATTTTGTTTACACTTCTCATTTCCCCATACTTCTCCATCTTCCACCATCTCAGTCTGTATGCTCTAAATTCTTGGTACACATGGAGACTCATACAGTCAAACCTCGCTTAGCGAGCAACTCACTCATAGCGAGCAGCCTCGCAGAACGACTTAAATTCGTTGTGCCAGGTATCACTGTATTTCATTTTACACTAAGCAAATGTGTATCAATGCATATATTCTAAATAAAGTTTATTTTCAGGCAGGAGTTGAATGCTCTTGGCCCAGAATTTGAATTTGCATTACTGGTTTTGAAAGAGAAACTCAAGATATAATATGTTTCAAATTATGGCTTTTTGCCAGGAAGAATAACCTCATTTCAGAGCTGATCTTTAGAGCAGCAATTGGGATAGAAAGAGATTGAATATGAGTGGTCCTTACAGTTACTGTTGAATTGCTGGTAATTTGTGGTATTAACTTAATCTCTTAAAGCTTTAAAGGGGGCGGTGGAGAGAACAGCAATTGGAATGTGCTTTTTGCACTTTCTGTGTCTTCATCCAAGCTTCTGGTGCACTGAAATGCAGCATGACAGTCTTGCCTAGATCAGATGAATATGTCACAAAGCCAAAGCGAAATGAAGCCTGATAATTAGAATTTAACTAAAATAGTCTTGAAAAGGTGCTACCTGTCTGATAAATATGTAGTTTCAAGTTTTGTTGTTTTTCAAAAAGATGAGTTTTTAGATGTTTGTATCTCCAAAAATACTACAATTGTTACAATAAACAACCAAGGCCGTTGTATATTTTTACATGATTAATTGAAGAATATATTGAAATAAATCATATCACAAACACTAAATATTAATAGTGCTAAATTATAACCGTTCCAAATGATCAAACCACTTTATTTGTTGAATTTAGAATATTTAAGAACACCTGTCAATAATCATGCCGGTTCTTCATTGTAGATTACTCTTCAAAGGAGTCTGTCATCATTTTCTCACCTCTGTATTAATCTTTGCTATACTATTTCCACCTTTACTTTATTTTCTGCTCTCCAGATCAAATGTGTTTTCCTGTTGGTCATTCTACATTTCTACAGTATATGTTCCTTATATGGACTTTAAATTTGCAATGAATATCGTTTAAATTACATTCTGGCACTGTGATTCTTTTAGAGTTTTTTTCTAGCTTTACTCTACTATTGGATATTAGCAGTTCATGAACAGTGCTGAGGTGGTCAAACTTTTCAATCCATAGGCCAGTCATGTGGTTTAGCGGGCCGGTCACATGGTTCTTCTCACTGGAAGCAGAAGTAAAATGTGCATGCTCAATACACTGCTGTAAATGCACCTGTGGCTAGAGTTGCCATAATTATCTCCTACAAAACTGGGACAGACAAAAATGGCAGGTTATCTACAAAATAGCCTTTTTTAAAAAACAAACAATATAATGACAGCAATAAAACACTTTCACATTAAATATATCAATACATAAATGAATTTATTTATAACAGTTAATTCTTACTGTAAGATGATCTGTTGTACTTCTGAGAAGTCACGTAGTGGTCAACTCTTAACACACTGGTCATGCTTACTGGGCAGTGGTGTGAGGCAAGGATGTTAAGATTTGTCTCAAGGTATAGTCCAACTCCAATGTGGCAGGAAATCGCTCGTTTGATGGCAAGAGTTTGAATTTATTTTAATGGTGTGTTATAATACACAATCAGTAAGTTTTAAAAATCTGGGACTTAACATGATTTTTATTGAACTGGCCGGCACAATAACGGTTTTTCGGGACGTATGGCAACCCTACCCGTGACAGTTTATAAATGTAACTGCTACTGTTATTGCTAAAAAAAAAAATCAAATTAGGAAAATGTAATATTTATTTTCCATGCACCAAAATAAAAGTTCAGAGAAAAAGTATTTCCTATAAATACCATGTTACACGTAAAGATTGCCCAGGAATGAAAGAAGATTTCTTGAGCTGTTAAGTAAATCTAGCATCTGCATTTTACTGCTTACTTTGAAAATACTGTATGAAAGGTAATACATGAATCAAACCATACAGTCCTATCCTTACAAACAATATTCTCCTCTTCTTCTCTCTCTTCCATTTTAGTGCATCATTTTATTGTGGTCACTGCATGCCATGAAGCCACCTATGGGCAACTCATTCAGGAATTTTGCCACAGCAAGTTTAAGTCTGACATGGAAACCCTAAGTAAAACCCTGTGGTGTGACTGGGAGAAGACTCTGGGGTGAGTGTCAAACATTGTTTTATCCAGTCTGGAGAGATGTGCTATGGAAATGGTGTCCTGGATTCTTCTGGAGCACCTGGCAGGCCCACCACACGTCTTCACCAGCTTAGCTTCAGGGACTTTCCCCAGTGTTTTGTGTTCTTGTGTTTATGCATCAGGCTAGAGGGGAGCTGTACTTAGCCTTGCTCTGGATATGGGAAGAACTTCCCCCACTTTTTACTTTATGTTACAGTAGCAGCAGCAAAAGCTTTTCAAGCCGCCATTTGAGCATGCCGTTTCCACATAGCCAATGGCTGGTGGGAGTCTGAGTCATACAGGAAGGGACGTTAAAGATGCAACTATTTAAAAAAAAAATAATTTGTTATTCTAATTGATAAACATAGTACACTTAACAGAGTGCATTAACTGTAACAGGTCTTTAGTGGTGAAAGTGTATCCCGTTGTCTTTCCTCTAATATCAATAAACATTTTCATGTTTTCAAAAGATTGCATCTGGTCTTTACTACTTGATGCTCTTAATGAAATGAAAGTTTTCATCACTAATTTTTCCCTCTCCCCTCCATCTGTGTGGGACTGGCTTCATGCCTCTTGCACATGGGTGCTTCATGGATTGATCAGTGCACCCCTCCCCCAGCAGACCCTATAGAGTACCATTAATCCTATAGGCTATACATCCATAAACACTAGGGCAGTGGTGTGAACCTGTGACACGCGTGCCAGAGATGGCACTCTGAGCCCTCTCTGTAGTCACCCGCGCAGTCACCCCAGCACAGAGTTGGCCCTCCCCCTCTGCCCAGCAACGCAATGGGAGTGCTTCTTCCCTCCCCCAGCAGAGAGTTCACCCCATCCCTCTGCCCAGCAGCCCAATGGGAGCGCTTCCTCCCTCCCCCCACCACAGAGTTCACCCCATCCCTCTGCCCAATAGCCCAATGGGAGCATTTCCTTCCTCATCTGTTGCTGTGTTGGCACTTTACAATAAATAAATGGGTTTTGGGTTGCAGTTTGGGCACTAAGTCTCTAAAAGGTTCGCCATCACTGTCCTAGGGACTGTGGTTGCTCAGTAGTTAAGAAGCTTGTCTTGTGAGCTGGAAGACTGGCAAGTTAGCAGTTTGAGACCTGGGTACGGCATGACGGTTTGAGTGCCCGTCTCTGTCCTAGCTCTTGGGGACATGAAAGGAGCCTCATTTGAGTGTCCCCTGAGCAGAGTTTCTTCTGCAAAAACCCTTTCAACCTGGTTTGAATGCCAGGATGCAGTTACATGAACAGAGAAGCCTCAGCCTGTCCTTTCGTATATGAGGGTGCCTCGGCTGCCATCCCCTCTTCTGCTAGTTCTGCTCTTTACTTTAGCAGAGCTGGCAAAAATTGACAGAATAAACAGGAAAGCCCATTTGGATGTATTTATGTGTGTGACGTTACAATGATTTATTCTGATCGATTCATACTTAAAGGATTGTTTTTTCAGTATACATATTTCTCTACAATTGTTTTTGAGCTTGCTTTGCAGTCTAGAAGAAATAAATAGTCAGCCTAAACATGTAAATAAAAAACGGAAGCCATTTTTAAAAGAACTTAGAGGGGTTTTTTTTAATGTTTGTGCTGAATCAGAATGCCAACCTTCTTCTCCCTTACATACAGAGAGATCTGTATAATGACCATACGGTCACATATGTCTGAAGTAACTGTATGAGAAGAAACCGTCTGGGTCAGAATATTTTTTTCTAGCATCTTATTTGCCATAATGGCCAAGCAGAGGGCTTTGGAAAGTCCTGAAACAGGACTTGAAAGTACAGTAGCAGCTTTCTCCCACCGTTACTGACAACAGATATTCATGAGATACCCTGCTTTTTATCCTGGAGGTACCACACTGCTGTCACAGCTGGTAACTCTTTATTCCTATAAAAAATTTCTAGTAAATTTGTATCTCTGTTGCTACTAGAAATTAGTATCCACCACCAATCTCATGGAAACAGATTCCATATTTTAGTCATGGCTGGGTGAAGAAGCATTCCTGTCTGCCCTAGAATCACTGCCCTTCACGATCTGTTGATGTTCTTCTTCCCAATGCTGTATCAAACTGCAAGGTATTCTCAAAGTTAATGAGCAAACAGTGCACTTGTTGGTTAACCTGCCTTCCAATGTTTTCCCCTAGTACGGTAATACATATAAGATGTTCACATTGCTTCTGCACCTTATTTTTGCTTTTCTTGGTTTTCACAGCTTTGCTTTGCCTGCCTTTCTTGATTGATTGTGCTGTCTGTGGCACTGTTGGGACCCAGGTCTCTCCCCCCCCCCCCCCGGTATCGATGGGTGATGCATTCCTTGGTTAATACATGAAACAACAGACAACAATGAACCCTATATTTAACACATATACCTGAGTCATAGAGGCAGGAGAGGGGTTTCAAATGCCTCTGTTGTTCCATGTGAGAATTACCAAAATGTCTGCCTCCATTCCTTGTAAACAGGATTGTTGCAGATAGTGGCCTGTAGTGGTCAGCTCTGGTAATGTAAAGCAGGGGTTCCCAAACTTTTTGTGCCATGAGCCTGACCACCACCCCTGGACAGCTGAGCGGGCTGATCACATCGTTCTTCCCACCCTAAACACTGCAGGTGTCAAACACATTTACAACAGTCGCTGGTGCATTTATGGCAGTGTTTATGGCAGGCGCAGGTGCATTTACACATGTATGGGTGCATTTTACAGCTGTCATAAACATGCCTGCTTCTGCTTCTGGTAGCAGTGAGGCCCACATGAAATGGTGCCATAGGCCAGGGCTGGTCCATGGGCTGTAGTTTGGCCACCCCCAATGTAAAGGGTTATCCTCTATTTGTTTGCACCCACAATCTTATATTGGGGTACACTTTCTCTGAAGATGGCTGTATTTAGTTGCCAAAAATGTATTAATTTAGCTATTTTAATAGATCTAATTTTAAAGGCATTTAAACTAGATGCCATTATATTTTGTAAACCATTGTGTTATCTAGTGAGAAAAATCCAAGAATCTAGATTTAGAATAGCCCATGGATCTGAGAAAAATATGTACCCATTTCCAATAGTATAAAATAGTATTTTAAAAAATCTGAAAAAATATTCTAAAAAATTCTTTTAACAAAAGAATCTATGAAAGATTAAATTTCACTCCACTACATCAATAAAAGTGGGTATTTAAAGCTGTGCTTTACTCAAAACATCTACTGAGACTCTAGGTTTCACTAAGGAAGTTTTTTTCTGTGGTCATAGCTATGATGAGGCTTTCCAAGCTTGTAAATTAATAAATTCCATGCCTGTAGTTTCTAGCTATTTTAAAACTTATAACTGAGCCTGGCAAACATTCTTTGGGCAGATGAGCTTAATTTAAAAAACAAACAACAGCACCCCATGCTGACATTTCTCCAAGCAACAGTGAAAGTACTCCTCCTGCCTTCTAGCCTCCACAGACAGACAGCTGCCTTAGTACTGCTGAAACCCCAGTGTTCAATGTTTCCTCAGAAACAACATGGACACACTGTCATTCATGGATGTTAATACATGGGGTATACATCCTCTAGGGTGTATAATGGGCAGGCACTATGCTCTTTCCCTCTAGTTAGAAGCTTAGCTGCTCAGACCATGGTGCCGGGGGCTTGGATTAAGGTCAAGTGCTGACTCTACAGCAAGTTGAGTGAAGCCCTCAGTAATCTCACAGGAAAAGGCTCAGTAAGACAATGGTAGCTTCTAGGTTCAGCCATTGGTGTCTCCACTTAAAAGTGTTAAGTTATATTTAGCAGAAGAACAGTAAAGCAGGGCAGGTTTTTAGTCAAATCTTAGTTTGAATTCAAGTTCTCCCAAGCTTTCTCCCTATTTAGTCCAGGCAATGAGTAGATAAAGGTAACTATCGCCCTTGCTCATATCTGACTCTAGGGTTCAGTGCTCATCTCCATTTATAGCCAAAAAGCAAGCGCTGTCTGCATTTGCAGATGTTTCCATGGACATGTGGCAGCTATGACTAGACACTGTAGTGCATGGAATATATACAGTACTGTACTTACAATTTCTTGGTTTTGAACTGCTAGGTTGGCAGGAGCTCAGCGTCTTAACCACTAAGCCACCACAGTCCATAGCCAATGACTGCACCTGCACTAAATGTTTAGAGAAAGAACAAAGTATCATTTACTCACAATTAGGTCATGTGCTCAGGATTCTTGGTGAGATTGTTTTAGAAAGAAGTAAAGTTAAAGTCTTTAGGTCTTTTAAGTCTTTTAGGCCTGCCATGTGGCCTGCAAAATGGAGGTTGTCAAATAGAAACCTTTCTTCCTTTGAAATGCAAAACAAAACAAAAAACAAACAAAAAAAACAATAAAGAAGGCCAGAACATACAAAGCATTAATACATGCAAATAGGTCAGATGATCTCTAGAGGCAGGAAGACAGGGAACTTTCCAATTGGTTACTTAAGTACAAACAATATAAAACAATCTCCTTTAGTTTAGGCTAGTATTTCTATCTATGGTTATTGTCCTAATACCCACCGGATGCTGGGGTTGCACTACAATACTCAACAAAAATAAACTCTGATGGGAAATCTGGAAATAATGGCCAGACTGACTGGAAGATTCCAGGGTTTGTAGTTAAAAAAAAAACACCTTTCTAAGCTCTACCCAAATGTTAGCATGGTCAGCTGCCAGGTTCTGAAGTGGTTCTTTGCTTGGTACATAATGTCAAGTACAGTAGTATACTGTCGAATGTGGGAACCAACTTGTAATGACAAAGAAGCCAGACAAAGATTTGGAGCTTGGGGCCTGGTTGTGATTTAGGCCTGTTTCAGTGTAGTTGAGTTTTCTGTTCAGTGATGGGAGTGGAAGGGCCTGTGTCTGATCCTGATGGGTGTGGTGGTTTTGCTTTCAAGGAGAAGCAATCCAGTAACAAACCTATCCTGAAAGTGTAGGCATAACTTAGCACTTGTGGTGCTGGATCTCACGAGTAGGCTGGCAGGATTGCATCTAGGTGTTCTATCTTAGACTGAAATACTGTAGTTCTGTCCCATGTTTTACAGGGAAGCTTTGCATTTAATTGGTGAGAATATGATTCGGGAATCTTGTCAGAATTTAATGTAGGTGCTAGGATTTATTCCAGGAAGGAGAAGTAGAACCGAACGATATGCCTGTGGTCCTTTACCCTTGCGTGCTGAGCTGGTTGTTTTACAGCAGATACTTGTTTTAACATGCAAGTGGAACAGAGATGACATCTTGTACTCTGATACCTGAGGCTAGAGATTGTGTCTCTAGTGTCTGATCTCATAAGTGCAGCATTGAAGTGTGAAATACACAATGATAGCATTTTCTTTGTATCATGGCTGATTTCAACATGTTGTGCCTACAGGAAGGCAAATGTGTGTGTAAAGGAAAGCAAACGTACATGTGTGTGTGAGAGAGAGACAGAGACAGAGACAGAGAGAGAGAGATGGGTCACTTGTTTTGTTATGGTATTAAAACTTCACTGAGCTTAAATTTCAAGCAGACATAAAAAGGTGGCAATATATAGTGTTACTTTTATTTTACTCTCTCTATGAGTAAAGGTAGCATACGTGGGACTGAGTGTCATTATTTAACAAATGCATCTATACTGTGCTTCCTAGACTTCTAGTAAAGGCTCCCTTATTTCACAACCAGTAGGAATCTTTTTTCTGTCGGCTACATGAAAAATCAACAGTTCTCTGTCCAACAATTTGAGCCTTACTGTGGTCTATTCTATGTTGTACAGCAAGGTTCCTCAACCTTTTAAAGCCAGGGACTAGATCATGACCCCTTGGACTGTTGGTGAGCTGGATAGGTGGTCCCACCCCGAGCCCCCACCACTCGACCCATACCGGCAGCAACAGGACCACATCTGAGTCACCCACCACTTCACCCACACTGCCACCGCCATTGCCACCCACCCCGAGCCACCCACCACTCACCCCCACACCGCTTCCCTGCTTTTACCGGTGTGGAGGAGCTGGTTGGCACCAACTCATCCAGCTCGCAACCTTGCTCCAGCCACCACTGCTGCCACCACTGCTGCCTCAATCGTTGTCTCTTCTGCTTGGCTTTGCATATCCTGAACAGCGATCCATAATAGGGCAGATGTTATAAGACTTACAACATCCACCCTGCTATGGAGCACCTTAAGGGACACTCCAAGCAGAGGAGACAAGGATTGAGGTAGTGGTGTCAGTGGAAGCAGCAGCTGGAGTGAGTTCATGGGCCAGATGAATTGGTGCCATAGGCTGGATCCGGCCTACAGGCCGTAGGGTGAAAACCCCTGTGGTATAGTCTTCCTCACTGATTGTTTAAGTGGTGCCATCAGTGGTGTGCTGGCCCACAGGGATACAGGGATTCATCCCGGTGCTCCCCAGCAACTGGCAACCCCCCCCCCCAGTAGGCAGAGGTAATGGGAATGTATGGATTTCTCCCCTCCAACCCCCAACCCCCCATCATTTCCCCCATCATTTCCTGTCCACCGCCCTCCTAAGGTGCCCAGCACACCCCTGGGTGCATAGAGTTCCCATAGTGCAAAGAGACTGGTCATGACTTTGACTTGGCCATGCTTATCAACCTCAAGAAGGTTAGATTAACAGTTTATGGTCCACCTTAGCCAAATTAATCACTGCTTTTTTATGAATTTTGTGGTGGTTGCACAAATGAGTTCTTTAAGCAACTAGCTTATGTAGATCTGTTCAAATCACACTAACGACTCCTCAGACGCGGTGGCATTTGCAAGGTGTTATTTATCTTCAGAGATGGAAAAGTTACTAGAAGATTCTATGAGATCACAAATAGTTAACTGTCTGTTTTTCTTTTTCTGATATGTTACTTGGCTGAATGATTGAGTCATAGTGGTGCTCTGAACAAAATAGGAAATGTCAGTAAGCTTGAACAAAGCCTCTTTTGCCGGTGGTGAATACTTGCATAGGCTGTGATTTGGAATACAGTTGTACCTTGCTTAAAGAGCATAATGCGTTCCACAGGATTGCTCTTTAAGCGAGTTTGCTCTTTAAGAGAAACACCATTGTAAATGACCAATTGGGGGGGGGGATTGCGAACCCCAATTTATTTGTTAAGTGAGTTTTTGGTTGGTTTTATTTGTTAAGCGAAGCGAATATTCAGAGAAAATTCTGTTCTTTAAGTGAGTTACTCTTTAAGCGAGGCACTCTTGATGCAAGGTTTGACTGTATGTGACTGTGACGAGTAATGAACATTATTCTAAGCATCTCCTCCTTTGAAGAGCTACCTTTTTTACCTACCACTGCAGCAAATTCTTAATAATTTAGTTACTTATGGGATCCTGAGCTGCTTCCCTCCCCCCCAAAAAAAACCAAAAACAACTGACCCTGTCTATTAATATGCAATAGTAGTCGGCAATGACTACAAATTTTCTGTGAATCTGGCTGAAAGTGAGGGTTAACTTGGTTGAATGAACTCACTCTGGGGTAGGCTTGTGTGGATTGAATGTGCTTTGTGATGCTGCAGCCCACATCCTTCTAACTTGGTGTGCAGCTGTTCCAGCTGGACAAAGATAAAAATATCTTCTCTGTGCCTAGGAAAGCGTGTGCGTTATCACATATATGGTTGCCATTGTAATTTGGCACTGAGCTGTGGGCCTCTTGTTTCTTCTCAGTAATGATGAGAGAATAAATAAGCAGATCAGACGACAGTCTTGTGATCAGGAAACAACAGGCTATATTTCTGGTGGAAATCTATAACGTGATGGTTTCCTTCTTCTCCTAGCAGCCTAAACTAATTTATACTGATTAAAATACTAATTTCTGTCATGTTAAGAGATAAGATCATCATTTTCAAGGAAAATCTCAAATATTGGCAATATAAAAGTGTTTCATATCTACTGTTCCTTCCTGCTCTTTAGAAAAGATTTCATCCAGAACCTACTTCTTCAACTTTATTGTCGCCTTTCTTAAGTTGGAAAAATCTCTTATTATTTGTTTGTTTACTACCAGTCAGCCAATGAAGTTTTCCTCTTCATTTTCTCCTCACAACAATCTTGCAAGGTCCACTTTATTGAAAGGGCATAATGGGCTGAGGAGTGTAGGCGGCCCAATGCATTTTATGGCCAAGTAGACAGCTGCACTACAAAGTGAGACCCCGTCCCAGCTCCTGCCAACCTAGCAGTTCGAAAACAAGAAATTGCAAGTAAATAAATAGGTACCACTTCGGTGGGAAGGTAAACAGTGTTCTGTGTGCTCTGGTGTCTAGTCACGCCGGCCACATGACCATGAAAACATCTGCAGATGCAGGTAGCGCTGCCAATTTCACTGTAAACGGATATGAGCACCGCACCCCTATGTATGTATCATACTTGCAATATCTTACTTTCATGTTAATGCCGATGCCATAATCCTAACTATGGATATCTCAGTGCTGTTTGTTAGCAAAAATATACCGTACTTTGATTCTTTTCTGGCATATTGCTTTTCTGGGCTAAATACCAGGTATTAAGGGGAAACTATCTGTGACGTTGCTTAGTTATGCTTATAAATAGCTTATCCTAATAGCATTTAACTTTAGTCATAGACCCATCTGGGAACAGAGAAACTGCTTGCATAATATTTGTGTGAGTACTTTCTCATTGAAATTTAAGTGTTGCATCTCCTAGCAATTGATGATCATTATCATTGTTGTAAGATTATCATTTTATTTTACTTTTGACCATTTTTTGTTTTGACCATCGGGACTGATGTTATTCCCAGGCTGCAGGATTGTTAAACTGTGCTTGACTCTGATGCATGTCATGTATCACATTTCCAGAGCCTGGACATTGCAAAGGCTAACCAGGAGATTGTGAGAATACGTAATTGCGAGACTCATAGTCCCAGAAAAGTAACCTTTCCAAGGTCTGCACTTCACCTTGAATCCAGTGGTCAAAAACTTTCTTGGGAAGGACACTCTTTTCCTGCTTGCTAAAAAGAAAGAAAGGGGGGGGGGGAGGATCTATAAAAACAGAATCGGGTTTCTCAGTTGATGGTTTACAAACTTGATAAATATTTTTAATATGACTTGTATATTTTAAAAAAGTGTTGTTATTTAAACCAGAACTGAAGTTTATTGGTGGAATTCCTCTTTTAATGGGTGACTGGTAATAGTTTTCCCCACCAGAGTCTCTGCCCTCCTGACTCACACAGACAAGTCAAACTATTTTTTTCTATTTGAACCTATTTAGATTCTACCATGAATTCCATGATTGTTTAAAACACTAGTTCCTGAAAAAGAACATCTAAAGCACTGTTACTTCTTTACAAAAAAAGTTTCCCTGATCTCCTGTTTTTTTGGCCCTCCTGCTCAGCTGTTACACAATTTTCTAATTTTAATACTAATATTTATATAATAGCTTATATAAATGTGGAGCACAATAATAACCAGTAATGTGACAGTGTTTCAACAGTAGCTGCTGTTTAGAATGTTAGGGCACATTTGGTCATCAAAGGAGCTTAATAAAAAAGAATAATGAACGCTATACTGTACTGGGATTAAAATAAGCTTTCACAAAGATTTTCTGTCTCAGTAAATTCCTATTGTTCAGTGTGTGATAAAACTAGAAAAGATTTAAGGATTTATTCTACCTGAAATATTTTTGAACTGTGATTATGCAAAGAAGGTAGATTCCAGGTTTTGTTTTCAAAGAGAACAGTATGACCTTGGCAAGTAGATTTTGAATGAAATTGTTTTGTCCTCTTTAAAGCTTCCAATAAAATCTTACAAGTTTTATGCCAGGCATGATTCACCAACATATTGTTCAGGAGGTTATCAAATATGGAGAGGGCTGAGCAGAATTTGTCAGATTTTTATGTCCAAATTAAGGACAGGGAGCAGGATAGTTAGCATAAATGAAAAATACAGGTGAGGCATGTGGCAATTATTTTTGGTAAATGATAAGATTTTGGTAAATGAAAAGATCAAAGTCTGGCCAGGTTATCCTGCTATGGTAATAGAGTACACCATACTGCTAGCAACGCAACGCCAAGTGTCAGGCAGCAGTTAACTAACCTGACCACCCTGAGGACTGATGATATTGAGTACCGAAGTCCACAGGGAAGGGTGATGATCCCTAAATGGATTAAATCCCACTTGAATCCATCTTGATGGAGTGCAGGAGCTTCATCGAGACTGGCCTTGGGCTGAGGAGGACTTTGCGTGCCAAAAAGGGCTCAGGACCAGAAAGTGACTCATGGAACCAGATCAGTGGTACGGGTGTCATGCTGTGATGTAAAGGCAGATGAAAGGCCACGGCATTATATTCTCGGGACAGTCTTCATGGCTGATCACTATGATGATCACCTATATTCGGATTTGGAAGAAGAAGAAGAAAAAGAAGAAGAAAAAGAAGAAGAAGAAAAAGAAGAAATGATAGATACACTAGTACCCCGAATAACGTTATGACTTGGTTCCACAAGTCCCGTCGTTATTCGGGTTTTAACGTTGGGCGATACATTGAACACACAATGTTAAAAAAAGCCCTGTTTCCCTGGAGGCTGCAGGAAGCGAGAACATCGGGATTTGAATCCTGACATTTTGCCTTGCTGCTGCCTCCAGGGAGGTGGGAGAACTTTGGAAACAGCTTGGAGCGGGTTTCCCCACCTCCCTGGACCCGGCGGGGGGGTCAGAGCCCCCAAAATTGGTAAAAAAAAGTCCGTTTTTTTTTACCAATTTTGGGGTTTCTGACCCCCCCCCCGCTGGGTCCAGGGAGGTGTGGGGACCCGATCCAAGGTGTTTCTGCGCTTCCCCGACGTCCTGAGCCAGTGCAGGAAGCCAGAATGTCAGATTTCGAATCCCGATGTTCTGGCTTCCTGCACTGGATCAGGACGTCGGGGAAGCCCAGAAACACCTTGGATCGGGTCCCCACACCTCCCTGGACCCGGCGGGGGGGTCAGAGCCCCCAAAATTGGTAAAAAAAACGGACGTTTTTTTTACCAATTTTGGGGTCTCTGACCCCCCCGCCGGGTCCAGGGAGGTGGGCAGACACGATCCAAGCTTTTTCTGGGCTTCCCCGATGTCCTGAGCCAGTGCAGCGACCCAGAATGTCAGGATTCGAATCCCGACATTCTGGCTTCCTGCAGCATAAAAGAGGGTGGGGGAAGTTCAAAATTAGCGCGCATCGGGTCTCCCGACCTCCCTAGAGCTGATGTGCGCTAATTTTGAACTTCCCCCACCCTCTTTTATGCTGCAGGAAGCCAGAACATCGGGATTCGAATCCTGACATTCTGGGTCGCTGCACTGGCTCAGGACGTCGGGGAAGCCCAGAAACACCTTGGATCGGGTCCCCACACCTCCCTGGACCCAGCGGGGGGGGTCAGAAACCCCAAAATTGGTAAAAAAAACGGACTTTTTTTTACCAATTTTGGGGGCTCTGACCCCCCCGCCGGGTCCAGGGAGGTGTGGGGACCCGATCCAAGGTGTTTCTGGGCTTCCCCGACGTCCTGAGCCGGTGCAGGAAGCCAGAACATCGGGATTCGAAATCTGACATTCTGGCTTCCTGCACTGGCTCAGGACGTCGGGGAAGCGCAGAAACACCTTGGATCGGGTCTGCCCACCTCCCTGGACCCGGCGGGGGGGTCAGAAACCCCAAAATTGGTAAAAAAAACGGACGTTTTTTTTACCAATTTTGGGGGCTCTGACCCCCCCCCCCGCCGGGTCCAGGGAGGTGTGGGGACCCGATCCAAGGTGTTTCTGGGCTTCCCCGACGTCCTGAGCCAGTGCAGGAAGCCAGAACATCGGGATTCGAAATCTGACATTCTGGCTTGCTGCACCGGCTCAGGACGTCGGGGAAGCCCAGAAACACCTCCAGAGAGATCAGAGGACCCGATCTACAGCTGCAGGGTGGCTGGGGAAGCTGACGGGGACTCCCTGTCGGCTTCCCTAGCCACCCGCCCATGCCTCCGCAGCTGTGGGGTGGCTGGGTAAGCCGATGGGGGAGCCCCCCGTCAGCTTTCCAGCCACCCCACCCCTGCCTCCGTAGCTGCAGGGTGGCTGGGAAGCTGAACGGAGAACCCCGTTCAGCTTTCCACCCACCCTCCTGCTAAGAACGACTGTTTCGTGTAACGTTAAAATCGCGTTACTCGATACAAGATGTTTCCGAAAATCTTGTAACGTTATGCGGATTTAACGATATATGGTACTCGCGTTATACGGGGTATTACTGTATAGGGAAAAGGCAGGCTTTGCAATGCCTTTTCCACTTTAGTGGTAATTAGTGTCAGTGCTCACTATAAATTTTTGTTGCAGGAAGCAAAATTCTACCCTGCTGTTGTTGCAGTAACAAAACATTCTCTCTCTCACACACACACACACACCCTTTCACCTCCATCCAGCATCCCTTTGCAAGTACACTGCTTAGATTGCTGATTGAAATGGTCAGATTGGATTAAAATTGTCCAAGATCTTAATAGATCCACTTCAGCAAATAAGAGAGAGAGGGTGAGATAATTACAGTTTTTGGTTTGAGGCTGATCCTGGCAAAGCATATTGTCTTGCCCGGGAACGTATCACAAACAAGCTGGGAAGTTTATCCACATTTGGGTATTTTCTTAATCTCCTCCACATTTTCTACTCTTTTGCCCTTATCCACACAGATACAACAATGGAATCAGAAGGAGACGATGAACCTTCTTATGAGATACTGTATATTTAAAAGAAAGGATGGGAAAGATCATAAGGCACTTTAAGGGTTTTTGCTTGCTTATTTTTTTATTGACTGGTTTTTAACCACCAAGATGAACAACAACAGACAGATGTCATCCCATGATACTCTATCTCCATAAGAATTTAGTGCAAGAGCTAAATTATTCTGCACAGAAACTTTTCCCATAAACTCTTACAGATGTAAAACTTTGCACATCTTAACAGCACTCATGATTATTAACACATACCCTTTGCCCAGAATCTACCAAAAAACAATTACCTGCAGCTGCATTAAACAAATGAAACAAACTGATTCAGCCATTTTTTAAAAAGCTAGGATGTTTCATTGTTTAAATAACTGTGATACAATGCTAATTTCGAAAGGCTAATGTAAATCAGGGGTTCCCAACCTATGGCTGGCGGCACCATTTCATGTGGCATATGTCACCACCACCACTGGCAGAAGCAGACACGTTTATGACAGCCACGGGTCCGGCCAGTGGTATAAAAAGTTTGGGAACACCTGATGTAAATAATAATTCTTGAAATAGTTAACATCAGCCATGCTCCCGAAAGGGGAATGTCTCACAGTGGCTCCATTAATACGCCACTATGGGATATGACCCAAGTGAAGCAATCATGCATGCAAGGTAATGGGGAGAAGTATACTTCTTAAATTTTGATCCAAAATAAACAATCTTTCGCCACCTCTTCAAAACAGTGTGTTGTGGAGTATGTCATGTAGTCACAAAAATGCATTGATTTTAAGCAGGACAGCACAATGCAAAAAGCATAATTAGATAAATAGGGACCACTTTGGTGGGAAGGTAAACAGCTTTCTGTGTGGTCTGGTGTCTAGTCATGCCTGCCACGTGACCTTGGAAACATCTGCAGAAGTAGACAGCCCTAGCTCTTCGGCTTTGAAACAGAGATGGCCACTGAACCCTAGAGTCAGATACGACTGGCTTTCAAGCAAGGGAAACCTTTACCTAAGGCATTTTCAGCTATTATATCAGTTGGCAAGAAACATAAAGGGAGGCTGAAAATACCAAAACTGTGACAGTGTTACATCTCAGACTACAGTATATCTGTTTTCTCGGTTAATGGATTTGTATGGGGGCGGGGACAGGGGAGACATAAAATGCAGTCAGATTGTGATAAGGTGTGGGGAAGAATTTTCAGAATTAAGACTTAGACTTTAACTTCCCCCAGTTCAGTTCCACTGTGGGAAAGAGGGAAAACAACACACCCTTAAATCCCAAACTAAAACATATCTGAAACTGGCCAAGTTCCATGGGATTCTACATGTCAGTCAGTCAGGAATTGCAGGCAGGCGGCCTGGTCTGTAAATACACTTGCCAAGTTCGATGAGACTTAACTTCCTAATAAGTCCGTTTTTGATGGCAGCCTCAAACATATGTTTGAGAACTGGCAGACAACACATGCTTTTCCTGGGCGAATATGCTAGCTATGAACTCTGGTGGTTTTATTTTGTTCTGTCTTTTGTTTTTCTTTTAAATCCACTAGGAAGTAAATTTATCAGAATATTAGAAATATTTTTGAATTAATTTGCATTGAGAGTACTATTATAAACAAGCCAAGCCAAGAGTTTTAAAGCAGGATTTATTCTGTGGGAATCATTCTTTATGTGCTCATCTAAGGTGTCCATCTGGGAGAATTTCATGTGAAACTGAGCAGAGCAAAAGGAGCTCCATATTGAGTTTATGAATCTATTATTCTGTTCCTGTCTGGTCAGGGATAGATAGATACATTGATTGATTGATTGATTTGATTGATTCTGTTTTTGCACTTTTGGTACTTTTCTTGCTGTTATTTAATATTAATAGAAGTTCCTTGTTAGTTATTAATTTATTTAATATTGATGATCTAAGGAGCTGGAGTCAGTCAGTACCAAGTTTTATGAATAGAGATTTCAGACAAGGTTTCCTAAAAGTCATTTTCCATGTTGGCATGAGAATGCTACTTTTGAAAAGAAAGGAAGATAGGAAACCGCTTTATACATCCCAGCAATAACCAAACCCCACCCTAACCAAGTTCAGTTGCCAGAATCAGATAAGGTTGGGTACATTCAGGGTGCTGGGGAGTATGAAAAGAACATAAAGAATCAAGTTCTTCATTAAAAGCAAATGTTTTTGTGACAATTATAGCTAAGATGTTGTGTTTAAATCCATGGAACACCGTCATCTGGGAGGGAGAGGACACATTTGAGGAAAATTAATTCCAGCCCTCAAAGACTGCAGACTGATCCTTTCTGCCCCCATGGCCTTTTGTGTTTTTTCCTTTATTCCCATGGTTAGCATTGATTAAAAATAAGATTTTCCAGTTACCCCAAAGCTCCTTCAGACATGTGCTCCCAAAGCCAAATGCTACACATTAATGAAGGTTTCTTTGTGGAAGTCAATGCTTCTCATCTTTTATTCAGATACGTAATTCATTGTTGATTAAGCTGATTATTTGATAATGCTAATGAGAATTTAAATTGGAGAAGGGAGGGTGGGGGAAATAAACACTGTAGCTAGATGACAACAATTAAATAAAAGCTGTAAATAGTAATTCAACTGTGCGACTGAACAAAACAAATAGTAATTAACTGCTATCAAGTTGATCCCAATTTAAGGCAACCCCTTCAGGTTTTTAAAGGTATAGCATATTCAGAAATGGTTTACATTTCTCTTGGTGTGCTCTGAGACCACACAGCTTGCCCAAGGCCATGCAGGTTGGCTGCTCTCAGGCAAGGCACAGTGGAAGAAATGAACTCCTAGCCCACCTGAGCCAGATGGTCCAACTCACTGAGCTATCTGGCTAGCAACAAAAACTGTAAGGTAAAGGTCTCCCTTGCTCGAAAACCGTCATAGCTGATTCTAGGGTTCAGTGCCCATCTCTTGATAGCAAAAGATCCAGTGCTGACTGTGTTTGCTGATGTTTCCGTGGACATGTGGCAGGAATGACTAGACACCGAAGTGCACGGAACGCTATTTACCTTCCCACCGAAGTGATCCCTATTTATCTACTTGCAATTTCTTGCTTTTGAACTGCGAGTTTGGCAGGAGCTGGGACAGAGACGGGAGCTTACTCCATCCTGCAGTACTCAGGTCTTGAACTGCTGACCTGCCGATCTTCTAGTCATCAAGTTCAGCGTCTTAACCACTGGTGCCACTGCAGTCCATAACAAAAGCTATAGCTGTATCCAAGTAAGATGTCCTGCACAGTCACCTCTCCCCGCACTTCTGAAGTTCTCCATGCTGGCTGGTGCAGTGTCAGTAGGATGAACTGGGTAATAGGGCTTCTGAAATTAGCAATCTCAGCAGCTGTTCTCCCCCACATTAGTTTTAGATAAAGATCAATAATAGGATCCATAGTCCCGAACGCAGGCATTTCTTTATAGCTGTACAACCTTGAAAACCTGTGTATTCTTCGATCTCTGAATAGATTTGGAACCTAGCAAACGTAGGTGGTTTTACTAATTAAGATGCAACCCGACTTTACCATCTTTTCCCCTATAGGCTCACAATAATCCTGGAAGGCTTTTAAAGGAAGGGTGGGTTAGTTTTGGTGTGTCTGGGGACCAGTTCTGCACTACAGGCTGTGTATACTGAAATTGGGCAGCTAGCTCTTTTAAAACAAACAGGAAATTCTTATTTTAAAAGGATTTGCATAGCTTGACTTCAGAGCATAAAAAAACGCTCTTTCAAAAGCATTTCCTGCTTGTTTTAGAAGGGAATTCCTGGTTTGTCTCCGAAATTTGGTGTCCCTTATTGCCAGATTTTGACAGCCTTTTCTGGAATGTGTCTGCTGCAAAAATGTTTTTAAACCCCTTACACATGCCGTTGGAAATTTTCTCTTACCTTCTGATGATGCTCCTCTGTCCCTCCTGCCCCCCTCCTCCCCAGTTTTGCCAAGTCTGTCAGCTTTCCAACTGCATGATTGGGGTTTTTTTTCTCTCAATTGATGATTTTACGACTTGATTCATGCCCCCAAACCCCCATCCTGCATATCATATGAGATAACCACCATTGTCTGTGATGTTTCAAGTTATGCCAACTGTGGTTACTGCTAGCTGCTTCCAAACTGCAGAGACATTTTATCCTGCATGCCAAGTGCAGTTTGATATAGTGGAAAGAGTAATAGATTAGGACTCTGGAGGGCTGACTTTGAATCCCCACTCAGCCATGGAGACCTACTGGGATGGTAGAACTGGTAAAACCACTCCTTATATATCTCACTCAACCTTGAAAGCCTGATTAGGCTCACTATAAGTCGGTTTCAAGTGGAAGGCACAAAACAGCAATGAGTACTGTTTGTCTAATTTACATGTCATATAACTGTGACTACAAATACAGTATCTCATAAATGTGGAGGAGAAGGAAGGGCTACAAAAAAGAGAAAAGTGTCGGCTTATGAAGGGATTTCCACTTGACAATCAGCTCCAAGAGTTTGTAGTAATTTGCATCTTGATTCCTTTGTTTTATTTTTATATTGGATTTGATATTAGAAATCTGTCATGCCCAAGCAAACCTTGCTAAGAACACAAGCTGATGGTTATGTTCGATGAAAGTCTTTCAGACTATTGCTGTTCTGGTGGCACACCCAAGGTCTGTTGTCTGTTATAATCAAAGTTTACCCAGATGAGAAACCTTGGCCTGCGTCCTGCGTTTCCTCCAGCTGCAAGGCGTGTTCCAGATGGAGTCTCATCCGTGGATCCTCAAACAGCAGAGAGGGAAGGCGGCTTTTTCCACATGGCCTTTTGTAGCCTGCAAGCTGCGTCCAGTGCACTAGCCATTTTCTCTGGAACAGACATTAATTCATTCATGATGTTATGAGAAGAATCCAGATTTGGTCACTGCAGCCTTTTTATTTATTTATTTATTTATTTATTTTGACTTATATGGCACCCTCCTCAAAGAGACCCAGGGCGGCTAACAAAGGTTTTAAAGGTCTACCTGTAAGTAGACTTCATAGCAAGCTGGAATCCACCTTAAACAAATTCATGCCAACAGCATTTTTCCTGTCATCAACTGTGAAAATCTTGATATGAAGGCATAGTATCATTAGAAGTAAAAAAAGAAGAATTTGGTGGTAATGGATGGTTTTTTAAAAAAAAACTGACTGAAGAGGGATATCCACAGTGAGTGTATTTTATAAGATGGACAATCTGCAAGAAGCTAGAGAAGACAAAGATCTACCTCAGAGTGAAGAAAGTTAAACACCTAAAAGAAGGGAGGGAAGACAAGAGGCTGGTTGATTAACTTATTTAAGCAACCAAGTTAGTTTTCCTAGAGAGGTTATTCTTATTCTGAGAGGGTCATGTGATCAACTGTGTTAATGGTTAGTTTAATTCTGCATTTCCCAAACTTTGGTTTTAAGACTTCCCAGAAGCCTAAGTCAATTCTCCAAAGCACTTTTTTTATGTCCTTAACAAACTCTGGACTGCCAGAATGAAGCCGCTTTCTTCACTTTGTCATTGCCAAAACCCAAGTCCTCGTCGGTGCATGTTTCTGGCAGCAATCAGCAGACCAGTAAATGAGCCGGATTCTGTCTCTATCCACATTCACACTGTGTGTTGTCCACCAGCAGCCCCCACTTGAGCATGTTTGGTCTTGCATTTAAGGATGCAACCTTCAGCACCGATAAATCCTCCAAAGCACTGATCAGCCACTGTACTGACTTTGGCTTCTGGGAATTGAAGTTGGGAGCCACTGGTCTAAAGATAGCATGCCAGGTTGCTATATATTTCAGCGATATGTACAGATAGGAAGGGCTCCGCATGTCATAAATCTATTTTAGGTAAATAGCTGTAAGAAATATGCTTTGCCAACTTTCAGTTCAACTGACCCTGCAATAAAAGAAGAGATAAACCATGTCAGGAATTTACAATAACATTCGTTGGATGTTAATCGTACCCGAGTATACATTTTCCCCCTGAAAATCATTTTAAGGAAAAATCCCATTGGCATGAATTTGTTTAAGGTGGATCCCAGTTTGCCACAAAGTGACCCGCACACTATAATCATGGAGCAATCTCCTGCTGCACGTATGAAATGAGATATGCAGGATTTAACACTGGGACTGCAATGGACTGTCGCAGCCTTAAGGATATGAACAAGATGCGTCTGTACAACCAGTCCCATCTGGCATGGCCTCTTCCGCCTACATGACCTTTGGGAATCAGAATAGCGACGTGGTTCCTCCTCCACTCATTTTGCCGTTGGGCCCAATATGATGGTTTCCAGTGACATTTCCTCCACTAATGAGACCATCACCCCACCTAAAGGGGCTCATCTGCCCATAGCATTAACTCCTTTAGGGAGTCAGGTTATTTACTGCCACCCAAAACTCAGTGTTGAGTCACTGTCTGTACGGTCTACTCCATTACCATAGCAGAATGTCTGACCAGACCCTAAAATAACATTAAAATACAATAAAAATGTTGGTACTATATGCCATTATTTTATTTTATTTTATCTTGACATGAGTGTACTGGTGTGTATTAGAAAAGTAAGCAGCATCATTTTCTTGCCCTATACATTTTCCTCTCCACCTCCATCCCCCAAAATTAAAACATAAACTTTCTTTGTTTTACGTGTGCACCACAGTCTCTTCTTTTTTCTTGTTGCTTGCTCAGATTATGGACATTTCTTGGATCTAGAAATATCTCATTTTAAAGACCTGATTGTTGTCACTGCCGAACAAGTAAGAAATGTGCCCTTACAAAGTTTCCGTGACAATTGACACCTCTACACAGACTAGTAAAGGTAAAGGTTTCCCTTGCTCGAATGCCAGTTGTATCCGACTCTAGGGTTCAGTGCTCATCTCTTTCAAAGCTGAAGAGCCATCACTGTCTGCTTCTGGAGACGTTTCTGTGGTCATGTGGCAGGCATGACTAGACACAAAACGCTGTTACCTTCCGACCAAAGTGGTCCCTATTTATGTACAGTACAGTACTTGCAATTTCTTGCTTTTGAACTGCTAGGTTGGCAGAAGCTGGAACAAAGACAGGAGCTCATTCCATCCTGCAGTACTCGGGAATCGAACTGCTGACCTTCCGCCTCCCAGTCAGCGTCTATATTCTTATTAATAATTTGTATGTAAAAACCAATATACACTGTTGTATTTGAAAATAATAGAGCCAACCTACGAAGATTGCACCTTTCAGCAATATTGCTACTTTTGTTTTCACTCTCAATATAAATTGACATCAAAGATGTAAATATTGCATGCATAGTTTCATTTCCTAAGTGAGCAAAGCCCAGACGGTGGCTGGATGACAGTGTGCCATAAACTCTTAAACATCCATAATTTTGAAATCAAAAAAGGATGTACTTTTCACAATGATACAGCCAATCAGTACTTTTGTCTTGTGGCCTTGTGCGATTTTGGATGAATAACTCTGTCTCCCACAAAGTAGATCTATGTCTTGTTTATTCATCTGTTATGTTTGTTCTTTGTTTATGAGCTTGTAGCTTAAATATGTGAAATTGTGTGATGTACATTTATTGCCAGGTCAAATAGCAGCTGAGTTAAATACCAGATTGTATAAAATCTTAGAATAGAAATACTTCCGTTAACTAGAAATAATTGCTTGCCCTTTAATTAGTATGGATGATTTTAAAAAGTATTTTGAGTGAAAACAGGTGGGTGGGTTATCTGAGCATACAGGAGATGACATTCAATCCAAAGTGCATCTGTTCGTAAATCTTCTTTTCATCAAAGTATCATGTCTCAGTAGAACAAATGTAACATGTTTTTTGCTCTTGAGTAAGGCCAGCAGAGAAGGGATGGGTAAAGAATACTTTGGAAACTAGTATTTATGGATTGGGGCCATGCAATCCTGTTGTAACCCACGTGGTTGATTGGGAACAAGCTCTTCAAAACCTGTGCACTGGGCGATAAAAGGCACAGAAGTGTATCTGATTGGAGCTTTTAGTGATCAGTTGTTGAAACATCTGCACTCACATACTTTCTTGCTTTGCAACTCATTATGGCCTAGTATATTGGTATTAGCAATGTCTTTCTTTTCTTCACCAGACATCACATGACTGCAAAGTTCACATCTGTTCTACGTTATTTTTAAAAACTTGCAGCACATACAAAATCGAAAGATTTTGCTGGATAGGACGTAAGAAAAAAATGATAAACAAATCCAGTAAGGATAGTTTCATAATACTCCTACAGAAGTAGTTATTATTGTTTGTTCTATTTTTATACTGCCTATCTGACATTGGTGTTTTATTCTGAGTGGTATGCACCAATTACAGATGGCTTCAATCTTAGAGCAGAAATGAGCTGCAGCTTTGTCACAGGTGGCCACATCTGACTGAAGCGATTCTACCTGCCCAGAAGAAATTAGGTCCCGGAACATAGAATTCTGTTTAATGATTAGTGGCTTCATTAGTGGGCTTGATATTGTAATGTTCTCTTTGCAGCTTGCCCAGCCTTCAAATACTTTTTGGAAATTTTCCATCCATGGCATACATAGGTAGGGAACACATCCTACCTAGTAATCAGTAACTATGTAATCAGTAACTAGAGGTCAGTATACAAATTTGAGTAAATACATAAATGTTAACAAGCCAGCAGTTAATGGTACTTGTCAATATCTGTTCAGTTTTTTGTAGCCTGTTGTCAAGAGTTAGTTGTAATCGTACACAGGTATTCTATATCCTTATCCCTCCAGTTTCAATAACTGGACTATTCTGTTGCTGCATTTCCTGATTTGACCAAAGATGGCCTATAATGGCAACAGCAACTGACACTTGCTTACATTATGAGGCTGTGAATAGTTCTTCTGCCCCAGAGAAAGGAGAATGCTTCTGAAAGGATGCCACAGGGATAACTAAGACAGAGTCCAGGTAATAGATTTCTACATTAGCAGTTCTCTGGGTGAATGTTTCAGTGTAGATTAAAGTACAGCAGCAGATGCCCTGTAACATTTTGGATAAATGACATGGACTGATTTGCATTTCATTATTATTTTTACTTCCAAGAATACCTTCTCATCTTCTGTTCTAACTCCAGTTTTTTCCTGCTTTCTCAGTTCTGTACTGGTATCATTGTACCTAAGCTTAGTGAATGGATTGTACAGGATGTCCCAAAAGCCACCATACATAGGGGAAATGGAAGTAAACTATTATTGGTGGCAGAAACTGCAATGGTACAGGTGGGCAGTTCAGTGCCTTGAAGCTGCCTCTGTTTCGTTTGATATCTTTGTATTACATTGCAATTGCATGTGTGAAAAACCTTGTTCTTTAAAACACATTCATCTCCCTGGCAGCCCTGGGCCCCAGGGTGCAAATGCAAATCAGTCCATGTCATTTATTCAAAATACTACAGGGCATCTGCTACTGCACTTTAATGTACATTGAAACATTCACCCAGAGAACTGCTAATGCATAAATCTATTACCTGGATCTTGTCTTAGTTTTGTTGCCTGAGGAGAATCAGCAGAGTACACAAAGCTGGACACACTGTTTTTGCAAGTGAGGTAGGAAAAATCACTCAAATATCTCTCCTCAAAGCCAGCAATAGAATTACAGCAATGAAAAAAGAAGTGTCTGTCAATTTCCTGCCCTCTTGAGATATTCAGAATCTGTTACCTGAGGTATCCACCTTACTCTAGCTAATGATGGGGCTGGCCTTTCTCTATGCCTAATTTAATGAGGAAGGGACTTCCTTGAACTTCAAACAAAGTTTAATGAAACTCATTCACCCATGAGTCCTACGGCCCATTTTCTTGATTTTCAAAAACATACAGCTGTTGTTTACCTTCTTTAAAGACTCTATTGACAGAAACAAGCCAGCCATGTGAACTGAGCGAGTCATCTTTTACTGGGTCAGATGTTGGTCCACTTAATCCAGTATTCTTGACTCTGACTCACAGCAGTGGTTTTCCAGAGTTTCAGGCCAAATCTTTTCTTGGCTTTACCTGGAGATCCCTGGTACTCCCTTACAAGATCTCATCCAGGTACTAATCAGATTCAGCCTTTGTAAGTTCCTGTGTTGTTTGCACCAAAAGGGTGGGGCATAAATGTGAATAAAATAAATAAATAAATAAAATGTTCAGCATAGTGTGGTGAAAAAAATATATCAATAGACATCCTTAAATAGAATGTAAATAGAAAACACAATAAAAGAATGAAAACACAATAAAACAATGATGGTTAACCTTTTAGCGACCGAGTGCCCAAACTGAAACCCACAACCCACTTATTTATTGCAGAGTGCCAACACAGCAACAGGGGAGGAAGAAAACACTCCCATTGGGCTGCTGGGCAGAAGGGTGGGATGAACTCTGTGCTGAGGGAAGGGAGGAAGTGCTCCCATTGGGCTACTGGACAGAGGGGTGGGGTGAACTCTGTGCTGGGGTGACTGCACAGGTGCCCACAGAGAAGACTCTGAGTACCACCTCTGGCACACCGTGCCATAGGTTCACCACCACAGCAATAGGCGAATGTTGTTAATTCCAATGTGGAAAATTGGTGTTCTTTTAAAAATCTTTTTAAATTTTTTAGATTTTGAATTTTAATCTTTGATAGTTTAAATTTGAGGGGTTTTAGGAATGGTTTTAGCAATGTTTTATGTGTTATTGTGATGCTTATTATGAAACCGCCCTGAGTAACCTTGGTGAGGAGGGTGGTGGATAAATATGAATAATAAATAATAAATAAATAAATAAAATGTTTGAAGCAAAAACAGTTTTGTTTGTCTGTGGCTTTTTTCACTGCTCACACAAAAGGAAGAGAGAAGATGCAATCTGTGAAGGCAAAAATCATTTGTTCTGGCCTTGCCAAGGCAACTACCTTGAAATTCAACAAGTCTAGGAGCTTTTTTTCATAGAAAGAAATATAAAATTATATTAAATAAATCATATTTGCAGTCCCAGTATTAAATCCTTCATGTCTCATGTCATATGTGCCTCAGGAGATGGCTCCATGATCATACTATGTGGGTTACTTTTTGGCAAGCTGGGATCCACCTTAAACAAATTCAGCCAATGGTGTTTTTTCCTGCTTCAGAAAAAAAATACATTCTTGGATATGAGTTGCAGCCGATGACGATGAATAATAATGTAAATTTTGAGGGACAAGCAAGGAATATCCATTATGGGATAGACGGGGCACATACGGTGATTGTTGATGACCTTGGCTCCAATGGTTGATGACGTCGAATTTTTGGTGACACATGATAACTCTAAACCAACATTTATCCACACATCCGTGATCAACAATCCTTGCAAAAACCCGAATCTCAGGTGAAGATTAAGAAATTTACAGTACACAGAAAATATCTTAAGAGTCAATGATATGAATGTTGGATATGTTCCAAATCCAAGATGCAGGATTTGAACAATGATCAATACAAAATAATTGCGTTGCTGGTGACACACGCTTGATAGTTATTAAAATTTAAGAGATGTGACATCCTACAAATGGTGACTACAGAGAAAAAAGTTGATGCAGAGTGTTGGTTTTTCCAGGAGAAATTGACAAATAATTATTTTTTTGTTGAAGTCAAAGGCAAACTTTTATGCAGCAATGGAAAAAGCCAACCTGGAACATTCTTAAAGTTCAAAACATGCTAAACACCATGAATTGGGAGGTCAAATGCATCTGAATAAAATCAATGCTCTTTAGCAGAATTTGGAATCATAAGCCACTTTGACTAGGACTCATTGTGACAGAGACAATGTTATTCATTGCTAATCGCAAACAACTTGAAACCTCACGTAGATGGAAAGTTGGTGAAAGAGGGTGTGGTAGTTGCTGTGGAGTTGTTAGCACCAGATGAAGTAAAATTGTTTCAGAGTATTAGTTTGTCATGGAGAACCGCCTCATCAGATCACTGATTTAGCACAAGATATTGAAAAATCACAGAAGGATTCTGCAGGAGATTTCCAATTTATCTCTCTGGCTTGTGATGAGACATAACAAATGCTGCCCAACTGGCTGTTCTCATTCTTGGGATAACTGCAAAGTTTGACACACAAGAGGAACTGCTGTCACTGGAAGCCATGCCATGGCACTACAAGGACCTGTTTGAGAGACTTCTTTTATCAATGAAAAAAAAAAACATGAGCTAACATCTGAAAAGTTAAGTGGCCTTACTACAGATGGAGCTCCAGCCATGATTGGCTTGGGGAAAAAAAAGAGTTAATTGCATTTGTCAAGAGAGAACGGGATTGTTTCAGTCATTATCCAAGTGATTTAATTATATGCCACTGCATGTTACACCAAAAAAGTTTCTGTGCAAAGTCTTTGTAGCTCAACAGTGTGATGTCAACAGTAATATCATGCCTAAAAGTTGCCAAAACAGAGAGTTTAATAGCTGCCAGTTTAAGAGGAGTCACTGAATAATTTTTGACCCTAAGTAGGGTGATCTTATTCATCACTATAAAGTGGAGTGGCTGAGTCATGGGAACATGTTCGTGAGGTTTTATGAACTGTGGGATGAAGTCAGGGAACTCATTGATAGCAAGTGGCTGTGTGATCTAGTATTCATGGTGGACATTACCATATACATTTCAGAGCTGAACGTCAAGCTGCAGTGCCCCAATCAGCTTCTCAGCTCCCTGCTTTCAAATGTGAAATTATTTGAAGCTAAATTAAGGCAAAAGAAGGGGGCAGCAGAGAATGAAAAGGTTAGATGGCATTGTTGACACAATGGGCACAAAGCTGGGCAGGCTGAGGAGGATAGTAGAGGATAGGGGTGCATAGTGTTCAGTGGTCTATGGGGTCACAAAAGGTCTGAATCAACTGTGCAACCGAATGACAACAACAAAAATTAAGGCTGTGGAAAGTGCAACTCAAAAGGAATAACATGGTACATTTCCCCACTCTGGAAGGACAAATGTCTTCTACGACACTTGAGTATGCTGGTGGATGTGTGAAACTAATTGAGCCATTTAATGAAAGATGCGAGGACGTGGAAAGTTAACAAATGGAATTGAACATCTTTACTCCACCATTCAGTATGGAGCCAGCTAATGTGCCTGATAACCTACCACATGAATTTATCCAGCTGTGAAGTGGTGGATGAGCTGAAAGCTAGGTACAAAAACCTCTCCCTGTTTGGGCTCTATAAACATTATATGAGCAATGATGCATTTCCCACTTTGAGCAGACATGCATTGAAATATGCATCTTGTTCAGAACAACTTCCTGTTTGAGCAGTTCTTTTCAAAACTTACCATCGCAAAGAGTAGATTCCCCTCCAGACTGACCAACTCAAACCTTGAAAAACAGTTGCGAGTAGCAACATCATCAATACCAGCTAACATCACACGCCTCACCAAACAGAAGCTGTTCCAGCCATCACATTAGGGGTGAGATAATTAAATGTTTGACCAAATATAGCAGGCTAATTTTTAAGCGTACTATTTTGTATGGCCCCCACAATTGATGTTATAAATATCCAAATAGCCATTGGCAGAAAAAGGTTTCCCCACCCTTGCTTTAGGGCGTCAGTCCATTTCTTGTTTTTTTCCCCTCTTTTCATATTGCCGTTCACTTTACCCATCATCATTGTGTTTTCCATAAAATCTTATTTTCTTGTGTCCAAAGTACAGTAGCCTCACTTTAAAGAGAATTCAAGCTTGACTTGATCTGAAATTCACTTTTTTGCTTTCCTGACAACCGGGTAGCCATAAAGGTCTCTTCAACACCTTGTTTTCAATAAATCAGGTTTTTCTGCTAGCTGTCTTCGTAGTCCAGTGTTCACATCCATACATAATAACTGTGAATACCACTGAATAGATTAGGCTTGGTCTCTGTGAAGAAATGACGGAATCAGTTGTATAAAGTATGGATTAAAAGAATAGATAAAGGTATTTTGCAGCTGTAGCTGTGTGAATTTAACAGGGGAGCAAACAAGAAGCCTTCCATTGCACTTTTCATTGCACAGTAGAACCTCGGTTATCGTAATTAATGCGTTCTCCGGGACGTTTCTTACAGTGAAAATTACTTTAACCGAATTTCCCATAGGAATGCATTGAAAACCAAAATACGTTAACTGAAACACAGTTTCCCATAGGAATGCATTGAAAACCAATTAATCCGTTCTGGAAAGAAATCTGTAAACCGAGCCACTATTTTCTATGGATTTCCTTTTGCTATGCAATTTGTTAACCAAGGTTCCACTGCATTTCCTGTCAGGTAAAACAAAAGGCTAGGTTCAGTGGGCTTTCATGATTTCAAAGAACTCCCCTTCATTTCATAAGGGCTGTTGGGGAGAGTGTATTCGGGATATTGTATGCTAAAAGCACATACCAGTTTGCAGCATGTCCCAGGAGGAAATCAAACATCAAACAACAATGACCATTTCAAAGGATTAGTTTGTATGAAGGCAATTAGCTGATACAGGTAGCTGAGCTCAGTGAGCAAACCTTTTACCTTGATAACGATAAACCCAATCGTCCATAGGACCAAACTACCAGAAATGTTTATAAGATTGTTTCTTTTACAATTTTGCTGGACGTCTAATGACTTGTGGGGGAGTGACAATGATATGTTTAAAAAAGAAGAAGGGCAGCCTCTGCTCACCTCCTTTTAGGCTTCTCACTTCATCCTGGTCTCCCCACACTAGGACAGGAAAAGGGTGAAGGTGCTGCAAGACCCAGAAAGGGTGGTGGTGGAGCGAAATACAGAACCGCCACAGTCTCCAACAACACTGCTTTTATACTTGAGGATCTTTTAGGTCCTTTCATTGCTGCCCTTCCAAGTCTTGGGTTTTTTTTAAAAAACAATTTCTTGGCTACAGTTCCCATTTGGCTTTGGTGATTGAACTAAGATACATGAAGTCTTTAAATGTATATTTTTCTTCATTCTCAGTGTTAAAGCTGTGTAGTTTTTCTTTTGTAGACTTGATTTTTGTCTTCTTAACATTCAACTGCAGTCCTGCTCTAGCACTTTCTTATTTCAACTTCATCAGGAGTTTGTTCAAATCACTGCTGCTTTCAGCCAATAAGATGGTGCTATTTCCAGTGGTGGGCAGCAACAGGTTCGCACACACACACCCGGGAGGGGGATAGCAAAATTGGGTGGCCTCTGGGCAGGGTGGTGGTGAAATTGGGTGGTCTTCAGGCCGGGGGGGGGGGGGGAGAAAGCAAAATTGGGTGGCCACGCCCACCTCCCTTCTCTGCCCCATCAGGTTTTGTCCCTGCAAGTGGTTCAAGGACTCCCTTGCTCAAAAGCCAGTCATATCCGACTCTAGGGTGCAGTTCTCATTTCCATTTACAGCCAAAGAGCCAGTGCTGCCTGTGTTTGCAGATATATACATGGCCATATGGAAGGCTCCGCCCATGACATAGGCTCCACCCATGGTGTGGTAGCGAGAATTTTTGTAGCCCACCACTAGCTATTTCCATATCTTAAATTATTGTTGTTGCTTCCACATGAATCTGAATCGAATTGAGTTTTACAGGCAAAATATTCTGCGTAAAGATTGAATAGCTATAGAGATGGTGCTTCTGGAGTGAAAGGATAAGATTTTGGGGCGAAGATCCTTAAACAAGATGTCTGTTCTGTAGACATGCATGCTGTCTTCTTCCAGCACTGTGTTTAATGAGGAAAAGCCCTGAAGCATGGACTTTTGCTTTGAGGTTGAACTGAACCCATGGTTGATCTGGCAGGAAGTCGCAGTGGATTTCTCTAGATTAGAACCAAAGACAATAAAAGCAGGCAGTGTTCAACTGTAATCAGCATCAAGGCATCTTTCATGTATGGACAGACTAAAGTGGGGAAACTCGGTCAGAAAAAACCCAGTCGTGAGCTAACGTTGCCAGTGGCACTACTGACATGGTTTGTGAGGCCAGTTTACTAGTGGTGACATTGGGGATAGTAAGCAGGAAAGCCAGGTAAGTGAATTCAAGACCTAACTTTCCAGCAGTCGAGTGGAAAGTGTGTTATTAAAGGCTTGTGTCCTAAAGAGATAATGCAATCTATGCTGCAGCTCCACAGCAGGTGTGGAGATGATGCTGGTTGCGACCACCTCTAAGGCTACTTTCTGGCCATGAATAGTAAGAATGGAAATGCCCTGTCTCCTTTATCATGAGATTTAATTTTGTTTAAGAGATTTTTCCTAACACTGGAAACCTTACCCAGCCCAGAATTGGAAAGGATTCCCCTTCTCTTTGAGAATCACCAAAAGAGCCAGCAGTGGAATTTGCTACTATAATGAAGTATAATTTTAAATTAATTGTTATTGTCACATCGGACATGTTCTAAAATCTTTAAGTGGTCAAAAGCTGCTGTTCCAGCACAATTTAAACTCAAAAAAATGTGGCAAATCTGCCCCCTGCACCTTATAAGATAACTAGCAAAATCTTGTTTGGAAAATAATTAATCAAATGATTGGTTGGGATAGGGATGCCAGGGAGAGGCAAACATTCTCGGAACTGCAGAACTGCCCCTGAAGACTTCATGTTGCCCTGCTCTGAGACCTTTGGGTTCATAATGTAGAATGCTATAATGCTCACTTAGCTTACAGGATTATTACTGTAAGGGTAGCAATAACAAGCCAATGCATGTCAAATGCTTTGAAGTCTGCAGGGAGCTGTAGAGGTGTTTTAAGAATGGTTAAAATGACTTCTGAGACCTTTTTTCTGCCTTTTATATCTTTGGCTGCAGTGTTCTGGTCAAACAGACAACCGGGATTTTTATCTTAATAGACTGGGCACAAGATTGGAACATTTGCCCTGTTGCGATGTTCATGTTCTGAGGTTGTTCTTTAGGCTCTTTGTTGTTTTATATTTTACAATTGTGGTTTGTAGTGAACAGCAAATGAAAAAGCATGGAGATGGAGATGACTGGGCATTTTATATATGTGCCATGGCTTATTCTTTACTTCTAGGTTCTGCATGAACTTCTTACGGCAGGATTTTTAACAAACACTTTTGTTTTTGAACTGTTTTAGTGCTGACATAGGTTTGTTTTGTTCATACACTACTACCACGTAAATTAGTTCCTTGGATCCCTTTCATCTCTTTCATATGTTGCTGGCACTGTGCTAGAGCATTTTCCTTCTTATAGTTGCTCTTAGGAGCTTGTTTACATGATGAAGATCATCAACTAAACCTTGTATTTACTTGTGCAAGAATATCAGGATGTTTTAAATACATCCTCTTGTTTGTAGGTCATTCCATGATTGCTGTACAGAATAAATATCGACCTCTGGGTCCAAAACAAAAGCCTCTGCCTCTTAAAGTATTGATTGCTTTTTCTAAGATAAAATGCAATGCCTCAAAAAGTCTAAATTAAACCTACAAAGTAACTGTTTCAGTAGCTTTCTGCTAGGTGTAAGTAACATATCTTCTCCTGGTAATGGGCTTGGAGTGTCGAACCTCCCTACACCAATGTCTTCATGTACAGTACATGGATTTCTTATGTAGACGTCAGTCATAGTGGATGATGGAGCCTCCTGCTTCAGGAGATACGGTGCCAGCTGTGCCTGTGCATTCGCTGAACACCTGTTTGCATAGGACCTCTCATAACAATGGCAAACCACAGTTCTTATCCCAGGATCACAAGTTCAGTAAAACTGGAGAATATAGCCATTTGAATATGACAGATTGTATCCATAAGCAACATTGCCAAACTCTTATCTAGTTGACAAATGTGCTATCTTTTTACAATGTAATGGTAACTCTATTAGAGATTCAGATGATTCAGATTGCTATTTGGCTGAAGTTCTGAATGTTCAGCACTTTGTCATTATACTTAGCCTTTCTTGGTTTTGTTGCTGAATTACTCAAAGGGCCACTTTACCCAGTATAGAATATTTTGTATGCCTTACGTAATGTTTATGCATCAGAGAGGCACATTGATCAAAAGGTGTGATTGACTGCAGCTCTCTTGAATGCACAATGTAGAGTCAGTAGCAATTAAAGCATTGCCTCCTGTATAATGTGTGAAGTGGCCTTTAACAGCCGCATGAACTTGCACTCTTCTAACAAGTATATTTTTTCTCTTTTTCAGCTGGTATGGAGAACTGACAAATTGTACCTTCCTGATAGCTGCAAACCTGCAATGTTTCTGGCCAAACCGACTAGTAGATGAATTCTTCATGGCAATTCACAAGCATTACTTCCAAAGCTGCCCAGTCTCTGGAAGGTCTTTGAGAGACCCCCCGAACACGATTTTGTGCCCATTCATTGTGATACCCATTTTAGTCACTTTGCTCATGACAGCACTGGTGGTGTGGCGGAGCAAACGTAGTGAGGGCATTGTCTAAACCTTTTCAGCCCTTAAGGGCATGGACAGGCAGTGAAGAAGTACGCAAAGACCTCCAGACTTCAGCTTCAGGGAAATCTCAAAGACATTGAATTAGGGCTCCAAGCAAGCTATAGATTGAGGAACATTTCTTCTGCTCTTTCAGAGAGCCCATGGATGCCAAAAAGAAAGTGTATTTTTGGTCAGTGTCCAGTGTTCAAAAATGTCCTGCTACCCAGAGAAAAAAGTTATAACTATCCCTATTCCATAGCTAGATAATAGATGTTTTGCTAAAACCCAAGCAGATGCACCAACCTATTTTTCTCAATATTCCATGTCCTTGTATTTATCTATAATTTAGTCTTGTTGTCTGCACCAATGCTGCTTCTATTTCAGTTTACTTTCCCTTGCTTTACTCTCAATGCCATCCTGACATTCTTTGTTCATTAACTAGCTTTACATATTTTCTTCAGGACTAAGGGGTGTTTTGGGCGAGGCAGTTAAGAGAAAATCCTGCCGGATATACTCATATGCAGCTGCAAACCCTTAGAGGCATGTCCACTTACACAACGGATGCTCACACACTTCAGTTTGTGGGAGTGAAAAATGATTCAGCATCAGAACAAATTGTGTACAGTAAAACCTTGCATAAAGAGTGCCTTGCTTAGAGACCAACTTGCTTAAAGAGCAGAATTTTCTCGGAATGGTCACCTCACTTAACAACTGAAAACAACTGAAAACTCGCTTAACAACTAAATTGGGGTTCACAATCCCCCTCTTACCACCAGAAGACACAATGGGTCACTTACAATTTTGTTTCATTTAAAGAGCAAACTCGCTTAAAGAGCAATCCTGTGGAACACATTATGCTCTTTAAGTGAGGTAGCCCCCTCAGACTATTGGTGGGCTGCCACCCCTGCTGCCAGGGGTCCCACTGTCCCCCTGAGCTCCCACCACCCTCGCTGGTGATGGGACACCCCCCTGAGCCCCCACCACTTTTCCAAACACCACTTCCCTGCTTACCAGCCTGGAGGAGCTGCATGGCGTAGGTGAAGGAGGTGTTCAAGCTATCCTTCTTGCCTGCCTTCAGCCAGAGTGGTTCCTAGGAAACCATCTGCCCTACTATGGAGCACTGTTATGGACATGCCAAGCCAAGTGTATGAAACAAGGATTGATGCAGTGGCGGCTGAACCGAGGTCACAGGCCAAATGAGTTGGTGCCGTGGGCCGGGGCCGGCCCATGGGCCATAGATTGAGAACTTCTGACATAGAGTGTATTGGTAAAAAGATAGCAGCAAAGGCCATTGTAGCTTCACAAAAAGCTCAAAGTGGCACTAAAAACAAAAAAGACACATGTAGGAAGTAGAAGGAAGGCCAGGCTACAGAAGAAGAGTACAGACAAGTAGCAAAGAATTGCAGGCAAAAGCTGAGAATGAGCTGAAGTTAGCAAGACACGCTAAAAGTAACAAAAAAAGCACTCTTCAAGTATGTGCACAGCAAAAGACAGAAAAGAAAAGGTGCCTGAGCTACTTGGTTGAAATGGGAAAGTAATAACAGATGACAAAGAAAAGGCTCAATTCTTATGTTAGTTTAGTCTTTTAACAAAATACAGTTGTATCTTGCTTAAAGAGCATAATGTGTTCCACAGGATTGCTCTTTAAGTGAGTTTGCTCTTTAAGTGAAACACCATTGCAAGTGACCAATTGTGACTTCTGGTGGTGGTGGGAGATTGTGAACCTCAATTTGGTTGTTAAGCGAGTTTTTGGTTCGTTTTATTTGTTAAGCGAAGCAAACATTCAGAGAAAATGCTGCTCTTTAAGCGAGTTGCTTTTTAAGCAAAGTGCTCTTTGTGCGAGGTTTGACTGTGTAGTCTACAACCCTCCAGGCAAAGGTGTACAAAGGGAGAGGGCAGGATGTCATCCTGAGATTGATAAACAAATACAGTACTCAAGGAATACCTTTGAATGAGTTCATCTCCCCAGGCTGGATGAACTGCATCCAATGATGTTGAAGGAACTGGCTGTAAAGATCTCAGACCCACTTTCTATCATTTTTTTTAAATATGGAGGATGGCTTAAGTACCAGATGACTGGAGGAGGGCTAACCTTATTCCTATCTTCAAAAAGGGCAAAAAGGTGAAACAACATATTAGTCAGCCTGACATCAATTCCAGGAAAAATTCTGGAGTAGAATATATAGCGCCTTGAAGCACCTTGAAAACAAGTAATAATTGGAAGTCAACATGGATACATCTAGATAGAACAAATCCTGCCAGACCAATCTTATTTCACATTTTGATTGGGTAACTTCCTTTATAGACAGTGGAAATGCCTTAGACATACTATATCTTGACTTCAACAAAGTGTTTGACGAAGTGCTCCATAATATTCTGATTAGCAAACTAGGTGTGCACTGGATAGCAGAAATATCAGGTGGATACACAGTTGTTTACAGTATCATCCTCAAAGAGTGCTTATCAATGACTCCTTTTCAACTAGAAGGCTGTAACAAGTGAAATACCACAAGACTCAGTCCAAAGCCTGGTGTTCTTCAACATTTTCATTAATGACTTGGAAGATGGGAGTCCAAGGAGTACTTCTCAGATTTGCAGATGACATGAAATTGGTTGGAATAGCTAATAACTTGGAAGATAGGAACAGAATTCAAAAAGATCTTGATAGGTTTGTGCACTGGGCTAGAAACAACAGAATGAAATTGAACTGGGATAAATGCAAAGTTCTACACCTGGGGTGGGGGTGGGGGACTAAATGCATAATTACAAGATGGGAGATACTTGGCTAAGTAACAAAGTTATAAAGCGAGAAGAATCTTGGAATTGTTATAGATCAGCAATGCAATGTGGCTTTAAAAGAGATTAATGATATTTTAGTCTTCGTTAACAGATGGATATTCTCCAAAACCTGTTAGTCCCCCTCTATTTGGTGCTAATTAGGCCTCATGTAGAGTACTGTACTGTGTCCAGTGCTAGGCACCACACTTTAAGAAGAATGCTAATGAACAAGTTTAGAGGAAGGCAACAAACATGAACAGGGGATCAAGGCCTATGAGGAAAGATTGGGAAAAAACTGAATATGCTTAGCATTGGGAAAAGGAGACTGGGTAGGGGAATGTGATAATGCTTTTCAAATGCTTGAAAGATAGTCATAAAAAGGAGGGGCAAGATCTGTTCTCAATCATCCCAAAATACACAACACATGATAATGGGCTGAAACTATAGGAGGCCGGATATAGGCTGTCTATCCAGAAAAACCGTCATAATTGTTAGAGCAATACAACAATGAAACTAGTTACCTTGGGAAGTGGTGAGTACTCCAATGCTTGGACACATTCAAAAGAAAATTAAACAATCGTCTGTCAGATCTGCTTTGACTTGAATTCCTGCACTGAGCTGGTGTTTGGACTTCCAACTCAATTAGTCTATAATTCTATGAAGAAACTGTGTTCGTAGCATTGTTTTGTTTAGAAAGTGATAGAAAAGGTTCTGTGCAAGAAGGGAGCAGAAGAAAGGTCTAAATGAAATTTTGCATGATACTTCTGTAAAGAAACTAGCATTCTTAAGCACTAACTTAAACAAAACTTAGGCACTAGCATTTACAGAAGAGGAAAAGGATATTAGTTAGGACCCAGAATGTTTCAATTTATAGTTTGTAGCTCATTCACCGTCATTCAGGTACAAATCATATAAAACCAGATGATGAAGCCATTGATATACCCTGGGAGGGAGGGCCAAGCCGTAGCAGATTTCCACATATTTTATCAATAAGACATAAAATGTATTTTGAGAGGAGTTCTATGAATTAAAATGTATGTTATTTTGACAATCTGGAGTTATCTGTTTCTGAATTCTATTGCTAAAGAAATGTTTGGCTACTTTTTAGAACAGTGAACTTTTGTCTTTCTGTCCAATATGTTTGTTGTAAGACATTTTGCAAGTGTTATTAATTTAAACAACCCAATATGGAGGGAGGTGGAATCAGGCAGAAGCTACTCCTCACTATAATCGGCTGAAAGCATGGACCACTTTTCTTCCTTAACGTCTGTTGCACTTCTACTTAAATAAGATATCATTTTATAGCAGAAGTTCTCAACCTTTTAAAGCTGGGGCCCTGGTCATGCTTCCTGAGACAGCTTTGGGGGCAGGATGGCCATTTTGCCCTTCTTCCACCACATGGCACTTCTGGGTGTGGTGGAGGCGGTGGGGGGCCACATGAAATGGTGCTGCGGGCTGCATCTGTCCCATTGGCCGCGTGTTGATGTTCTCTGTTTGATAGTGTATCTCTAACTTTTTGCTTTTCTCAGCTTGAGATGCATTCGTGATATTAGCCCTCTACAAAAAGAATAACATCTGTCGGCTCACATTAATAGAGCAATTTGATTATACAGTGGTACCTCGCATAACGAACGCATCGTATAGCGAAAAATTTGCACAACGAAGCAATCGTTATGCAATAGCAATCCCCACATAATGAAAATTTTGTCATTATGCGGGGGTTTTGGTAACCAGGATATACCTGCTTAATGGGAACCCCAATTAATGAACTTTTTTTTAATGTGGGGCATCTCCCATAGGGAACCGCATAGCGAAGAGCTTCGTGGAATGGAATTTTTTCACTATGTGGGGTTCTACTGTATCTGGTTATTTGCCAGGGGATTAGAGTAACTCATTGGTTTTAAGTAATACAGTTATACCTCGCTTAAAGAGCATAATGCGTTCCACCGGATTGTTCTTTAAGCGAGTTTGCTCTTTAAGCGAAACACCATTGTAGATGACCAATTGTGACTTCTTGGGGGGGGGGGGATTGCGAACCCCAATTTATTTGTTAAGTGAGTTTTTGGTTACTTTTATTTGTTAAGCGAAGTAAACATTCAGAGAAAATTCTGCTCTTTAAGCGAGGCACTCTTTATGCAAGGGTTGACTGTACTTCAAAGGTTTGCTGGATGTCCAGGGAGAACAAGGTGCGTGATTTTCACAAACCTGGCAGCATGTAATAGAACAAATCTTATGAAAACTGGCTGCTGTTGACATCCTCTCGTGGAGGAAAGAGGATCTGAGTCCAGTCCTGCATAATCTTTCAGTAATCTCTCCAAGCTAAAAATACAACAGGAAGTGTCTTCAACCGTACCTTATAGGGCCTGGTTTCAAAATTTCTTTACAATTTTAATAATCCCACAAATAGGTTATAATTTCTCAACATACTTCTTAAATCATGGTGTCCAGAGCTAGTCACAATATTCCAGGTATAGTTTCCTAGAGTGGTAGTATTGTTCCCCTTAATCTGGATATTCTCTTTCTGTCAATGCCACACAGAACTGAATTGTCTTGCTTTGCTGCCACATCACAACTGTTGATCCATATATAACTAGTGGCCTCCTAAAATCATTAAAACCTTTCAACTCCAGTGCAAAATAAGGAGACAAGACACCAAACAGCTATGGTTAAAGGCTTGGGCCATGTTTATTGATTGTTACGTTGAAGACTTGAGGGAGGGGTAGGGGGGGGCAGAGCAGAGCGTAGCCTGACACCAGGGACAGGGGAGATGTTAGCCCTTCCCTGCACCAAACGGGTGAAACCTGGGCCCCCGCTAGTTACAGCCCGTGCTAGCAATAAGCGGATCAGTCTAACAGGATGGGTGTGGCTGTGACCGTTTCCACTTCCGCTCGAAGAGTGGATCTTGGTATTACCTGTTTTTGACAGGTTTATCTCTCCATACCCTGGGCTCATGATGAACATCCTCTCTGTTGCTGATTAAGGATAATCTTTCTCTACCATGGTGGGCACTTTTACTAGTGCCATTAACACCTGAGTTCCACAAAGGTCATACTGGCAAGAGGAACCATTTGAAAGAATCGTTCCAGAAAAGTTCCTAGCATATGCTTTTGTTGCTGTCATTGTTGACAGCTTGATTAATCTGAAAATAGTACCATTAATCTGCACCATTAATAGCACCATTAATCGATATGAGCCCAGCCAGCTGTGTCGTTTTAGTTAAAATAGCTAAAGGAGCATCGAAAACCTGGGTTTCAGTTGCCTGTGCACCATCAGAGCCTGCTACGGTAGCGGTAGGGCCTTCCGATGGCCCACTAAAATCTCATGGGAGACGATGCTACGGTCCACCATGTCAAACTAGACATGTGAAGTACAGATCAACCAAGTAATATGCAAGATGATCAACTGTCAAATAGTATTGTTCTGTTACAATCTCGGAACCGGTCATATCTGAATTTCTATGGTAAATACATTTACATGGTGTGTTGGCTTATAAAACAGGAATTGGCCCTTTTTTTAATAGTAGGTGGTGGTTTGGCTGGCAACTGGCCAACGGACTCAGTGCAGGAACTATCAAGGGAGGTGCCCTTGTTGTGTATCACTATGGTAATTTGACATGGAAACATTTGATTAATGTGGGAACATTAAGTGCTTCCACAGTGTGGGGAGAGTGAAGAAGGGGGAGAGATGCATCCTATGCCTTTAACAGCAATTTGACGTCCTTCCATTGGAATATGGTAATAATTATCTCCTTTCTTTTAGACACACAAAAGCCAGATGGGAGGTCAATTTCTGCCCTAGGCAGCTGATAACCCTCTGGGAAATTGTTTTGTCTCCTTGCCGACTTTGTTATTAAAACAAAATGAGCTAAATCTAAAACAAACAAAGACATTTGCTCATAAGAAAGAAGATGACTCTTTACACTCCAATCAATATTGTTGTAAGTGAAAAGGACAGATCCCATAGAGTACAAGTGGCTGAGCGCCTATGCGGTTCGCAGGCTGGAATCCACACAGTTACCTCTTAACACTGTGGAACCGACTTGCTGGGAGTAATGGTAGGGGTTGTAAACTATATGTTTCACTAAGTAACAGACAGGCCAGGTGTAGCCTGAAGCAGAATATTTACATCCTCTTCCCCCCTACAGTTGTGGGAGGAGACCCATGATGGCAAACCTTGGCACTCCAGATATTCTTGGACTTCAGTTCCCAGAAGCCCAAGCCCCTGTTCTGGCACATTTTACTTCCACTTCCGGGAGCGACAAGGGCGGCGTGGGCCGGATGAATCGCAGTAAACCCATCCGTGTGGATTCACAGGGGCTTGCCATCACGGGAGTCAACCGTCTCTACATCCCCATATACTCTTGAGAGCTAAACCAAATCTTATGATGGCACTTACAAATGTAACTATTTTCCACTCACACGTCTGGCTTCTTCCACTATAAACTGGTTGCCACCAAACAGACAAAGCAGCAGAAGAAGGCATATGCATGCCAAAGAAGAACAAGCCAAATGTGAGTACTGTACATGAATCAGGTGGCCCATGCTTAACTAGTCACTCTGCTTCTTGCCATGATGAATTTCCATTTTGACATAACAGGTGTGGTATCTCCAGAAAAGTATGAATTTACTTGGGATATAAACTGCACAGCAGTAACTCACAGCATAGGTAAAGGTAAAGGTCACCCTTGCTAGAAAGCCAGTTGTATCCACTTCTAATGTTCAGTGCTCGTTTCTGTTTACAGCCAAAGAGCCAGCACTGTCTGCATCTGCAGACATTTCCATGGACACGTGGCAGGCATGCCTAGACACCTGAGTGCATCGAACACTGTTTACCTTCTCACCAAAGTGGTACCTATTTATCTACTTGCAATTTCTTTCTTTTGAACTGCTAGGTTGGCAGGAGCTAGGACAAAGACAGGAGCTCATTATGTCCTGCAGTACTTGGGTCTTGAACTGATGACCTACCAACCTTCCAGTCATCAAGTTCAGCATCTTAACCACTAGGTCACCCCGGTCCCTTAGCTCACAACATAGGACTATACATATTATTGTTGCTATGTGCCATCAAGTTGGAACCAATTTACAGTGACACTATAAAGGCTTTCAAGATGAGTAAGATATTTAAAGAATTATTTTACCAGTTCCACATCCCAGTAAGTTTCTGTGGCTGAGTGTGGCTCTGAACCAAGGTCTCCTGAGTCCTATTATTATTATTATTCTTATTAATTTCAATTTCTATACCACCCTACTTGGTCCATTACTCTATCCACTACACCAAACTGGGTATCATATGTATTATTAGATTATGTTAATTACATCATGCTCAGTCATTTCCTGTAGGTCAAATAAGACCTGGATCAAAGTAGCTACAAATAACCCTGCTAATTATCTGAAAAGCAGCCCACTTGAAAGCA